>CM031690.1:12381310-12981310 GCA_006182925.3 Reinhardtius hippoglossoides
CGTAACGTTAGTAAAGTGATTACACCGCTGATATTAACGGTGGAAAAAGTTCAGCGTCTGACACAATTATTGCACGACAGCAACAGCGACATAAAGTTGTGAAATGGCCGCCCATAGTATAATGTTACTTACTGTTTTTTTTCTCTCTATTTACTCTTTCGCCCGAAGAATCACTGCCATTGATGCTTCTGCAGAGACCGGTAGAGAAGGGGCGGGACTATTGATGATGCTGTCGTCACATGACCGTAACGTGACACGGGCTACCCAATCCTCAGGTCCGACCCGCAGTCCGAACGGCGGTTAGGACTGCGGGTCGGACTTTCGTTTGATGTGTAAGGACTTCAGTTCGGACTTGGTCGATAAATTGTTAGGACTTGTTAGGACTTGTTAGGAATTGGTCAGAATTGGTCGGAAGTGATTCGGACTTGAGGTAGCGGCCTGTCGCTGGAGGGTACGGCCACCGTGACATATCTATGTTTAATTAATATACAGATTTACTGCAGACAGTTATGATGGGAGAGAAAGTATATGAACTGATTGCAGTGGTACATTGTATTCAAGTATTCAACTTGGGATAACCAGTTTTACAGTGACACAGACACAAGGAGGTCTAAGCATTGACTGTGGTTCACTTTTTTCATGTCTATTTAGTGTAAAGAATATATATCGTTAAAATCCAAAATAAAGAACCAAAACAAAACGAGTTAGTTCATTAGTTTGGTGTCGTTGGACTATATTTCATTTTCACCACTTGAACAGGCTCCAGTGGCGCAATCGGTCAGCGCGCGGTACTTATAAGACAGTAATCTGCAGAGCTATGCCGAGGTTGTGAGTTCGACCCTCACTGTACGTGTTTGTGGAAAAGTCACTGTTCACAAGAAGCAAGTCTGTGAAATATGCCCGCAAAGACCATGGCACCTGCCTTGGTCAAATGTTGGTAAATTTGGATGCAACACTGTTTACCCCTGAGACTCCAATAGTGTTTTGTGGACTCACACTTCACCCACCCTCCATCGGCATAGAGGTGAGTAGATAATGAGTGAACTAAACCTTTAATGCTTTGGAGACAAAGTATATTTATGAATGTATTTATGTGAACAGTTTAGTGTAGAATCTTCACAACATGAAGGTTTTACATGCCAATCTCTTGTAGACCAAGATAACATCTTTCATAGCAGACAGGTGTGACTGGATGGAAAAAAATAGAATTCATGTTTTGGACTTTCAAGGCTACAGTGGCGCAATCGGTCAGCGTGCAGTACTTATAAGACAGTGACCTGCAGAGCCATGCTGAGGTTGTGAGTTCGACCCTCACCTGGAGCACAATGGTTTTACATTGCTGGTTGGTGGTGGGAGAAGTGACTGATCATGAGACACAATTTGTGAAGACGTCAGTTGACCTTGTGTGTGTGTGTGTGTGTAGGATCCTGCACTGCCTGGTGTCAGTGTTGTTCCAGATGACCGTGCTGAGGGACATAGAGGACGTCATCTACATGCTCAGTGGCATCACTGGAAACTTGGCCTCATCCATCTTCCTGCCTTACAGAGCGGAGGTACAGTGTCACCATCAAAACAAAACTGTACGAGCCACTGCAGGTTCTGGTGTAGATTTAAATGGTAAACTATGCTGGCACTCAGTAGAGCGCCTTACGAAACCACATTCAAATTCGCTGGATCCAGATTTTTATTTGTACCTGCACCAATAAATATTAGTCTCCTAAACTTGTCTGATATTTGTCTCTGAGAATTCAACGGAAATGAAAAAAAAACAACTTTCTTGCAATGTTAAAGAAAGAGAAAGAAATCCGCACCAAACTTTAATGTCATCTTTCCCGACCCAAACCGTGGTAACTGTCCCGTAGCTTCGGCGTAATCCTGCTAAACAACAGACAAACACAGATGAAAACATAACCTGCTTGGCGAATGTAATAATAGGCAATAGAATTTAATTTGAATAAAATATAAAAAAAATTATCCTTTATTAGTCCCACAATGGGCAAATTTGCAGTATTACAGCAGCAAGAGTCAAAATAGGCATCAGTAAGTAAAAAGTAATAATGCAATATTTTAGTGTAAAGATAATAATACTTAACCCTTGTTTTGTTCCTGGGTCTAATTGACCCAGAGTGTGTGCGTGTGTGTGTGTGTGTGTGCGTGCGTGAGTGTGTGCGTGCGTGTGATCATACGCAAGCCCTGGCCGGTCAGGGTGACCCAAGGATTGTCATTATCCAAATCTCCTGGGGTAATTGAGACCAATGGATTGTCATGGGAGGGGTCATTTAGACCCCAGCACCGACCCCCAGCACCTGTGGTGCTCTGCGTGGGGTCATTTAGACACACACCTGATTCCAATTGATAATCAGGGGGGGGTACATTAGACCCATATATAAGGCTCAGTGTGCCACTCTCTCACGGACCATGGCAAGATGTCGCGTCAGGAGCGTTTCACCAGAGAACAGGTTCTCCAACAGCTATTTTCCCAGCAACCATCCTCTGAACCCGAAGAGGACGCGAAAGAGCCAGACCGAGAAGCGGACGGACAACGAGATGGAGAAGCAGACCGAGAAGCAGACCGAGAAGCGGACGGACAACGAGATGGAGAAGCAGACCGAGAAGCAGACCGAGAAGCAGACAGAAAAGCAGACAGAGAGGACGGAGACGGAGACGGAGACGGAGACAACGGCGATAGCGAAGAAGACGAAGACGACGACGGTGAATATGAAGACGACGACGGTGACGAAGATTACGACCCAGTGGGGGATGCTTCTGCAGATTCCTCATCCTTGGAAGAAGAAGGAGAAGGAGGACAAGACAGCGGCGACACCACCACCACCACCGGACTCGTGGAAAGAGAGACCTTCCCCTCAAGAAACGGGGAAATAACATGGTCCTCGAGGGCGTACAGCCGAGAAGAGGGCCACTGCTCCTCCTCCTCCTCTGCTGCGGCTCAAAGCGGGGTCATCCGGGGCCCCACGGTCCACGCGACGTCCCGCACCGGTGACCTTGCCTCGACGTTCCACCTGTTCATCACACCGACGGTAGAGAACATCATCCTGGAGATGACGAATCGGGAGGGTCGTAGAAAATACGGTGACGAATGGAAAGGGATGGACGAGACCGACCTGCGTGCCTACGTAGGGCTGCTGATCTTAGCGGGCGTGTACAGGTCCCGGGGCGAGGCCGCCGCCAGCCTGTGGGACGCAGAGAGCGGCCGGGCGATATTTCGTGCCACGATGCCCCTAAAACTCTTCCACACGTACTCCAGACTGCTGCGCTTCGACGACCGCGAGACAAGATGCACAAGACGAGCCACGGACAAATTGGCGGCCGTGCGAGAGGTCTGGGACACATGGGTGTCGCGGCTACCGCACCTCTACAACCCGGGGCCCGAAGTGACCGTGGACGAGCAACTGGTTCCGTTCAGAGGTTAGTCTTTTTTTTAATTTATATTATTATTATGTTATATTATGTTATGTTATATTATGTTATGTTATGTTATGTAGATAGCGGCTGCTAGTCCTCGTCCTCATCTCATCTTCTCTCATCTCTTCTCCTCCTGTTTTTCTCTCTAGGCCGGTGTCCATTCCGTCAGTACATGCCCAGCAAGCCGGCGAAATACGGGATCAAGTCGTGGGTGGCCTGCGATGCGAAATCAAGCTACGCTTGGAAGATGCAAGTGTACACCGGAAAGCCGAGCGGCGGACGGCCAGAACGGAACCAGGGGTTGTGGGTAGTGCTCGATGTAACGGAGGGACTGCACGGTCGTAACGTCACGTGCGACAATTACTTCACCTCCTACCAACTCGCGCGGCAGCTCCTGGAGAGGAAGCTCACCGTGGTCTGCACTGTTCGGAAGAACAAGCCGGAGATCCCGACCGGGCTGCTCGCGGTCAGGGGAAGAGAGGTGTTCTCATCCAAGTTCGCATTCACGCCCACTGCCACTCTTGTGTCCTACATCCCAAAGAAAAACAGGAACGTGGTGCTCCTGAGCACACGACACCCTGAGGCCGACATCAGCGACCGCGAGGACGGGAAACTGGTCATCGTCCTGGACTACAACCGCAACAAAGGTGGCGTGGACAACCTAGACAAGGTGATCGGAACGTACATCTGCAGGAGGATGACCGCGCGCTGGCCCCTGGTCATATTTCACAACATTCTAGATGTCTCTTCCTACAACGCCTTTGTGATATGGAGAGAGATCAACCCAGACTGGATGCTGGGCAAGCGGAACAAGCGGAGGGTGTTCCTGGAGCAGCTGGGAAAGGCTCTGGTCACTCCGTTCATCGCACGAAGGGAGCGCTTCCCCCGCACGGACACGTCTGCCGCGGTGGTGAAGGCTATTAAAGCTGCTGCTGCTGCACAGAGAGCTGTTGACTACGACGCTCGACCCGATTGTCCGGCCTCCTCCATACCCCTAGCAGCAGCCCCGCTCGGGGCGAGTAAGAGGAAGAGGTGTCAGATATGCCCCAGGCAGAAGGACTGTAAAACTCACACCATGTGCCGTGGGTGTAACAAATACATCTGCAAGGGCTGCTCACATGTCTATTGCGCTACGTGTGCGCCATAATATGGGGATGGGGGGGCTATGTGAGGGAGCCAACAGCCGGGAGAAGCAGGGACAACACAAGGGTTATGTGTAAGAAAAATATGAATGGAATTAAACTAACATATAGAGACCTGGAGATGACGAATCGGGAGGGTAGAGACAGGAAACATATGTGCAGTGTGAGAATATATTCAGTGAATGGATTGCCCATGAACCATTGATATTGCACAGACAGAATCCATGTAGTAGTCCATGATGGGTGCATGTAGTTCTACTGGTTGTACAGTCTTACAGCTACAACCAGCAATGCCTCTGCATCCTGCGGGAATGGGACTGCTTGTCCATCATACTCCTCATACCCCTCCAAAGAAGTGCGTCACGAACAGGATTCGAACCTGTGCGGGGAAACCCCATTGGATTTCGAGTCCAACGCCTTAACCTCTCGGCCACCGTGACATATGCGCATTTATTTAATATACAGATTTCGGTGCAGACAGTTATGATGGGCAGATAAAGTATATGAACTGACTCTGCAGGTGACTGTATATTATCAGTTCAACACACTGCCTGACTGTGTCACTGGAGCCTGTAAACCACTCACTACACCAGAATATTGCAAGAAAGATACAATTTTCCAGTTGTCTATTTGGTTAATCTCCACCCTCTGGAGTTCTTGAGGGATTATAATTCAGAAAACTATTTTAAATGGGATTACACTGACACAGACACAAGGAGGTCTGAGCATTGACTGTGGTTCACTTTTTTCATGACTATTTAGTGTAAAGAATATATATCGTTAAAATCCAAAATAAAGAGCCACAACTTGTGTTGACTTGAGTCCTTCAGTTTCACTCAGTAACTACCTTGACCTTGTGTGTGTAGGGTGTAGGTGTTGTTTCAGATGACCTCTCTCTCTCTCTCTCTCTCTCTCTCTCTCTCTCTCTCTCTCTCTCTCTCTCTTCTCTCTCTCAGCAGGGCCTGCTACACCAGCCTGAACCTGGATCCTTTGTTTGGTTTGCTGAACTAACAAACACGCATCACACGACATTCTCACTCATCCACACACTTCTGACACCACTGATGCCCTTCATACTTACACACCTCACTAGTTAGGAAATATGATGTTTGAGTTCAGTTGAATAAACTACTTTTGAAAGGTCGATCTGTGTGTGATCTCCCTTTTTGTTGCCAGCCTTGAGCCAGGTGGTAACACCCAAGTATTCCCTTCTTGTTCCTTCCTTATACCGTAATTGCCATATTTAGTTTGCGATTTGGGTGATCTGGGACATTGGGTCATGTCAAATCACATGATTTCAAGGGGGGGGGGGGGGGGTACCAAAAAGGGGCGGGCAAGTGACATAAGATTAATGTCAATGATATAAATCCGTCATAAATAAGACAATATTTCTAGTTATCAAATAATGTTTGTGATTCTTTGTGAAGTTCCATCACCACTGACAAGTAGCACACTTCAATAACTTCACACAGCAGCGAACTACAGGCAGGTTATAAAAGCGCCTTGCCCCAGCAGCTCAGTCTCATTCTCCGGCTCTCTCTCTGTGCAGCAGGTAGGTTTCCTCCACCACTTGTCTCCGTGCTGCGTGTCTTCACTTTGTCTTTTAGCTTTTAATGTCTCCACACTGATGTGGTGTACACTTCCTCTGCTGAGCCCGCGCTCTGTGCACTGACGGGTTTGACCTGTGAGGCGCCGATGCTAGCACAGTTAGCCTGGTTAGCCGCAGCAGGCCTCGGCCATGTGTTGCTTAGCGCGGGTTGAGATCAGCTCAGCTCAGCTCGGCCTTGTCTCATCGCAGTGTGATGAAACAAATGTTGGTAGGGACATCTGACTACTGTGAGGAAACGCCAACTTTCTGACCGCGTGGGACAGACACAAAGAGGCCGTTTTCACTGCAGAGCTCCAGCGCTGCCTGACTTTAGGGTGTGGACATGTTTTCAGTCAGAAGATGGCTGCGTCTATTTGAATCAGTTTCGTGCTTAATCTGTTTTCCCATCTTTTTGCAGACTCAGAACAGCACGTGGTACGTAAACGCTATTAGATTAGATGGACCGTAGTTTCTGAAACTTCTCACTGAGTTTGGATCAGTAGTGATAAATAAAGATTAGTTCCAGTTACTCAAGATGGCGTCTAACGTGCCCTTCTTTCCTCAGGCTCAAACGGGTGTTTCCAGGCGTTTGGACTCATCAAATGCATCCCTGGTAATTGTACTTTTTAAACTCTACTAATCCAAAGTGGAAGTCGCTGATGATTTCAATTATAAGAGTAGTGGACAGAAGTGATTTCTGAGCAGCTGTAGACTGAGACTTCCGTTTTCCGCTGTGCACCATGCTCTCGTGTCACGTGGACAATACTAACATGCGCTTGTATCTGCAGGTTGGAGTCTGATGCAGAGGTGTGAAGAAGCTGGGGATGATGAGGTAAAGCTCACGTTTTCTAAATGTGGATGGCTTCTGTTTCTCTTGAGGTGTTTGCAAATCTTTATTTAGATATTGAACATTTCACCAGGCTCAAAGACAAGGCCTCAGTTGTTGGTCTTAAGTCTGACAATTGTATTTTATAACGTGCATCCTTTTATTATCAGTATCCATTAAATCTGAACCAGTTTAATAACTCTCAAATCTCTTAATTTATAAGTATTTGATTTAAGAGCCACATCTGAAAACTCAAAGTGCAGTCTTGACCACACCTCCAGAGAAGCATCGGTCTGCACGTGATCCCTGTGCTGCTGATGACATTTATTTGCTACTCTTGATCAAACGATGATGATACCAGCAACCACCATGTTTTATTATCTGAGGCACTGATGAGGCCGTGTCTGACGTCCTGAGATTCTTTCATGGCTCACGTATGTCTTGTTTCTGCAGGTATGATCACACTGACTGAATTCACTCTTCGTTCACGACATTCAATGAGGTAACGAACCAGACTTTTATCTTGACATATTTGCCCCAAAACAAACTGTTAATGATGATTATTGTTAAACAATGGGAATCTCTCTGATAAAGGGTGAAAGAACACTTTTCTGATGCAGTGCTGGTTTAGGAAAAGCTTGTATGTTTGCAGTTTTTTTGTTTTCTCAACTTCTGGTGTTTGTCTTGCAGATGGTCTCGTGTTTGTGCATCTGGGCTGAACGCTCTAGTATGAGCTACTGGTGAGTTTAAGATTTTACCGGTTTAGTTTTGAAACTGGTCTGATACAATGATGATCCCATAGTTCAGCAGAGTTATTCAGTGAAGAAGAACTATTGTCTTTCGCTCCTATCTGATGTGTCGGCTTCTATGACCTCCAATGTCTCCTCAAATGGGATTTGGTTTTAATTGAATTTCTTGTTTATTTTCAGAAACCTCTCTGGCTACCGAATACTATGGTGAGTGAGACTGAAGTTTTATCCTTAAATGAAGTTTGACACATGATGATACCATAGTTCAGCAGATTTAACAATGAAGATCTATTTGTCTTTCGCTCCTAGCTGATGTGTCACCTGTAATTGTCCTCTAGCCCAAACAGCTTATTATGCATACTAACGTCCCCTCTGTTCTCCTCAGACATGTGACTTCTCCGCTGACTAAATTTCCAGCCTTGTTGGTACGTATCACATTCAAATCAAATGTTGCTAATGTTCAGGCGTGATGAATGTGAATCAGGTCGCTGATCCAGTTGAGGAAATATGTCATGTTTCTGATCTGATACTTGTTGCAAGAGATAAAATTGCTAGTTTCTGCAATCATCATAATTGAAGCTGTTTTTACTTTACAGATCTAATGGGATCTTGGGCAGTTGGGTGCAGAAGATGTCACACAAACAAACAATGTGAGTATGAAAATAAACTGTACAACCTCAGTCCCAGATGACAAGTGGAGCTTGACACAAACATGCCCTTTAGCTATCAGCAGGTAGTTGTTCAGTCATCAAGACTGAAACTGCTTTTTTCACTTTATATAAACGGTATGTAGTTAGGCTAGAACTGCAGGATTTAATTGGGATACCTATTCATAATGTAAACTTATGTTGAGTGGAAGTAAAATTGGAAAATGCATGAATTGGAGTAAATTCATTTACAACTGACACCAGCTCCATTTGCTGGTTGAACGCCACCTGATCTGGGTCTGAGCAAGCAGCTCTGGTTCATTGGTTGGGAACTTGGTTGGTTTTAGTGAACCTCATGATCCCTGTAGTCTGACCTTGTGATGACTAGATGACGACTGACTTGAAACCGTGGAGTCTTGTTGTATTAGCTCTATCTGATTTGGTCAACGTAGAAAGCTTCACCCCATGTATGTTGTGCATACTCATCTTATGCTGTTCTGTCGTCTGCAGGTTCTGATCGCTCTCTGAGATCCGACTGAACGGTCAAGACGAGGTTGACTGAGGTGAGAATTCAGAGAATTGCAAAACGGCTTTTGCTGGTTAAGTGATGTCTTTAACAAATGTCTGACCTGAACTTGTAATGTGGACAACATTGTTACTGAGTAACCTGCAAACTTAATAGCTTAATAGACCAATCACTGACTTGTAATAAGGGTATTTCTGTCTTCTCCAGGAAAAGGCTGCATCTCTTGGGCTGACCTTGGTAAGTATTTCAAAGTCTATGACAAAGTGCCAATGTTGATTTGATAGAAAATATTGACATGAAAATCTGCTTTAATGGACCACTACCTGTGATGACAAGATTCTGCCAAATATCTCTTGATTATACCTTACCGTTCCATATTTCTCTGAGGTTGTGGTCTAAAACAAATGTTTTGTTACTTGATACCTGGTTTTATTTTAAAAGACTTGTTTATTTCCGCAGAAAGCCGATGTAATGTCCTCTGGCCCTCAGACAGCCTGATGTTTTGCTCTAAAGGTAAGTACAAGCCTGCTAGAGTACAATATCTGCGTCATGATGATATCAAATAGACTTTATTGTTCTGGATATTAAAACAAAGCTGCCTCTCTTTTTCAGATTCTGTGGTATTATGGCGACCGGAGTTTGACCTGCAGACAACTTAATATCTCTTGGCAAATGTGTTTTCAACATTGTTGCAATAAAATACTCAAAACAAAATATTGATGTTTTTTTGAAAAAGATGGAAATTGTGTTTTTAAAGTAATTGACTCAACTACGTAGCTGGTCAGTGATTGGGAGTCTTCATTGTGCCAGAAATCCATGATAACATGCAATGTGATTGCAAAAACTGTAAACGAGACTCATTTTAACTGAAGTAGGTTACTTAAGTCAGTTTGTAGGGATTATGCAAAACCTCGACTGATAGCCATGAAATGGTGTGGGGTCAGGCATGTCCCAAAGAACCCGTTACATTTGTGTGGATCTGGGGTATTTAATATAACTTTAGGAAGTTCTTTTTGCCTCTTACTGATCTCAAAAGCATTTGGCTATGGGGTAATTTGTCTGATGTGTGGGAAATTAGATTAGATTTTTTTAATTAAATGTGCTTAGTTTTTGATCAGTTACAACTTAAGCTCATCTATTGAATGGGCCTTGTTTTTGTTTATTTTCAATGTGCACTTTCAGGTTCCAGCTTTACAAATTTGTGCACACACAAAATCACATATTGATTAACAGACAATTTCTTAGATAAGATTGTATGTGTGTGGGTGTATTGGCTTAAAAAACATGGTCCAGTAAAAAAACATACTGGAGTGAGAACTACCATTAAGGCAGTTTTAGTATTTCAGCAGGTGTTGGTGTCATTTCGCTGAGCAGTGTTTCACTTCGCCCACCCCTGTGGTCTATTTGCGGGTGGCAACCGACGTCAAGGTGCATTACCGCCATCTACTGTTTAAATCACGATGGTTGACAAAGATTCAAATAGAATCGTGATGAAAAGAAGAAAGAAAATTCACATAAGAAAATAAATCACTACAAAGACAGGAAGTTGAAAAAATGTGTGGCTTTATTCTAATTAGACATCAACGCCATATGAGAATGAGATATTCTAGAATTCTAGATTCTTACAGTGAGAGGTATATAGGCACACACAGCTTCATCACTTCAGTCACATTAACCTATTGTGAGGAGCACTTGGCTAAAATCTTTGCGTGATTACAGAGACTAACACTTTGTTTATAAAGATTTTGCCGAAATGGACATCCGCTTCCCTGGATCAAACCTAAGTAAATTGAATTTTTTCCAGCTGACACTTGTTGAATTAAGCAGATTAAGTATTTTATTACAATGTTGTTACAATTTGAGCTTGATGGGAGTAAAACGTTGAGAAAAGATATTTTCATGTGTCATTAGTAGTTTTATCTTCTATATATTTTACCTAGTGTACAATGTGGGCATGAATTTGAATCGTGAACAATAAATATGTAGATATATTGTTAGGAGTATAGTAATAGAAGAGATAAATATTTATCGGTCTGTAATGAATCTTTGATTGAAGCAGTACTTTTAGTATTGGCTGATTTTCAAGATTAAAACGACTGAGGTTGATGAACTGGCTGTAAACATTTCTGCTACATACATGGGAACTGTCTGTTTGTGTGAGAGCATACGTGGCTTTGTGTCCAACTTCCTTCTTTTCTATTATCGTGACAGGTGTGAGAAATCAACAGGAGAACTATTGTCACCATGTCTCAAAACAGTCTGTTAGAAATCACTGTAGGAGACCTGATCCCCTCCCCCACTACACATTACCAGATACAGAAAGGCCTGGGCAATGGCACCTATGGAGTGGTCATCCAATGCAGGAACGTGACCACCGATGAAACGGTGGCTTTAAAAATAATCAAAAGCATGGAAGACATTGACTGCGCCAAGGAAGAGGAGGTCACCCTTCAAACCATGAAGGAGCTCTACTCAGACAGGTTCAACATTGTCAGATTGAATGAGTCATTGTCCTTCAAGGGACATTACTGTCTTGTGTTTGAGCACCTGGATATGGATCTGCAGAAATTCAAGCAGATCAGCCCGGGTCAACACCTTCAGCTGAAGCAGATCCGCCCCATTCTACAGCAGGTTTGTTTTTTAAACTCAAGCTCTTACACTAATTGCTTTGTAGGGTGAAGGGCAAACCTGGTCTCTAAAATGTGTCTGTTACAGGTTTTGTCAAAATCCCAGTTGTAACTTCCATCCAAATGCAAATTTATCAAACTGCACGTTTTTTTTGTTTCAGTACCGACTAATGAAAGATGTTTGCACTATGTTAAGTCAAATATTGTCCTTAAAGACTAGAGATGGTGACTTGTGGTGGATACATGGACACCTTCAGCTCTTCCAATCATCATATTTAGTGTTTACAATCGCTATTGCTGTGTATGTTGGTCTAAACCATCTGGTTAACCTGTTCCTATAGTCGACTGTACGAGTTTGGAATATCTGACTAATACTCAGCTGTTTCTGTTTTTGCTGCCATCAATGAACAGTTGTTGTTGATGAAATGAACTCTGTAGCTCATGATTATTATTATGTTTTTCCTGATTTCAGCTGGCTACAAGGGCAACAGTACCAGACTCTGTACATAATTGTTTTGACAGTGAAGAAAATACGCATCCCATAAACTACTGTCAATGAGAATATTAGTGTTCAATAATTTTGAATTGTTTGTGGTTTATTTACAATTTGTCTCCATATTTTGTGACGTTTGATCCCAACACTGGTGTGATTGCACCAGTGGATTATCACTGCAAGCGATATTATACACTGAAATAACAGAAGAAGGCCTCTAGTTTACAGAGCCAATAACTCACCAATATTCAAGCCATTAAACCAGAATTTCACAGTACCCGTCAACCATATTGCACATTACCCATAGAACAAAGAACAAAATAAAATATAACAAAGAAACCAGAAATCAAACCAATTAATCAGAAAGAAACTAAATCTAAACAAGGCCAAATAATCTAAATGAAATCTAAATGTGGGAAAAAACAGTGACCGTAAATATTCTGCCCGAAGGCAGCCCTTCAATTCATTAAAATAAAGCAGAGACCCACGCCATCCTTATTGTCTTGACGACAAGTAAAGTATTGTTCCCATTAGTTTGTGGGTACACGCTGAATGTATTTATGTGAACAGTTTAGTGTAGAATCTTCACAACATGAATGTTTTACATGCCAATCTCTTGTAGACCAAGATAACATCTTTCATAGCAGACAGGTGTGACTGGATCGAAAAAAATAGAATTCATGTTTTTGACTTTCAAGGCTCCAGTGGCGCAATCGGTCAGCGCGCAGTACTTATAAGACAGTGACCTGCAGAGCCATGCTGAGGTTGTGAGTTCGACCCTCACCTGGAGTAGTATGGTTTTACCTTGATGGTTGGTGGTGGGAGAAGTGACTGATCACGAGACACAACTTGTGAATACTTCAGTCCTTCAGTTTCTCTCAGTAACTACTTTGAATAAAGGTAATGCATATTGTTGGTACATTCAAAATAAACCTTCTAACTATAACAATATTAACTTTGAACTCTCCATTATAACATTTCAGAGGCACAATTCACTTACTGTAAGAACTACTCACTGTTTCATACAGTGCGTGGGTTTGCAAGATACTATTCTTAGAAAGAAGCCACTGGTTGAATTCGTGACTTTTGCTTTCCTCATCAAAAAAGCAAAATGTTTAACTTCTCTTCATTTTCCATGCAAAATATGCATTTGTCAGGCTCCAGTGGCGCAATCGGTCAGCGTGCGGTACTTATAAGACAGTAATCTGCAGAGTGATGCCGAGGTTTTGAGTTCGACCCTTGCCTGGAGTTTTGTCATAATGGTTGGTGAGAGTAGAAATCACTCACAGTGTCTGATTCAGGACAAGACCCTTATCTGCTCTGACAAGAAGAAAGTAGAGACCTTAGCTTTCATTCAGCAGCTTCCTCTGTCTTTTCAATGGAAGAGGCCATCTACAGTTCTTTGTACACTTCACACTTTAAAATGATCCGGCTTTCTTACTCTTTTGGGACTTTTTAAAGTGTCGCCCCAAGTTTCTTGAAGACAAAGTCCTAATAGACTCTCCTGTTTCTTCCATAACAATTACCAGGATTCTTCTTCTGGTGTTGTCATTACTTGTGAGAAACTAAAAGATGACTTCTCACTTCCCTAGAGTCCCTGAAAATCCTTCTGCCTCACTGAATGTATCAGTCTGACTCTTCATTGCTTGTTTAAGAGTTTTTTTGGTGGGGGGTGGCCACTAGATGGCAGCACAGGACCTATTACTTACAACAAGATTCAAGAGTTTATTGTCATATGCAATGATTACATTAAGCAGTCGCTTGCAATGAAATTCTTGTGTCTCAGGCTCTCTTGTGGCAATGCTCATAATATTAGTAAAAGTAAAACAGTACAACAAGACTGCAGCTCAGGGTATAAAGCTGCAATTACAACAACATGCTGGTGTTGTTCTTGTGTTGTTCTGTGGATTTGAATGTCATTAATTCAAGCAGGAGGTTTATTAGCGTGCAGAACTCTTATTGGTGCCCCTGATGCTCCCTGTGTGCCGTACCACTGGGTTTGTTCATCCTGCCGCCCCCCCTCCTCTTCTCTTTGAGTGCACACACACACGCACACACACACGCACACACATATCACCCAGGAATTCATTAAGTCGTGTCTGTAATTGAGACTAAATAAGTGTGTACTCATGTTAGAGAGGAGCTCCCACAGGCTGAACAGCACTCATCTGCATACAAAATACAACAGTAAAACTTCTGTTTGCACTTAAGTGCTGCATTAAGTTGAATTTGATTTAGTAATTATATATTATGTATCCCCCAAAGTCCACACTATTAAAATACAATCATCAAAATGAAATGAACATAGCCTGTATAGTTTGAAAGGTAATTCCCATATAGGCAGTATTTCTGCACAACTTTTGCACTCAACTTTTTTGTGAAGTCTTGTCTTGAAAAAAATTAGCAATTGAAGAACTACCGAAAATCAGAGTGGGACTTATGACCTGTACTGCAGCCAGCCACCAGGTGGCGATTGAGACCATTTGGCTTCACTTCTGAGGAGCAGCCATGTATCTTTACATACCATAGATGTTCTTGATCAACTAGTTAACTCATTTTATTTTTTCACTTTTTACTTTTTAAACTTTTAAAGCGCTTACCCAGGCTCCAGTGGCGCAATCGGTCAGCGTGCAGCACTTATAAGACAGTGACCTGCAGAGCGATGCTGAGGTTGTGAGTTCGACCCTCACCTGGAGCAGAGTGGTTTTACCTTGATGGTTGGTGGGAGAAGTGACTGATCACGAGACACAATTTATGAAGACTTCAGTTTCACTCAGTAACTACCTTGAATAAAGGTAATGCTTATTGCTAACAATATTAACTTTGAACTCTCCATAATTACATTTCAGAGGCATAATTCACTAACTGTACGAACTACTCACTGTTTGATAGAGTGTGTCGGTGTAAGATAATATTCGTAAAACAAAGCCACTGGTTGAATTCATGACTTTTGCTTGCCTCATCAAAAAAAGCTAAACGTTTTACCTCTGTTCTGTTTCTATGTAAAATGAGCATTTGTCAGGCTCCACTGGCGCAATCGGTCAGCGCGCTGTACTTATAAGACAGTGACCTGCAGAGCAAAGCTGAGGTTGTGAGTTCGACCCTCACCTGGAGCAGTATGGTTTTACCTTGGTGGTTGGTGGGAGAAGTGACTGGTCATGTACCACAACTTCCAACAACAATGAAGACTTCAGTCCTTCAGTCTCACTCAGTAACTACCTTGAATAAAGGTAATGCATATTGTTGGTACGTTTAAAATAAACCCTCCAACTATAACAATATTAACTTTGAACTCTCCATTATAACATTTCAAAGGCACAATTCACTTACTTTAAGAACTACTCACTGTTTGATAAAGTGCATGGGTGCAAGATAATATTCTTAGAACAAAGCCACTGGTTGAATTCATGACTTTTTCTTTCCTCATCATAAATCACAATGTTTACTTCTCTGTTTTTTCCATGTAAAATACGTGTTTGTCAGGCTCCAGTGGCGCAATCGGTCAGCGCGCGGTACTTATAAGACAGTAACCTGCAGAGTGATGCCGAGGTTGTGAGTTCGACCCTCACCTGGAGCAGTGAGGTTTTATCATGGTCGGAGGAGACAATAGAAATCACAGAGAACAGGTCTGCATTTCTTCGATCCTGCTACGTTCGCCATCTTTGTCGTTTGGTGCTGGCTAACTAGTCCACAGGTAGAAATGATGATATTTACTGTGAGAGCTGAGAGAGTCAATTGAAACAGTAAAGCTGCCCCTTTGTAGGAAGATTTAGATCTAGATTACATATATAAGACTATGAGGGTTGCTGTTCTCTGCCCCTTCTCCCGTTTTTGTCATAAAAGCTGGCGGAGCAGCGAACTCTGACGAAATAATGACCCTGCCAACACACCAATCCCGGGAAATCATCTCGGGACTCGTCTTATTCTGTCATCTAGTGGGTGCTTGGCCTAATAGAGGCAGCACCAAGAGCCATTAGACCCCCTCCCCCACTCGCTGCCACCCCCATCCCCGGCAGACTCCTCATAGGAAATTATCTCTCCCCTCTCCTCCCACCTCCCCCCCTCCGCACACTTGTCTTCTCCCTTCTCCAATCCACCTCCATCCCGTCACATCCTCCTACTCCCTCGCCCCCTTTCCATTTCGTGCTTCCCTATTTCCATCACTCATTCATCATTTGGTTCCCCCCCCCCCGCGCCTCTCCATCATGGCTCCTATAGAGATGGAAATGTGTCATGAAGACGATGGTATCTACGAGCCATTGATCAGCATCAAATGGGACACACTTAGATACCACACAGTCCTCCTCAACTCGTCACGTCTTTTAATTGATGGTTGAAAATTAAACAGTTCCGCGTCAGCAGCAGAAAAAATAGACAGACAGACAGACAGACAGACAGACGGATAGATAGATAGATAGATGGATAGAAAGATAGAAAGATAGAAAGATAGATAGATAGATAGATAGATAGATAGATAGATAGATAGATAGATAGATAGATAGATAGATAGCTGTTGTGTCTGCCTCGAAAGGCGACCCTGAAATGGGACCCTGACAGCTGGCCAACAGGTGGTCACTGACAGACCCTCTCTCTTCATTGTGCTTGGAACAACCAAGACACACACACACTCACCACACACACACACACATACACACACACTCCTCAGACTCAGCACCCAGGCCATCAGGTGTGTGTGTTGTGTGTGTGTAAGAGTAGGGGGGGGGGACAGGCCTAGTACACACCTGTCTGACGATCTCACCTATGGCAGAGTTGATGGAGAGTAATGTTATAGCTCCCTCCCCACAAAAAAACACATGGCTCATATGCCACCTGGACTGTGTGTGTGTGTGTGTGTGTGTTTCATTCAGCTGTTTAAGTCCAATGACATAATTCTGTATCATTTTATCCACTAGCTTCTGTAACTGAGTGTAATCATGTATTTAATATTTCTTCCATTGGTCACAAAAATGAAGTATGTTTCGGGGATTTACCGTTATTTAAATTTTTAGGGTGCATGGTCAAAAGCACATGGCGTAAGTCCATTCAGAGTATGTCCGAATTAATTTATGCTCTTTTAACAGCAGGACAAAAAGGTCACTGTGTCAAGCACATGGCTCAAAAGGGTTGTAAGTAGTCTCTTAATTAAACGTGGCTTTGTTTTGTGTGTAACATGCAATAATCCAATCAGCGTGTGAGCTCATTCCTTTTTAAAGCCAGGCTTGCAGAGCACCTTGTATTCCTGGAAATTCACTGGCAGTTCATTTGCATTTGCATCCAATAAGACACCATGAAAGGAAATAACGAGTCTCTCCCTCACAGTGAAAGTGAAAATCTGTACGTCTTCACGGAAGATGCTTTGACTGGATGTACTGGCTTTGTTTCACATGAAGTATAGGTATCATAGAGATTGTCGAATGCAACATCGAGTTGCACGGAACTCTGGAGATTGTTCGTCAACAAGGATGAAGCCAGGGGAAATAACTGGATATAGTACTGTAATGTAGCTCACTTCCTGAGCAACCCCGTCTACACACACATTTCCCTGTCATCTCCAGAGAACAGTCCTCCTCTTCCTTACCATGTGTCCTCCAGCCGTCCTGAAGACCTGCTCTTATTCCACTCCACTCATAGGCTCCCAGTCACCAATTGCACACACACACACACACACACACACACACACACACACACACACACACACACACACACACACACACACACACACACACACACCTCATTAGTGATCACTCTTTCCCTCAATGCCCTCTTAGAATCTCTCTGATGGTTAGTAATCCCCCCCCCCCCCCCCCTTCTCTCTCTCTCTCTCTCTCGCCGTGTATGTAAGCGCACGCAACTTCCCCTCAGTGGGTTAATTCTCTCCGGATTCATTTTCATGGCACTGTTATCAGACATTCGCGTAGCACACATGGGACACATACAGGAAGGAGGAGAAGAAGTGAAGAAGTGTTTAAAAAAACAAACAAATAAAAACAACAGGAATAAAAAAATCAAGGTGCAGCAAGAAAATATGAAATGATGTCTGATAAAATGAAGTGTACGCCGGGTATCCCTCAGGGATCAGTGTTAAGTCCCCTAGTATTTAGTTTCTATAAATGATCTTCCACAACAGGGCCACAGGATGGAATCACAAATGTATGTGTATGATTAAATCATGTCATAGATTTGGTGAGACATACAGCCCCCTAATTTAAAAATTCATGTTTTTTCCATAAAGAACGCAGCAGAAGATTCTCCACTCAGACACAATCACAACAACCCAGAAATCTCCAGAGCGTTAAGGTGAGGGCTGGTGTACTGTATCAATTCCGCTGTGGAAATCACATGTTTTTGTAAACAGCGCATGGAAACCGGCGTCGGCCCTCATCACCAAAAGCTCTCGGATCTCGTTGTGTTTCCAAGTTTGCATCTTCGTCAACTTGCCCGATCGCTCGGGGTGAACCAGCTGGATGATTTCCTGCTGTTTCTCACATGGGCCTATTCAGACATTATCCAGAGTTCTTACGAGGTGGCTGGCAGGAGAAACTCCACAGTAATTGACTTTGGACATTTGGGTTCAGTGCATGTCTGAAAGCAGTTTCTGTCTTTTAAATTCCTCACAGAACTAAGTTCCTCAAGTCAGGTGGAAATAATTTCACTGCAGAGGTTGACTCTTCCACTATATCATTTTGAATCTTATAACCTGAATATTTATATGAAAGACTGAATTTATAACTAGAAAAACACACTCAAAACAAGTCCAATTATATCCTAATCAGAATATGAGATTATCCCAATTAAACATTTTGATTTTACAGTGTGAAGAGAAAGTGAATGAGCACATCTAATTTCCAATGTTATACACATATACTTTACAGTCATCAGTAGAAAGTGGCTCTTCCACATTGCGTTTGTATTGTTCTCAGTGAGACGCTCTGGTTCCCACTCCTCAGCGATGGGTCAATAAGGATACTGAGCTGTGCGGAAGGGGCCATTGTGTCCAGTGTAAGACAAGCAGGACTAATCATTGTACAAGGCAAGTCTGGGCCTGTCCAAAGCCAAGAGCGGCCGCCAGTCAGTCGAGATGGTGCGACGGGCCACGATGACTCAGCACAGGTCGATGAGAAGGACACACACACACGCACACAGTAAATGTGACACCACAATTATTGTGCAGCTTTTTTAATCCAGATTTGCTTCTTTATTTTAAATTAAGTTTTAAGTTAACTTTAACGTTTTACAATACATGACAATACACACCTAATGGTGTTCATTATTTTAAATGTGTACACTGGTGAAGTTTTACTTCACACATGTACCCTGGTAATGCTCTTAGCTACAACCTGTTTTTCAATTTCATGCTAATGTATATCTATTCTTTACAATTCAGAGGTTAATATGGTATTTTACTTTGCTAAATTAAGGTTTAACAAATTAAGTACATAATCAATTCGGACAATATGTTGCGTTGTTACAGATTAAATAAAAGTTTGCTCGAGCTTGACCGACAACAACAGCAAATGCAACTTAAATGAATTCACCAATTGTAGTCTAATTATAATTTAATACTTGGGGACATGGGGATATCATGAGTACTTTTTCCTTTGATACTTTAAGTACTTCATGCTCGGGGAGCTGGCTGATATTGGCAACTTGAGTAATGATAGAAAGTGCTGGTGGTGAAAGGCAGCATGACGAACAGCTCACTCCAAGCTGACTGTCTGTTTGCAAGAACAAACACACTCACATTCCTTGATGTCTCCTCATGGTAACCACCTGAATTTGTTGCGGGGATCTTCTCTGCATGACCTGAACAAACTCCAGTAGAAGATGTTCAAATAGAACTCGATCGGGCTGAAACTCATACAGCATGACATATCCTGCAACTGTTCAAATCATTAACTGACGCAAATATGCAAACACAAAAAAAATGTTCCTTCCTCCCCAAACTAAATCATATTAACTTAACTCACAGCAGGACATAGTGTTCCACTTCCCTGAGCATGGCGGAGGCACATTTTTGTTGGTCAATCATCAGCGTTTTCTCCGTCAAGACGACCATGAAATAGGATCTCATTGTTATGGTGGTGACCAAATGCAAAGCAAAATTTTGGAACAGGGCAACTGACTACAGCAGCTTTCAGACATGCACTGAACTCCAGACATTTGCCTGAAATGATCCAGATCGTCTGTATGTGAGAACGCAAATGTCCAAGTCAGTTGTGTCTCACATTTCCAGAACATTTACTGCCAGCCCCCCCTCTAAAGAAATGCCTGGGAAATGTCCAGGTGAGTCCAGATAGGAACTCAGCAGCCAAAGGTCCAGAAAATTCCAAGTATGAGAGTGAGCGTGTGTATAACATGTAATGGCTGCAAACTGCAAAAAAAAAAAAAATATATACCAATATCTCGGGATGAAAAAGAGCTTTTGATGATAAGTGCCAGTGCCGATGTGCTGCAAACAAATCTTGATTTTCAAATGTTAATTTATACGCTATTTTCTGCCTCACCTGAATGTTCCAGACATTTTCCTGTTGTTGTGAACTGACCCGGACAATCTCCTGCTTCATATGTGAAAGGCCAACGCTGGCAGTGCTGGTGTTTTGCTGACTTTTCTCTGAGCCTTCTCCTTTTTGTTGCGTCTGACCAGAGGTTGTATCGTACAACTCCAGGTGACCAAAGGGACAATAGGTATGTCTTTCATTTCTTGTTATCGCTCATCCAAGACGTCACAGATACAGTGGGACTTTAGATTGACTCTATTTGAAAAAAGTTTGCTTCGCATTTGGTCCGAACACAACGCAATTGATTCCAAAAAATCAGACACTACATGTTTGCCTCTATTAGATATGTAACACATGTGCCCAAAGCAGCCATCCTGCCTGATCCTGATGCAAATCATCCTCAATCACAGCAATTCCAGTTTTGCAAATGTCTTCACATGTCATCTCTTTTCTCTCCTCAACCTCCTCCATTATTCCTCCCGAGCAGCGAATCAGAGCCTGCCTTGTCCGAGATAAAATTTGACAACCAAATCAGCGTCTAAGGAGGAACCATGTGCCATAAGATGAGCCCGGACTAAACACTATCATCAACGTCCATATAAAGTGCAATTTTCTCCCTGACTTGATATTTCAGAAACTTGTTTGAAAATGCTCATGTTGATGGGCTACAGTATTGACTCGTCTTCCATCCTCTGTGAAAAATGCCATTTCACTTGGAGTTCGAAATTCATCTTGAACTTCTGCAATCAGCTAATCACCATCATCTGATAACTGAGAGGAATCAGTGTCGAGTGAGTCGATGGAAGAACTTGGTGTGAGAGGGGAAGTCTTGTGTTTGCTGGG
This sequence comes from Reinhardtius hippoglossoides, assembly GCA_006182925.3. NCBI lineage: Eukaryota > Metazoa > Chordata > Actinopteri > Pleuronectiformes > Pleuronectidae > Reinhardtius > Reinhardtius hippoglossoides. The sequence continues at coordinate 12,402,673 of CM031690.1, forward strand.
TGCAACCAGTGGAAAATTCCACAAGCGACCCCGCGCCTCGGATAGATCATTACCCCTGCAACAGCTTCTGTCAATACGTATAAAAGGATTAAGGTTAAAACTCTTTCCTCTCGCTGCTTATCACTAGACATTTGTAAACTCCACTTTAGTCTGTTGTGTTGATCCTGTTTTATCTTTGTCATTTGTGTGAGGTGGAGAGAACACACACTCTGCTACATACACAACCTGCACTTGTCAGCTGTTTAATCTCAAACTCTTCAATGTGTTTACTGTGGATCACCTGCGTCAATAGTGATTGGATGCAGCTCTTTCTCAAGATTAGCACCTCACTCTTTGTTTCCTCCTCTGTGTGTGGTTGTGTGTGTGTGTGTGTGTGTGTGTGTGTGTGTGTGTGTGTGTGTGTGTGTGTGTGTGTGTGTGTGTGTGCAATGGAGCGATAGAGGCACGAACATTATAACAGAAAGAAATGCTAAGAAGTGTGACCGTATCATATATCACAGCTTTTGTGTGACGGTTGGGTATGGGTGTATTTGTTCTCATAAGAATTACTACTGAATATCCTCCTCTGCTTTCTTGGCTCCGTGCAGCCATCATCTTTCATTTCTGACAGGCTTTGTGGCATCGCCGGGGCAAGCTTGGACTTGCACAGCCAGCCCTCCCAAGGTCTGAGGCATGCACACACACACACACACAAACACACACATTCACTCACACGAACACACCCTCTCCTCCAATCAAATGGAGACCTGACAAAATTACTGATTTGGGAGAAAATGTGGCTCTTCAGAAGAGGCCAATCATTTGTGGCTTCTGATAAAGAGGCTACACTTGCCTACTGACCCGTCTGACCTCTAGCCACCGCCAAAGTGAGGTAGTGCAAGATTTTGTGGCGGCATTATTATTATCTCCGCCAAGAAGGTTGTGTTTTTTTCACTGTCCATCTTTGTGTTCTGGTTGATTGGCTTGTTTGTCAGCAGGGTTACGCAAACATTTGCAAGAAACTTGGTGAAAGGATGGGATGTGGGCAAAGAAAGAACCTATTACATTTTGGTGTGGATCAAGGGGCGGATCTATGCATTTGTTTAAATCAGTTTCTATAAGATTGCGAGATAGGGCCTTTTATTGATATGGTCACCGATTTGCCAGGGAATAATTTGTGGATCTTGATGAAGAAATCAGGCACATTTAGACGACCGATATCTAGGGTGTGGAATTTGGTGCGCATGTTGGATTTAAGGATACTGTTTGGCCTTGGTAGAGGTATGTGTTCTCCTGAGTATCATTTTATAGTTAAGGTTATGTTTTCGTCTGTGTTTGCTCGATTACGCGAAAACTACTCAACCGATACCCATTAAATTGGGTGCAGATCCGGATCAAGGGACAGTAATACTAAGTTTTTATAATTTGGTGAAGATCCAAATCAAAATCTGGATCTTGTGGACTGTTGAGCCTTGGTGGAGGTATACACTCTACTGAGTAGAATCATCTCTAGAGTCTGTGGGCATAGATTATGTTCGTTACTGCTCATTTTACTCGAAAATATAAATGTAAAATGTAAGAAATTTGAGTTTGCTTCACTTTTTTAGTTAGGAAAAATAAATGATTTATAATAATTATGCATTCTATGAGTGGCTGTCTATTGCTCAAGAGGGGATGAAATAGTTTTAAGCATATTTGTGGAAACAGCGTCTAATTTTCAGGCCTTTGTAGAATCGTTCGCAGGGTGGATGAATAATAAAATACCAGCAGGACATGCTGATTCACTCCACCTGCTATTACCATGTCTGGTCTTGAAACAGTCTGGTCATAATCACCATTTCCTTTATTCTTCCTCTCAAGTTAAACACCAAACAATTTGTCCTTAACAGTTTTCCTGTCCATTCAAACTGCAACTCTCCAATTGGGTACATAAAACCAAACCCCTCCCCTTTCTCAGCTGATAAAACCAAGTACATAAACCCAACAGCTCCACCATCCAGTCTTCTTTCCCTGGTAGTATACACCCAGCAGACACAACAAGCGTGATGTTCGCTGTTTACAGGGGGGCCTAGCCGGGCCTGCCAGGCTCTTTATGGTCTGGGGTGGGTTGCAGCAGTGAATAGGAGAGGGTCTCCGCAGGCAGCCATTGTCATGGTAAACGGGGGTTTGAATGGGAGAGGATGGGCAGGACACACACATAAAACAGAGGAAAACATGAGGAGGGGAGGGAGAGGAGACAAACACTCGACCACCTCAGAGATGGCACACATGCGAGCTCGCATAGAGGCCTTGAGCATCTTCCTCGACCCTCAGACACAATAAACTATACTACCACATCGACACTGGGCCGTATCGCCAAAAGCTCCTGAATCTCTTTGTCTCTCCAAGTTGACGTCATCTTTTAAGTCTATGGTACATCTTTTTCATTCTGAGATTTTGTATTCTTCCCTCTTTTTCTTTTCTTTTTGTCCATTGGGTGGTAGAAACATCATCAACACGGCCACTCATGTTGGCATTTACCTGTTGTATCCTTACATGGGCTCACTTGGACAAATTACTAAAGGGCTGACAGGATAATTTCAGAAGCATCTGACTGACATTTGAATTTCACATGGTGAATTTTAAGGAAAATATCAGAGTTCAGCGCATGTCTAAATTTAAATATAGTGACTAAAGATGAATTAAGTTTAGCCTCTGTTGAATTTGTTGATAAGCAGGTTGATGAGCAGGTAGTGGACACTCACTTATACATTCATAAGGTGTTTGTCGCTACTAAAGCCACAGAACTTTAGTCCTCCGTCCACCTAATGCTGCACGATATAGCCTTTTTATCTGTTAGTTATAAAGGTAAATACACTGTTTCATATTGAACCTTAGTGGCTGGAAACACAATGGGAGCATTTGTCAGCTGCCTGCTTGGAGCAGGGAGGGCAGAGAAAGGGTTAAAAGGCTCCGGCTGCCTGATAATCCTCTGCCGTTAAAAGCCCTCCAGAAAGACGTGTGTGAGGTAATCAGTAAAAGATTCAAGTGTGCCAGTGTGTGTGTGTGTACACAGAGGCACACACATGCACTCACACAGAAGCACGAACTCCACTGAATGAACAAAAAGGGAGGGAAAAGACCGACTTGAGGAGGGAAGAAAAAGAGAATAAACACTCCTCCTCCCATTTTTTTGGTTTCTCTTTTTCGCCCCTTTTCTCCTCTTCTTTCCCTCGCTCCCTGCTGTGTCTTGCACAATGTGACAGAAATGATCACCGCAGTTCCCTTTCAAGAAAGCAAACACACACACAGTCAGATCCAAGGAGGGCTGATGTGACCTTTTTCCATTCTTCTCAGTCTTGTATTTATCTGTATTCCTCTTGTTCACTCCTGCTCTTCTTGTCAGTCGTCTTTGTGGGCAGTATAGGACGACCTTGTGAGATACAACTATTTCAGTGTGGCCACGAACAACTTTTTCTATCCACTCGCTATGTTGGCATTTGATAATGGATGTAATTTTGAAGAACATGCTTCTCAAACTTTGTAGAGTGGACGAAGAAAACCCTGAAAAAATGCTTTTGTATAAATGACAACTTTTGGGAACATACAACATAGCGCGAACTCTCTCGCCGTTTTTAGACGAGCCTTCAGGTGAGGAGTGGAGTGGGTAGAGCAAGAAGGACATGACGTATAAAATCTGCATACAGCACCGGCATTAGCCCTTCTCGCCAAAAGCTTGTCTTTTCAAGTTGACATCTTCCCAAGCAGCTTCTACATGTATGATAGCTCTTGTTCATCCTGACATATTTGTATTCTTTTTGTTTTTATTTAGTTTTGTGTCCGTCGTGTGAATTATCATCAACACACCCACTTGCTTGCTGTGAGTTCTCTGAACATTTTCTCTCTGTATTCTCTCATGAACTCCCTCTGACAGTTTTCCGTACACTTTACCAGGGGGCAGGCAGAAAAACTCCAGAAAAATGTCCGGATCAACTGACTCGGACATGTGTGTTCTCACATACAGCCCCTCTGGATAACTTCAGGAAAATATCTGGAGTTCAGTGCGTGTCTGAAAGCAGCTTAAATCACCTCCAGCTCTCTCTTTCATAACATAATATTAATTCTTGTATATGACTTAAAGGAGGCCGCACCATGTATGTCACCTGTTTCCTCTACATCTCTGGATATGCCGCCCAACACAGATTTGACCATTTAACCCCAAATATATTCCTTCATAATTTGTCATAGCCGTAATTCTTCCCCTCCCTGGCTCAGATGGACCAATCGGTCTCTGGCTAATGATCTTCAATTGCCCTCTGTGTCGTAGCATCGAGCATTCAAAATTTGGCATTTAGATGTTTAATTGACTGTCACCGATAATGGGATTGTGTTCAGTCAACCTGGGTGCCACGAGCGGCGGCACAAAGCCTATGAAACTGTCAGGAAGAGGGAGGGAAGGAGCAGCAGAGAGACAACACTGACCACATTTCCTACTACAGTACATATCGCATAATTAGTATTTTAGTTAATTAGTACATTCCTGCTGTCTATCCTGGTGAGATTGTGCAGCAATTAATTTCTAACACAACTCCACAGACAAAAATGGAAGATAAAACCTGCAGTTCTTATTCTGTGCAAATATACAGTGTGAAATTCAGCCAAAGCTAAGGTGACAGCTTTCTGTTTACTGTAACGCTAATTTAAAACTCCCTATCTTTTTTTTTTTTTTTTTTTAGATGAGTGGTGTCAGTGTATTTAACATCATGTTTCATTTGTTCTCTAAAATGGTTTAATCCATTAACAATGTGACATACTGGCTCAGTCCCAATTATAGGGCTACATCCTTTGCCGGCTGCATTTGAAGACTGATCACGTCGCAGTGGATCGATAAGCTGGTGGATCCTTCGTGGGCAAACCTATTCCAGGGTTCCTTGTAAAGCATTGACAAATCGAACAAGCTAGCTGTGCAGGTCAGAGTAAGTGCAGCGCCTCAAAGAAGCTAATGTTACCAAGCCAATGCAAATTTAAAATCGTGTGTGTATCGGTCTTGTTTCTGTTCTGCCTTCGCCTTTTGAGCCCAAGTAGACCAAGTCCTCCGAAGGATGCGGCCCCTGAATTGGGACACGGTGTCTGTTACAGGCTTAAGGTGTTAGGTTTGGTAGCAGCAAGTTCTAGTCACTTCATTTTCCTTAATGATAACCTTTCATCAAGACTACGGGTCTGTCTTGTGCGTTAAGATCAAAAGAAAAGTGACCTTTAAAAGGGTCAGTGGAACAAGTAGAACAAGCAACCTGTTGTGTTCAGTCTCAGAGCTGCAATACTCTGCGCTAATGGCAACTATCTGTCTACAGGAGTTAAAATGTTTCAACCTGAGGGAAAATAGCAGAGAGAGAAGTTAGGTTACTGGTGAGGTTTTTACATGAATGAGTCTTGGAGCTGTCAGATAAACAAAGTCCTCAGACACAGATTATTATTAAATTAACGTCTACACACTTAGTGACTGTTTGAGGCGAACAAACACAAATGGAGAAAACACTGAGGTTAATTTCCTCATGGAAGGCAACAACTTGAATTGCATTCGTCTGAGTACATTGTTTCTTTTACCTTATTTTAGCACTTTGCTATAATATTTCTGCTTTGTTTTAAAGTGCATATTTAGCATTTTAACTCAGTGTAAAAGTTTCTTTGTTCAGCAAAGGCTACGTCATGCCTTTCTAAACATGCAAAGGGTAAAAGCTTATGCTGGCTACACATGTATATTACACACACAATGAACACACACAAATACTTGTGCGGTGTGTGCCCAGTGCAGTTTGCGGGTAGTTGGCCTCTTCACTGCAGCCTCCCAGAGGAACAAGGATGTTAACTGGCATTGTTGGGGGGCTGAGCTGAGGGTGGTTTTTAATAGCTCATGATTACTCTGGAGAGGGGAGCCCATAATTACAACCACAAATGATTTCACGCCCCTCACCCCCATGATGTGCTCTGAACCTAATCACAGGGAAGCACAGAAGGGGTGTAGCGGAGGAACTGGAGCTTCGACAAAAGAGGCCTCCCCTTTGTTTGCTGACAGGAAATCGAGAAAATGAAATGTGCCGTGTTCCACGAAGTAAGAGCGCTGCGCCGCTGAATGGAAAGTTTGCAAAGTTCTCCAACTACATCTGTAACATGCTGATCATACAAGTAGCCATTGTGGTCTTTAGTGTTGAAAAGGTAATTTGTTAACCTTTGATGAGATGCACTCCTCTTCCCAAAGCCAGAATAAAGAGACCAGAGATATCACTGTGTCCCTTGTGATTGTCTCTGCCAGTTTTTGTCGCAGTTTCTCGAACATAGCGAGCTGACAACCTTTCATCGCTTCCCGAAAATCGTAAAAAAGCGTTATTAGTCATTGCCTTATTTGTTTTTGCATCTTTTATCCAATGAGTGTAGACAAAGGGCTTCCACGCAAACCCCAGAGACAAGCACAGTGCAGTGACAGGGCAGTGCAGTGACAGTCACAGGGCACTTTCACTGCATTTCAATGTAATTTCTCTCAGAAAATTACTGACGTCTTGACCTTGGTGTCCTCGGACATGGCAACAGCCTTGCAAACACAGACATGCACTCTCACATGCTTTGGTACTACTTGACAATGAAACCGAGTTAGCATTCTGCCCACACATCCCTCTTGCCCAGCCCGTGCCAGTCGGCTAGCCAGCCAGACACAACTGCACAATGGCCAGACTACATGTCCTTAATGGAGGTGCGGACAAACAGAGGAATGCTGTGGAGAGGATGGAGCAAACCGTACGTCTGCCCACATCAGCCGGCCCTCAATAGAGATTGGCCAGGAACGCGTAAACTGGCCCTGCAGGAGTAAAATAGTAAAATGGGGTTTCTCTTCTTCTCTTTCATTGTGTGACTCAAGTCTGAAAGAGAAAATGCTGGAACGTGAACAAGTGTCGGACAAATACCCAAAGCTAATAACATTTACTCAGACATTCATTTTATAGGCACTCAGCATGCAACTGTAGGCTCGAGTTACGTTTGTCAGTCAATAGATGAAAGGACTCAAAAGCATGAGCAGGAGAAGTGGTTACCAGCCTTTGGTGAACCCCACATCCCCGTCGGATGAACTCGAATACCTCTTAACTTAACTATTAACTTAACATGACTTAGCCATAAACTGAAATTAACTAACCTAACTAAATTATAGTGTTCAATCTGTTTTATATTTTGGCTGATGATTTCGACCATTTATCCATTAGCACTAGCTGCTAGCCACCTACTTCCTTTAGCGTTTTTCACAATTTAATCAACACATTTTGTTTACTATTTCAATTGTTTATCCATTCTGCTTAAAAGTTTATTAACTACTTTTAATTTACTTTTAATGTTTTTATGTCACATACTTTTTTCTGTCTCTTTTGGCTCAACATTCCAGTCATTTATTCATTAGTATTAGCCATAACAATATCAACCGTAACTTTACTTAAACATTTTTACCATTACCAACAGTTTTTAAGCTTCTTTTAATTTGTATTACTTTTGGCCAATTATTTCAGCTGTTTATACATTTGCATTAGCTGTCAACCACAACTTTTTCAAGTATTTATCCATTCATTTCACCTACTACTTTTTGCTGTTGCCATTATTATATGATCATCTTAACTATCTGTTTTCACAACTAATCCATTACTTTTAGCTCTCTTACCTCTCGCTCACTAGTTTTCATACACTCTCGATTACAATATGTAGTGTCTTAAAAATCCCAAACTATTTGAATAACAACAATTTAATGAGCAACAGAAATAAAAAATTATTAAATGCTGCTGTCGTCAGTGTGACATTTACTAAGGTACATCAGGTTTTTCCAATTTTAGAGCAGTATCCACTGTTTCCACCATAAAAGAAACATTTCATCTCACATTTTCCTCATTCATATTTCTCCTAATGATGTTCTGCGGCCTCAGTTTTGAAGGTGCCCCAGCTGTCTCCTTCAGAAGTAGAGTAAATAAGCTGAGAGCTCTCCGCAGCCGCAGACACTGATCACCGTGGCCTGTTACTCTCCCTACCGCTAATTGACCATCGGCCAAAGGACAAACCTCAGCCCTTCTGCCGCGTCCCTCCCCCGCTCCCTCTCATCCTCTCTTTGTGCGAGCATGCCTCCCCTCACCGCCGTACCTTCCTCATCACTCACATATTCCTGTCTTTAATCTGCTTTTTGCTAAACGTGTGAGTCGCTCTGTCTCTATCTTCCCTTCCCGTCATTTGCACTGCTTTCTTTCACTTCATCTTCATTTCTCTCGTCTTCTGGCTCACCCCACTGTCTGCCAGAGCTGTCTGCAGACTTGCATAATTAGCTGGACCAAGCTGCAGTGAATCTGGTCCAGGTCTGGCTCTGGATCAACCCGGCTCATTACAGTGAATATGTCTGTCCTCCCTCCTCCTCCTCCTCTGCCTCTCTTCACTGTCAGGATCTGTACAGAGTGAGTTTGCGGATTCAAATGGTGAAAAGACACAATGTGTCTCTGGGATCAACAGAGACACTGGCACTCCCACAGATTTCTCTCATGTGACAATCTTGTCTTTTTATATTACACAAATGTTCTATTCTGGTTTGAATGGAATGGAATCCATATATTTGGAACCCGTGAGCCTCTATGCATATTATACTAGAACAATGAGGAGAACCCTCGGCAGTCAATTGGATTAGGCAGTGATGCAACTAAGCAGCTCACCACATATAGCATTAGCAGCATCTGAAGGAAATTTTAAATAAAAGTCAACTTTGCTCCCGGGAAAGTCACAGCTCAGTACAGAAAACAATGTTGTGTTTGAAACTAGATTGAAAATAGCAAGAATGTTATAACCAATATTAGAACCACGTGAAAGGAAGTGATGTCATCTGCAGAAACTAATTTACAATTTGCTAAGCACCTCCCTTTAAAGATGACAGCTAACAATTAGCCTAAAACCAGAAACACAAAAGTGTCAGGAATAGATTAAACTGTGTGTAAACTGAAAGCATTAGCATATATGGCTAATTAGCTTAGTCCCTCCAGTAACTATGCCAATACAGTGTTAGTTCCAAAGTACATTTTTAGATGACTAAACTATTTAGCCTCCACTTTTTTGTATTTTTCCATATTTAGTCAGAAATGTTTGTATGCTGTAATCTGAATAAATTTGCTCCCAGATGAACATAGTGGCCAAATGTCTAATTAGTCTGGTGCCTGTTCAGTGAGAAGGGTACGCCTACAAAATTGGGAGAGTGTGATTGTTTGTGTGTGTGTGTGTGTGTGTGTGTGTGTGTGTGTGTGTGTGTGTGTGGGGGGGGGGGGGGGGGGGGGGGATGGAGTCAAACCCCCGGCCTGAATTATTGCTTCAGTTCGACCAGCAGGTGAGGAAAGCCCCAGGGACATGTGAGGATGGGCCGGGCAGGACAGGTGAATGGTGAATGAGAGGAGAAATATGGTGAAGGAGGATTGACGAGCTGGAAACAGAGGCTCAGATGGTCAACAGTGACACTAATAATGAGCTGTACTTTGTGTCAACACCTAATTAGCGAATGTTGACCAAGCCTCCTTAACATCAACACGTTTGCATTGTTATTGCAGTTATGTGATGTTGGCACTTATCTGAGATCTGCAGAATCTACTCTTAAGCTACTTTCAGAGGGGCAATAAACTCTGGATATTTTCCTGACCATCTCCAGAGGGGCTGTATGTGAGATTGCATTTGTCTGAGCCATTTGACAAGGACATTCTATGGAGTTTCTCCTGCCAGCCCCCAAGTAAAAACTCTGGATAATGTCCGAATGAGCACATATGAGAATACAGCAGGAGATTCTCCAAAGGATTCACTCTGAGTTGATGATGTTCTTACCACGCTGTGGTGCTGTAAAAATACCCCTTGATTTCCACAGCGGAATTTATGCATTATTTCTTGCCTCCTACCCCTGTGGTCCAGCAGGGGGCGTTCTTAAAATTCACCATCAGGGTTGACTGGCATGCCCTATTGACCTCACAGGAAGCTAATGCATAATAATGGAGGAGGGCTCTCGCAAACAAAGCCGCACAGATCAGGCAATTATGACAGTGAAGCATCTGAGATTTGGAAATATTGTTTATGTTACCTGGTAGATTTTAAAATCACTGAGACATCTTTATCTTATTACCTCTGTATTCCCACATTCGCTTGTCACTGTGTATGCAAATATGTTTTATTATTTGTAGGAAAATGAATTTACGAGTCAAACTAACTAACTTTTTACGAGAAATGCAGCAGTTAGCGTGTTCAAGAATAGAAGAACTGACCCAGGGGTGCACCGTGCACAGTTTGCAGGTCACACAGAGGTTACATTTCGTTAGACCACTAATTGGCCATGAAGGGCACAGAGAACCATTAGCAACAACAAGTTTACTCGCACCTTTTTTGGGGTCTGAAGTTATTCCTTGATTATTGATAATAACTGTAGACATCTTAAATCTGTAATAAATGTGATCTGCTGTACTCCATGTATCCTATTGCTTGTCCTAGCAACGTGTTTTGTCGTTTAATTTAACTTTCTTGACTTAGAGTATTTCAGCTCACATCATTATGTCAGGGCCTGTTAGCTTTTTCTTTCTTCCCAGTGTCCTCTCCCCATATTACACCACCACCTGTAGCCCCTACCCTGTATATCCTTACTTGAACTGGCTCATTTTGCTTCCAGCATCATGCAGTCTCTCTCCAGTATCTCCCCCTGACTCAATTACCTCTCTTCTCTCTCATTTTCCCCGCTCTTCTTTACTCCAATTCATTTACAACTCGTCGTCGTGTCTTCGCCCCACGTTGCCGCCTGCCTCTGATCTTCTCTTCTCCGGCATGTCCCTGCTGTCCTTTCTTCATCTCCTGCTCCATCTTCTCCTCCACCTCCTTCTTATTTTCTCTATCTCTCGTTCTCCCTCTTCTTTTAGCTTTTTTCCCCTTCACCTTTTTCCCAGCGGAGCCTTTGGATCGCTTTGTTCTCCAGTGGCTAATTTGCCTGTTCTACTTGCCAACCTAGCAGCGGGAGCTGAGTGTGTGTGTGTGTGTGTGGCACTTTTCCCCTGCCAGCTGCTGTTATACAACACAAGTTCTTGCCTTTACACTCAAACACCTCACTTGCCAGCAAATATGCACACACACATGCATACACATACAAAAACACAGCTTTAATGGGCCATCATCTTTTTTTTAATCACAGTTTAGTTCATCCCTGTGACCCTCAAAGGATATAACAGTATTGCTAATGGATGAATGGATGTTTCATTTATGTATTTGACTGTTTGCATAGTGAAAATGTAATAACACTTAAATTGGTGATCCTCCATGTTGTGTATATTATGTCAGTGTTCGTATAGATGATCTTTATATGAGGTTTGTATATATGTCTCCTCCTCCGGTGGCTCTCGACATGACAGAGAGGCGGACAGGCGTGAAGTTAAAGCAAAGCAGCGATTGGTTCCAGCGAGCAGAGTCTAATCAGCCATCAAGCGTGAGATCCTTTAAGTGGCGCTGAAAAGAGGTTACGCACAAATGAAATGCATATCTGTCTACCCACACACATCACATGCAAATGCAGTGTTAAATACTGTAGGCCACACAAATGCATATGTATAAACCAAGAGACACTCTGTTCGCTATCATGGTGTTCTAATGGGACCGCTCTGGACTCAGGGCTGCAGAGCACATGATGTGCTAACAGACTGATGTGCTAAGCACATATCCACACACATGCACAAATACACACAGCTCATGAGAGGCTGATATCTTACCTGTCAGAGGCAGGTGTGGTCCCGGAGGACCCAATCAGTTTTAATTAACCCCTTGTGGTGGAGGGTGGAGGGGGACGTGTGTGGGAGGGAGAGCGAGAGCAGAGGGAGAGAAAACCAAGTGAGGAGAAATTTGTGCTTGTCATGGCAGGAGAGACGGGGATTAGCAGAGAAAAAAGCCCTCCGCATTTCCCTAGAAAAATGCAATTGATGAGATGCTGGTTCTCCATCTAATTAAAAGAAACTGTCCTATTAATTTCTTAAAAATTAGCTGGTATTTCGTTTTTAATCACTTGCATATTTCCATTAAATACCCACACAATATAAAAGTCAAGTTTCAATTTGGTTCATCTAGGAATATAACTCTACATAGTGAATTTACAATGTCAAATAGAAGTCAAACACTATTCTTGGGGTAAATGTTAGGAACGATTAAAAGATACAATACTGGGTTGGATGATTATCTCTGGGCCACATTTTGTGTTTGAGAAATAATCCTTCTGTTTGTACAAATCCAAAACAATCTCAAATCTCCTGTAATCACTGTGTGCATACTTTTGATTCATAAGACTTGCATTAATATTACAGTGTGAATGAATATCAAGCAAGAATAATTTGAGGTGTCACTAAATAGCGTAATTCAAAATAGAGCACATTTGATTGCATATCTCAACCACAGTGGTAAATAACTCATAAGGTTTGGTTATTAATTTATCATGCTTTTAATTTCTAACAATGATGACGTTCATTAAGGGAGTGTTCAGCTCACTCAGGCTCAGGGGACGAGGTGATCACCTGCGGTACCCCAACGTAACCACAGAGAGATTCACTCACTGCTGCACGGAAACCACAGGAAAGAAATGAGTGGAGAGACCTAAAAAATGCAGATGCTTCCACACAGGACACAGAGGCTACAGCCACACTGCTAAGATTTCATATGAATGGTCACGTGATATACATTTACAGGCGTCTTATCCTGGATGGAGATTAAAACTGATAGGGAGCTAAAATGCTTGTGTGGACTAAGATAGGTTTAGTTTTAAAATGCCATTTTCAATTAAAAACATAGTATATATGCAGCCAGAGGGTCACTGAGTGGTAAATGGTGTGAAACTTATTTATAAATGTTAGAGCGGTGTGTGAGTGTTCTCCGCCACCATCATCAGAACTGTTCTGTCACGTCTACATCTTCCCTGATGAATGAAGAGAAGACCTCTTGAGTCTGACACTGACCCGATGACAGCCAGTGTTTGTGCTGTGTCTTTTCACAGACACGCATCATCATTGACCAGCCACATCCATTATTGAAGCGTTGGTGGTTGGTGTGGCTCAGGCCCGGTGGATAGGATGTCGCATTGCAGTCATCCTTATGTAATCAGAGGTGATTTCCTGGGAAGGCTTGGATGAAGTCATGGTCAGTAAGCGTACATCAGTGAGTCGCTGACAGTGACTGTTAAATGTCGACTCACATGTTTGAAGATGAACATTTGACTTTTATTGTCATAGTAATTCTAAATGCAGACAGAGGAGCTGTGCTGTATAATTAAATGTTTCTGTTATGAAATCTTTTTGTCGCTTCAATGCACATGTAAAGGACGGACGCTGGGACGGGGTAATCTTGAGCAAGCACTGGATTCGAAATGTACTTGTGTGCATGTGTGTGTGTGTGTGTGTGTGTGTGTGTGTATGTGTGTGTGTTTTGTCAAAGAACCCCCGCAGAAAGTGTGTGCGCACTGTATACAGCTCCCCCGGTGAGCCAAATGCTCCACTGCTTCACTAAGCCAATCGCAGCTAATCAAATAAGAGCCCTTAGCTGTGCACAGACATAGGGGAGAAGAATGGGAGAACGGTGTGTGTGTGTGTGTGTGTGTGTGTGTGTGTGTGTGTGTGTGTGTGTGTGTGTGTGTGTGTGTGTGTGTGTGTGTGTGTGTGTGTGTGTGTGTGGAGGGGGGGATGTTGGAGGCAGTCTAGTGGCTTCAAGAGGTCCTGGATAGTAGGTGGGGGTGGAAGGACACACACCTGCACCACCTTGCACTGCTGTCACACAAACATGGCTGAATGCACAAACTCATCTGTCACACACACTTAAATAGACACATTGGCTGATACAAAATGAAACACTTTCATTTCTTTTTTCTTTTCTTTGCTTTTCCCAACATCTCCTTGACTTTTTTCAAAAATATTCTCCCACCTGAGTGACCTTGTGGGGAGAAAAGAAGACTCATCACCAAGTACAAGGTCTAAGTGATGGCGTACACATTCATGCTGATATCTACACAGTGTGGTAACATAATAACCAGTAAATTCACAGCTAGAACTCCACAGAAAACGGATCCCACCAAATCCAGTTTAAACACCTTCAACTCGCATGTTGTCACTTTAATGAGCTGCTGTCAGCCCCCTAGGAAGAACTCCAGAGAATGTCAGAGTGAGCCCATGTGAGAATACAGGAGGAAAATGCGTGTTGATGATGTTTCTACACGTAAAACTGAAAACAACAAAATGAATACAAATATCTCGGGATGAAAAAGAGGGAGATGCCAAAGAAGAGCCTCCTGCTCCTCACCTGAACACTGGAGATCTCCCTGATGGTCTAACCAGCATATGTGAAAGGCAAAGTTCAGGAAATGTTTGGACAATTGGGTCCAGACATTTTCCAGAGAATGAAAAGTGTAAGTGAAAACAGCGGAACTGAAAGAATATTCAGGAGAACCAATCAGTTAGGTTCAGCCTCTGGGGATCATGAGGGAACTCTGAACTGAAAATGTCAGGACATCATCCTGCTGTTTATGTCTGAAACTGTCTATACTGAGCCTGAAAACCCTTTCTAATATAAATGTTTTATTTTTATCTAACATTTAAGGTAACATGGGTGAAAACTAACAGATGAAATAAATAGTGAGCAACACAGTTAAACCATTGAAATAATTGTTGAAATTTTATGTGTGGCTAAAACAATGTGGTTAGATGGGGGAAATCGTTGGGTCAAACTAATGGATAAACAATAAAGCGAGTTTAAAAGTACACCATTGAAATACTTAACTAAAAGTAACAAATACTTTCTGCCACTCCACTGACTAAATATTGGACAGTTTGATGAAGTTTGAAGATTTCTAAGATGTAATATTCATATACATTCACTCTAAGACCAGTTGAAATGAGCACTTATGGAGCAGATGGTGTCAGTGATGCACTTGACCTTATCTGAAATAGACAAACGTTAGACAAATCATTTGATCCAGATGACCGTCTAATTCTGGAGCAACTTGTCCATCTCAAAAAAGACAGCAATAAGTGCCTCAGGACAAATAGTTGCACATCGAGATGGATTCTGGATCTAAGATGTGCTGCGCTCCAACCAGGAGTTTTCTGGCCGAGCATCAGGCCGAGCAGCAGGCCAGATTGAGAGGGTTGGTCCAGACTTGTTTTCTGCTCCGCTCCTTGGCACCGAGGTTGATGCTGTGTGAGTGGCAGAGGTCCAGTGCTGTCCTGGCTCGCTGTCTGCACTCTCGTCCATGCGTACCCTCCTGACACGCTGCCCTCTGGCTAGCCCTCTGTGTGTGGGCATGAGTGTGTGTGTGTGTGTGTGTGTCTGTGAGCCTGAGTAATACGTGTCCCTTTGTTGTGTGTTTGTCTGTATGCGTATGTGTGTGTGTGTGTGTGTGTGTGTGTGTGTGTGTGTGTGTGTGTGTGTGTGTGTGTGTGTGTGTGTGTGTGTGTGTGTGTGTGTGGCAGCTGTGTGCCCTCCTCCTGTTTGCCTGCAGGACAATCAGCAGCTCGCTGCGACCACAGAGACCAAAGGCACAGGGCAAGAATGTCTTTCAGTGAGCGGGTGGTGGATGCCAAGTTGCACACATACGCACACACATAAGCCAAGACAGCATATATATATATATATATATATATATATATATATATATATATATATGCCATATTATTTATCCAATACAATTCATACAACTTCATTATGAATATTTGTGTGCATGTTCTTTATTTGAAAAACTCAATTAACCAGCACATAAAGCACTAAAATGATTGAATGCCAATGCAACCATTATGATCAATGATGTTAATAGATTTCTCTTTGCTACTTGCTGTTCTGACCAGGTCTCTAAAGCCGCCTGAAACAACTTGAAGAATCTGACTCATTAACCATTTACAACCCGTGTGAGCGATGTTGTAGTGACCAGACGTCAGCAAAGAAGTTGGTGAGTAAAACAAATGAATTGAATTAAAAGAGATATCTGATGTTTTTTCAGTTTCAGCCCAAAGTCTCGTCTCTCTCACAGAAAGAAGTGCTCCTTTCTGAAACACCTCATCGGTTCTCAAGCTCATAGTTCCGCATCATTGTGATGTCACGTGACATCATGATACCACACATTTGCATAAAGCATGCCTGGCATCTAGTTGGACACGCCCCTTAACGAAGCCAGGTAAAGTGAGAGCGATGGCCGACATTTACTAAGTCGACCAGCTGGCCAATCCGAACACCTTTATCGGGAAGGGGGGCCTTAAAGAAACAGGAGTTTAAACCAAGTGTTTCAGACAGAGGCTGAAAAGAGGAGCTGCAGCAAAGTAAACCATTTCAAGTGGATTTAAATTACAGTATGAACCTGAATACGAGCATAATATGTCTCCTTTAAATTAAAATCTGTAAAGAATCAAAATGGTAGCTAAGATCAAAATAGAAACTTCCCACCATACTGTAGTTGATCATCCTACCAGAGCAGAGACTGATTGTGATCAAGTACAGTGTGAGACTATACCAGTTTATATCATTATGAATTTGTTAGATTTAAGATGACGCATCAATGTGATATATGCTGTTAAACGATGCAACACAAAACAGCATAGCATACCATAATATCTACTTTTCCTTACAAAAAATCATCTCTGTTTCTCAAGATGACGTATTTAGATTGCTACAGACCCAGCGCCGCAGCCGCAGGTGTAACATGTTGAGCTCTCATTACGTTTCTATTTTAACATTTTTCATTTCACAATCAACACAACAACATGGCTCAGGAGGCGGAGTATGTCATCTGCTACATAAACTTAGTCCATCTATTAATGCATGTAAATGGACAACATGTAAATTATTATTCATCATGAATACATCATGTGACTATTGTGACATCACCCTGAGAAAGTGATCACGCCTGTGTTAAAAGTATAGGTTCGTTTAATAAGCTCAAGATGGATAATAAGCTTGAGGTTACGGAGAAGCCCCCGGGTACGTTCAAGTCAGCTGCGTGGGAGCATTTTGTTATATATGCAAAGAGCTAATGAGAAACAATAGGACATGTGATCCCGCCATCTTCCCAGTGGAAATTCAGTGCACAACGCAGAGACAAAGCAGCCGTGCACAGGAGTGGCAACAGTTCACAGTCAAGTGATTGCTGTGACTGAACGACTGACTGATGTCATCGGAGAAGATGAGCTGTGTATTCTGCAGTGGACAACAGGCTGTACAGTGAACGTCTTCCTCAGTGGCAGCAACACTGTCACAGTGAGGGCATTGAAGGTCCACTCTGAGAAGTACAAGAGAAAATGTAAAGGTCAAGGACTTTGCAGCTGAAGCAGGCAGAGCACTCAGGAGCATTACAGATGTAATGGAAATGGTTTACAATGATACTGCACCCTGTGGTGAATGTCCGTTCCTGACCACGTGCTCCAGAAACATCAGATTACAGAAAAATGGTAGGAAAAAGACTAAAGCCCCTTTTCCACTGGTCAAAAAACCAACTAACACCCACCAACACCTGGCTGCAAAAGGAATGGATATAATCAGAATTCACTCTCGGGTGAAATGACTCTGCAGTAGATGCTGGTTTTTAACGACATGACACCACACTACTGAACATGTTAATTTCTTCTTCTTCTCTGGAGGAAGCTAACCCTGCAACGGTGCACAGTGGACTTTTAGGTTTTGGCAGGTAAATAGCCATGGACGTCTGTGTACTTATTGTTGTTTTACATCTTGGCAACAACGTGCAACAGCGATTTTTGAGTGAGCCTCCCAGTTTGTGACATGTAACATGAAAGAGAAAAAATTACAAAAAGGCAAATTTGAGATGAGTCTTTTGCTTTTATTTATTTTAAAAACCTGCGTTGACAGTTATTGGTGTAAAAGAGGTATGAGGGACACAATGGATGTGACATATAAGTCCTGTGTCCTCCTATAAGGCTGAAAAGAGCCCCTCTGGCCTTAAAGAACCTCGATATGACATTGTCATTTCACCATCTATCAGAGTGCAGTTGTGTTTGCACTCATTTGCAGCCTTGCATTTGTCTGCATGGCATGCTTTGAATAAATAAAATTAGCACATCAAAACTGAACTGTGGGCTCATGGTGCACCGGCAAATTATATATCCCGTCTTCATTAGTCATATGGAGGGATAAAGGCTCCTCAGGACAAAAACTCCACAAATAAGGCTTTTGATGAGGGATAATGCAGAGAGACGTTCAGTTCTCGCAGTAATGACGCTGATCTTATTGATTGTAAACATTACCATGTGCACACTTTGACCACTTACGCAAGTAGGTAAATTCTCTGTAAAAGAAAGAAACCCCCCACAGCCCGCTGCACCACAGTGCTTTTATTCTAATTTCCCATCCGCAGTTCCTTTCAAAATGGAACAGGCAATCTAAATGGAAACCTAATTAGCATTTCATGCATAAACAACAGTCTTTTAGAAAGACTAGGTGTGTTTCCTGCCTAAGCCCCTCCTGTCAGACCCTGTCTGGAGAGACATTAATGGATGGTCTCCCCAGTTGAATATCATCCCGGTCTTTTTCCCTTATCAATATGTGATGAGGGCCTGGAAACCAGAGATGGATGACAATTTCCCGCCAGTTCAGGGAGGCGAAGGTGACTCCTGCTGGAGGTCGCTCCCTGATAGACGTGTGTGATCATTTGCTTCCACGCACAAATGAGGAAATTTCATTCATCAGCGTTGATCTAACACTTAACCTGTTCGTGTAATCACGCTCACTCAGGGGCTCCTCTGGGGCTATAAAACAGGCTTAGGGCGTTTACCCGCTGCCACTTTTTTCTTTGTGCCACAATGAGGAATCTAATTAGTGAGGGACCCCTATCATGTGTCCTCTATCTGCTCTGACCCACAAAGAATAGCTTTGTGGCTTTCCCCAATAATCGGGTAGTTCGACTCTATGTCTGTGCCACGCTGGGAGGGGTGCTTCTTTAGCAAAGCTGGCTGACCCTGTCTGTGCCTGACTCTAATCAGGAGCAGTCCAGAGGGTGCCATGATGGCAATAAAAGACAGAATACACCCTCTTCTCGTCCCTGTTACTGCCTCTGCCCTCCTGTGTGTAACCCTCCCCAGCTAGAAACACAGAGGCTGATGCAGAGCCTCCCAGAGGGGGCACCAGGGAGGAGGTTATAAAGCATTATAAGCCAGGTTAGCCCACAGTGACAGCCCAGCTTGTTCCTCCTTCTTTGAGCAGGTCCGCGTGCTGGGCAGTCTCAGCCTCTCATCCACCGCCGCTGAATAGAACCACAGGGCTCTGGCTCCACAGAGATAGTGTTATCTGGGCCGCCATGGGGCTCCGATCGCAGCCGTGTACACACACGCTCAGCGGGCGGCACACACATCAGCATGAGTGCAGACAAAGGAACCTGTGGACCAACACAAACCTTATGGGTGTACAATGTAACCGCACACATGCAACATGCACACGGTGGCAGACAAACAGAGACAAGTGTGAACGTTCACACACACACACACACACACACACACACACACACACACATATTTAAGTGTAACAGACGCCGCTTTAGTCTTCAACTTGATAGTGACCCCGACGTTTCTTCTCCGGCTCTTACCTCGAGGCCTATATCTGGTATAATATGGCCCACAGCTGTCACAGGATCAGCCCATCTATCAGCTGGAGAGGTCAGTGGTCAGTGGTCGCACACGCCTCGGCCTCAAATCTGGCTGTAGTCCCTGCTGTTTTCAGGAATCTGAGTTATTCCGCCCCTTCCTGGAGATCTCCACACATGACCTGTGAGACGGGGATAAGCCGCATTTCTCCCCTTTTCCCACAACAATTTCAATTAAAAAGAGATTTGAGGCAGAAAAGCACATTTTCATACAGGGCATGCAAAGAGACTTGTGGAAAAGTTTGAGGTGAGATGTGGCAGATGTGGTTTTGAGGGCATTTTCTATCAGCTAAGACCTGTTTCTTAGAGAATGCTACGAGAGATGCAGGGTCGACATGGTGAGTGCCTTAAACTCTTAATACTCTATAAAGAGACAATCTTAACACACTTCATTCATTATCATTTTTATTCTTCTTTTCTGATGAGATTTCTTTTATCACTAAATGCATTTAGCTTTTATATTTTGTGCTTGGTCTAGTCTGAAATATTCGGCTGATGTATTACCATGACATTTTCTACAGATGCTCGTGGTCCCCACAGGATGAACCTGACGGACTTTGGTTCTCCTAAGTTTCCATTAAGCAACAATTCTAGTCAAGAACCAAGTCGAGTCAAGTTTTCAAGAATCAAGTGAAATACCTACATCTGTTGTTGCAGATATTCGTGATCCCCAGGGGATGAACCTGACTGACTTTGGTTCTCCTGGATTTCACCTCAGCAACACTTCCAGTCACGTTAAGTCGAGTCAAGTTTTCACCTATCAAGTGAAATATTTACAGCTATTCTTATCATATGATTGTTACAGATATTCATGGTTCCCAGAGGATCAATCTGACTGACTTTGGTTCTCCTGGGTTTCCATTCAGCACCACTTCGAGTCAAGTTAAGTCGAGTCAAGTTTTCACCTGTCAAGTGAAATATCTACATCTATTGTTACCCTGTGATTCTTACATTCATGGTAACAAGAGGATGAGTCCTGACTCTGATGGTCCCACTTTATTTTCTGAGGTGCTGCCATGAGACTCCTGATTTGCTAAATCGTGTGTTGGGCATCAAGCTATCATAAGATGACAGATGAGGTTTTTCAGCACCTTTAAGCCTATGCTAGTTGACTTCTTACACTTCCTAACGTTAACGTCATGTTCTAACTCAAGACACGGAAATATGTCAACGTGTGAAACTTGATCAACATTAAGTAGAGACGCTGCAGTTGACTTCCATTCATCACCTCCAGTTCTGTAGAAACACCATACTCCTTTGTCTTGTTCACTTTGTTGAAATGAAAAATGCATCTATAATTATTGAATTACATTGTATTATAATTTCTTTTTTCAACTCATACATCATATGCAACCATTACCTCTTCAGATGTCCCCCCCTGACCTCGGACACTCAAGAGATGGGAACATTTATGACTACTACTGTTTGAATAATGGAGTCAAATACACAGTTGTAATATAATGCTAAAGGTGGTATTTGCTATTGGCTGATGTATTTAGTAACTTTATATGGTACAGGTGTTTATGCAATAACGTTTAGCCCCTGTCTGTTTCATAATGCCGAGCGAGTTCAGACCTGTCTGTGCTGATTAATGATAAACCCCGACAGACATTTTATCTCTTCACTGCTAACAGAGAGCGCTAACGATAATCTTGACCACAGTATCATTCACACATTCGTTCCATCACGAGCGCATCGAAAGTGAAGGATGCACGTCTGTATAACTGTTCTTTCTTTAATTGACACCATTTATTGCATCAAGGCATGATTGCATTTTCAAACAGCTTTTTAAAAAAGTACAAATGAAAATAACATGGTAAGATTAAACTGTCTGTATCAAACGCGATCAATATGATACAATGTGAAAAATCTGGCGTTTACGAGTTGAATTTATGTATCTGCTCATCGCTTGTCACCCCCCAAACCAGCAGTTATTATTATTAATAATTATTATTGTCCTACATAATATGAAATTCAGATTCGTTAAAACAAACCATACAAACAAAAACGAAAGACTTACACCAAAGTAATCAATAGAGGACAAAAAGAAATCCATCACCCAGTGACAGAAGATGCAACTCTTAATGATCAACACAACAAATTCCACCAATGAACTGCATATTCCTTATCAACAAATTTGGCGAAATATAATCAACAAATGTCCAATTTTGTATATATATGTGAAAAAACTAAAAAAGGATTACAGTGAAGCAAACAGATGTTATTGCAGTGTTGAGTTCATCGTTCATGAAGAAACCAACAGGGACAGCTACAGCATATATGCATCATACGTTATGGTCAGTAAACTTTAGAAAAACACCATTTTAATACCATAAAAACAAAAATGTAAAAGCTGACTCGCTTTTCTAAAACCGCTGCCTATCAAAGTGCATAATTTTCGATTTCATGACTCAATTTCAGGTCGGCTCCTTATTTTACTTTGCAATACATAACTGTAGTCGAACGGCAGACGTTTCTGCCCGGCTTCTCGCTATACACTTAAGTGAATATATATTAAATTGACTATATAAGAAAGTCATAAGTGACTGATTTCTAATCTGAAGAATATGAATTTTTTTAAAGTCACATCATCATCACAACACAGCTGGCGGTTGAGATGAATGATTTCACTGCATGTTAGTTAAAAAAATGTTAGATGCTAATGTAGCAAAATAGAATTCTGTGTATGGTCAGAGTCGCACTGTGACCGTGCTCGTATGTAGAGAGTGCTTTGAATGAGGGTATTTTAGCTTTTCCTTCATCGGCGTGCACAAATGGCTGAAGCTCCCAGTTCAGAACACATGAACACTTTCTCTTATAACCAACCTCTTCATATGTGAGCGCTAATATTTCCAAAAGTCCAACTTAGAAGAAGCCGTTTGCTGACATTCATCCCACAAATGCGCGACGTGACCCTTCATAGTCTGCATGAAACTTTAATTTGGTTTAATCAAAGTCACTCCGTCGTATTGTCATTTCGTTCTGCCCCATGCACCAGCTCTGCGTAGTGATACGCACCGCTTCCTGTCAATCACCTGACAGGAAGAAATCTGTCCCGGGACATAGTCCCTAATCATGTTACCCAACAAACTTCATAATGTCTTTTGTTTAGGGCATCACTTGTTAGCTGGGCTTGCAGCTCAAGTTCAAGATAAGTTCGACATGATCATGTTCGTATTGTCACAACAACAGAGAGGAAATGTATCAAAAAATAAATTACAGATGCAGGATATTGCAGAATAATTGGAAGAAATGTGGGCGTAACCGTGCTGTGGCGCTCTCATCAGTTTTATCCTTTTTAGGGGGGAGCTGGACAAGCAGATGTTTGGATTATTGAGTCATTAGAGTTCAGGTCAAAGGTCACAGATAGGCTTCCACTCGCTCCCATGGCTGCATCTCCGTGAAGAAGCCATCGCACAGGCCGAAGCCCTGATCCAGAGAGAGAGGGATGGCCTGCGCCTCCTCTTTGATTTCCTCCCAGGGCTGCAGCATCGCCTCCTCTGGTGGCTCCGGGAACAGCGTGGCGGGCTCGTCGAACTGCTGCAGGTGGTGTTGGCTCTGGAGCAGCTGATCCTGGTCAAGCTGCAGCGCAAGTTGCTGCCGCTGCGCATGCTGCGACAGCGGAACGTGGAGCTCCCCCAGGTTGGCCGCGCACTCCATCGCGGCGCCGCTCAAGTCCATGTAGCCGTAGGACTGGTGGTGGCTCAGATGCTGGCTCTGACCCAGGAGGTCGCCTGCCCCGCACCACCTCACCGCCGAATGCTGCCTCCCCTGCATGGAAACCTCCATCTCGCACCCCAGGGAGCTCAGCGCCGTGTTGATGTCCAAATCATCGAAGTTGCTACAGTCCCCGCTCAGGACGTCGTCGAACACGGACGCCAGGTCAAAGTCCCCCCTCAGGATGTCTGCTTTGTGAGCCTCTGTCGCTAGCAGAGGAGACTCAGTCACCCTCATCACATGGTTGCTGATTTTCGAGGACAGGTGCTTCCGTTTGCCGCCCACACCTTGGTAAGGGCAGCCATTTTGGGTGCTGTGATAACCCTGATCCAGTTTGCTCTGTCTTTGTGTGCCGCCACTGCTGCTGTTGATGCCGTTGTACTGGTTAGCAGACATCCTCCTGCGTTTAAAGATGCCGTTGACAAACATGTCAGCATACTGAGGATCAATCTGCCAGAAGCCTCCTTTCCCCGGCTCGTCCTTCTGTCTGGGGACCTTCTTGAAACACTTGTTGAGGGACAAGTTGTGACGAATTGAGTTCTGTGACAGAGACAAAGATAAAAAATTATATTTAACATGATCCCATTGGCTTTGAGCTAATTTGAGTCAGCCATGCACAAAGTAAAAATGCCAGTGAGACTAGAGGATATGAAAGGGGAGGGGGGGGTATTGTTGTTGTTTGTATAGGAAAGGCAAATGTACCTAATGAGGCTTTCTAGTAACAGGCAGCTCTGTGCATTTCAAACATGATCAGCTGTGCTTAGCTGCCATCTCTCTCAGGAGCCCTCATTAACAAACACACACACCAACACACACACAAACACACACACACACACACTAGAGTGCTCTCTTCATCACCATTCCCCTCAGACAAAAACCCTGTATGAGCACTCTCCTGGAAGATGGAAATTTCTTGCATTGAAAAAACCCCACTTGTCATGGAAATCATCAGGCGGAAATTACACACTCGTGTCTCCGTAGGATAATAATCCAGGAGACATTAGACTTCTTTTCTTTAAGTTTTAACCTACTCTACATCTGGTGGTTTTTAGTTTTCCCACGCTAATGGAAAAAGGCCTCGTGCCCCACAGGTCCACAGACGTGGTGTCTGATGGTGACACTGGAGTCAAATCCTCACCCTTCCCTCCCTCACCTCAACATTTATCGGACTCATCAATAATAGACGGACTGGTCCTGGTCTCGGTTACCTGCCAGCTGGGCTCCGCGTGTCTGTAGTAGCAGAAATTCGCCGTTATCCAGTTGTAGATGGTGGACAGAGTCACTTTGGGCTGCTTGCTGGCCTGCATGGCCATGCAAATGAGAGAGGCGTAGGAATAGGGTGGCTTGACTTTGGGGTTGCTTTTGTAGTCGACCTCCGCCGGCGGGCTGGCCTGGATGGGGATCTGCGGGTACCCGGAGGTGGAGAGCGCGCAACTGGCGAACAACCGCGGCGCCGCGGTGGAGTCGCTGCCGGAGGTGACGGGGCTCCCGAGGTACAGAGGCATCCCGGTGGAGGCGGTGTCCCCGGCCGGAGGGCTGGACGGAGAGTCGGCGCCTCCTCTGGGGAAGCCGAGCCTCTTCAAGAAGAGGTGCTGCTGGGAGGACGGACAGCCCGGACCTGCCGCGCCGCTGGGTCGCTCCGGGTCCGCGCTGAGGATGGAGAAATTCTGGAGCCAGTGGAGGCTGGTGAGGCTGTCGTCCAGCGGGGCAGAGTCCGTCCCCGCGACCTGATCCTCCGGGAAGACCGCCAGCCATTTCTCCTTAAACTTGTTGGCGATGTCGGGGCTCGTCAGGACCGGCATCCTGGCTTCGTGCGCGCGGCGAGGGGCTGAAGACGAGCACAGGATCCTCAGATCAGCATCTAAAGTTTTGTTTTATCTTCAGGCCAAATGTGGGAAAAAAAGTATTAAAAAAAAAAAAAATGCTGTTAACTAAATAAATCCAAACCCTACCTCACACTCAGGTGCCACATAAATCAGCAGGCTAGTGCTTGGTCCAAATATCCAAAGCCAAGCAAATACGTTCGTGCCAGAGATGAACCAAATGGTGCGTAATTTCCCTACCTCCGGCAGCGTGTGTGGAGGAGATGCTCCGTGTGCACCTGTTGCAGTGAGTCCCTGCCTCTCTCTCCTCTCCGAGGACTCAGCGGCGCATCCAGTCTCTGCGCAACAAGTGCGGCGGGGGGAGGGCGAGGAGCATCCGACAGCAGCAGCCGCGCGTAATCTGCGGAGGAACTGGAATAGAACAAAACGCCACTCAGGACAGATCCATGTCGGACTCAGGCAAACCGGGCTGTTACTCATCCACCCGAGCGTGTCTGTGTGTGTGTGTGTGGGAGATGAAGACGTGAGAATGTGTGGAGGTTGTAAAATAAGTCGTTCTTAAAGCCCCAGAGACCTGCCCACCATCCCTTTAACCACCCGGGGGGAGCTCCGATTGGCTGCTTACCTCTGCCTCTCCAGGTCTCACTCCCCAGAAGTCTCCTCTCTCTTCTCTCTCTCTCTCTCTCTCTCTCTCTCTCTCTCTCTCTCTCTCTCTCTCTCTCTCTCTCCTCTATCCTTAGAATTGTGCGTAATTGCGCATCTAAATGTTAAAGGCACGCAATAATTACTGCACCACACACACACACACACACACACACACACACACACACACACACACACACACAGTCTTGTCTCTATGACTTCAGAGGACATTACATTGATTCATAACCATAGTTACTTACTTAACCCTTACCCTAACTTTATCCTAAACCCAAGCTAAACCTAACTTGAACCTAACCCATGCATTTACCTTAGAATTCACTGATACACATCATGGGGACTTGCTCTTTGTCCCCACGAAAGGAGTAATACCTGGACCACACACACACACACACACACACACACACACACACACACACACACACACACACACACACACAAACACGCGAGCGCACACTCCCTTTAATCTCGTTTTGTTGGCCTGAAACGTGAACTCTGTAACACCACCCCTCCACCCTGGTGGCGCTGAAAAAGACGCGCCACACGTCCCGCTTGGAGCGCACTTGTTGCACCTGCAGAGGAGGGAAACAGTGCTGCCCATTTGAACTGATAAGCCTGTGTTTACCACGACCCCACAGTGTCAGGGTGGGTGTTATTGTTACCGTCCTCTAACGTGGAAAAGGGATCATGCTAATTGAATTCTTGAGCAACAGTTGCGAAGATTGATCCTCAGGTCGTTTCTCTGACTTCACCACAGGCATGGTCATGCTGCTGTAAGAGCGGGGGGAGTAAGCACATTAATTGTGCGATCTATTTTAAATAGACTGAACATAATGGAGGTAGATGCATGCACTTTACACACACACACATTGGATGGTTTAAGTGATAATCAGGCAGTGCTGGTGTCATGTTCTACACATGCTCTATGCAAACATTGCAGTTCCTGTGTATGCAAAAAGTCCATGGAAGAGCCCAACGTGAATAATGTGGAAATACTGTCACACTGTGGATTGATACTGTACTGCAGCCACAGCAGAGGAGCTCAATCACAAAAGGACAAGATGGTGAGTATCCCTTGTATGTTTGAAGGTCTTCCACACTAGAGTTTCCAACCATAAGCAGATGTCAGGGATCACCAGAGGATGTTAGGGATGCGTAATCAGTTGTTTCTTCATTTTAATCACAAGACAGTCTCTGCTGAGGAAGGCTCGCCACAGGTTGATCAGACCTGGGGGTGAGTCCCCTACACCTCAGGTCCCAGTTGGGGTTCTAACCCCTAATCCAGAGCCATTGGCATGCAGCGTTCTGTGGTTTGTGATTTTTCTTTAATGGTCTGGTGCTGGGCTTGTCCGTGGACTCCCAGCTCTTGCAGTACAGCCCCTGCAGCTCACCTCCACTGGCCAGACTATTGCTTTCCAGCCCTGTTGTTCTCCCACAGAGTGAATAAGTAACTGAATCAGGGAAACTGGTTCAATCACTTACCCGCTGTAAGAGGCAGTTTAGAGGCCCTGAAAAACCCGTTCTTAAACCAGTGATTGTTTCCTGCAGGGGTGCAGTGGAGCAGACCATGATATTATTCAAGGCTGCATATCTGCATGTCAGTGTTCACTGTGGCCTTTTCACCACACTGCATTCATATTAGGGATGTATCACACACACATATCCCTGACAATGTTGTGAGCTATTTATATTTTCAGGGTAAATGTCATAGATCAGACGGCTTGGCCAGTCACATTAAAATGCAAACACTACAATCAGCTCTCACTGTGTATTCTGTGTGATCATGGAGTGTGAAGAAATAGTATTTATGAATGTGTGAGAGGAGGCCTGGGCACATAAAGCACGAGGTTTTGTATTAGAATACATTTCTTATTAGATGTTACATACGTCTTTAATGAGACATTACTCACAGGTAACAAACAAAATGTTTCTCATGAAATCCTGTGTATTGTGGTGAGTACAGGCAGCACAGGGGGTTTAGAAGATGTCAAATCAAACTATCCACACATTCAATATCTTTACTGCTTATCCATTGAGGGTCACGGGGGGAGCTAGAGCCAATCCCCGCTGACATTGGGCGAGAGGTGGGGTTGCCCCTGGACAGGTCGCCAGCGTATCACAGGACCAACATCCAGAGACAAACAATCATCCACTGTCACATACAATCAATTTAGAATCTCCTGTTAACCCTAACGCCAAATCTGTGACTGTGTGAGGAAGCGGGAAAAACCCACACAGACACGGGGAGAACCTGCAAACTTAATGCATTATCTCTCCTCCACTCCTTTGCCTCTTATTCCTGATATGCTGTCACTAAAATCTGGCTGAAATCCCAACTTCATGCTGTTTGAACCTTTTCCACCTTTCACATTAGTCAGCTGACCCCAGTCACCAAATCTTCCACCGATTGGGAAGAAGTGTATTTCTGATTTGATAACAAATCATATTGGGTATAATGGTCATTTCCAGACCAACTTTAACATCTAGTGTAGGTTGAACTCTGCGTACAGAAACACTTTGCACAGGCGTTTTTTACAGGAGCTGTAGCTCATATACATAAATTATGGTTCATAGGCCTGGGGATATTTCCAACAGTGTGCAGCACCAGCCATCCCTCTTCCTCCCCCAACACACATTTCATCAGTTCATCTGCCGAGGTCAAAGATGTGGAGTGCGGAGGCTGACGAGGGCTTCGGGTGTGTAGAGCCACCAGGAAGGATGAGAGGCCAAATCTTTACGCAGAGGAACCGGGGGGATACACTGGGCATCACCAGCTGTTGCATCGTGTGCAGGAGGTTTGATTTTTCGGAAACGTCTCCTGGTTTTGTTGAGGTTCCTGACAAAGCGTTTGCTGGTGAGGCGGGTAAATGTTTAAACAGCTGTTCCTATTGTTGCCAGGCTTTGCTCTGTCCTTTAACAGGAGCTGAGCACACATACAGTAAGGCTACAGTACATCTCATGGGCTGACACAACAGTATGTATCCATTTCTTGGGAATAGCACCGTTTACAAGGGGTTTTAGGTCAGAAAGCCCCAGAATTCCTAGTGGACCAGTTCTCATCCCTTAACACTGGCTCCTTGTCTGTCACAGAATTTACTTCAAAATTCTGCTATTGGTTTAAAAAGCACTGAAGAGTTTAAGGAAAATGTAATATTTTAAGAAGGTCTCTGCAATGAAAATACATTTTGATGATATTTAAGGTGAGAATTGTGTATTTTATTTTCACAATTTTCAATCAGTGAATCTATACGATCTTTAGTTTGTTAGTTGTAACTCTTTTAGATCAATGTTGAACATTTTCCTGTTTGCCATGGTCTTGTATTAAATCAAATAATTATTAATTTCTTACTTTCACTCTTTTATTATTTTTATTAATTTATCTGTTATTCTCTATGTAATTCTTTTAAATATATTTTTGGAAGCCTTTTTGGATCGTCTTACAATTTGTTACGGTGCCTTTTAAGCACTTTTAATTATTTTTTAAATGGACTAGTTATCTTATAGAAAACTAGTCCAAAAAAGGAATTCATACAAAAAGTAAAATGCTTCTTTCTTCTTTCGTGATCATCATTTGTCGCCAGCTTCAAAGCATTAAACAACTTTAAATGAAGTGAAGGCCAGGTTGCATTAGTACAGAGAGGAGTCTCATGGTAAACACGCCGGTCGACAGAGGAGCTTCTCTCTCCTCTAAAACATCGAGGATCCTAAAATAGATCAGCAGCAGCGCCTCATGATAAGTAGTGTGAATTGCTCTGACAGTCCCCAGACAATACACAGTCCCTCTGCAACCACCCAGTCTCATAGAAACAAAACAAACCCTCTCTCCAGTTATGGCACATTGTGATTGTCATAGAATCGACAGGAATGACACAGTTATTTTTAGACTTTCTAGTTTTATTTATTGATTGGTTTTGCAGGTAACAGTTTTTTAAAATGTGTTGATTTATTCCACAGTACATCCACATCCATATGCATTTTGTAGTTATTCACAATCTGTTGTCCCTGCACACGAACAGATGTTTTTCGAAGTCATCCTGAACTAGAAATCAAATTGAAATCGTATATTTACTCATCATTTCATCTAAAAATGTAAAAGCTTCTGACCAAAAATGTTGCCACAACAAAAAATACGCAACAAAACAGAAGCAATGACATCAGCAGTCTAAGTGACCATAAATGACATCGCAGCTTTCGAACCACAATGTCAAAGGAATATAAACATGGGGTGTGAACACTCCAGGTTTATCAATTATATAGAAATATGATTATATAACCGTGCGTGTCGATGATCTCAAGTTCACCCACTGTTACACTGACTTATATTTTTTTCAGGCACCGTCTTTCACCACCAGGGGTCTCTGTTTTCCACCTTTCCTCCATCCTCTCACTCACTCGGCTACAAACGTGCCATTGATAAGAGAATGTTTACATTTCAATTTCCCACAATTCAGAGCTGTATGTGAGGGCTCATTTACACACAGCGTACTTTGCTAACCCTAATGAATTAGAAAAAAAAGTGTGTGGGGGGGGTTATTATTTCTGTGTATTTTCAAAAAGGCCTTATAATAAGACAAGGGGGTATTTGAAGAATTCTTATCTGCTGTATTGGCCATTTATCCTCTTTTTTGTGATAATTTTGATCATAGATTGACATTTAATTGCCATTTTAGTTTTAAAAATTCATCATTATATTCTTATTAACTTCTAAAATGTATAGTCACATGGCAGTTAATCATAAATATGTGTCCTGGTGGCCATGTAACTTTAAAATATTCTTCATTTTAACCTGGAGATTATATCATTCATGTCTGAAAGCAGCTAATCATTCTGGTTTATTGTTGCAAAATTGAAATTTGTTTTCAATATCTAACAATGTGGAGGTATATAGATTAGTTGGATATAAACTGAGTAACATTTGGATTATGCATCTTACTACTGATTCAGAATTGATATGTCATACCCTCTGACAATTGGTACCCATAAAGATATTGTCTCCAAAAGCTTTTCCTCTGAGCACATAGACAGAAGCACACATGCACATCGTGATGGTGGATCATGACGATGATGGTGGATCATGGATTGTGATCGGGTGGCAGCTGATTGTGGAATATGATAACAACTAGATAGTTTATACTGATACTCTACCATTACAAATGTCACTACTGCTCCCTTCAACTCCATCAGACATTTTCTTTTGTCTAAATACTACTTGCACATAGTAGTTTATGTGCTAGTTCCTTGTAGTCTGCTACTGATTGTATTGTTAAATGTTTATTTGTGTAAGTACACTGAGCACAATTACACCAGAGTCAAAGTCCTTGTATGTGTACACATACATGGCAAATAAAGCTGATTCTGATTCTGAAATACTGTAAATATTGACATACCTCTCCATTTATATCAGACGCTGTCTTTTTATCATGAATGCTGTAAACATTGTTATTTTATTGACGTGCTTTGCTGCACGTGACATCTATTGCACTTCTGTCAGTTCTACAATTTTTTTATTTCCCAGTTAGGGGTTTAAGGGCAGAGGATATCGCACCTAGTTAAGTCTTATGGCCCGAATTGTGGTTATATTTTATTATATAAATACATTTTGATTGCTTGACACACACACAAACACACTGAGGTGGTTGTGTGCACCATGACTCTGTGTGTGTGTGTGCGTGTGTGTGTGTGTGTACCATGGCTGTCGGCCTGTCCCTAATTTAAGTCGCAGCGTTTTGATTGGCCACGGTGGGTTTTGTTTACCATATTTGGCATCATGGTGACACAGCGCGCCCGGGAATTGGACGAGAGCGGCCGTCGTTCACAAAAACCCGGCCTCCTGCAGCTTTCCAAACAAAGCGGGCGCTCACGGGAGTTGTAGTCCAAAACAAACCCTTTCCGCGATCACTCCAGCGGGGATTTGCGATCTTGGCGGCGATTCCTATACCACACGCGTCCCCCCCACGTCAGATACGGTCTCTGTGGTGAACGATTGCCGGTTAACGTGTCGTTAAGTGTGACATATTAAGATAATCGGACGGATAAAGACGCGCCGCTCCGAGACCCTCCGCTCCCAGCATACAAATCCCACCGGCGGCGCTCCGCCCTGATTGGCTTCGCCCACGCGTCAATCACGCGGCGTTCCCCTTCCACTACCGCTCCTACAGTAAATATTTGTGTTTGCTCAACCGGCTGTAATGGTGGACGACTGAAGGCAGGGGAGCGGAATACAACTGGGCTGAAGAAGAACAAGCAAACCGAGAGAGGACCAGTCACGAAGAGAGCTCCAGAGCCAGCCGCCGCGAGTTAGGACACCGGGCTTCGTCGAAAAATGGATGAACTCAAACATCAAGTCATGATTAACCAGTTCGTCCTGACGGCGGGTTGTGCGGCAGACCAGGCGAAGCAGCTTCTGCAGGCGGCACACTGGCAGTTCGAGGTAACACAATAACACAATAACACAACAACACAGTAACACAAGGAAGACAAAACAATGTCAATTTGAGTCAACATGGCGCCGGTGTGTTTACGTTGCGAGCGACCGTTAGCTTTAAATGTAGCCTAGCTTCATAGTCTGCCTCTGGCTACTTTTTAAAATTTATTTAAATTTTTTTTGAAGCTAACACAAAAACAAAGCGGCAGTGTTAGCCATCTGCTGTGTGTGTGTGTGTTCCTCCCTGAAGCCAGAAGTTTGTTAGCTGTATTTAAAGTATCTGTTTAGCTTTAGCCGGGCTGAATCAGCAGGGGACCCACAGGCATGCGGCGGGGCGAAGCGTACAGCCGAGCACATCCAATTAGACTTTACTCCAGATTAAATGGAGTAATCCAACACATGACAGCGGCGAGCAGGCGAGGCCAGCGACGGCTATTACGCAATAAAGATGACCGCCGCGTTGTATCGACTAGCCTACTAAACTGTAGTCTGAGGCGAATGTAGATCCAGCTCTTAAAGATCCCGTTTCTAAGATCGTGTATTTGTGTCAACTGTGAAAATGAGCGGCGATCGGACGATTTCTGTGCCTCTAACTTCATGTAAAGCTGCCACACGCACAATGATAATGATGATACAATTAATCCTCTCTGTGTTTTCATTGTAGACTGCCCTCAGTGTCTTTTTCCAAGAAACAAATATTCCATACGGCCATCATCATCAAATGGTGAGTGCAGGAGGGAGGAGGACGATGGCGGAGGAAGATGTTTTTATATATATATATATATATATATATATTAAAAAAAAATTATATATATATATATATAATAACAAGCTTTTTAAATGCTCTTCATTGTCCTATTTCTTCTATTCTATCAATCATACTTTTCAGATGGTGCTTCTTTAAGGCTGCTGTGTTGTATTGGGTGGGATGGGGCGATAAACGGCCCTTATAGGCCGACAGGGATGATGTTGTACTAACAATAACAAAGCACATGTCGGCCATGTTGTGAGCTTCCAGAAATAAACACAGGCAGGCATGCAGCTGCAGCAGCAGCCACACTGAGGGAGAGATGTACACACTCGCTCTCTCTAGTGTGTGTGTGTGTGTAGGGGGCGGTGAGAAAGAGGGAGTGGAAATGATTAATGTTGATATATGAAATTCAACATTTTTCATTGGATCAACAGAGGTGCATAAAGGAAAGAAGTGCCTCTCATTTGCTGGATAGAAGACCAAAAAAATGTCTGTTTCCAGGAAGAGTAGAGTCACTTCTTACAAATAGACCCCTTGTGCTGTTGCAATTGCCATGGGTAATTCTGTTGTTACTGCCCCCCCACCCCACCCCCCTCTGCATGACACGCATTGGCGACTAAAGAGCAGACTAAATCGGTAAAGAGTAAACTGGAAGGCGTTAGGGCTGCAGGAGACTTTCAGCTGACATAAACACACACAGGGGTTGGACATTATGAAACACCAGCAGTGTTGGGGCTTTTAGCAGCAGCCCACTTTGGCAGCACACAAGCCTTTGTTTGCAGCTGCATGCATGGCAGCATCCAGCAACAGCTGCCTTCCGGAAAAGTCTGACATGGATGTGAGGGGATTTTTGGATGAAAATTGTTGATCGTTTATTGAAGC
Organism: Reinhardtius hippoglossoides; assembly: GCA_006182925.3. Taxonomy (NCBI): domain Eukaryota; kingdom Metazoa; phylum Chordata; class Actinopteri; order Pleuronectiformes; family Pleuronectidae; genus Reinhardtius; species Reinhardtius hippoglossoides. The sequence continues at coordinate 12,436,572 of CM031690.1, forward strand.
TCCCTCTCTGTCTCTTTAGAGAGAGAGAGGGACTGGTGAAGGAGGATTTCATTTTTGTATTGCTTTATCTGAGTGTGTGTGTGTGCCATTTTATATCCTCAGAGTTGGGGCAATATTGCCAGTTAGCATAGAAATGGCTCACAGTGAGATGAATCCCTTTTTTGATATCACAGCCTTGTTATAATAAAGAAAATCAGACCCTCCTATGATCAGATCCGTAAATAACAGCAGCCTCTATTTAGCTCATGAAATGTGTCACTTCAATTTAGAGAATAAACTGTCCGCCAAACAGGGCCGAGCACGATTGCTGCAGACACTGGTTAATGAAAGTCAGAACACGGAACACCAAGGAGTGTTTGTGGTGTTATTGTTAGAGGCAGTTTCTTGCATAATCATGAGTTAACGACATCCTCTTTTCTTTTTTACACATGCTGATATGGCCGTGCGTCTCTGTTTTCGCTTGTGTAATTCACATGCATGCATTTGTATTTTGTGCATGCACAGAGTGGGTGTTTGTGTGAGTCACAACAGTACTACAGTAGGGCAGCGTGTCCAACCTTCCTGCAGCTTATCAGGCCGCAGTGTACGTTGGTATACAAATCTAATCCACTTTGCTTGCTCTCGCTCTCGCTCTCGCTCTCGCTCTCGCTCTCGCTCTCGCTCTCACTCTTAACTCTCTCTCTCTCTCTCACCCTCTGTCTTTCTCTCTCTGTCCTCTCTCTTTCTTCAGTTTACAGTAAACGGGAATCATTTTAAGTTGCAATTCTGTGATACAAAATGTTGCATCGGTGCTTTGTGTTACAACACAAAGATTGCTATTTTGGCTAGAAGCCTCAGTTCAACCCAGCCCCGGTGGCCCCAGCAGATCGCCTGTAGACATGCAGTTCTTGGCAGCGGGGCAGGTTTGGACGTCATGTAGGTCACATGGTTTGTGGATGCTGCTCAGCGAGCTGGTATAGGCCATTGTCTTTTTTTGAGGCCCAAACACACATGTATGTATGTATGTGGCGCTCTATGTGGGGGTACCAGCAGATCACTTTCCCCTTTTTAAATTCGGCTTCACGGAAGATAATCCATCTTGGATTCCAAAGTGCCGTTGTTTTAATATATACATTTATTCATGGCCATACAAAACTTGTCTGGTCGGGATTTGTAGCAATTAGCGTTCGCCTTGTGAGCTAAGCCAAGATTTGTTTACGTGCACTATTGTTAATACATCATTTGTGCATTGTATGTCACAGGTTCGTGCCCTGTATCGAATATCAAATCGTGAGGTTAACCGGTCCACTCACCAGTACAGTCTTTTGTAAGGCTGTGAATGCTGTAGGATTTAGCTAAAGCTCCTGTCATTAACAATCCTGGACCGCGGGGAGTGCCTTTGCTTTGGCACATGATGTGAAAGAGCTACAATCTCTGCACAGGCACGCATTTAGGCCTGTTTATTTATTTTCCCTCACTTGTGTTTATGCACGCAATATGTGTTTCTGGGAGATCCACTTATGAATGTTGCCTCGAAGAGAGTTGCCTGTGTATCACTGTGTTTCTCAAATGAAGTCACCAATGCATGCATCTACAGTATGTTCTCTGATGGACACCTAGGGCTTAAGCTCAGTCCAACCTCATTTCTGTTTCATGCAACCCCTCCCTGTCTACTCCCAGTTTTCTCCTCCTCACACACACACACACACACACCCTGCCCACACGAACACGGCAACCGCACCACATTCCTACAGGATGCGACGCTCGCACCGGCCCAAAATGGACCCTTTCACAGCAGAGGAGGGCCGGTATGACTTAAAAAAACACAGCACCCTTGTCTCTTTCTTTACTTTATACACTCTCACTCATCTTACCTCCCTTGCCAGCTTCATTACTTTCTCTCTTTTTAAGGACACAAAACATCAGGCTCAAGTATTCAATTTGCCGTCCACATTTCCTGTCGGAGAGTTTCTAATCGTGTCGTGTCCTCGTCCTCTTGTTTTTAGACGCATGCTCAAAGCAGCTGCCACCTTCACAACATGTCGGCGTGTCCACTCACACATGGAATTTCTGTGCATATTCTAGGGATGTTTCAAGCACATTTTAAAGCATCGGCTCTGTAAAGTCTGAGTTATTTCTGACAAGGTGTTTACAATATCTCCTTACACAGTTGGAATGCCAGCTGTTAAAGATGCTCTTCTATGTACACAATGTGGCCTCAGTGTAGAATAATATTAGAAAGAGTGTATTTTTTGGTTAATGAAGAAAAGGATGTAGCATAATATTAATAATGATGATGGTTATGATGATAATAATTATGACAACTAAAAAATAAAAAGAAAGGAATAAAATAAAAATAATGCAGGTATTGCATGCACATATGTACATATATTTACAAACGTAGATGTACCGCATAGCATACGTTTTGCATAAATGTTCAGAAAATAAAGATAACAACAAAAAATGGACACAACTATTAAGGGTGGAATTCTGCATTATTATTATTTAGTTGTGACCTATTTATATTTTTGTTTCAGATATTCCAGGTCTTGATTTCTGACTATAGATGATTCTTTCCAATTTGACTTCCAGTTGTTGAATGAAGGTAGAGTAGAGTTGAAACAGTTTATCTTTATCGTTATCGTTAGCTGCAATTCTATTCTTTGCGGTTATCGTATATTTATGAGCAACTTGAGGAAATAGTTCTTTCAGTCTTTTCACTGCTCTATCCCTAATTCTGGGAACAAATACCACTGACAATTTACTGTGTGCTCACACCGATGTCAGTGTTTCCATGTTTTACATCTCTTCATGTGGGGCACACACAGGCACAATAAAGTGAATGAATCCTCATGTGACCACAGAAGAGGAAGTAGCCGCCACTGGATGACTTCAACTGTTGTCTGGGAACATGTGACTAAGCTTGGAAAGGAGCGGACTAAGCCGACAGCCTGGTTTACATGTGTGTAATTTCTGCTCGAGTTATGACTAATAAAGAAATGGCAGCGAGGTCGTCATGTGGCAGCCCTGCGGTAGAGTCAGGACTGTGCTGCTGAAAAGTGTGTTGTCTTTAGTAGGTCAGGGTAATAAAAATAATCCATTTAAGGAATATTTCACATTCTCCTTTCCCACTTGAATCATTTCTTCACTCTTAGTTTATGTCTGCTTCATGCTCTCACTCTGATGTGCTCTTGTATTGAAGTACAGACAAAGAAACACATCCCTCTCTTGCAAAAGACACATTACAATATAAGGAATACTATCCTTATTATGTGGATGAGGCCCTGTCTAGTGTAGATGAGCACATTAACGATATTATAAGCAGTAAGTCAATATCCACTCGTATATTTTCTATTGTTTCCTTCTGCTGCAGAGCACAACCTCGCCTCGACACGCATTCGGCCACCCGGAGAATCACGAAGAAGCAGCTCCATAGTTTTATATGATCACTTTTTTTATTGTGTTATAATTACCATTTGTTAGTGGCATGACGCACAAGGTTGAATGAAACTGCAAATTTTATGAAGGGCAACCTTCAGCTCTGACTGCTCGGGTGCGGTGACGTGGCCGGATGGTATTGGGCACCGCGGGGCCAGTGATAAAAGTGGGCGTGAGGTGGTTTTTAAAGGCCGTTTCCTGGCAATATGAACACCCACCAGGAGAAAGGAGGAGTTTTTTGTGTGCGTTTGTTTATAGTTACTACAAACATTCGGTTGTGGTGTCTGGGTGCGGCTTAACAAAAGGATTTTATAATGCCAAACTCTCATTCATGTAAGATCTCGTCCAAATTAGATTTGGAGGTGACATGTGCCCATGCAGGAGAGCAAAGCTATAATTACCTTCATAAATCATGGCGTGACAACATGGACGACTTACTGCTCCTGTTTGTCTCTGTCTTTACTTCTAACTGTTTATCGCCACACTGAGAGATGGAGGAAAGATAACTTCAGTGTATAAAACATACTTGGATTGTTTCTTAAGCTGCTTTCAGACATGAACTCTTCAAATTGTTTGGAAAATTGGGTCCGGACATTTTCCAGCTTTCCCCTTTCACATTTGAAGAACGCAGCAAGAGGTAGTTTGAGTCAGACGCTTTCACAACAGCAGGAAAATTTCCAGAAAAATTCAGGCGAGGGGTGACGCCTGAGCAGAGCTGGTGGGAGGCAGGATATGACTTTTAAATGGTTTTGTTTACAGCATGTCAACATCGGCATCTACCCTTATCACCAAAAGTTTGTCAATCTCGTAGTCTTTCCAATTTGACATCTTTTTCGGCAGTCTTCTACATGTAGGGCACCTCTTTTTCATCCTGAGATCATTTATCCTTTTGATTTTTTTTCAGTTTTTGCATCATATGCGTGTTTTCTGGACATTTTCCTGCTGTATTCTGACATGGGCTCACGCGGACGTTGCTTTGTGTCTCTCCGTCTCAATATAGACGAGCTCGTTTCTCTGTCTTGCTGCAGACTTTACTTGCAGAAGTCAGTAAGTGTAGATTGAGGTGAAATCCAGTTTATTTTCTCCCACTGTTTGGGTGTGATTTCATGAGTTTATATGTGTCAGTGTGTGTGCGCAGTTATAATACCCTAAGTGTGTGTCAGATTTCAGAATTAATCATGTCTAGATCTGTTAATGGGTGTGCATGTATTGGTGTCTCTCTCTCTCTGTGTGTGTGTGTGTGTGTGTGTGTGTGTGTGTGTGTGTGTGTGTGTGTGTGTGTGTGTGTGTGTGTGTGGTGTGTGTGTGTGTGTGTGTGTGGGGTGTGTGTTGTGTGTGTGTGTTGTGTGTGTGTGTGTGTGTGTGTGTGTGTGTGTGTGTTGTACAGGCAGTCTGCCACATCTGAAGAGGCTCGGCCTGTGCTCTGCATGTTCCAGCGTGTTGCCCTGCATGTTTCCAAGAGCACAGCTTCCCAGAAGTCTAACCACACGCGCACACACACACAGTCATGTTCTCACACACACAGAGTCTTTGGCTCAAGGGACTCAGGGGAATGGGAATCCATGTGGGATGACTGTGAGGACCAGATGTGTTTATGAGCGCTGGAGTTAGATTGGGTTTCACACTGGTTCTTGGAGTCACAGAGTACACTCGAAGGCACACAATGGGTTCAGGCCTATGACTCAGGGAACACAAACAGCACATGGGAACCGTGTCTGTTGCATAAAGACAGAGTTGTCACATTACATCTCACTGGCCTGTTTTCTCAGGTTAGCTGCAGCACCGCAGCCAGGCTCTCATACCAGCTGACTTGAGAGCATTGACCCTTTGGTCCCTCACCCAGCTTTTCTGTGCTGCCACCTTCCACAGCCATGTCCATCCCTGTCCTCCCCTCACCAGTCTTGATCTGAAACTGAAGGCAAGATAAATGAATTGTAATAATAGTAATGTGAAGGCCGAGTATTTAATTTAGGAATCTGCTGCAAAAACCTACCATTGGTTGTGTTTTCTATCCTCGCATTTGTTGTCATCTGTGCAAAAGGTTCAGCAGATACAGATGAATACGTTTTCTTTTCGTCACAGCAACACTGAGAAACTTTGATTTGCGATTTCACATTAAATCTCTACCAGATAGTGCTCTAGTGCAATGGTTTTGGTTTAAACAGAAACTGATTCAAATTAGAAAACGTATTAGTTGCATGTGAGGTGAAAGAAAACCTTAATTTTTATCTGAAGAAAATATATCTCTTGCAAAGCTAAACCTGAGCCTTTGCACAGCAATCTTGTTTTCTTCTTGCTCGCGTTGACCTTCGGCCCAGTAGTTTCTCTTGCCAGCCTGTTACCAGTTGACAGCACTTTTTCTAGATACGAGAGGGCCACTGAACACCTATTGTTAGCCTGTTAGCCATTGTTGTGACTGAGCAGTGCAGTGTGTGCATTTGGTCGATTAGACCACATGCCCCACTCCGTCCCATCACCCAGCTGCTTTCTATTTCTGTTCCTCCTCCTCTTTCTTTCTCAGTCTCTTTCTTTTATTGTCCAAATGTCTCCCGTTAAAGCTGGCGTGTCAGTAACATATGTTTGCCGTATTTGAGCAATAATTTCATAGTAACCTTTTAACATGATGTAAGTCAAGCGTTTTGAGAGAACTTGACCTCTGCCCTCCTGTTTGCTGTTCTACTAAGCAGCTGCACACGCAGGTCCCTTGAATGGAAAGCCTGTCCTGAATCAGTGGCGGAAAATCCTAGAGGGAAGGTCACTATTCCAGGATTTGGAACAAGTATGAATTATCGAAAAAAAGAGTCGAACAATTGACAAACTGCGTGACTTTTGAATAAGAGAAAATCTGCACATTTAAAACCCGATTTAAAAGATTTATTTGCCAGTGCCACTTCGAGCACCAAGGCTCTTCTGATTATAGAAACAATCACCATTTTAAATACCCACAATCAATTTTGAACAAATCATGTGATGCAGAATATAAATGTATAGTAGATCATCATCTGTCACATCTGCAACCCCAGAATGTTAGTATTTAACGTCCTGGCCAGTAGACTCAACAATCAACTACGATTGGAGCGATCTCACCTACTTTAATGTTAATCTGCTATTTGTTCCTCATTTTCACAGTCCTCACAGGACATCGTTCAGAAACAGCCCTGCATTACATGAATGACAGCATGAGCCTGCAGTCAGATTTACACTTTTGTGTTATCCATAAATGGGAAGGTTTATTTTGTAGCACCTTTGTGTGTGGTACATTTACCTTAACACTGCCAAACTACAAGGAGTTGTTTTAAGAAGTATGATTACATTTTCACCGCTGAACAACAGCCATAAACCGGGCTGCCCTTTAATAGTGCTCAGCAATTTCAATGGAAAAACATTTGGATTAAGGATTACGGTTAAATGCCTTTTTGATTGACTGGATCCTGTGAACACTGAAGAGGCTGCTGGAGTTGAGACTTGTTGAGATCTAACCTGTCACTGTGTGCCCAAAGCAAGGAAACACTGTCGTAAGTGTCCAACATAACGTAAACATGTGATTCCGAACGCAGATTTGTGTTTGATAATAAAAACAGAAGAAATTCTCAGTGTAAAAGTGGAATAGTTATGTTTACATGATGTAGAATATGTTAAGTCTTCTTTTGGAGAAGAATTGATCTCAGAGTTCACCTCCATGAGACCTGGTCTTGTTTTTACAGGTATAGGGTTTGTTTTAATTTTGCAAGCTCATAGATGAGCTGGAGTGAAGAAACTGTTCCCGACAGTCTCCCTGAAAGGTCTCTGTTGAGGTGTATTTTGAATAATACCTAAAATCCACAATTTAAAAGTCCTAATCTCCAGAAATTAAGGAAATGGTTCAAAACAAGTTACAAAGAAGTAGTTTTCAGGCCGTATGTCGCACATATCAATTTTTTTGTTGTGTCATTCGTCATGTCAGATTTATGTAAGTATTTTAAGCTATAAACCAGTACATCCTACTAAAAGACATTTTGTCCAATAAACCAAACAGAAGTTCCTTGTCTCGTAAGAACATTGGGATGATAACCGAGACATCAGGCGGTGCGCATCGCTGTCATTCTCGTGTCTCACAGATCTCTCAGCACAGTTTGCTGCAAGTGCTGACAAAGAATGTGTGAACTGTACGAGCCACAGACGGGAGGGAGAGGGAAGTGAGAGAACGACGGAGAAGGTGGAGAAACCAAAACGTGTCACAGGTTCCTGACAAATTTCACAACAGAGGAAATGAACCAGAAAAAGTAGCTCAGTTTCAACCAAAGTCTTGCTTATTTTTTTGCTTATTTTAATGCATGCGACTCAAAATATTCAAGCACTACAAAGAATATATAGTAGATTGAATAGGGTAGTGAAATAAGGTTGGATATTGTGTTTGCTAAATCGATACTTTTAACATGGTACTTGAACAGTGACTGAACCAAAACAAAAGACTATTACAACAGCTTTTTTATTTGCGAAGGTAAATTGGAAGTTGAAATTGAATATATTAACTTTTAACAGTTTTAAGTCTGCTAAACTTAAATATACAACAATGAATACATGCTAACTCTTAGCAAATTAACACAATAAAATTACATAATAAACAAAACCTAAGACAACTACAGTAATTTTAAAACTAAATTTGACATGGGGGTCACACAAGCAGTCAAAGACAGAGCTTCCCCTTCCCAAATGTATCCCGTGTGTTGCCAGGTGCTGAGTTTGTCATGTTCCCCTCTTTAGATGGAAGTATTTTCAAACATTTGCTGCATATCCCGGCAGCGAATACTTCCACGTGAAATACAGCCACACTTTTAACAGTTTAGCTTTTAGGAATTTTGTTGTCGATTCAAGTTTGACGGAGCCACTAGCTAACTGTGGGCTAACTTTCCATGCTGCCAGAGCCATGTACAGAGTTAAGTGTAATGTTTACTTGGCACGTGCAGCGATGTTTCAGTTGTCTGTAAGCAGGGAAACTATTTCCGTACGTATCTCAAGCACTGGATTCTGTGTTGTAAGTTTGTGTGGTAGGAACAGATGCCTGATTGCCACCGGATTCCGGTACCCGACCCTCGTCAGAAACAACTTAAGCAAAGACTTTTGAATAGGAAGTGATGCATGTGTTCAGTGGCTTTGAAATTTCAATAAATTAAACCGTTATTGTCAAACCTTTTATCCTCCCTTGTTTTATGTTGAATGTTTTAGCTGAATCGGTGGAAACAATCAGATCACGCTTAATTTAATGCAAAAGTTGGCTTAAAATTCCCGTGACAGCTGGAAAGAAACATCCAGAAAGTGTGAAATTAGATTGTGTGTGTGTGTGTGTGTGTGTGTGTGTGTGTGTGTGTGTGTGTTGTGTGTGGTGTGTGTGTGTGTGTTGTGTGTTGTGTGTGTGTTGGTGGTGTGTTGTGTGTGTGTGTGTGTGTGTGGTGTGTGTGTGTGTTAAGCGCTGAGGTGCTTGTTACGTGGAGTTCGCTCTGGGTCATTAAATGTACCTGTCCTGGACCCTCTGCACAAATATGTAAGAGGAAAAAGAGAGCTTCTCTTCCGAGCCTGCACGTACACACACTTGATGCTGCTGAGGAATGTGGTCGGTTTCACTGGAAATAACTCCAGCTCATCTGTGTTTGTGGACAAACACACATGTATGTACACAAACGGAGGGTTGTTTAAAGGTTGTGGAGCCTCACCGCAGCCATACGTCCCCCCCCCCCCCCCACTGGGCCCAGCAAACAGACTTGGAGAGGGCGGACAGGGCTGGGCCTCTGTGGCCACCGTGGCCGCGGAGCCGGGGCCTGCCTCAGCTCCGTCCCATCAACAGGAGATCTGTGCTGCTTCCTCATAACAACCGTCCCCATGACAACCTCTCTGTAAGCCCTGTTTTGAACACAAACCGTGTCTCGCTGTCTCTTTTATTTTCCCCCTGTCTCTCCATCTGTAGACTTTGAACAAATGGCTGCTGAAACACATTCTCTGACACAGTCTGTCCTATTGAAGGCCCTCACCTTGACACAACTGCTGTTAACGTGTGCGTGTGTTTCTAAACACTGTATGACCTCAGAGATATTCCTCCAGTGATTCTGTTTTGTGTGTTCTGACTGGGGATTGCATTTAAATGATCCTGCAGACTAACAAAGCCCGCAGTCTTCTCACGTTACATCTTATGGTGTTTTGGAGAGGAGACTAGAAGTCGACGATTTACTGTGACACAGTACAGTGACATCAGTTGAGATTTAGAAGCAGGTTTACCTCAGTGGACCTCTGGCATTAATCCTGAAACGACAGGCACTCTCAAGGCAACCAGAAGCTGCATGTGCTTTTCTTTTTCAGTTGTTCCCAGATACGGCTGCAGCCAGAAGCATCATTTTTATTGATTATTTCCATATTATTTGATTCAAACACGTGGAATTACAAGTCATTGCTATTTATCAAATATAAGACAATCTTAAATATCTGTAATATCATTATACATGTATTTCTTTATACTTTTAAATAACATGTTTATGTGGAAATGAGGCTTAATAACCAGCGGAAGAAAAGAAATGCCAAGGCCCAAGTTATCCTGATGAAGAGCTTTATTTTTCTCATCTCTGAACAATTTAAATGTTTGGCAACAGATAAATCAGGCTTTGTTTATTATTCACAATCATAAAATCAGTTTCTGTTTTGAATCTAGAGTGAAAGGGCAATAGATAAGAATTCAGATTTGGATATCAACGATATGAAACAGCTACACTATAAAAGTGCAAACACTTGTGTGACCTTTGACTGAGATCCTAGGGCCGGGTTATATTATACAATTATATTGACATACAAATTTTCATATGAGTCGATATTGGTAATTATCACAATTGTTGTTTCTTTCAAGTTTAATGGCTGATTTTGAAGGTTGGGCAGAGAATTTCACATTCACATTTCAACATTTTACAAAGTAGAAGTCCATCATTTATTTCCCTGCACATTACATAGGCAATATATTGATAAACATTGGACTTTTGTAATATTGCTATTGGGGAAAATTATATTGGCATAAATATAAATATTTTTCTTCTTTGCCTGCTTTTGTCCATATTAGTTTCATAACTACACATATGCTCAAGAAACTTGTGTGTGTGTTGTTGCATATGTGCACAAAGTTAGTGATTTTCTCCAATGAATCATTAACCCTCGTGTTGTGACTTCAGAAATCCCACATCGCCCGTCGTTGGTCTGAGAGCCAATTGGATTTGAACTTCGATCTGCAGACACCAGCCTCAGTGGCTCATGCAGTATTTACTCTTCGCCTCAGAGCAGCGAGAGTTAATCTGTGACTCGGTCAGCTGCATAATACGCAGGAAGGGTAAAGACACAGTAACCTGCGTTCTGCTGCAGTAGTTTTTTTAATCTGTGTGTAGGAAATCCATCCAAATCCATTCTTACTACTGCTTTTCTCTGCTCTGACATCAGACAGGTCATGTGCTCTAATACTGTCGGCATGACGCTTAAACTTGAGTTCACATTGAGAAAATATAAACATTTTCGGTCATTATTGGTAGTTCTTATCACACTGCTGTTCTAATTAGGGATGCACCGATATGGAAATTCTTGGCCGATACCGATACCGATATTTAAAACAACAATCTAGCCGATAGCCGATACCGATATTTGTTTATTACTTGAATAATATGAAAAACAGAAAAAGTGACAAGTGTAACTTTAGATGCCATGGATGGACATAGACACCTATTCAGCCAAACATTTAACAGTATCACCAGGCCTACTCAAGACATCATCTCAACTGTAAACAGATGCTTACAAAACACTAGCATAAACCCTCAGGGAATGCCATATACATTCAAGTCCAGATGCAGTGCTACTACTAGCCTGCTGTGCAACACAACACAATAGGAGGCTCTGATTACAACAAATAAAATAAAAATATTTTCGATGAAAACTGCCTGCCATACAACTACCTACTCAATGACAAAAATGTTACTTTCTGTACTTAGAGTACATAGAGTAGACCAATACAAATATTATATTTGTTAAATTAAATAACAGCCCAATAAAAATATTTCTCCGCGCCGGTCAGCCCGCGATTCTCCGCTTGTTGTTGTATGTAACCCGTTCAATGTCGGGTGTCGGGGGTAAATGACGTATTCTCCAAGCAAGCCTTTAGCCCCCCCCCCCCCGTCTCTCTTTTTATCTATATGACTGCTTGTGTGGCTGTAGTGGATGGGCAGAGGGGGACATTTCATTATGTGATTGGGAAAATTAAAACTCCAGGACAACAGAAGGGGAATACAAAGTATGAGATGCATATTTGATCATTTATATCATATAAAATATGTCATTTATGTAAGCTATTTTATTTAGTGACTTTATTGTTGAGGGTTGATGTGTAGTTCCTGTTGTAAGCGGGTTGTTTGCATAGACTGTATATTGGGACTCTTATTTTGAAAGGGGTTTTTAGCGGAAAGGGGTTCTGTGAAGAGGAAGGTTGTGAAATGTGACGGGGAATAAACGGGTGATGTCCCGAGTTCATGACCCTCTCTCGTGTCCTTTCTTTGGCTGAGGCCGGACATATATGACAACAAAACGCTCGGCTACATTTATATCATTTAAAATCATTTTCAGTCTGTTTCCTGGCGCGATACGCTCGCTCGCACGTCGAAACCATCGGTGAAGGGCGCTGGCGCGGCGCGGCGCATCGCAGCCCATGTGAACCGCACAAAGGTTTAACAGGGGGGTGGATGGGAGGCGCCTGGCTTTCCTTAGCGCTGCGCGGCGCGGCGCTTCAGCGCCCGGTGTAAACCCGGCGTCAGTGTACCACAATCTGGATGCCAGATTGGCAGGCTGCAGAAAACATACCAATGAATATCGGCAAATGTTATCGGTGAAAGTCAAGTTTATTACCGATACGCCGATAGTAGTAAACGAGGCGAATATCGGCCGCTACCGATATACGGCCGATACATCGGTGCACCACTAGTTCTAATTAGTTAGTTGCTTTTAAATAACTGGTGGAAACGTCATGATTGACAGCTTAGATTGACTCACGATTGGTCGAGCATGCGTATCAAGAGATAACGCTACTGCAGGTTAATTACTTTGCAGTGAAATATCTGTTGTTTATGTACAGTATCTGGGGGTTGCAGTGTACTAACAGTGATGCAGACACTTCTGGGCTCTGCTGAAGCTCTGATCGCTGACAAAGTGTCAGATAAGCAGTTGGACCCAAACTCTGGCAGAAGACAGCTGCTGTGTCTTTGGACCAGATCCTCTTCCCGGTGGGTCGATAGCGTCTGTGTCTCTCCGTCTCTGTCCAAGGTCCCCTGCTCAGACCGCAGACGCATACAGTAGAAGTGTTTGTGTTATTTTACGAGTGGAGGAGTGTGAGGTGGGCTTTTGTGAGACGCACACATGGTGTTTGAAGTTGGTTTTGTCCTCAGCCTCCCTCTCTTATCGATCTCGTTTCGATCTGTGTGAAGCAGAAGCCACAAAGTATCTTAACAATCTGTCAGCATTTTTGGTATTGTTTTCTACTAGAGAGCCACAGACACACAGATCACAAGGTTTGAGAAATCCAACCAGTAACATCCACCGCTGCCCGCCAAGAACAGGAAGCATCACGGAGGTCACTTCAGCATTCCAGGGTGTCTCTTTACCGCAGGAAGTGGCCTCAGAGACATGAGCCAGCGTTCCCTGTCAAGAGTGCACAGTGGACACGCTCACCTTTCATAACAGCATGCCACCCTGAGAACCCCCGGCCCAGCTCAGGATGCATTGTTCGCAGGACCAACCTGCAAGCCGCAGCATTTTTTTAAGGTGCAGGGTAGTCCAATAACACCCCCAAGGGAGGAATGGTGTCCCTGTCCCTCTGTTTATTTATTTATTTTTCTCCTGAAGGCTGCGTGTGTGCTAAGTCTGAGAATCATGGGTGACGGAGCCAAAGGGTAGATTAGATACCACAGGTCCGCCTGAGATCTGGTTGTCAGCTGGGAATGTTGTTTTTCAGCTTTTCCTCCTCTTCAGCATGTTAACATGCAGTGTATGTCATGTGTGACTGCAGCTGCTGTTCCCAGGAGTTGATTCATGGAGCCTATGACTCCCATTTCCAGAAAATACCCCCCCCCCCCCCCCCCCACCACCTCCCTCCTACCACACTGAGCTTTCAGAATGTCTGATCGTCAAGTGTAAAAATCACATAATTTGAGGATTGAGATATTTATATTCACATAATCATATCTACAGTGGTATTAGTAAAAGTCTTGTGGCTCAGAAGAAGTGATTTTCCCCCTGTACACTGTCATTTGCCAAGATTCTGTGATCTTTATAAAATCTAACTGGAGTGCCAACTGTCTTACTACTTATCTCAGCGATCAGATATTTGCCTGTAGGTGCCCGCCTGTTGAACGTACTGGAGGTCTTATTTTTAATGCCAAGGCTACAGTAAAGTAGCACCACTTGGCTCCTGGAAATGGAGGGTGTAGTTCCTGTAAATGGAAGGAAGGAAGAGGAAGCAGGGCACAGAGTTTGTGAGGAAGACGAAGTTTGACGATGAAGGCGCTCTGTTCTCAAACAACCAAACATGTTGTTCACATGGCATGCTAGGTACAAGGTGTCAGGTCCAGTGTTGTTTTTGGCACACGGGCGTATTATGGGAGCTCGGGGTGTGTCACTGAAGGAACTCCTGCCAGCGGAACAATAACACCGCTGGCACAAAGGAGGGTCGGAGCAGGTCAGAGCTCAGGAGAGTGGAATAAGACTTAGGAGACTCGGTTTGTGGCTGTTTCCACAAAGCAAATTAGCTGTTATTCTCTCAGTCTGACCAGGTTTGTGTTCTCTGCTAAAATCAGAAACAGGAAGTGGATGTAAACAAAGCATCTGAACCACCATCACCATCAGGACCTTGGGGGGAGCAGAGAGCGCCTGGGATTCCCCTTCATTTCAAACAGTCCCTTTTTTCGTCTTTTAAACAATGTCAAAGTCTGGTTTTCCTGATAGATGTTTGTAGAATATCATTGTTTGGTGCAGTGTGTTTACATGAGCAAGAATTTGTCCACTGATTGTCATCTCAAAGAAACAGAATGTGCTGCAGTCACATGACAAGTTGTACAAAACCTGCAGCAAGTACTGTACATATTTGTATCCTATTTTATCTATCGGGTGCTTATTGTGTCAACTAAATGTTTATTGTTTTATCTATTGTTATAAAGTAGTTAAAGAAAAGGGCCAAGAGCCAAAGATATCAGTTCACAGGGATGTAAACTGTGAATAAGCAGTCAAATTTCACATTGGAGAAACTGGAACCAGAGAATTGCATTTCCAGATCAATTTGATTGTTGTTGCTCATTTTCTCTCTTAATCGTGCAATCTAATAAAAATGATACTAATTTTTCTCTCATAAATATGCAGATTTTTCTGCCATAGGCTACAAAGATGTGCCAGTGTTTACATTTCAAGGGCCGGAACTTAATAACTGAAAGGGATTCTCTCAAATCTTTGATTACTTTTGTGTTGTTTGGCAAATGTGTTAATTCAACAAATCTTTTCATCTCTTTACATTTTTTTAACGGTGAAAAATGTTTTTCAAAATGTTTATCTTCAAATCACAAATCAGCAGATCAACAGTCAAAAACCCAAATATCAATGTACAATGTCCTAGAATAAACTAGAATAGCACTCAGTCTAGTGCATACCACCGTTAAGGCCCAACACTCCCCTTAAGTTCAATTGAGCTGCACTAACCCACACACTCATCAGTCCCCTTAACACATCAAGATTTATGAATGATTTCCTCTCTAAGTCTACCTCTCTATGTCTTGTGTTTCCTGTTTTGGATCTTCATTAATCACTCTCTGTCCTTCCTCATTCCCAGATGTGCACCCCAGCCAACACACCAGCGACGCCCCCCAACTTCCCGGACGCGCTGACCATGTTCTCGCGGCTGAAGGCGTCCGAGAGCTTCAACAGCGGCAGCGGCGGCAGCCCCATGGCCGCCTCATGGCCACTTCGCCCCCGCCCCCCCAGGTCGGCGGCTGGGGGGTCTCACCAAACGTGCCGCAACCTCCACAGGGACTCTGGACTCAGGGGCAGCCCCCCACGCAGCCCTGCCCTGCCTGGCCCACGGGTGTCAACCCGCACGGGGGCACTGAGCAGAAGGCTAGTGTAGTGATGGAGGCAGAGAGATGAAGGGCCGCACAGGACTGAGAAGCCCCCTCACCCACCCCCCCGGGGGAGGGAAGGAAAGGGGGTGTAAAGGTGGGGAGGGGTGGGGAGGAGATATGGGTAAAAAATATGGGTTTCGGCCTTTCTTTCCCAAAAGTCGGATGGACGGACGGAAAGAGATGGAAACTACGCAAACCAAGAAAAACTCAACGAGGACAATTTAAGAAGAGGAGAAAACCAATGCAAACGTCAATACAAAAATAGAAAAAAAAAAAGATACGCACACACATAGTAATAAGAGAGCAACTGAAATCTTTGTTAGTTTTTTCCTAAGTAAATGCATAGATAAGAGAACTATTATTGAACTTAAAAAAAAAACTGAAATTAAAAAAAAAAATTGTCACGCCCAAGGATTCTATGTGATGTTCAAGGACATTCAAGGCAGCAAACTTAATTTTCTGTATTTTTTTTGTTAAGGTTTTTTTTCTTTCTTTCTCGTCTTTTCAGCCAGTGTGTTTTTCTGTCACTGGTGTTCTGTGTTTCTGCAACTGTCTGTGCTGCATGAGGAGAGAGGAAGTCGCAATGCAGTGTTTTTAAGATTGACTCAAAAATCATCACGCACTTAAAGTGTGAGTGTGTACGCATGTGAGCGGGTGGTCAAGTTTGTAATCAAAAAATGTACACACACATACACTCATACAGTATATATTGACACACGTCTAGAGGAAACGCCTCCATACCGTCACCCCCATCGTCAAAGGTGGGACTTTTGTTACCTCACCTGGTGGTCACCTGACTTCTCTCAGCCAATCAGGGATTTCTTCTTAAACCAACCATTGCCACCACCGACACAGGACATGTTTTTAAAGGTTTCTTTTCTTAAAGGCAGCAGCCGCTCTCTGGTTTATGCCAAGTGATTCTCGCAGCGATGGCTTTTTTCCTGACACAGTTTTAAACACGGACTCAGACTACAACTGTCCACTGGAGATTTGGGTTATTATTTACAAGCGAAACAAGCAGTCGTGGTTTTAATGTAATATATCGTTTTTAATGCTAATTGTTCTGTTTTTGTTGATAGGTTGAGGGAGGAGGCTTTGAACTTGGGTGGGACTTCAGTTTTTTTTTTTTTTTTGAAAGAATGAATCAAACGCAACTTAAAATGGCCACATATTTAATAAATGTAAGCGAAACACGACTACTCCATCTTTGTAAACAGAATTGCCACTTTGCATGATGTGTTCATAATGTGTAAAATCTTTTGTAGCAAATATACATGAGGTCGAGACACGTCTATGGGAGGGGGTGGAGTTTAAGGTGAGGGAGGGGTGGTTGGTGTTATTCCCAAAGCTAAAAGAAATGCAATAGTCAAAGTGTCTTGTTCCATATGAGAAACAAAAGAAGAAGAAAATGGGTTTGGGGCAGCTGGGGGGAGCCCACCACAAGCGATTTTGGGACACTACAGACTACTTTCAGATATACAGTATATATATATATAAATATATATACCCTCAGTTAGTGTACTACAGAGGGGTTTTTACAACGTTTAGGTTTGAAGTTTTGACCAGTCCCTGGTCCATTATACTGCTGAGGGACAGTTCAGGGATGACCCTGACATACGGCAATATTGAAATGCTGGGTCTGCCCATTTTTTTAGTTTGTCCTGTTTGGATTATTTTTTACATTCGATAAAAGCAGGCAGAGTAAGATGAGATATTTTGAATAGCTGAGGGTCTTTTTTAAAAAGATGATTAGGAAAAAAATTTATGGATATAATAATGACTAAATAACCAACTTCCTTTTTTATTATTTAGATTTAAACTAATGTTCGAGTTCATCCTTTTTTCCATGCTTCATACTTTATTTGGTAAAATCAGAGTTTCTGGGTGGGCCTGTTCCTAAATGGTTTCTCATGTATGTTCCCCCCCTTGTATGACTGTATGAGACCATTCCCACAATATTTGTGGACTACCTGATAATTAACTTATCATTTTTGTGAACCTAAATAAATATTGTATGTCAATCTAACGTGCTTGGTTTACTTGGATGTGTGAGATTGGGAAGTTTACGTTTACAGTTTGAAAAGGGTGAATAGGATATATTTCGAAGGAAGGGGCCACACATTAATAGTACTATAGGGGGCGTATGTGTTTTACTCATGTTGTGGGGACCAAAATCAGTTTTCACGTTCACATTATGGGACAAAAAGCAAGTCCACATTATGTGAATCATTACATTTTAAACTGAAGACATGTTTTAAGGTTAAAGTTAGTTTTAGGTTAGGGTTAGGCAAATGGTACCTATTGGACTATGATAATATGATAATTGTCCATATAATGTCCTGTAATTATATCTGGGATATTTTAGAAGAGGAGATACCTTGTCCATTTATATATAGTCTATGGTAATTTGTTTAGCATTGAAAGAGATGTTGTTTCTTTGTATATGTCATGATGATATGACTGTGTTTGTGTGTGTGTGCGTCAGAGAGAGAACCAGAGACGCCAGAGCAATGTGTTAAATAATGACACTAAGAAGATGGATGCATCATAATCTCACGCTTGGCTACCTTTCAGCAGGGCGGATTTCATAAAGTCACCCAGGCGAACTCTGAAATCATGTTCTACAAACCTCTCTGTCTTCTCCTGCTCCTCCGTCTGTCTTTCTCTCGCCCTGCATGTCGGAGAGTTAGGCCGTCTGTCTGATGCTCGGCAGCTGAAGATGGAAGGGGCCGCAGATAAAAGCCAGTGTGGCGTAGCAGAGGGAGAAAGGCTTTAGAAAGAGGGACTAAAGCTCTGCGACCATCGTCATCTTTGCCTCTTTTAGTCGTAAACACAAACACCAGCTGCCTCGCATGCACGAAATCACCATAGATAAACACCCACCACTTACACACACCCACATGCCGGTGGTGGAGTACTGGTGGTGAAGGAGGGTCACAGAGTTCTCCATGTCCTCAGCTGCTTCTTCCTCTGCAGGAAATAAGAGAGGAACCCTCTGCTGATCGCTGTGTGCCACTTTGAGCCGCTGTGAGTGTGTCAGAGGGCTCGGGTGAATGTCGACAACTTGGCACCGCTCTGCATACGAGCGTGTGGGAACAGGAATAGCAATAAACACACAGGGCTGGTCCAAGAAAGGGGAATAAGTGGAGACTCGAGGCCGCCATCGCTTAATAACGATGATCCGATAAGTTAATGATAGCACTGCACTGCTTATTCAGACAATGCTGCGGTAAGGCCACCGGCAAAATAATCTGCAGACTCCCTGTTTTACTTTGGTGATATCTTTAGCTTCCCAGTAAAATGCCATTGTGGTCACCGCTAATCATCTATCGACTCCAAACTGCTGATCTCAACAAAACGTGAATCACTCCATGCTCTGACGTCAACACTTCGGAAGTTTGCATCTGCTTATAAGGGAAAGAGTGTTCAGCATCCAAATGGGCTGTTGTTAGCACGGTGGGGGGGGGGGGGATACTTCTCTGTTCAGTTTATCTTTCACACAAAACCAGGTTTTCTGGGTCAGTGCTCGGTGTGGACACAACATGGCGTCACAGATGGCTCACCATCGGTACACCTGTCCCGCTTCTTGTGTAAACATCACCACATTGGTTTGCTACTGCAGAGCACTCAAGAGGTTTTTGTAAATTAGTTTGACCTTCACTTTTATGTGTTAGCTGTATTCTCTGTGACAAAATGTGGCAACACTTGAGGAGGAGGATTTCCAGCCTTTCACAATCTACAAGCTAACAAATGTTATTGTGAGCAAAATATTGTAAATGTCACTTAAAGGTTGCCTGTGGAGGTACGGTATGGAGCACGGTTTTTATTTGTAGGTGCCTCCCCCATTCATAGCACGCACGCTGTTCACAATGTTTCCATTGGTAACTGATGTTGGTTGTAATCCGCAAAGAAACACAGCAATGTGTTAACAGTTGCAGTTAAGATAACATTTAAGATTTGTTAAACCACAGGGATACACATAATAATAGAGCTTTAAAACTTAACAGAGCATCTTTAACATTTAAACATTCAAGTCCAATTTCAGTAACACATTATTTTTCTCTGTCCGAATTGACTCCACTTCCTCCCTCTATCCAGAAACGAAACCAAAATATCCCAGATAGGAACGCTGCCATCTTGCTCATTCGGAGCCAGAGTCTGTGCGGTAGCGATCAAAGATGAAGCTGCAGTAGCAAGGTCCTGCCGTGACATTCTGCTCGACCGAGTCGTTCATTCATTTTATAGAATCAAATAACTAATTAAAATCAAACTTACCAGAGGGTTTGAAAAGAACTAGCTAATGTGACAGAGACCATCTTTGAGAAAATCGAACAATCGTGGCGTCAATCACAATCACTAAACCAAATATAAGTAGAGTTTAAATTCCGCAAAATCACAATTATGATTCTTTGCGATTCTTTGCTTGTGTTGCTAATGAGCTAAAGAATGTTGTTGATGAAAGCTAAACAATTTATATGATTTTGTCCATTTAAATAACGAGCTGCTGTCATTTGACTGTTATTCAGTCTTAGATTAAACATGCACAGAAACTCTTATCTTTCAACTGTCTTAGAAACACAAATGAAAGGGTTTAGAGCGGTTCAGCTAAGACCATAGGAAAGCTAACTGTGAGTGTGTTTTCACCGGTAGAACGTCTCCCTGTTTGGAACACTGTTAAAGCTGTGGGCCTTTTTCTCAGCAGGCATTTTGACATGGTAGGAAAAGCTCAGATGTTACTGATAACATCACGTGACGGCTCTGTTCAGTTCTTGTGTCTCAAGAAGACACGGCAGTGTGGCAATGAGCCAGTATACACAACACTGAAACTGAAGCAGCTAAATGGAACTCAGCCGTTGTTCATTTTGCCATTTACACCTGAGCTTTCCTTTTGCATGTAGGTATTATTGGCACAAAGCAGGACAGTGATTCATTGGCATCATATCAGCAGGTACAGTGGATCTGCAGGGTCCACGGGCTACAGCTAAGGTGTGCCAGCGGGGGGAGGACAGAGGACACTGCGCACAGAGTGGAGGCGGGCAGGGGAGCAGAAAGGACACAGTGACATTGGGTACGTTTGAAACCTGGCACCTCACGCCCCCCGCCTCCTCTTCTACAGGTGGAGGCTCCGGCTCTACCCTGCACCGGACAAGCTGCAAGCGAGCAGCAGCAGTAAGTGGGAGAGAGATGACACACACACACACAGTAAGGACAAAATACTTATACAAAATAACTTATTATTATGAAGTAAATGTTTATTGCTCAATGTAATGGCTTTAATATATATATTAATATAATATATAATATAATGATCCATCCAATTCTGTCTGCCATCAGGTACAAAAACAACGTATATAACATCACATGATGTATATACCAGAGACTTTGTTTACATGAATTGATAAATTAATATTAATAATCAGGAAACCTGCAGGGGGATTTTCCTATCCTGAATAATATGAACAGTGAGTAATGGAAGATTGTGAGAATTAAAATAGAAACCAAACTCATACAAACCACAACACCTGACAGGAAACCAGATACAGAGCCAAGCAATCAGCACATCTCCAGATACAAGCCTTATAATAGCATTGCATATATGGAAAATAGATTATATAAATTAACTAGAATGTCACTCAGTAGAGCTCATACCTCCACCAAGGCCTGATAGTCTCCTTAAATTACTATCAAGCTGCACACTCATAGAAGTCAGGTCCCTAAATGTGCCTAATGTTTTCCCAACAAGATTCATGAATTTCTCCCTGGGAAATCAGTGAAAATGTAAATTACTCCCTATCTCTCAATGTTAAGGGGGAAAAACAATCTGCCCCCTGATAAAGTCACTGCACTCTCTGCTCAGCACCACATGACAGACAGATAAAGTTAGCAAGTAGACATTGATAAACATTTAGCAATGGACGTTTCCCTCAGAAGTTGGTGGAGAACAAACTTTTTCCAGGTGCCTAGAACACAACGTAAATTAGATGCTGATATCAACTGCTGTACAGGCGATTTGCTGATATACAGTGGGGCAAAAAAGTATTTAGTCAGCCACCAATTGTGCAAGTTCTCCCACTTAAAAAGATGAGAGATGCCTGTAATTTTCATCATAGGTACACTTCAACTATGAGAGACAGAATGGGAGGAAAGAATCCAGGAAATCAAATTGTAGGATTTTTAATGAATTAATTGGTAAATTCCTCGGTAAAATAAGTATTTGGTCCCCTACAAACAAGCCAGATGTGTGTCTCTCACAGACCTGTAACTTCTTCAAGAGGCTCCTCTGTCCTCCACTCGTTACCTGTATTAATGGCACTTGTTTGAACTTGTTATCAGTATAAAAGACACCTGTCCACAACCTCAAACAGTCACAATCCAAACTCCACTATGGCCGAGACCAAAGAGCTGTCAAAGGACACCAGAAACTAAACTGTAGACCTGCACCAGGCTGGGAAGACTGAATCTGCAATAGGTAAGCAGCTTGGTGTGAAGAAATCAACTGTGGGAGCAATTATTAGAAAATGGAAGACATACAAGACCACTGATAATCTCCCTCGATCTGGGGCTCCACGCAAGATCTCACCCCGTGTGGTCAAAATGATCACAAGAACGGTCAACAAAAATCCCAGAACCACACGGGGGGACCTAGTGAATGACCTGCAGAGAGCTGGGACCAAAGTAACAAAGGCTTCCATCAGTAACACACTACGCCGCCAGGGACTCAAATCCTGCAGTGCCAGACGTGTCCCCCTGCTTAAGCCAGTACATGTCCAGGCCCGTCTGAAGTTTGCTAGAGAGCATTTGGATGATCCAGAAGAGGATTGGGAGAATGTCATATGGTCAGATGAAACCAAAATAGAACTTTTTGGTAAAAACTCAACTCGTCGTGTTTGGAGGAGAAAGAATGCCGAGTTGCATCCAAAGAACACCATACCTACTGTGAAGCATGGGGGTGGAAACATCATGCTTTGGGGCTGTTTTTCTGCAAGGGGACCAGGACGACTGATCCGTGTAAAGGAAAGAATGAATGGGGCCATGTATCGTGAGATTTTGAGTGAAAACCTCCTTCCATCAGCAAGGGCATTGAAGATGAAACGTGTCTGGGTCTTTCAGCATGACAATGATCCCAAACACACCGCCCGGGCAACGAAGGAGTGGCTTCGTAAGAAGCATTTCAAGATCCTGGAGTGGCCTAGCCAGTCTCCAGATCTCAACCCCATAGAAAATCTGTGGAGGGAGTTGAAAGTCCGTGTTGCCCAGCGACAGCCCCAAAACATCACTGCTCTAGAGGAGATCTGCATGGAGGAATGGGCCAAAATACCAGCAACAGTGTGTGAAAAGCTTGTGAAGACTTACAGTAAACATTTGACCTCTGTCATTGCCAACAAAGGGTATATAACAAAGTATTGAGATGAACTTTTGTTATTGACCAAATACTTATTTTCCACCATAATTTGCAAATAAATTCTTTTAAAATCAGACAATGTGATTTTCTTTTTTCTCATTTTGTCTCTCATAGTTGAGGTATACCTATGATGGAAATTACAGGCCTCTCATCTTTTTAAGTGGGAGAACTTGCACAATTGGTGGCAGACTAAATACTTTTTTGCCCCACTGTGTATATATAAATATATCTCTCTATATATACATAGAGATAAATTTAAGGTGAATATATATCGATAATGTGTTTACAGCTGGTTCCTTGATCTGCTCTCAAGTGGCCCAAAAAATCTGTGAATGCAGCTTTTTGAATCAATAAAACTGGAAACACAGCACTCTGTTTATTTTAGGAAATATATCAAAATAATATGACAGCGATTCACTGGAACTAGTGTCAGTTGCACCTTTAATAACTGTGGTTTTACTACGATTTTCACCAGCTCCCTGTGTGTGTCTGTCTGTGTGTGTGTGTGTCTGCAGTGAACCTGTGACAATGGCTGTGCGCCATTTGAGCCACTCTGCGGTCGAGATGCTGAGTTGGACACAAAGCCGGCTTTATCTCTGCTCTCACTGTTGTATCAGTAGAGCCTGTCTGGATGCATTGCTACGGACTTAGCAGTAACACACACACACACACACACACACACACACAGTGACTGGTTAGAACACACACATAAATATATATATACATTATATTTTCAAGAGCTTATTCCAATAATCACTACTTGCTTGACCCTAACCTCTAAGCCTTATTTTTTGTCGAATTGGAGACTTGACTTTTACCCCCAAATGTACCCAATGAACTGGTCACACACACACACACACACACACACAAACAGAACCAATTGGTAAGAAATACAATACAGATGACTACTCAGACTAGAGCAGGGGTGGGCAAACTTTTTGACTCGCGGGCCACAATGGGTTCTAAAATTTGACAGAGGGGCCGGGCCAGGAACAGATGGATGGAGTGTTCGTGTGAACTAACATAAATGACATGTCAAAATCATTACTTGAAAGGATTTGGCCTTTAACAGGTAGCAAAGCATTTATTTGCAAGGCAATTCAGTGTTTCCCCTAGGTTTACATCTTTGGGGGGGCGGGGCGGTGGCTCACCTGTGTGCGCGCGCGCACGTGTCAGTGTGTGTGTGTGCGCGCGCGCACGTGTCAGTGTGTGTGTGCGCGCGCGCACGTGTCAGCGTGTGTGTGCGCGCGCATCGGGATGGAACTCCGCCGTGCGCGATACAGAGAGCAGAGGAGAATCTAAACGCGCGACCATGTAGAGCGGGGTGGGGGGGCCACCTTAGGCTTGTGAATAATGTTGGTATCCACCGCCCCACGCCCCCCGCCCTATACAAAATTTACTGGTAGATCGCGATCGTATTTATTTAATTTAATAATAATAATATTTGGACAAGTTTGGTGGGCCGGATTAAAAAGCCCAACGGGCCGTATACGGCCCGGGGGCCGTACTTTGCCCATGTCTGGACTAGAGGGAAGGTGGACATGCTGTGTCCCATGTCATGAGGTGCTGATGAAAAGTCATTGATGCTTCATGATGTGTTGTCACTGTGTTTGTGTGTCGACACCATGAATATGACGTCACTGAGTGTGTGTCCATCATAGGCTACATTCGGGACACATTCCTAACTAACCAGTTAAATGGGGATGAGCTGTCAAGGTTAGATTTAGGTCATTGTAAGTCTACAGGAAATTAATGCAAGTCTATTTAATGTTCCCAAAAAGAGTGGCAGGACTTCTTCTTCTTCTTCTTTGTTCTGTTTATTGGCGGGTCGCAAACAAACGACAAGGTGCATTACCACCACCCATTCATTCGGTACTGTATATCTCTTATTACCCTTGCTATATGATAGCTTTTCCCTCTTCTTCGTTCGGCCTAGTGGCGGATGGCAACCTACTGTGTTGGAATGTGAATCAGAGTTATCTAGGCCATATTAAATTATTTTGTCCAATCCAGTCTCCCTTAGATAATGGGCATACTCCCTATTCCAATGGTAAATACTATTTCCAAGCCCAGCTCTTCCAGTCCATGCGTTGCAATTTCCCTCTTTAACTTTTCCCGTTCTCTAACATACTTATTGCAGTGAAGCATTACATGCTCCACTGACTCCTCTATTAGCCAGTAATCACATAGTCCTGTTGGATGTCTGTTTTTAAGTTCACTGTATTATTGAGTCTAGTAGTCCTATCCTCATTCTAGTCAAAATGTTCTCCTCTTTGTTGCTCCTTTTTGCTGTCCTCACTCTTCTCACTTCCTGCTGTACTGAATAAAGGAGTTTCATTGTGTGAGCTACATCCCAGCTATGCTGCCATTCTTGAATGATGATTATTGTTTTTGCTTCCGATTTACTAAGTGAAATGTCCATGACTTCTTCACGATTTAGTGCTTGCTTAGCCAATAAATCCACCCCGTCATTCCCTTCCATCTCCACCGTGCAAACTGACAATTGATCCGAGGTTCTCCTGTTGACTGAAACTTTCAAGTCTCCTATACTGAAACCAAAACCTGTTCTCCCTGTAACAGGATCTTTGGATCCATCTGTATACTGGTACAAATGTTTTGTATAATGTTTGCAATCTATCTTCTACCAAAACTGCTATATTACCACAATATTTACGTCTCTGAACTTTAATAGAAATCAGAAGACACTGAGGGGAACAGCCCGGGTGGTGTAACTGACAACGGTATAGTACGGATGTAACCTTTCTGACTTAATGACATGTTTCTGGCTACTTTTATACTGCTCCAAGCAAAACACTCCCTCTTGGCCCCTCCACTCCCAACATGAAAGAAGTACCTTTGTTGTTGGATGTCTATATTCAGAATGCCCCTAGATACAAAGGCATTTCCAACTTAAAGAGCAGACACAGGAGTAGATTTTTCCTAAAAACCAATGGAAAATGTTTATGTGTTGCCTTTGATGTCATAAGCTAAAATGTTTTGCCTTTGTTATATTCTTATACAATGTTGATGTTGGTTGCCACTTGCCAATAAACCGAGATAAAGCGAGATAAAGACTCAAGACTTAAAAACTGAAGATGATTCCCAGTATTACAGTAACACTTGGACTGAAAAGTTTTACGGAGTGTTGCCACAGGGCGGCACTCCTAAAACAACCAGATGACATCACCACATTTCTCTCCAAACATGTGGACGAAATGCTTGATTCGAGGGATGACGACTGTACAGACCCCAGTGAAGTGGCCTTTTGCTTTGAGGAGCAGTGGGGTATGTCGTAGTGTCATTTTGAAGTGTCTAGAACTAAACATGCAGGAAACTGCAAAATTCAAGATATGTACTAATTTATCATTTTGGACAAATGAGGATTAAATCATTTTTCATTCATTTTAATTAATTTACCTATTTATTCATATACAGTAGTCAGCAGTTTGTTCATGAAGTCACAAATATATATCATATTTGCTTAGTCTGTGTATGTGGTTGTCTTAGTTAAGTGGTTTGAAATGAGATACTAATGATCAAATGAATGTATATATCAATGTGTCGATCATGTCTACAATTTATTAATTGATCTTTCAAATGTAACTGATTTATTAATTCAATTTATTTCTAATGTTTGTTTGCAGAGAAAAATCATTTTCACGGGATGAGTAAAATGACCTTATCAGCTCCAGAGGAAAAGTCTGTATTTGTGCCCATCTTGTCCCCTCCATCCCCTCCATCCCTTCCATCCCTTCCATCCCCTCCATCCCTTCCATCCCCTACGCCCCCTACAATTGTATCTGCCCCGGTCCAACCAGAACCATTAAAAGCACCATCACACGAAGAACAAGAAACGACACATCAAGTGTCTCAAGTCAGGTCCTCAACTTCCAGGGAAAAGGAGAAAAAACGTCTGCCATCTATATGGCGATTACCAGCAAGAAGGCCAAAGAGAATTCCTGAGCGAGGCTCCAGGGGTCCATTTAAGTGCTCTTGCCCCGAATGTCCTTATCATACCCAATGCAAAGACGTTCTAAAAGTAGAGGAGCCAGTTCACATAAGATCCAAAAAAAGAGTGGTGAACAAAGCAGGACTTAGTTTTCGAGTCAAGCCAAGTAAAATCCGACCAGGATCTCAGAAACAGAAGATTGTTTCTATAAAAGAGAGCAAGTAGCTTCACAGTGGATTTGGTGCCAGTGGACATACAGCTTTCTTATGTCTATTCAGCAAACAGAAGTGTGGATGAACCTTTCCGGGACCTTGCTCTCAGGATGTCGGTACCAGACATGTAATGACCTACAGTGATAGGGGTAAACGTTTCCCTAAGAAAATCTTTTTCAACAACCAGAATTATATTATTTTAATTCTTCTTATTTGGTGATCCTTTTAAAATTTGAAACATAACTTAATGAACAGATGTGCTGTATGACTGTGTGTGTGTGTGTTTTCTTTATGTTTTCTTTATGTTCTTCTTCCCCTCAATAAAATATTTTAGATTTTCAATTTGCATTTGATTGAATTTCTGCTGTTTCAGTTTCACTCTTGAATCTTACATGTGGACCAAGTATGGAAAACTCAAACGTATCTATGGCTCTAGCATACTTTCAACAGATTGCAGCGGCCATTGCTGTTTCCAATGGAAACAAGGTGGAAGCCACCAAGGTCAACATCAGTGGAAGTAGCAAAAACACAGAAGGTGAATATAGATAATGAACAGCCTTTATCATCGCATGTGGGTTGACTACGTTTTTTTTTGTCCTTAAGGATTTTCTCTCTTCTCTGACTTCATTATGATTTCACCTCTGTTGAGTTCATGATGGGGCATTTCTCACTGTTTCACCCTTTTCTCAATTTCTCATACGTCTTCTCTTTATTGGCTGTTTTTTAGACATCAGTTACAAATCACTGTCACGATCACAGTGGAATGATGTGATGCATTTAAGGTAAAATGTCTTTGATCGAAGGAAACTCCCTCTAACTAGAAAGAATACCCCAAGTATTTCGATTTGTTTCCTTAAGCCTTCCAGATCTTCACTATACTTTCTGTTCATTTCGGGTATTTTTTAGGTATTTTAGAGACTGAATCACTTTATGTTTGTTACATTTACATTATTGTTATGTGACAAGAGAGAAAACTTTCCATACTGATGCACTATTCCTGCCAAATTGCAGGAATAATTCAACGTTCACAATAAATAACAGGAAAACCACATTGCCAAAAACACAGTGGTAAAGGTATAAGCTCATTTATGTGTAATAGATATCCCCAAACCCCAAAACTCAATAGATCTGCAGCCCCTGGCTAAATAATAACATCCAAACTTTCAAACAAAAACACTCCTGACAAACCTGACATCGAGTTCCATGTGTGTGTTGATGTGTGGTGTCTTTATTGTTTGTGTTGTGTGTGTGTGTGTGTGTTGGGCCTTTCAACAACATTATTCATCCAAGTGTTTCTGTTACTCTCCTTTTTCACTTCCATCTATCCATTCTTTTCAATATCACCCTCCTTCTCCGTCTTTGTGTGTGTGACAGACGCTCCGTGCACATGATCTCTCTCTCCTCCTCCTCTTTCTCATTCTGTCTCGCTCACTCCTGCACAGACTGGAATGTGGAGAAAGAGATTTTAAAGCAACACAGAGGAAGAACGAGCCATAAAGCACGTTTACAGGTGAATTAGCAGGTTGTTACACTGCAGGGCATCACAGCCACAGACATGGGAACAGTGACTGTGGCTGTTAACCCTTTGTGCCGTAGCTGTGCTGCGTGGCAGCAGCCTTCACTGCCATTCTGTATTCATCACCACCAACACAACGTAACATTTCCACACTCCTCCCTTGAATTTTCATCCCCCAGTACGAGCTCGGCGCTGTCTGCTCCACATCAAACATCATTTTGTGTTACAGTCCTGCTCTGCAGCTCGGCGCTGTTGTCTCGACAGTGAGGCAGCTCTGTGGTGACAGCAGGGGTTCGATTAGATCAGATGAAATATTAATGATCCCTGCGGGGAGTCGGGCCTTTGCAGTGAGCAAAGCAACGGCAGAGTACATCAAAGAAAAATAAGAACATGCGAAAATGAGGTGTATAGACACATGCAGCACTTACATGTACAAACAGACTGTATGATGCACAATAATTGCAGCAGAATAATGAGTTCTAAAATAGGCGTTTTTAAAAGTAACCTTTACTAAAAAAAGACCAATAATTAAGACATATGACTGAAAGAAACTAATATATCAATATATTTTTTTATTAATTTACATTTTCTCCCTTTATTTCTCTGCAAGTAGTATTGAAGTTGCAAAAATCCCATTATTGTGTGACTGAGGCAGCTATGTTACAGTTTTCTGTATCTGATTGTGTCTATTTTTAGGTTCACAGCACAGAAACCATTTCATGCATCTTAACCACTAGGCCAGGACAAAGCTTGTTTGAGCTCTTGTGTCTTTACATACATACGTACTAAAATTAAGTTATGACCTACACTGCAGCCAGCCACCAGGGGCTTTACTTTTGGGCTGTCACCTCGTCCATCTTGTATGCCATCTTTGTATTTGGTTTTTATATCTCCAGTGGAGGAGTCTTCTCTTTACGTTCACCACACGTCTGAAAATGAACATGTCGGGCCACTGACACATGTTAAAACACTGAATCTGTCCTCAGTGTCTGCAGGTGAAGTGGCTGCAGATGTGCTGACAAGTCAATCCACCTGAGAGAAATGAAGGTGCACCCAGAGGAGAGGCCCGATGTGGTAACACACGAGGCCACGTGTGTGATTTGTCACTGTGATTCATCGTTGTTGTTCCCAGGCACAAATAACAATGAGGTGGCGTGTTGCTTTAATATCTGTGTTTTACTGCTGATCAGGTCCACTCGAAGATTTAAAGGGAGGCTCTATTACATAACCGTCTAGTTGCAACAGCTGATTTACAGCAGCAATGTGTGTGTGTGTGTGTGTGTGTGTGTGAACATAACTCTTCTGCAGAGAGGCCTGCGTCAGTGGAGAAATGTGATGTAGTGTCTCTGATGCAGAACCGGATCTGTCCTCGCTCGCCTGTTGCTGCAGCTGCAGACATCGTTTTTTATATTAGCGCTGCATGCTGGCAGCACGCCTGGCAGCCCCTCTCCTGTCCCGCTTTCCCCGTCTACCCCTCCCTCTTTCCACCTCTTTTTATGTGTCTTACTCGTCCTCTCACACAAACACACGTCCCTGTTCTTTCCTCAGATCTGCCTGAGTGGTGCAATGATCTCCTCTGTCTGGCCAAAGGAAATCGGGGGTGGGGATTCCATGTTTTGACATAATTTCAGGCAGTGTGTTCGAAACCATGACAGAAACTAACTGATGTGTGTGTGTGTGTGTGTGTGTGTGTGTGTGTGTGTGCATTTGCATTCAAATTCCCCTCCTGTTACTCAGTGTGAGTCCAGCTGCAAACTGCTGCACAGGAAGTGGTATAACAATGGTCTAGTTCAGACAAGAGAACATGACCATCCACACACACACACACACACACACACACACACACACACACACACACACACACACACACACACACACACACACACACACACACAGCAGTTAGTTTCTGTCATGGTTTCGAACACACTGCCTGACACAGCCATGTTGTCATACCACACATGTGAAGCTCCTCCATGGTTTCATTTATTCCTGCTTGTCTTGTCTGTACCGTCTGTACCTGATCAAATCTTGAGCCTGAACAAAAACAGTGAACAGTAACTTACCACTGCAACACAAATGTTATCGTCCTTTTTGTGAGGTTAATCAGAAATCTATGAAATATAAAATATTATAAAAAAATTCTAAAAAGCATTTCCTACTAGAAACTGCATGACATCTATAAAACAAGGTAATAATACAAAACAAAGAGTAGGCAGATGCTTTATTAGAAATATGTTTAAATTGTGAATTAAAAGGGATCCCTGACTGACATGGGTTCCAGATTGGTCCTCATAAGTGTAAGAGATACATGAATACACACACACACACACAAACTAACACACACTAATCCGGGTATGAGGCAATCCTCTGAGCAGCTCCATGTCATCATCAGTGAGACCCAGAGCGACATGCTGCCACATGGACACTGGACAGCAGAGTGTGTTCATATCTACTGTGTCTACACTGTACAGCAGCAGCAAACAGACCTTTATCACAGCACAGTGATATTCACTGTATATACTATAAACTGTGTAAATCTTGTTTACAAGCTTATTACTGTAGCTGCTGGAAAACATGCGAGCTCACACATTGTATAATGAGATGGACATTACTCCGTCTGAAAAGTGAAGCCAAAGAGCAAATGTGCAAGATGGAAGAATTCATGTCCTGGATATTTGGTTACATTTCTGGATAGTGAGAGGAACTGGAGAGGTGTTGTCCGTCTTTATATAGTCTAGGTGTATAATATAAAACATAGAGGGAAATTATAGTGATTAAAAATAGAGATCCAGAGACTTTAGATGTAGTTATATTTTAATTTGTAGCAACTTGAACCTGCAGCACAGTTTAGATACACAGCATCATTAGCATGGTGTAACATTCATTCACTTTTAGCTCTTTTTTGGGCTCCACCAACTCCTGGGGGAAAAGTTTGCTCTTAACTAGTTGCTAAGATTTTCTGCTGTTTACTTTTAGGAAGCGTGCTCACATCAGAAATGAATATACTCTGTATTTAGCTTGTTCTCTGAGGGGGTTTTGTATTACAGGTAGTATTTAAATCCATTGTTAATATAAAAATATTGATTTACAGCTTTGAATAATACCGTTAATTATTTCAAATCTATTTTCCACCTCTGTGAGACACTAACATCTATTAGAAATATACAAAACTGTAGCAGGTTAATTTGTTTTTCATCTCATTGATTGTCTTACTGCTCAGTTCAATATACTTCCAGTTTCTTTTTCATATTTACATTTTTGATTTAACATAGCAGAGAAAAGGCCATCTTGATTTTTACATTCAGCACTATATGAAACAGATGCTGGGAAAAGAAAAAAAACATACATGTTCAGATGAGACACAGATAAGTGTTCTGCTTTGACCTCGAAAGATCAAGTATTTTTGGGCTAAGTGTTTTGAATTGTGGGAACTGTTTTGTTTTTTATTAATAATGAAGCTGGTTTACCATCAGTGGCTACATGTATCCTGCTCTGGGTGACTAATACCCTGACAGGTGGTGCACACCCAGAGTTTACTGTTATTTGATCTGCTTTTTACACACACACACACACACACACACACACACACACACACACACACACACACACACACACACACACACACACACACACACACACACACACACACACACACCTGTCAGATAAGCAGCTGAGAAAGTAGAGGTTTATGAGTATGTGTGTGTGTGTGTGTTTGTGTGCATAGTGGATAGAGTGTGTAAGAATGAGTTTAAAAACTGGAAGAATAGAGAGGAATAAAGAAATAAATTATTAAAAATGAATATTTCATGGATGGCTGGATGGATGGATAGATGGGTGCAGGGATGGAGTGATGTCTGCCTCTGCAGGACGGGTGACGTCAGCCTTGTAAACTGAGGACATAATCCTCTGCACACCAGATCGCTCCGTCGATGTCCCACCTTGACATCTAGTGGTCGGTCGTTAGAACAACACTCTGTAAGTGTGATATTTATTTTTCTTCTTTGGCTCTTAAAACACTGTGAAATATAAAAATGTATAATCCCAGTTTCTCTTCTGCTCCTCAGTGTGACGTCTGTCTGTCCTCTGAGCCGGTTGACCCACAAAACCTCCACTGTGCGGGTGATGATGACACCTCATCACACTGTATAACGCAGCATAAAAAGATACATGAGAAATTAAAAGGAGGTCAAAGATAAGGCTTATGAAATACACTCCTTATCTGTGTGCACATGAAATGACAGTCTGTGCACGGGTCAGCCGACTGTACACGTGTGGAGTGATTCTGTGAGTGTGTGTGTGTGTGTATGTGTGTGTGTGGAATATGGGTCAGACATCATCTGCTCTGCTGATGTTCTAAACTGGCTCCAGGCCTTATTGATGCTACGATGGCTGGCTACTGTCATACGGGGCCAACTGCCACATTTCACAGCTGAACGAGCCGGAACGCTGTGTGCTACCCAACTCCACTAGGTTTCTCTTCTTTTAGAACAATACAGGATAAGATGACGTCTGTTCAGACTGTGACCTTTGAACCTATCATCAGCACAAACTGTGTCCAAATCCTTTTCAGGGGTTTCTGGAGGCTAAAATAAAAAGTCCCAGTCGCTCGTCACAGCTCAGTGACGTCGACAGCAGAGTGACACGTGTTCGCAGATTTATATTAACTTATATTAAGTACCACAACAGATGAATTCGGTCCTTTTCAATCTTCAACAAGAGGTTTGTTTATGTTTAACAAGAAGATGAACGCAAACAAGTGCATGAAATTGTCATTATCTCACACACACACAGGTTTGCGCAGATGTCCTTATTTGGAGTTTGACTTCTATTCATTGCCATTCATTCTTTAACCTAAACCTTATCTCAAACTTTAACCATGACCAATTCATGACCAACCCTAACTCCAACCTACCCACAATTCACATCTTAGCCCTAACCTCAACCAGGACCTCAGAAATGACGTTTTGTGTCATTGGTACCAATCTTTGGTCCCCATGAGGTTCACTGGTCCTAATAAATAAACAAACAAACTTACAGGAAAAAATCTGTGTTGTAAGAACTAACTCAAATGACAGAAACCATCTTTGTGGAAAAACGATTGAATGTCTATGAACTTTACTGCAGCCGGCCACCAAGGGGCCATCCGGACGACTTGGCGTCACTTTTGCTGAGCTCGTGGGGAGCCGTCACGTCGTCCATCTTTATATTTAGATATACAAATCAGAGTTAAAAGCTGAGTAAATATTGGCCTAAGTCAGGTGGAGTTTAATTTAGAAACTAACCTGCTTTTCATCTAAACTGTGTGCAAACAACAATCATCACTATGGAATCCGACTGTTTCCGGCTCCTTGTTGACGCAGGTTCCTGAGAACTGCTTTTAATAATCTGTAAGGCCCCAATCTTCCTGTACTGTCAACCATTGTTCGTTCACAACATTTGCATGTACTGACACTTATATGTGCTCACTGTTTACATAATTCAAAAACTTTATTCAATTTGATATATATACAAATGATGCCTCTGTTGCAGATGCTGTCAGTAGCAGCAGCTCCGACCTTCCCTTGAAAACGTTCACATGAGTCTTTCTCACAATCCTTCGGATTGGTTGTTTTTTTGTTTGAATTCAAGACTGATTTTCTACGAGTCTTGAACTTTTTCCAGCAGGACGAGCTTGGATTCAGATTCTAGTTCTGAGCTTTCAGCATTTGTTCAAACAAACATTCAGTCGACTCCTTGACTAATGATGGAGAATCCAGAGCAGGATGGAGAGCCCCTTCCCTCTTTCATCCAGACAATCAGCGAGATGCTGAACGCAAGATTCAAACCAGAGCCACGACAGGAACCGGAGCCTGAATCCGACCAGGAGACCCCGGAGTCACTGAGCGGCCCCCTGCAGCTGGAGCACATGGAGTCCCGAAGGTGGCAGCTTCGCAACAGAGAAGTGGTCCTGCAGAAGATACAGCAACTGAGGAAGATGCCAGGAGATGACAGTGACAGGAGCACAAATGAAGGTGATTCAGCTTCTTAATGTGATCATTATAAAATAATAATACTTCAGTCCAATAAGCTTGTGAGCTGTTGTCATGGGATATATTTTGCTCTCACAAAAAAAATATTTGAATAATTATTAGAGTCATGAGGATTTCAAATTTTGTAGAATCCCATAAAATGATTTTGTGCAGCACAATTGTTTTTGTTCTTCCCCGTCCGGTTGATAATTGGTGATTCACAGCTGATCACTGCAGCAAGTTCTTTCGTTTTTCCCAAGACAAGCTAGTTTTTCTTTCCATCGTAATTTAATCATTTTATGATAATTAAAATAAAATTGATTAAAGATAAATAAATATGAGCAAGTACTAAACATTATATTTCTACTTCCTCTTCTTCCTATTATTGTTATTATTATTCAATACAAGCATTTGATAGCTTACACATAATACAATACTACTTGTGCCAATGACGCACAAAAACTAAAAACTGAAAAATATAAAAACTGGACCGAAAGTATATTGAAATAAAAAGGGAAAATAAAATGAACCGTACCCCTTCACTTTTTCAAATAATCAAATGTTTAGATTGACAGAAAACTGTCATTATACATTAGATATACATGTGTCAGGTAGTTTGAAATAATACTTTTTTATTAAAGTAGTAGTTTCCATTTCTTACAGTTTGCAGTAATTATTTATTATGGTAAAAGCTAAATTTAAAGCTAAATTCAGTTTAGCTCCTGATTGAGCTTTAGATAAAGATATTTTGACCTCATGGGATAATTGTATGAGTGTAAATCTGAGGAGAGTTTTTAGTCATGACTGACGCATACGTCTCCACCTCAGTGACGAGTGAGGACAGTGATGAAGTGTGTGAGCTGGAGAACATTCAGAAGGAGCTGCAGGAGCTGCTGCTGGAGAAGCTGCAGCTGGAGACACAGATGGAGAACGTCACCCACACAGCAAACAGAGGTACAATTATAAACAAATAAATGTATAAATAAATACAGTTTTCTCACAGGAATTTCTTTTAAGGACAAAAGATAACATAAATAAATAATAATTTCTCTCAGGGCATTTAATGAAAGACAATAAATAACCTAAATATACATAAATAAATACAGTTTACTTATTTGTTAAAATATTCCTGGACGAGCCCCCTGATCTGGATCTGCATCAGAGCTCAGTGGGCTCCTCTCTGACACACACCGTATCCTTCCACCAAGATTTTTGTAAATCTGTTCAGTTGTTTTTGTGAAATTCTGTTTTCATGTTTACACACACACACACACACACACACACACACACACACACACACACACACACACACACACACACACACACACACACACACACACACACACACACACACCTGTCAGATAAGCAGCTGAGAAAGTAGAGAAGGTTTATGAGTATGTGTGTGTGTGTGTTTGTGTGTTTGTGTGTTTGTGTGCATAGTGGATAGAATGTGTAAGAATGAGTTTAAAAACTGGAAGAATAGAGAGGAATAGAGAAATAAATGATTAAAAATGAATATTTCATGCTGTCCGATGGCTTTTATTAGGATTACGCAAAAACTACTGAACCGATTTTATCAAAACTTGGTGCAAAGATGGGATAAGAACCCATAAACTTTTGTCGTGGATCCAGGAATGTATTTGTACTTTCTTTAAAATTGTGAGACAGAGCGTCTAGGTGGAGGTTTGCCTGCTTTCCTCTAGTTCTTACTGCATCTATACTTTCACTGTTTTAAATCAGGTCGAGAGGATAAATTGTCCATTATTTATAAAAATGAGCCGCCCTATGGAGGGATCTACACGCTTCCACCTCCTCAGCTGACAGAGAAGAACACCATAAAGGAGATGAGTGAAGAAACTACTCCTGCAGAAGAAACATCAATAGGTACGTTAAATATACAAATAAATAAATAAACTCAGCTTTACAGCAGGCTTTTTATCATGTACAAAAATGATACAAGTAAAATTAGATTAATTAATAAACACACGATTATTTCACAGGACTTTTTTTAATGAAAAACAAAACAAAAAATGACACAATTGTAAACAAATAAATGTATAAATACACACAGTTTTCTCACAGGAATTTCTTTGAAGGACAAAAAATAACATAAATAAATAATTTCTCTCAGGGCATTTAATGAGAGACAATAAATAACCTAAATATACATAAATAAATACAGTTTACTTATTTGTTAAATTATTCCTGGACGAGCCCCCTGATCTGGATCTGCATCAGAGCTCAGTGGGCTCCTCTCTGACACACACCGTATCCTTCCACCAAGATTTTTGTTAATCTGTTCAGTTGTTTTTGTGAAATTCTGTTTTCATGTTTACATTGCCGTCCTATGGCTTTTATTAGGATTACGCAAAAACTACTGAACCGATTTGATCAAAACTTGGTGGAAAGATGGGGTATGGGCTAAGGAAGAACCCATAAACATTTGTCGTGGATCCACGAATGTATTTGTACTTTCTTTAACATTGCGAGACAGAGCGTCTAGGTGGAGGTTTGCCTGCTTTCCTCTTGTTCTTACTGCATCTATACTTTCACTGTTTTAAATCAGGTCGACAGGATGAATTGCCGCCCTGTGGAGAGATCTACACGCTTCCGCCTCCTCAGCTGACAGAGGAGGACACCATAGAGGAGATGAGTGTAGAAACTACTCCTGCAGAAGAAACACCAATAGACCCCATCGTTCCAGGTGGGTTTTTACAGATTTACTCAAAGTACACATGTAACCTATGTATGTATATATATCATGTATATAAATATCCTGCTTTCTATTAGGACTAATAACAGTAAAATCTCTGTCTCTCTAAGTGGAAAGCCTGCTTTCGGTGCAAGCCTTCACCCGCTGTCCATCCTGTGGCCAGGTCGTCTTTACAGAAACCCGCAGCGTACTGGGCGAGACAATATGGCTGCTCTGTTGTGTGTGTTCCATGCTTGGGTAGCCACCTTTTTTAAAAAAAAAAACCTTGTTAGACTGCTGCATTAAAACTATAGTCTTAAAGTTACTGCTGAACAGTTGAAGTTTTCGCAGAGATTAAGATCAGTAGATACAAAGATGGACGACATGGCTGCTCCCCAAAGGTAAAGCCAAAGCATCTCAATAGCTCGTCTGGCATAGGTCACAAATCCAGCCTAGTACTCGTCAAATCATTTTTTCTCAAAGTTTCTGTCCTTGTGGGATCTTATCACACTGATGTTTGTCATATTTCTGATAAGTTTGGTTTCATTTAAAAATGTCGCTGGCTGCAAATGGGCAAGATGGCATTTTTTGTATCTGTAGGAGGAAGTGTGCATGCGTCGTCCAGCTTTATAAACAGTCTATGAGTCAGATCCACCTGGCTGAACCTGTTATATCGCAATTAGAAATGCTCTGGCTTGTTAGTTTCTTTAAACCAATCACAAGCCATATGTTGAGGGTACAACTTGAAGAGAGCCAGGTTCAGGCTTCACAGTTAGGACAGATATAAGATATCTATATTCACCTCTTACAACCTGAGTAGTTAAAGACACTGCTGTTGCAAAAGTTTCAATTTGAACCCCGAACCTCAGAGATCACATGTTTTCTCTTCCTGTCAGGTGTGTAGCAGGCTGCTGTCTGATCCCTTTCTTCATGGAGAAATTAAAGGACATCCAGCACCGGTGTCCCCTGTGTCAGGCTCACTTACACACCTACAAGCATTTGTGACATGGACACCGTGGAGGAAATACCACAAATATTTTACCAAGTTGCTTTTTTATATGGACAAAGGACTTGATTTCGACTCCGGAGCCGATCAGTGAAATGCGCCTGGAGTCGACTCGGCGCTGCTGCAAACTTCACAAAGGCTCGGATGAAACATTTCTTTGCTCGAAGGCCCTGGTTCTGTGATGTGACTGTGAATATCCACGGAACATGGAATTCAGGCTGGAAACAGAACTTAGTGAGTGTGTCGGAGACGAGTGCTGGTGTACGGACACAGCAGCTGTTGGGACTAGGAAAATATATTAATGGGCACAAACCACTTATATGTAAAGTGGAAGCTGAACTACTGAACGGGAGAGGCGGTGGACTAGTGGCTGAAAATAACGGACATCAGACTGGAAGGTCGCTGGTTCGAGGCCACGGACTGTCAAAATAAACATACCTGGATATGGACAACACCTGGATTTGTTCAAGTCCAAAGGACTCTCCCTACCCCACTGTCTAAGTGCCCCTGAGCAAGGCACCTTACTCCCCCAACATCTGCTCCCCGGGCGCCGTCCATGGCTGCCAACTGCTCTGTGTGCTCATTGTGTGTGTTGTGCCCTACTGTGTTCACAGATGGGTTAAAAGCAGAGGACAAATTTCCTCCATTTGCATGTAGTGTTTGCATGTGCATGTGTGTGGGATCAATAAATCTATCTTTCTATCTTCAAATGCAAACGCAGGCAAATCACCTGAACAGAAATAAACTGTTTATATGCAACGAGGAACACAAGACAAAGGAGTCCAGTTCTTTTGGAAAAGGCAACATGCTTTTATAATTATAATGTTAAAGTGTGTTTGAGTATCGTGAAAAGCACTCTATAAAAAAAAATGTATTATTATTATTTTTATAATTATATACATCATTTTTTTGTTTTAAAGGTATAATTATTCTACGATTAACTTCTGCAGAGGCACAGTACACCAAATTATTTTATTGACACATAAAAGGCATACAGTACTTATATACACACATCTCTTTTTTTGAGTATTTACAAAATACAGAGCCCATGGATGTTACACATGTATAAAAATATGCATTGCATCTATATAAATATATACACAATGTGCAAAACATATGGCATTACAAACAAGAGGCATGGCATGGGTGGTGGAGACAGAGAAGGAGACTCGGCTACAATGAAGAATGGAAAGAAGAATCAGCTGATGAGTGGATATTATCCAAAATACATATATTGTAATGACTCCTCTTGTTCAGCTTCGCCACTAGAAGAAATCTACAATGTTCCCACGATGGTAAACGACACAGGATGAACGAGGACGAGTGGAAGAACTGACTGACGCTGCTTAGACACACCTCTAAAATAACTTGATTTAAACGCTTCACCACTCGGGTAAGAAGGGATTTGGAACCAATGTGTGACTGTATATGCAGTAAAGACTCCTGCACGAGTAAAAGCAAGGCAGGATTAGACATACAGTACAGTATATCCAAGGAGAGCAGCCATTATTGCTTTTAGCTGTCCCTGTCTGGCCAATCAGCAACAACCACGTCCAACACTGGGAGCCGTCACGTCGTCATGTAGATCTACCGCAGCCAAGAGGTTTGTGTCCGGCTGATATGAACAAAAAAAATAACTCTGCAAACCAAAAATATACACATGAAATCTTTGTTGACAGATTTTACACAACCATCAAACAAGATTACATGAGTTCTACAATAATAAATAATATGTTCCACTGCCCTAAAGCAGACACACTGAAGAAGAAAACAACAATGAACTCATCGTCTCTTGTAGGATACAACAACACGTGACTTTTACTGTTTGTGACGAAAGGAAAACAATTCAAATACAACAAAAAGTGTGTGTCTGTGCAGTATTTGGCGTAACTCTGGGTTTTGATGATAGAACGTGTGACTGCAGCAGTGAGAGACAGTGTCGACATGAAGGGCTCTCTGCCATGTTGCTCAGGTCTCCACATTATTGCTGATGTAAACAGCAAATCAAAAACAAAAACTTTCAAAATAAAATAGCCCAATTTACTTTTTATTCTGCAAGAAATGACCCTGAAGTGCAGTCATGCCACAACTGGAGAGCACACGCCCTCTAGTGTCCACGGACGTAATTACACGATAAAGTGGTTACAATGCGAGCATCACTTCACTGAATGTGACTGATATCAAAAAGAGAGAATTAAAAAGAGAGAATTAAAAAGAGCCATCGCATTTCAAAGTGCCATAGAGCAGGACTGTATCAATCCTAAAACGATATTTAGACTCAGATACTAAATCATTAACTCACTGATTTGGCTTAGTGAGTTAGGATATGATGTAATCCATGGGAGCAGTCATGACGGCTTTAAGGGGAGCTCAGCCCTCGAAAGGTGTGTGTGCATTTGTGACTGTATCACACCGGACGGGACAACACGGATAACAACAGTCATCAGAATGAATCAGAGTGAACGTTGTAGGAGAAGCCGAATGGATTGTTTGTTTATAGATATTTCATATAACTTGATTGCGATGGCTGTGAAAGTGCTCGAAACGGTGCCCGAGATTAAATGTGGATACGATCATGCACACGGAGACTCACACCGATGTTCATGCAGGAGACGGGAAGACGATTCCACGCACACACACACACACACAGATCAACATGCTCGCTTCACTCACTCGCAAGGTCAGGAAACTTTGTTGACAGGCCGCTGTAGCTGATGCATCAGTTAGACTACTTTATCATCCGTCCATTCACTATCCACACCGCTTATCTTTAGGGGATCGTGGGGGAAGATGAAAATCCCAGCTGACTTTGAGCGAGAGGCGGGGTTACAGGTCGGCAGCAGGACTAATATAGAGAGACAAACAACTCCTATGTTCACACTGTCTCACCTACAGTTAATGTAGAGTCTAACCCTGCATGACTTTGGACTGTGGGAAAAAAGTAGAGAACTCAGAGAACACCCACAAAGACTCCGCACAGAAAGCAGGGATTCAAACCGGGAACCCTTTTGTTATGAGGCAACAGTGCTAACTGTGCCACCGTGTCGCCTCACTGTCTGACCAGCAAAATGTTATTTTAACAAAGATCCTTCAGACGATGGTTGGTTTTTGGATAAATGGGACGGTAAAGCAGACTAACTTATCAGCTACAGGCAAACCTAACAGTCACGTTTCATGGCTAGTGATGCAGTAGTTCCCCACCCCGACACACACACACACACACATTCTCTCTCTCACACACACACACACAAAGTGCAGGGATACTGTAGGACAGCTAGATATAAAGCTCATCTTCTAAAAGACATCTTTCTTGATATAACTTGCAGTGTTCACATAGTTCACACGGATCACATCTGCTCGTGTTTGTTCCCATTCTACTGTTTCACGCCAGTTTACTATCAGAGGAAAAAAAAAACAGCTGCCAACTTTGTACGTAAAGTCAGATGTTTTGTTCTTGTCAAAAAGTACATTCAAAATAACTTGGACACCAGCTGCAGTATCTCGATAGTGATTGGCCACATGATCGCTGCATCAATCACAATCATTTTCGATCGCTTTCTGTTCACGATCGTCTTGGATATGCAAAGTTCACATTTCCTTGTTCTGAGGTGAGTGAGGTGCGTCGGTAGATCACTCCGCCTCATTAGTGCATAGCTCTCACTTAGAGGGAGGAGCCTCCTCCTCTCGTCGTCCGACTGGAGTCGAGTCTTTTTGTTCTTTAGAGTCATTGGTTGATCAGCTTGACCGGAAGGGGGTCGCGATAGGTCAGAAGAAAACAGTCACATCTGATGTAGCAAATCAGATACGTCAGAAAACACATAATCTACAGCATGTGGTAGACTGGACCAGTGTGAGCAGGAGGCTTGACCTCGTCTCAGTTGAGAAATTGTAAAACTTGGT
This sequence comes from Reinhardtius hippoglossoides, assembly GCA_006182925.3. NCBI lineage: Eukaryota > Metazoa > Chordata > Actinopteri > Pleuronectiformes > Pleuronectidae > Reinhardtius > Reinhardtius hippoglossoides. The sequence continues at coordinate 12,478,823 of CM031690.1, forward strand.
TCCGTGACATGTCTGAGCACATTGAATTGCAAAGGGAACAGACAGATTTGACAGTGCAGCACAGACTGGTTTAGGCCTGGGTGTGTGTGTGTGTAGCCTGACAGCTGTGTCTGTGATCTACTGCGTCTACACTACAGGGAGTGCGTCTGCTGCGGAGCTGCGGCAGAGATGCTATGTGAGGTTTTTGGTACAAATATTTCTTCAAATATAAGTGGAGCTATGTACTTAACAAAATGCCAGGACTCTACGGTATGAAGACGTGCATCTTCTGGTCCTGCAATATGTTGATTAGAATGATGAGATTCCGTCAACAAAAATGTGAGAGTGCTTTTAATTTAAAACAGGTACAGGAAGTGTTGCCAATATTTATGTCTGTGACATATGCGTCAGATAGACACTGAAACTGTGGTGAAAGATAATTTTCACCATCTGTTCTGCTGTGAACCGAGCACAGTATGTGGAGAAAATAGGCGAGACCTCGACTCTCTAGAGGAGCAGCTCGGAGCTCACACTCAGGAGACGCACCTGAGACACGTGGCTCACACAGGCAGTGTGACATTATAACATTGGCGCTGAAATGAAAAGCAAGACATTTTTGTGATACACACACAACCAGTGTGGCCGAGCGTTTCTAAATGCAGTGGTCACCAGCTGAGGCTGCACTGACAGAATGTTGTTAGTGTGGTTTTAAAAGTATATACAAACAGTCCATGCTACCAGTCTTCATTTGGCTCTGTCTCTTCATTTCTGCTAAATCATGAATAAAAGTCTTATCACGTTAAAATCCTTTTATCACCTTAGTGATGATATTGTTTTCTGGCTGTTCGGCCGTAGTAGGCCTCTCTTTTAAAGCTGTGCAAACTCCTGCTTGTAGTTCAGCTTGATCAGTGCACTGCCTGTACAGTGTGTCTTCCTCTAGTATAGTGGGATTATAGCAGATGTATGGATGAGCTGTTAAAGAGTGATATGGCCAAAAAATGCCATGTTTTCTCCTCCTTTTGTTTCCTTATTTAAAATGTTTAAAGTCAGCCTTAACGTGCTGGAAATTTCCTTTTTTCTTCTTCTCTTCATCCATCCATCTTTCACTCTTGGCTCAGCTGCTCAGCTCCTCTGTCTCCCTCCCTCAGTCCCAGTGCAGCTGCAGGTCATGTGAATCCAGGAAGTCAGTTGGGATCCCCAGCGGTGTGAGTGCCCCCCCAGGACCCGGGGGCATGGTGAGGTCCAGCCACTCCATATTGTCCAGCGCCGGGTCAGACAGGCCCATGTTGAACGAGGAAGTGGGTGAGGAGGAATCGCAGAAAGACAGGTCTGATGTGTCCATGGGTGAGTAGGCATGCTGTTCCATCAGCTGGGCCTGAAGCTCCTCTATCAGACCCTGTGTGCGCAGGTCTGATGCCGGTGACGTTCCAGCCAGCGTCCCCTCCAGGAAGGCCTCCAGCTGGTTGTCTGTGGCCAGAGAGGAGAGGCTTGGCAGGCTGGGGTCGATGGTGAGGCTCAGGGTGGGTGGAGGGGCCATATGGATCGGTGGGGGTGGTCTGGAGAGCACTGTGTTCACAGGCAGGGTGGTGATACTGGCTGTGATGGGATGGCTCTTCCCAAGACACACTGAGGGGTCCTGCTGGATAAAAGGTGTCATTTCTGGACGGGAAACAATTAAATAATTAAAACATGGATTAGTATTTGTCTTCAAATTATCGGCATCACTCATTTTATTCAGCACCTCATGATAGTTTACATTAAAATTCAAAAGACAGATAATTTACAATGGGGACACTATAGAGTTACAGAGACTTTGAAGTTTTAAACTTTCAACAGATTGTTGTGTACTGTCAAATTACCTCCACTCTCTATGAGGATGTCGAACAGGTCATCCATCTGCTGGCTGGTTGCCGTAGGAACCTGAGAAGACAGTCAACAGGGTAAAGAGACTTGAGGCTAGTACACAAAAAAGTGAAGCAATCGTCAATGAGGAAAAACTGAAAAAAAATAATAAATAACATGTGTAACTAACCTGTGAGACATTGTTGATGTGCATGTTGCGGCTCTGCTTGACAGCTTCCTCGTAGCGGGGGGGCTCTCTTGATTTGGGAGGGTGACTGATAAGAGAGGTGGGCTGGAGGATGAAGGCAGGCTGGGGAGAAGGAGACTGGAAGAACCAGAGGGAGATGGAGAAAATGCACAAGGAGTTAAGGTCTGAGGTTTGTGAAGCAACTCTTGTTGACAAATGTTCAATGAAATAGTAAATCAAAAAGTATTATAGGTTGAACCAAAGTAAACCCCCTCCCCTCTTGTAATGACTCAGCACTTATACCTTATGAAGGGGTCCATTGGAGATGTGGTGGTTGGGTGAGGCCCGTGGAGAGAGCCTGTTCTCTGGGGAGCTTCTGAGGAAACGCTGGGGATTCATCTCAGGCCGACCCTGGTTCTCTAAACCACTAGGACTATTGCACACTGTCAGAGTCTGTCAAGACACAGAGAACATCTGATATTAGTTTGAAAGGTATCATGTGATTTGATGTCATCATAACAGCACAGCAAGACAGAGATAGGAGATAAGAAAAGATACAAAACCCCCTTCAAATGAAACAAGGCACAATCCTATCCGTCAAAAATGTTCTAATTATAGACAAAAAACAAATATAGCTGCTATATTAAGTTTTCAACAAATCTGTGTAGTGGATGATAATAAAAATAATCCTTAGTTACAGTCAGCTACAGCTTTCTCATCATTTCAAGAACTTGGACAGTGACAGTTTAACTATTGATTTTGACAAAAAGGTACACAGCTACGTGGGAGGCCTGACTGACCTGTAGCAAGGGGTTGTGGTTTGGTAACTGCTGGCCGGGTGCCGTCTCCATCTGAAAGCTCTGCAGCTGAGGAACTGACGTCTGTACCAGGCCTGGATTTGAGACTGTGGCCTGGAGGACAGGCTGAGATGTGGAGGGAGGCAAACAGAACCCTGAGTCTACACATCCAGATCACGCCAGCATGCCCACCGTTTCACATAAACGCAATGTATAAGAGTCCAGGGTCACTCTGATCTTACCTGCAGGCTGACAGTGGTGTTCGGCAGCTGGATTGCAGTAGTGTTTTTGGGTAGTGAGACCGGGAGCAGGATCTGAGTCCCAGCCTGGCCAGTCAGCATTTGGGAGACTCCACCTGTGTGGCTGATGAAGAACTGCTGCAGGCTGGGGGCAGTGGTCTGAGACTGAGTCCGGAGTTGGGGACTTCTCTGTGACTGTGGGAGCAGCTGCGGGCTGGTGCTTACTTGGGGCTGGATCTTCGTGATGAGCTGGGTTGGACTCTGCAGTTGGAGCGGCTTGCCACCAGAAACAGTCAAATCCTCCAACTTCACCACGGTCGGGAGGGGGCTTGTGAGAGCTGGGGAGCCCAAGACAGAGTTTTGGATGGTGGCAGTAGTGGATGAACAGTTTGACAGGAACGTACTCTCCATTTTTACTACATTTGAATTCAGGACAGTAGCAACAGGATTCAGGGCAGGGACAGAGGTTAGATTGGGAGATAGAGAGGTAGAGTCGGCACTGCAGCCACCCGGGCCTCTCTTCTCCACCTGCAGCTGAATCTTCAGCTCCTCCACCAACCTCTGCTCGTGCTCCAGCTTCCTCATCAACTCCTCTATCTGCCGCTCCTTCTCATGGAGCCTCCTGTCCTTTTCCTCCGGGATGTGGAAAGACAGGAGAGGTGAGGACTGTGGACCTGCTGAGCCAGAGCTCATCACTTGTACTTCGGAATGTGCCACAGACATGCCAACATCCTGCTGGAGGGTGGAGGGCTCAGTGGGGTTGGGTGAGACTGGCGGCGTGGATCTCATGCTCTCTAGAGTCACTTGCTGTACTGGGAGGACAATGGCGGGGCTGGTGCAGGTGGTGGTGGCAGTGGTGACTTCCATGGGGGTGGAGATGGTAGTGGTCAGTTGAGGAATGTTGGAAGGAGCAGAGGTGCGGAGATTGTCCTGGAAAGGCTTAAGTCTCTCCATCAGGTCGGTCTTTGTTCCTGACACAGGAAGGCCTCGCAGCTTCAGCTCCAGTTTCAGCTCCGCCACCTACAAAGATATGGATATGATCCCATCAGAGCTTTAGATAAGTGATGGAGGAATAAGTTAAACTGATAGGAATAGTTTTAAGTTAATGTTTATCATGTTTAATTAGAATCTGTAAATCTATAAAAAATATATAGTATTAAGATGACATGGTGAAGCAGCAACCCTAACCTCTCTTTTGAGGTTATTGTCACTGGTTGTCATGTCTTGTATATGTATGTCTTATCTGTGTATCCTTCCTGTCCTGTCATCATTCTTGCACTATTAATAAATGCACAAAAAAAGGGAGAATTTCCTGAGCGTCTGACTCGGACATTCGAGTTTCACATACAGCCCCTCTGGATAATTCCTGACCCCCAGAAAACTGCAACTTATTGTTTTGTGTACAGACTAAACTAAATAGATATGACGCTTTAATCCCTGAGCTTTAGAAACGTTAGCAGGCACACTGTTAGTCTTTTGACTTTGAGCCAGATTCACCCTTTTTCCAGTCTTAATGTTAAGATAAGCACTGTCTGGATGTAGCTTCATATTTACTATACAGACATGAGATTCTAAATATTCCCTTAACTGCTGGTGTGAGTAATGTTTAGCTGTGTAAAAGAAATCGAAAAAGTTAAAGGTTCATTTCTAACACAGATGACACTTTACACATAACAAAACATGTTTTGGGGGTTTCTTTAACTACTCTGCAGCTATTCATTTATTTCATCTTTGTAATCAAATTTAACGAATGGAAAAAATACAGAATAAAAACTTTGATTATCCTACGTAGAGTTGTCAGATTTTCAAGAAACTGAAACCTGATACAGTTTGGTTACATCAGCTGAGCAGACCTGTAAAGACTGAAGTGTCAGCCCCTCTTTAAGCCTATTATTATGACAATACTTTTTAAACAGCTGGAGTATAATGTTTCAAGCTACATGCATGAAAAGTTTGCTGCTACAAAAATACAAATATGTTTCCACGGACCTTCATCTCCTCCAGGTTGGCAGGCAAGACTCCTGGCTTGCGATTGGACAGCGAGTTGTTTGGTCGAGTCGCAGCTGAAGGCAGAGGGGGAGGTGGAGGGACAGTGGGCAGAGACACCATGATGGAGGTTGGCAGGCTGCTGCCAGCGCTGCTCTGACCCTCTGCCACAGGTCTACAGAGAAGTACGGGAACAAAAGTTGAGGTCATTGTTATTGGAGGAAATCATTAACACGAATAAGAAATAGAGAGAGGAAGAGGAGGGGGGAGAAAGAGGGATATAGGACAAAAGAATATTGTTGTTGAGAGAATTGAACGAGAGGAAACACAGAGGAAATCGGCTCCCATGTGAGCGGACCATCCATCCTGTGCCCTGTGCCTCACTAACAAAGGCAGTCAGCCAAACCACAGTACACAGAGAGCTCGGCCGTGCGGCCGCAGAGAGGACATTTGTGAAAACAGCAGCTGGTAAAACAATATCCTGTTATTCATTAATATGATTAGACACAGAGTAGTTATTGGAAACTAGCTAATGGCCCTCTGGATTGTTGAACTAACACTATTTGGCTTGGCTTGCTTTCAGGCAATTTTAAACAAAGAATCACAGAGGTGAGCCAAACAAACTACTTCTACTACTACCCAGAGCTTGTGATTCAGGTGAGGGTTGGAACGTAGATTGACAGGTAAATCAAAAGCTTTGCCGTGGAGCTCATGTGCTTCTTCAGCACAACGGTCGACAACAAGGTCACATTACTGCGGCATCGACCCGCCTGTCCATCTCGCACTCAACCTTTTCCTCACGTATGAACAAGACCACGAGATACTTAAACTCCTTCACTTGGAGCAACCTACCTCCCCCAGAGCGATATGTTTATGAAAAATACAACATGATCACTTTTCGGCAATGGCAGTCATATTGTGTAGTTGTCGTGTTTTGTATACATACTTGAGTGGTGCTGGTAGTATGGTCTGGTAGTTGTAGTGCTGCTGTTGCTGGCTGATGATCTGCAGCTGGAGGAACAGCTGCTGCTGCTGCAGTAGTCGGGCATAAGACGAGTCCATGGGCTCTTCACTGGCCTCCTGCTTCTGGTCCGGAGGAACATACTGGTGGTATTTCAGCTTCTTAATCCTGGACTTTGGCTCTTTGCCCTTCTTACTGCGACTCTTCTCTGAGGCTGTCTTCGGCTGGCTTTGCTGTGGTGGGAGGGAACTGTTTTAATATACAGTTTGGCCAACAGCATTATTATGTTCAGAGAGGTGGGAGAAATCATTGCCCTCACTTTCACCAGTGTTGGTCCTGGTTTCGAGGGAGCAGCTGGGCGAGTGGCAAGAAACTCAGTGGTAGAGATCACTTTCATAAAGTCTGATGGTGCTTTTGTAACAACTGGGAGGCCCTGAATTAAAAAGACAAAAACGTTTCAGAAAAATACAAAATAATGTTTAGTACCAAGAGTAAAACATTTCAAATTAAGTAAAAGTTTACCTGTGGCAATCAAATATAATTATGAAATACTAAATACAAAGCATTGTGTGCATGCTCAGCTCAATGAGTCCTTTGGTTCCGCCTTTGTTTCAATTGAGCTGCATAATGGTAGTAGGGATAAGAGTTTTCTTTTTTAAAACAACACTTGCAAAATTGCTTTTGCAGGATTTTCTGGGAGCTGGGTCTGTGAGCAGCCCGTGATTTTGTTTCCCTGGTTGACGACTATCTCGAGAGTTTGGCTTTAATCTTCCCGTACAGGTGACCAAACCACGACACAACAGGATTATCTAACCTGAAATATGGTGCTGGATAGTGGTGGAGGTGCTGGAGCAGGAGAGCAGGAGCAGGAGATGGAGTCTCTGGTGCTTTGCTCTCTGCGGGTGAGGGGACAGAGGTTTGCGACTCCTGGCTGGCTGGCTGCTCTGGGGACAGGGGATCGCAGCTGTCTTCATCCACCACCTTAGGGTAATTCACCTGGCCCACTGAGAGACAAATAAAGACAAAGACTTTATTCCTCTCTCAATTACCCCCTGTATTATGACCTCTTCCTGCTGTTGTGTGTCTTATTGATGCGGGAATGATTAAGATCTCTGCTGCCATTACCCTCACCAATGATGGCTTGCTTAACGCTGGAATCCACTGGCAGGATGTTCTTCTCCACCAGCTCCAGCGGGCCGGTCTCTGGGCGATCTTCTCGTTCAGGTTGTCGGCCAGTCGGGCCCTCTTCAGCCTCATCTGGGTGGCCTGCAGCGAGGGCTCTGCTCCGGTCTCTGGGAAATGTCACACAGTGTAAATTGGATATCGTTCTGTATAGTGTCAGCTTAAAGATGTCGTGTTTTCAGTGTTTGAATCTGGAAACTTCTTTTAAATTTGGCAGCCATGTTATTGCTTGTATGGCCCACCACTGCTAAACATATGTACAGTAGGAGGAAAGTCTACCTTGTGAAGATTGGCAGCTTTAAAAGCTCCACAGGAAACACTACATTAAACCTCAAGTGTACATACTGTGAACTGCACAATTATCAGTACCTTGTAGTATGTGCATCCTGACCAGCTCCGCTCTCTCTGGACGACTGCGGATCTTGTGCTTCAGGAAATTCTCCGTCTTTATAAAAAGTTGGGACAGAACAGTTAGTAAACTAGCTTAATTGCTGCAAGTTCATATTTAGCACTTCCTTTCTAAACTGTGTGACCTTACCCTGGCTCTCTCCAAGCTGCGAATCTGCCCATGGAATGCTGCCGGGCTCTTGAGAGCTGCAACACACGTAATTAAAGTATATCATCGACAACAAATGTGATCCAGATTTAAAAAACAGAGTTAATATGTTTATTATCTCAGTTATCAGTGTTTGTTTTTATAAACCTGTCCAGTCCACATGAGCTTTTAGGTGAATTATGAAGAAGTGCTGAGACTCACGTGGCATGATGCCCTGGTCCACCAGCTGCTCCCGGGTTCGCCTTTGCTGAAGCCTCAACTGCAGGACTGAAAGAAAAAGAGATACAAAAAAAGTTATAAAAGACTAGAATTACTGCGCTGTGGTTGTATGCCTCCTGGAGATATCGTGTTCACAATAATGGAACTTTATCTACACAAGTCAACATTATATTGTTGAAGACATACATTTTTCCCAACAACGTTCAAACTCAGAGTAAAAATGTTATTCAAGGGTACAGAACGTTCTATTTTGGTTGCCTTTTAATTGCATCATATCCACCTGTGGCTTTATCGTCTGCTATAACTTCTGGGGCAAATGACGTATGACGAAGGAAAAACACACAGCTAGCCAGTTAGCTAGTTGGCTGTGTTTCCCTTCCACTGTTTGTATTGGTCTGTCGTAATGGATAACGATCATTCATTGTTGTTTACTGTGCGTTCTGTCGTGAAAGTTATTGCAGTAGTTGTTCCTTACGCACAAGGAAACCAAGCAACCCAATTGTTTTGATTGATAGACCCCTAGCGGACGAAGTTGTATATTGGCCCTACATTTATTCAATCTTTTCATTTAGATCTGTTAAAATCAGGGTTTTTAATGTAACGATCGAGCTGGTGCCTCCCATGGCTGATTAACCCGCAACGTTTCCAGATCTCCAGGACAAGTTGGAGCAGCCGAGTTACGCAAACAGCGTCACAATAAAAACAAAGAAGAGGAGTTCTCACCTGCTCTGAACCTATCGCAGCAGCTGCTGAGTGTCTCTACCTCCATACCGGCAATGCTCTTGTGCTACTGCTGACTTTGATTCCAGTTTGACAGCCTTTGTCTTATGCCCAGACTATAGACACTGACACATAATCAATGAGGCAAATCCACAGCACTGCAACACCTTTAAGAATGATAGAGAAGCAACACTGGGTCTGTCCTTTATATCTTTTTTTATAACTAGTCCACAGCCCCCCCCTCCTCCCACTCTACTCTTACCTCCCTCTCTCACTCAGCTCTGTTTGAGATGGCAATTTTCTGGCTGTGGGCAATCCATGCTGCCAGATGTGGAAGACTACACTGGTTCCTTGGAACTACTGAGCAAGAATCGAGTATCTGAACCCTAAAAATGTAACAACATTAAATGTTAAGTGTGTGGCAGCAACACAGGTTATTCAGAGCTTTGTATGTGACTTTTAAGGGAGCTTACAATAAAGTAAATTAAGTATAACGTGTAGATTTGCTCCATTCACAGGAGGTGACACGTCATAGCTTCCAGTGAATTTGGTATTCAAGGGAAAGTGGGTATCAGTTTCGTCCCCAGCTACACTTAGTAAACAGTTAAGAAAGGTATCTAGGGGGGACATGTTTGTTCAAGGTGACTCATATAGAAACTTCCAGTCAGTGGCATTCTCCTCGATTCCTCCAGCAAGCACTGTTCTGCCTCACAAACACAAGTTGACCTTTGACCTCAGCCAGCTGTTTAGAGTGGTGAATGATAAGACTGAGCCGTTTATTCACATGCAGGCAGACACGTAAAAAACACACCCCCCCCAAAAAACAACCAAAGATAAGTGATTAAAAGTGTAAAAGAACACAAAAAAAAATCCTCAACTAAAGAGAAAGTCACTAGTATTTTCTATTTCCTCTTTCCTAAATCATCTTCACAGGTTGTCCCTGCTGTCACTGACCTTGAGTTCATAGACTTCCACTTACTGACCAGACTCTCAGTCCCACTACAAACTCAGTCCTGAGTCCGAACATCATCATCTTCCTCTACATGGTCCTCTACATTCACACTTGTCATGATGGGTGACAGATTGACACCTGCATGTTAAAACCAACATGGCAGAAGGGGCTCTGTTGTCGGCGAAGTGCTAGGGATGGCTTAGTCAGTGGAAAGGTTTGTGTGTCTTCTAACTGGAGGGGAAATGACAAATGCTGAGATGATGTGTGGGTTCTACTACTGTTGACATTCCACAGAAATTTTCCACCGTCAAGATGTGTTGCTTGGCTTGGTGACTGTATCAGAAAAATTTAGATTTTTCTGAGCGCAGTGATAAGTATCATAATGCCATCTGAGCCATGGTTAGGAACTGGAAGTAGAACGTTAAGATTTGCACAAATCAAACATGGGTCATGGGTCAAGATACTTCTCCATTCACAGGAGGTGACAATCTCTTGCTCTGACAGGAAACAGCTGGCCTGAATTACTTTGTTGTCCATTCATTATCACCACAGATATGCTGTTGTGTAACACATTAACTGAGTACAAGTATCCTCCAGGGTAAGACCCGTGATTACATCATCTTTTGTCATAGAGAACTTTGCCCGCAAAAAACATACAACTGCCGAGATGACAACACTTAAAAGAAAATCTACACTGACTCCTGTTCAATCAATTAATCCGGAGAATTGGCTCCTGACTTTACCCGCAGTTTGCTTTTCACACATGCACAACACAGCGGGAGGTTCTCTTCAGGCGAGAGGTGGAGCAGCCGGGTGCATAATAAGTGACATATCAACTTAAAGTAATTTAGCAGCTATCTGGTAGAACTTGGTATTCAAGGGAAAGTGGGCATACAACCCTGAAAGCTGTGATCAGTTTCGGCCCCAGCTACACTACAGCAGCAGAAGAGTAGGATTTTGCATGTTTACTCTAACAGCTCTGGCTAAATGCCCTTTGTTTGGTGACTGCATCTGAAAAATGAAGATTTTTCTGAGCACAGTGATCAGTATCATTACGCCATCTAAGCCATGATTAGGAACTGGCATATGCAAGCGCAAATCTAACCCGCTCCTAAAGTCTGATAATGACGTACCCATCCATCAGTGGCTGGCACGGTCCATGGTGAATGCATAAAACAACAGCAGCGTCGTAAGGGTGATGAGAAGCAACCAGGCTGGCTAACATGATGACGATAATTTGGGTTTGAACTGCAGAGGAGAAGCTGCTGCAAGTTTCAGGAGCTGAGGACTCGTGGTTTTATGCTTCATTTGGAACCTATTAGGGAGTAGATGCACTCGCATTAATGAAAACTGTGTAGGCCATCTCTGTATGAAGGGCATTTGAGGCTAAACAGGGAGAATATATATACGTCACCAAGCTGGAAGAGTTGTTAAAAAGACAAATATCATGATGTTATTACAAATCAGAATTTTTTTTGGAGTGGAGCCAACTTGAGAGACGAGGAAAGATCGGTTTATGTGTCTTCTTCTATGTACTCACCATTTTTGCGTTCACTGAGCGGAGGTAGGTTCTGTGCGGGCTGCAGTGTCAGCTCCTCCATCTCATGGGTCACCGCCTCGCTCTGGGGACTGGGCACTAGCAGACTCAACATCCTACAATCCCCCTCTGTTCCAAGCTGCCACTGAGAAGCCTGGGGCTCCATCCCGCCTCAGGAGGGGTGCAGGGTTGAAGAGGGTCCCAGACAAGCAACTGGGGTGTAAGTCACCGTCCCTTTATGTTATGTCTCGCTGCTACCTGCGTGGATACAAGAAGAGAATGAGGCGTTAGTAGGGAACTAATGAATGCTCTTCTCCTCTCACTGAACAACTTGCACAGGAGGAATACATCACTCTGGGATACTTTGTGGGCTCCTCGTGAACAGTAATTCAGAATAATCATCCAGTTGGTATGACTACTTCACCCAACTGCTGAAATGAGAAGAGTGGCATTTCGTTTCGGCCATCTGGAAGAGCTCAGTCGCTGCCCAAATTATTCATTAAACGAGCTGGGTTGGCTATTACACTGAATAATCACTTCAAACCGCTGCTCATGAGAAACAACGCCAGTTTGGGGATGAATGTTCCCTCTGTTCAGACGGGCTTCATAATCTGGAATATGACGTGGCTGGCGGTTTCAAACAGAGGGTAAGGAAACATTTTGGGGAGCAAAACAAACAGTTTAGTATCCATGGCTTCCCAACGGCCTCTTAACCAGAGGATGACAGACTGCTCAATCTGAACATGTATGCTATTTATCGCTCTCCAGTAGCACCCACACTGTCCATTCCAGGACGTAAGCACTCTTTACTACCCGTCCTGATGTGTTGCTTTTGGCTGAGAACAACTGTGTTCCTATGGCTGCCTTTATTCCTCCCTGCAGAGCCTATAAGTGCCAAAGGCATTAGATGGCAGAGGAACACATTTGGCTGCAACACAAGTAAATGTGGTCCGCTCTGGTTGCTGGACACTCATGTAAGGTATCCAAACACAACAAATCATTAACACTCGTTTTATTATGTATTGCTTTTTCTTTTCTATCCCTTAAAAAGTACATGATCATATATGGTGCAGTTTCTCCGTTCAAGAAAGAATACAGGATGTTACTTAAATCAATGACAAGTTAAAGAAGAATCAGTGTTTCCTGTCATGGTATCAACTACCATGGTTGATAATACTCCTCTGGTAAAAATGAAGATAACACTTAAAGGAGACACTTAAATCAGTGCAAATGGAAGTTTTGAAATGTAGGGACGTAGCATTTTAGAAAATTGGTCCAAAACAACATTAATTTATTCAAAAAGAAAATTTTAAACAAAGAATTTACAGAAATGAAAACAAAAGGTCCCAGTTATGAACGCTGCCATCTTATGCATTTGGAGCTTGAGTCGGGGGATGGACCAGTGGTAGCAAGGACTCGTTGGTACACACGCTCGACCAATTTCAGCTGTCAATCATGACATTCCATCCTGTTTTACAGGATCAAATTCATTAAAACCATTAATGAAAACTGTACTTCGAATATTTAGTTTGGTCCATCAACTAACATGGAGGAGGGATTTATAACCTATTTTGCAGTCAGCCACCAGATGGCGATGAAGATGTTTTTGCTTCGCTTTTGGGGAGCTGTCACTTACCCAACAATCAAATATCATGTTACGATGGGAGTTTATCCAAGTGTACTTGGCTTCTACTGGTAATCCGAACTGGTGCGCGCTGAATCTGACCACAGCTTGAAAACTTCCAGTGTCAGTTCAAGCTCAGTGGTCCATCAACAGCATCTTCAATAATTTAAGTCTCTGCTCTGTCAGATGCAACTTTAACAGATTACAATGACAGGAAATGCTTTGTGAGCCTCCTTTAAATTATCTAGGCCATGTCAAGGCTGTTTGAAAAGGGACTCTGCTTACATTGACCCTGACTGAGGGATGTTCTTCACAGTCAGGTCCGATTTCAATTGGAGAGGGAGAAAGTGAGACAGTGAAATCCAGTCATATTTACAGGTCTTTAAAGGGATGTTTGTCAGTATTGGTTTGGCCCAGGGTTTCACAAAGAAGAGCAAAATACAGAGGAAGAGTGATGACAAAAACAGGAACACAAATATAAATTTAGAGTGCATGACAACCTCAGTCATATTTGTTTGTTTGCTTGACTGTACATGGCCAAGCGGCAACCACAGGAGGGCAGACAAAATTGCTGACAAATCAATAATAATAATGATTAGTTAATTCCTACCCTTAGTAGCAGAGGACAGCAAGGGACGAAGGAAAGAGATGTCTTGGGTACTTCCTGTGTAGAGTGACGTTAAGCCATGGAATCAAACCTGACAGAGAGACACAGCGGAGCAAACATGAGAATCACAAACTACGAAATTCATCCAGCATTTCTTTTGTGTTGACATCCGTAATATTAGACACCTGCACATAAAAACATTACAATCCACTGCGTTCAGTGCCTGTGACGTGTTTTTCATTAGTTTTTCTGTTTCTAACATTTCAGTTGCTCTGGACAATTTCCAGAACATTTCCTGCCAGCCCCCTAGTAAAATGTTCAGAGAATGAGAGGATTCCATATGAGAATGCAGTGAGTGGGCATGTTGATAAAGTGTTACAAACACATGATGGAAGGGAAACTCGTAGAATAGAATTAGCTTAGGTTGAAAAAGAGGTTTTATGTCAACTCAATTTTCAAGAGCCATGTGCTATAAACAAAAATGCAGCAGAATTTATTTAGTATTTAGTCATGTCCTGCCTCCTGCATGCTATGATCAGGCGCCACCCCTCACCTGATTGTTCTAGAAATGTTTCTATTGTTGTGAACGTGGCTGACAATCTCCTGCTGCGTTCTTTGAAAGGCAAACGACCGGGAAATTGGGTCCAGACATTTTCCAGATTTCATGTCTTAAAACACCTTAAGATTCTTGGAAACCCATTCAGGAGGTTGAATCCTGCTGACGAACAAACAAATCAACTGACAGCTCCTATCTCTGGAAAAAAATACTTTTAAAAATGGAACGAACACAAGCCTTATTAAATTAAACATACACACACAGCGCTGTCAGCACCATACATTGTTGCTTGAATAGGTGCGTTTGAAGATAGACAGAGAAGTGCCACTTCAAACTGTCTGAATGAAACTAGCCCACACTCAAGTCTGCATCAGGGGCTGAACGCTGATGTTCACAGGTTGCTAGGAAAACCTGCAGCCGTCTCTATGACAAAGGAAGTGGGTCCTTCATGCACAGACAATAGAAGCCCCAGGTGCTTCAAACTGCTGACTACTTCAGAGCTCGAATGTAGTATCACACTGCCGTCTGAGGCAAAGAGGCAGATGCCGGTTTTGTAGAACATTATGGGATAATGTAATATTTGTTTATGTCAATTATTCCCCGACTACAGTCTTTAAGAACTGCAATGACTTTAATTCTTCTTTGACATTTTATGCTTCTAATAATTAGGTTTTTCCTTAAAAATGTGGTCATTAATCCTTTTTTTTAATGTAAACATCTTGTTTCAAAGAAGAGATTTTTGGCAATGACTTTTAAAATAACAAAATAAGCCCCCCCAAAAAGAGTCCAAGTATGTTAGATGGATTACGGATGATTAAAGTAAAAGTTAAGCTGCTTTCAGACATGCACTGAACTGGTGTATGTAAGAATGCAAATGTCCAAGTTTCTATGGACACCCCACACATGGCCCCCTAGTATAAAGCCTGCACTCCGGTAGTGCCGATGTGAAAACACAGCAGGAGATCCACCGCCAGCGAGTCGGGGGGGGGGGGTGGAGGACTTTTCAAAAACACATATCTAAGGACGAAAAATCGAACTAGAAGATGCAGACGAAGATGTCAAGAGAGTTTGTGGTGTTAAGAGCCAACACCGCTGTGGATGTGCTCTAAACAAAAACATGTGATGAGTAGTTACGTTATGCCCTGCCTCTGCCTGCTGCACCACTCCTCAACTAAATCCTGTGGAAGATTTGTTGCTGTTGGGAACACGTCTGAGTCGAGAATCTCCCGCTGCGTTGTGCAAGTATTAAAGTCAAACTGCGTAGAAAGTCTGAGTTCCTCTGCAGTTGCACTGTACTGCCGTTGCCAACTATGTACTGTTTTTAGAGTGGCGTAAAAGAAGCAATTTCTGGTAGCGTAGTGTTAGCCAGAGCTAGCTAAAATGTAACAATATTTCCAACCGGAAAGTCCCACAAGTAAAACAGGGACGTGTACCGTATTGTGGGGTGGCACAAGTGTTTCCAATTACAACACGAGCAATGGGCCATACAACAATGATAGCAATCATCACTTCCATACATGGTCAGTAGGCTAAATGGCATCGGAACGTCTTTGAATATATTCCAGAGAAAGAAAGTGATGTAAAGATTCCAACAGATGGAGAAATACATGAAGTGTGTGAGTATGTATCAGGGGCAAAGGGAAAGGGAGGAATGAGGTGAGGAGGGTGAGGAGAGGGGGAGCAGTGAAAGAGAGAGGAAGTAGCAAACAACTGTCACGGCTGACGAGGCGTTGTGGGACAAACATCGGCGCTGCCATGGCAGAATCAAAGAGCACAACCAGATGTCGGGTGCTGCGTGATGATTCTTTTAACAGCATGGCTGCAACCAGCACCATGTGTGTCATCAAAGTACAATGAGAGTGGACATCTGCTACTTATGGTTACGCTCTAATGTAGTACAGTTTTACTTTTCCCACAGAGGTTCCGACCATAAACAAGACGCCACAGCTATAAACATTTTTGGACAATCGGCAGAAATGTCACATGACCAGTTGGGGGAGTGCTTTCTGCCACTGGGTGTGTTTGTTTGGCATTTTAAACTGTTCACAGGTGGCCCGCAGGGTCATTGCAGTATCCCACGCTCATGTCAACCAGTGCACCCATCCCTTCTCCGTCAGCACACAGCCTTCTGTCTTGCTAAACATGTTGCCAACAACCTGTCAGCTGGTTCGCTTGACACATGATTCAGATGGATGGTTACGTCATCACCGCATAAAATGCCATCAGAACAAACAGCTGTTCACTGCATCTGAACACAGAATTGATCTTGAAATAACAACAACACAGCTACAGGTTTCTGTGCCACATGGATAAGGAGTCAGACGCAACATCAAAACTAATACGTTTTTGTTTTGAATTAGCATTTTAAAACAAAAAACGATTCCATACATACAAACCAGTGTTTGCCATTCATTATCTAGACTGGGGCGGCCCGCCAAATTCTAATTTGACCCGCCACAGCTTCATAATGAGCCAGAAAAATATACACTTGGTCTTTATTGTCCAAGCTGACAGACAAACCTCGTAGCTTCAACTGCAGCTGTTTGCATACAGTGGTAGTTCTCTCACACAGGAGTGAACTTCTCTTTCACTTCTATGTACCTGTCAGTCCCCCCTCCCCTCCTCTCTCTGAGATTTGTACAGTCAGTCCTCACTAAAATGACACTACACTCTTGTGCGGTGCGCATTCTCCTTACTGGGAAGGATAAGTGAAGTTTAATAACATCCCCGCCGCTAACACACCAAATACATCTCAATCGCTCAATTTGTCCCTGTTTCCAGATGTGCCAGGCGCATCCTGTCAACAGTTTGCCAAATGCGCACAGTCATGCTCTCTCCGCAATGGACATTTAACTGCGCTTTTGCAGGATAGGGCCCCATATGTCTTGCATTGACTAGTAATTACAAACGTGTAGACCACAGTGTGGCCTCAATCAGAGTCAGTGCAGACTGTGTCAAACTAAAGCCAATTATAGAGGCTACGTCATGTGATTAAGTCAAACGTTTAATCTCTCGTCCTAGCGGTTCAGTTCTTCAGTTCAGTTCACTTTCACCTTGTTTGCCACTTCACCCAGGCGTAGTCTGGAAAATAGGTAATTTGAGGAATCAAATTGAGTCTCTGCATCAACTGTGGAGAGAGGATGAATTTGGCCGGCAACATTTTTCGACATGTCAGAAATTTATGGAAGCATCAGTCAGAAGCAATAAATTTCTGCTCTAAAAAGAGTCATAGGACTCAGAAATCGAGGCAAAAAAAGGGTTAAAATCGTAAAGTCTATGGCCAGCTTCACAGAAAAAAAAAAAAGAAAAGCAACAACAATGGGGAAAAGTATGATCAGGGATTTCTTTTCATGGACCAACAATGAGGTGCCACTGATACTGACTTAAAGTGTGTACAACGGTTTGGCTTCACTGCTAGCAGTTTAGTCGTGATTGATAAAAACCAATCAGGAAACAAATGCGGGTGGATGACACATAGCAACAGCATAGAGAGCAACAGTGATGCGTTTTAAGAATAAAACATAGAAATGTGGATTTAGCCAGAGGCAGCAAAGGTTTGAATCACTGTGTGTATGGAGGGAGAATACGTTTTCGAACTCTGCCAAACTGCCGTGGAAAACTGGCTTAACTGGTCAGATTTTGTCATCACCAAAACTGGACAATGCACATGGAGCAGGGAGGCTGTCAGGACCTGAAAAGCCTCGGAACCTCAACAACCTCAACCAAACGACCATCAGATGATGCCATTCCTCAGATCCCTGTGCTCTCAATGGAAGAGCTAAAAATACATCCTGCTTTGGAGACATTTTAGTTGTGGGACATTAAAGCAGCCATTACCCAACTGACTGCACTTTGAAGATGGTTTGAAGCTATTTCCGATGCTTAGTTTGGAGCTAAATGAGTCACGAGCATCTCGGACCAACCCAAATTAACCATATTAACCATGTTGGCTTCTCTGACCTGGAAATAATCACCGGCCTCAAGTTTCATTTATGTTTGATTGAGTTCAGCCAGGTTATTATTTGAGTCAACATTTTTGCAGGCTGACAACTGTATGTGGGTGTGTGTGCCCCCCACCACCCCACCCAACCCCGAGGCTATTCTCACTCTATCTCACGGCCTTATAAAGGCCCTGACATATGTGGTGCAGTGGACAGGCTTCATGACGTTTAACTGGGGACATCTTGCGGATGGCTTTCGGAACAAGATGGGACTGAGCGGTTGAGTTATTTTATGGGAGATAGGACTTGGGATGTTAAAGACAATACTCAGAGACCGACCCAATTATTTCACAATCATGTTTTCAGCTAAACAAGCCCAACAACTGCAGAGCCATCCGAGGGAGTAGGAACCGTTACAACCACAGAGCTACAGATCTTCAACAGTAACAAGGAAAGAGAAGTCATCAGTTCCCATCTCCAGTCTCTTCCCATACTGACAAGAGGTCACGAGTCAACTTTACTCCAAATAGGCCTGGCTGTGAAGACTTTCAGTGATAAAGAGTCCACGAGCACTCACACATGCATGCACACACACCTGACAGGAGATAACTGGAATCTGCAGCTTTGGGATTAAGAGCTAATAAACCACTGACCTTTCGAAGGTCTGGTTTCTGTTTGAAAGACATAAACACACCATGACATCTTGTGATCAAACACTGACATGATTGCACAATTGTAAAATAAAACAAATAGGCCAACCTATAAAACAAAGGCTTTGTCTAGCAACAACACGCCCTTTAGTCTGGGCGACTGGGAATCTCAGAAAAGAAAAAAGCAACTAATTTAACCCTCACAACATGAAATCTAAAGCAGACAGGAATGTTGAGAACTGGTCAAAAAACATACCTTAACACCCACCAACATCTGGCTGCAATGGGAATGGATACAATATTCACATGACTGTGGTAGACGCAGGTTTTCAAATCGGCACTAACATGACACCTGGGTGAACGTGCTAATTTCTTATTCTCTGTCTGTATTTTGGCAGCACTGACCATGCACCTTTTCCGGCACAACGTTAATAACGGTGCAACAATGAAGGCTTGTATACTTGTTTGAATGTGCAACCGCAATTTTTTTTCCTTTATATCTTGCAGGATACAATACTAAGACAGCGAGGTTTCCGACATGGTTTCTAGCCCTTTCGAGGTGTAGAACATGACTCACCGGGGCGAAAAACTATGGGTCAAGGAAAAGGTTACAACCACCTTTTTTAGCAGGTTTACCCTTAGTGCATATACCAACTAATCTTGGTTTAGAGGGGTTAGTTAAAGGCAATGGACGTGAAACAGAAGTTTGCTTAAGTTATGTTGTGTAATGGAATTATTTATATTGCTCGTATCGCTTAACCCTGAAGGACCATTAATTCTGTAATTATAAAAGAGAGGTTAAATAAACGTACCTTGCACGTACAAGCCACCCCTCCAATACAGACACACAAAAACTCAGACACACAAACACACATAGCCTGAGAATCAATCTGTGCCAAACTACAGTTTGCGTCTGCATTTTTCTGGGCCTTAAATAGACCATGTCTTGTCCAAAAAAACAAGTCTGCTTCTATCCAGAGATAAGACAGAGATGATGTCATCGCTGCGGCTCATTCACTAGAGTCGGCGCTCCGCTCTGTTCCCACAGACACACATGTCGTGTTGTTTCCTTCCTGGCTGCCTTTGTGGACTTTGTTGACTAGAACCCCTTCAAGCAGTACAAAAAGACTGGACCAAACAAAAACACACACATGGTTTTAATGGCTTGCAGTCAAAAAAACAATAGGACAGCCACACCTAGGAAAAGAGGGAACAGTTTCACAAGCCACACGTACAAAGTTCAAAGGCTATAAAGCGAAAGAACGCAAGTTAGATTGTGCTGCCTGCAATAAAGTGCTATGCAGGCTTGTTATGTAAAGCAGTGTCTCAGATGTGAATTAAAGGCCCAGCATGCTTGGTTGCAGGTTTTCTGCAAGATGGATAACTACAGCATGTCAGTACCAAAACCTCCTTCCTTTCAGTACGAGTCGGATTTCCACAATCGCTGCAAGGGGAAAGTATTAGGTATTATATTTTTTAAACAAGGACACTTCTGTGTACATTTTGATATTAGGTTTTATTTTAATGTAATTTGCCACGGGGGGAGGCATGGAGAGCCTGGTCTGAAGTGATCTGAGCAGGCAGGCTTCCAGCAAACTAACACAGCACTGGGAGGTAGAAAACACACAGGGATCCGTGGCTCACTGCCTCGGGAGGATGATTACTTTGCCATCCAGCCATTTGCACGGTGTAGAAGTGGACGCTGTTATTTCACACTTTTCAATGACAGGCTGTGTGGCTGGACGGGGTTCGACTCTGAAAACCACCACATCCTGCCTGGTCGGTCTGAGGGATTCACACAGACCGAGACCTGCGAGGATCTACTGCAGCAGCGCCGCCTCATTCAGCATTCAGCGCAACAACAAACACTCTCAACACACACACACACACACCACACACACACAACACACACACACACACACAACACCACACACCACCCACACCACACCACACCACCCACACACACCACACACACACACACACACACACACACACACACACACACACACACACACACACACACACACACACACACACACACACACGGGAGTGTTACTGAGTGAGCTCATGGTTCCTCAGTGGAGGAGGGCGGGTTGCTGAGGGATGAGCTGCCGCAGGTTAGCTAGTTGAAATCTGACAGGTGAGTGGGTTGCAGTCTGCCCCAGTGATAAACAACACGATGGGGCGCCTCCCTGGCCTTCGTCTCTGGGACTAGCAAACACGTGTGAAGATAAAGTACAGTCTGATACTCGCTGCACACGCGCCTGTCCCGCGGCCCGGGCGTGCTGTGTCCCTGTCACATCACCAACGCTGCTCGACAACAGCCTCCCTCACATTTTTCGCCAGATAGCTCGGCTTAGCTAACACGGGCTAACATGCTAAAAACAAGACAGCGGCGCCCCGGGGAGTCGGGTCTTACCGAAGGGCGAGGACTTGAAACCCGGATCGCCCGCGCTGTGGTTCACAGCGACGTGTCCATGACCTCCCGCTGAGATGCTGCACTTATTGTTTTTTTTTTTTCCTCCTCCAGCGCCGAGATTGAAGTTTATTTCACGGAGTAAAATGGCTGCGACTGGGTCTGGGTTCGGATGCTTGGTGACGTCATGACGCGGCCGGACAGGAAGCGTCGAGGGGGCGTGGCGGAGGGCAGGGATCACCGTCCTATGAACTGATCAGAATTTATCCTCAACTGTATAGAAAGAATCTTGTAAAATGCTTTTATGATATTATATAATCTTTATACGTCTACTTCCTAAACACTTTATAAGGTGTTATATAATCTTTATATATCTATTTTATTAACACTTTATATGGTATTATGTAATCTTTTTAATGTCTATTTTAGAAACTCTTTATGTGTCATATAATCTATACATGTTTATTTTTTCAAAAATGTCCCAGTTTGGGCTCAATCAAGTCCATTCACCTACCCATGCATCCATCCATCCGTTTCTTTTCTGTACAAACTTTACTTATGTTCATAGGTTAAGTACTGTGCTGGCAAAAGAACATATTTAAAGAGCTCTGCAGACAAAGTAAAACGTGATTACTCTTGTGTTCTCAACCGACTGCAAAGTACAACTTTCCATGTTGAAAATTAAAAACTTGCGCCCAAAAGCAACAGCACAGTGAGAGGTTGTGGTTTCAACTATAGTTCCCTTACTTTTAGTATGTTTTCCTTTGCTTCTGTCATAAGTTCCATTGAACATGACGATAGAAAGTACTACAAAAGATAAAAGATAAAATGTAAATCACAGAAGAGTTATTAAGCTTTTAGAGAAATCAACTTGTGAATTCAAAATTGTATTTCTTTTTTCATTAGGAAAAATATATTTTAAATGCATATAAAGATATTTTTTCCTAATGACTTTTTACTGGAAGATTATATTTTATATTTGACTGATTACATTTTACTGCAAAATGTCCTTAGAGAAACACACTCATTTTTTAAATTAGATTGTGTTACATGTAATTTTGAGTGTGCTGTATCCTTTAAGGTTATAAAAGCTGTACTGTCCAGTCCAAAGTTTTATTTTGAAATGACAGGTTATAAATAGTTACAAAATTCATCAAGATTTTATTTATTTCAACAACTTTTTGAGAATATGATAAAAGTTCCATATCTTGCATATATTTACAGAGTAATTCCAAAATACAAGAGAGAAGCCTGCATTACTTTGATTCATTCTGCACATTAATATAATATGCTGTAATTTAACTTTCATCCAGCTTTACAATGCAAAAACAATCCTGGTGTTAAGAAACATATTATTCCTATGATGTCTTTTTTTTCCTCTGCACTGGAGCAGGAACATCAGCAACATTATGCAGAAACTCATACAGTATCTTAGCGTTGTTCGCATTTCCCAGTATTTCTGCGAGCTTGTCCTTGCTGAGTTTGGCTAAATCAGCCAGGCTGTCGGCATTTCTTATCAGGGTCCTATAGTTTTTGGTATTGACCCCAGGCATTTTCAACAGGAAGTCATAAGGTCCTGGGTTGTAGAGCCCTGCTGATTCAGCCACCGTGTCCGACTCGGCTGTGACTGCCTGAGCTGCTGCAGCGTCGGGTTCCAGGCGGCCTTGCTTCAGCTCCAGAAAGAGGTCAGCTGTGACATGTGGGGAGGGACACCAGAGTATCCGCAGGCGGGGGAAATGCAAAGTGAGTAAGGTGAGTTTTGAAGAGACGTCATTAGATGAGATCTCATGACGGAAATCTGATCGAGCCATTAAGGAAAACGGTTTAGCCGGGTCAAACTCAATGAGCAGCACTGGCTTTTTGTAATAACGGGTCATGGAGAGACATTGGGTGTAGAGACGGCCGCTCTGCAAAGAGCCAATCAGATCACTGATGCTCTTGCGCTCCACGCATGTGTCCGGGGTGAGGATGTAGTCACCGACTTCTAGGGTGACAGGCTCGATGTCCAGACCACGACGGTGCAGCAAGGAAGGGAGTTCACTGCGGAACTCACGCATGTCCACAATGACTCGTGAGGGCTCTTTGGGCTGCTTCTGGCCTCCTGGTCATTGGAAACAGGAAATGGAAAAATAAGATAATGAATCACTTATTCAAAGAGAATCAAAAAATAGAAAAACATGTCAGAGGCGCTGGGTGCTGAGCGTGCTGAGGTGGCTGCAGCACCACCTACAGGTGAGAGACTACAACTGCGAGGCAAAAAAGTTCATCAATTTTTAAGTTTGACAAGATTGGATTTCATTTTCGAAGATTCTGTGTATTTGATATACAGTGCAGGG
Source organism: Reinhardtius hippoglossoides (assembly GCA_006182925.3). Taxonomy (NCBI): domain Eukaryota; kingdom Metazoa; phylum Chordata; class Actinopteri; order Pleuronectiformes; family Pleuronectidae; genus Reinhardtius; species Reinhardtius hippoglossoides. Next base: position 12,502,110 of record CM031690.1, read on the forward strand.
TAGAAGTTTGGAACGTGACTTGGATACCATTAGGCAGTAAGGATCACAGATTTTAAAAGGTAGTAATAGTGGATTAGATATGTTTAAAAACTATATCTGATTTATTGAATGGCCTTAAAGCCAGTTAAAGTTAAAGTTCATGATTTTTGTGCAGCTGCCGTATTTACTGATGTCATTATAAACACTTTGTCTCAGCACCCCGAACTCTGAGTGACTTACAGCCTCCCTGAGAAACGTAGCGAACTGAAAGAGTCATACCTGCTTTGCGGGTGTTGGTGGTGGCGTTGGCAGGCTCTAAATTTCTAGCAAGATCGAGGTTGGTGTCTTCTCGTCCCTCCCTCTCCTCTGGTATGACCATGGTAGCTTTTTCCCTGCAGTATTACACACAAGCACCAATGATGACCGGATACTGTGGAGAAACCTAAATTAAACGAAACGTACAAAGTGAAGAAACTGTTCTGACCTGATGAGGAGTTCAAATGCTTTCTTTTCCTTAGACAGTGCTGTGAGGTACTTCTGTTCTTCTGTCGACCCTCCGTAGATGAGGAAATACACCCTGAGTGCTTTTCCAGGCCGAGTGGCTTTGTAGATCTCAAGTTGTCGGACAAAACTCACTTCAGCGTCGTACAGGACCACAAAACTGGGCTCCACCTCGTGCAGCACCCGCGTCAAGCTGTGGGGGTCAGTGCAGCCTTTCAGTGGGTGGATGACAGTCAGCGGCTCCTTCAGGACACCATAGTAAGCGTCAGATGACAAATCCAGCTTCAGTTGCCCTTCCTCGCCTTCTTCGTCCTCCGTCAATTCCTCCTCGTCTCCACTGCTGCCCATCGCTGCTGCCTCCGCCGTCTCCCCCTTCCCGACCATCTGGGTCAGGGTCAGAGATGGTCGGCTTTTACTCTTGGCAGACTTTGTGTTTTTTTTCTGAGCAGGCTCTTTCCCCTTGGTTCCTCTTTTGGGCCAGCCATTGCCCTTTTTGTGAGAGTCAAGCTCCAGGGCAGCGGCAGCAGCAGGGTCCCGTTTACCGATTGTGCGAGCATACAGTCTGTTGAGCAGCCCCTCAGAGCCGCGCCTGATGTACTGCTGCAGCTGGGCACAAGTCCGGTCATCACTGGCACAGATCAAGACGCGACCTGTAGGCAACATGTTGGGCAGTTAGACAGATATACTGTACAAGACAAATTTCAACAGACCATTTTTATGGTGGATATTTGGACTTGTTAAACATGTTATTAGGATTCAACTATATCTGAATAGACATTTTCTAACATTGTCATTTTAATTGCACTCATTTTCTATCAATTAAATGACAAGCCTGTGTTTATGCCAAGCCTGAATGTATCCATTCCTAAATGAAAGGAATCAGACTAAATGTTTCTGTTGCTTGTTGCAGTTCCAGCTTCCAAGTAACCTGGACTAGTATTTACCAATTACGATATTACATTAATGGTATACTTAACATGAATTTAGATTACACAGTAATATTCAATATTATCATGTCATTAATAGTAGTAGTAAGTAGAACTCTAACCTGGTTCATGTTCAGAGCTCTTGTTCTCTCTCTCAATCTCCTGCAGCACCTCAGTTAGAGCCTCCCACTTTGGGCTCTTCTCCAGCACCAGGACTCTTTTCATATCTGAAACACGCACACAAACACGGAGCGTTAACTCAACACATATCTACTCTGAGGAGCACATTGTCAGAGATCTGTTCACATGTCTGTCACCTGAGTTCGAGGATAACGTCTGTTTCTCAGCCTCTGCCCCCACTTTGAGTTTCTTCTTGCTCTCACTCATGCGGTACACACGACCCCTGGCATTCACAAACATGGAAGTGCTCGAGTCCAGGAACAGCCAGCCTGATACAACAATAAACTCATGCAATCAAACAGGGATAAACAGAGTCTCATTATGTTTTTTACACTTAAACTAAATACTCCAAGCTGGTAAATAATTTAGTTTACCTGAATTGGAGCCAAAGATCCTTTGGCTGGAGCGAAGCGACTCAAGCAGATTGAGGAAGGTGACACAGTCGTACTGTGTGAGGTAGAGCAGGAGAACCCTCAAACCTTCAGGTCCTGGACCAGGGCCTTGGTCTTGGCTCCCAGTTGGTGCCACAGTGGGTCCAGGTAATGACGGATGGTCTGGCATGAGTAAGAGAAGGTCAGAGGCAAACGATTAAATTCAACCACTTTTATTAAATCGGCTGGAGGCTAATTTGGTCGCAAGGCAGATTAATGTGTCATATTTCAGTGACACAGCAACAGACCTTTTCAAAACCATTTCCAAGCGTGTTCTCCAGTGAGAGGTCCTCAGCCTCCAGTGTAGGGTTGTAGCGTTTCAGCTCCTTCAGACAGGCGCTCATAATGTCCAGGATGGAGCTCTGAATGGCCCTCATAGCTGGCGTCAACGACACATGGAGTTCCACCACCTCTGGTTTATGCCTGTCCAGTGCTGTGTTTACTGATGCCTGGAATCTGTTGAATGATGCAAGTAAATAGAGCAGGTAAGAAGGTAAAGAAGAATGGCGGGAACAACTCCCCTTCCCTGCTATGCTATGTCAAATGTTCGTCTCATCATACCTGGGCCACAGATAGAGCTTCTTGACGAAGAGGCTTCTCATCACACGCTCCACCTGGCAGAAGCCTGAGGAGAAGGCTGTGGCCTTATCGGTGAAGGCCTTGATGAATCCCGTCTTGTTCTTCTGTCTGAACAGACGAAGGATGAAGGCCTCCTGACAAGACTCTATGATTTTATGTGCGCGGAACACCAGGATGCCTGAAGCGTTGGTAAAGTAAGAGGGGAAAATATAACCACCTATATCATGTAACAACAGCTACATTTTTGTGACAATATACTGGCACATTTAAATACTGCATATATGAAAGTATTGGCTGATCTGTCTCTCCCTGGAAATAAAAAAGATGCTTTGCCACCTGTGTGTGTGAGAGAGAGACACTCGAGGGGCAGGAGAGGATAAGGGACGTCTCGTACAATTGACAATGTGCTGGTTTCTTGGTTAAGTTTCAGAATTTGAAAATGAGTGCGGCTTTCAGATTCAGATTAGAGAGTTTTCACTTTTTCAAAGACGGTTTGAAACACTAGGTGGCGTTATGAGCCATGATCAACCCATAAATTTAGATTTTGTTTTATAAATTTGGTTTAAAAAAAGTGATTGTGTTTCTCTACTGGTTATGATTAAAGATGATGGTGTATTTACTCTGTTGATAATAACAGAATTAAAAGTGTCTAGTGTCACCTAAGGATTGTGTTAGTAGAAGTACAGTTTTGTAATAACAGATACAGCACTGTTGGCTGTTAAAATCTCAATGGTCCCAACCAGGGCCGAGCAAATCATTAACTTTACTTGTATCAATTATTAATCGTCCATTCAGATTTTAGCAATAACTGACGTACTATGATTTTGTAAAGGGCAAAAGTAAACAAACAAAGTTTACTGTAATAAATAAAATCATGTCATTGTAAAAAGACAAACAAGGGGAGTGATTTTAGCCACGATCGCTTGGTCCTCTGACCTGATATGAGATGAGCAGGGATGCGGTCGGTGAGGAAGTCAACCACCAGGATTCTGCTGGTGACAAACAGCACTCCTCCCTCGGTGTAAACGGTGTAACGCTCCGTGCTCTGGACGTCGCTGGTCACCGTCCTGGGCAGGTGGGTCACGCCCTCAACCCGCAGCTGCTCCGTGAGGTACTCCTGAGAAGGGAGGACGCGTGGGAAGGTGTGTTTGTTGAACAGGTGCCGTGGCAAGGGAGCTATCACCGACAGAAACTGTGCCCCCCCCATTCAGACCAAGGTGGAGCTAAATTACTGTGTTCTAATGTCACCAAAGTAAAGTAAAAAAAAAGCCACACATGGATTTCATTAGTATGTGTTGTGTTTTTATCATCAAGGTTTTGTTCTGTGTCACATGGTTCACCAATCAAAATAAATGCTTTTATTCCTATCATTCATTGCGCTTCATTGAGTTTGTAGACTGTAAAACCAGATTCATATTTTTGACTACAATTGATTGTTTGATTTGATGGTTATGTGTTGTTATCATACAGTCTGTCACTGAATCACTGGTACTTTATTATTTCCAGTCATTTCTTATACTGGTTAGTCGCTCCCATCACATAACATTAGCCACCTTGCTGCCCCACATCGCCTAGCAACGAGCGGACCAGCAGGCTACGCTAACCCGTGCGGTGCTGACCTGCTCGGGAGTGGTCGTGTTGAGCAGGAGGACCAGGCTGTCCTTCTCCGAGTGAACCCGCATGAACTGCAGCAGGATGCGGTCCATCCCCATCCCCTCCGCCGCCACCAGCAGCCCGTCACAGCCGAACAGACTCAGGAACATCTCGGTCTCGAACTCCAGCAGCGGGCCCGCCATGTTGGAGCCGGTACCGCACCGCAGTCGCACAGCACCGGTGATAGATGTCAGCTGAAGCCGCTGCAGACCATCGCGAGGAAGCTAAACACGGAGCCTTCACATCTGCTGCTCAGTGTTTTGAAATGGCACTTCCGGTCTAGTGGCTAGTGAGTGTGAAAAATGTAAGATCAACAGCGCCACCTTTTGACCCGGAGTGTTAAAGCAGGTAGAAATGTCGCCATGCTATTTATTATGGCCTGTGTGATGTTTTCACATCCGATGAACACTTTGATTTTATTAGTTATTTTTATTTATAGCGTATAAATAAAGTGGTTACCTGCATATCTTTTTATATTCATGTTATGTTCTCAAAATGAAAATGAGCTCTGTTATTATAGCATCCCTCTCTGTATTTCTCTCAGTTATACTAATATATAGCATTATGGCTACTTTTTCTCACAAGGGAGACAGTGGGGTTGGGTGCTTCCGGTGAGGTACTGATCATGTTTGTATACAAGATTATCTTGAAAAAAATAAGTATTTGTTTAAAGGTTTGCAGGTTTAGTCCAAACTACAAGAATCTTCACTGTTCTCCTTTAGTCATTTTATCCTCAATTCTATCCTTAAAAATACCATTAATCTGCTGAAAGACCTTAAAACAACTGACAACATTTAGTTCCATCAAATCTGCACGTGTGGTTTAACCGACATGTGGATCTTACAAACCTTATTCAAAGCTGGCAGAATGAAGTATCATGTTTTGGAAGCTATATTTAAAAAGGAGGAACTTTGAAGTTTTTCATTAGAGATGACAACATCACCTGATATTCATGCTCAAATCAGCCCAGCTCAAACAATACAAAATAAGAACAGAATAATCATGTTTATAATTTTATTTTAAGACAAGTTACAAAGTATACAAAAGCAAATTTGATGCTATAAAACAGTATGAAACATCATGAATGACAGCTGAGATTTACTCGTGATTGGTGGAGCGCACGTATCGCTGGGAGCTTGCTACTGCAGCTTCATGCTACTGCACAGACTCTGGCTCCAAATGTGCAAGATGCATTCGTGGCCGTGATTTTTTTTAAACTTAATTTCTTGACGGTCAGAGATGACAACGTCCGTTATTATTTCTGCACAAATCATCCCAGCTCAAATATTACAACATAGAATAGAAAAATAATTTGTCATCACTTTCATTTGAATAACAACACTGTACAAATATACAAAAGCAAACTTTTTTTCCCCCTCTGGGTGAGGAGCAAGAAACTGCCAATGTTACATGTTGTTCATACATTAATTTATTGGTATTACAACCCTGTTCCTCTCTGTCTCTCTGACAGGCATCTTCAGTGATGCCTGTAATGTATGAACAACATGTAACATGACCTCCATCATTAAAATGGTCTGTAGAAAGAAATCAAATACACGTGTTTCCATGATAAAGAACAAAATAACTAATGTGCACTGGTGTCGCTCCTTCGCCAAAGTGTCTTAAAACAGATCAAAGCAGCAGGGTTCTCGGTCACTAAATTACTGCTCTGTGATCAGTATGAGGACGAGGCCACCGGGAAGGTCTCACTGCCCTTTTATGGATCTCAACATGTGTGCTCTATGAGTCATATCTGTGCTGTACCTGATGACATTTCACATGATGACATTTTCACGGCTGCGAGAGCTCGCTAGGCAGGTCGGACAGCTCGTCAGGAGGTAGAGTCTGAGGGAGGAACAGACAGTGAGGTCAGTCACAACATATGAACATCTTAAGTCTCTCTACAAAACTTTGTTTATCGAACTGGAACCTGAGAAGTTTGGTCTTGTGTGTTAAGAGGAGATCGATGGTAAGTGTAACATACCAAATTGATATTAGATGCCTTGGCCGGGCTCTCGAGATCAGGAGTGCCAGCTCCGTCCTCGCTTGGCGGCCTCACAGTCTTGGATGGTGTCTCACCGGGCGAGACACCTGCAGGGGACTTTCCAAGGGAGGTGGTCTTCGCCTCTTTTACGCCTTTCTCCTCAGGCCTGAACTTCTTACTTGAAGTTCCTGGTGAAGGAGAACGAGGTCTCTTTGTGGCCTGTGGAGCTGTGGAGGCTGGAGGCGCTTTGCTGGGTCTGGATGTTACAGAGGATTTCTGTAGAGAACAAAAAAATGGGTTTTGAGTAATATCTTCACACAAGTAAGAGTTCAATCAATTTAGGAAAATACTTTGTACTTAAGGGTTAGGGGTTAGGGTTAGGGATACTCTTCTTGCTAAGAGTAAGACTATTGATGCCAATCTTGCATCTGTCTGATAAATATGATGCACTGTAAAAACAAATGTTACATTGGGGTTTTTACAGAGGTTATGCACTGGACTATTTCTATTCTGGGCACAGTAACGTCTTGATATCACTGTAACTCCAGGGTGAGAAATACTTCAGTGCATAAGCCACTGGAAAAGCACAATATGTCCTCTCTAAACTATGGTTTTCGTGACGGTTTAAAAAGAAATAGATATCATTAAAAAACTGTATATTTTGTCAAACCAAGCATCAAATGTTTGAGCGAACCTTGTCAGCTGTGTGGCAGGGCGGCACATTGGCACTTTTGGCAACAGCCTCCCTCTTTTCATAGTTGACTGAAACGACCATTCCCTTCTGAAACACACCACTGGTCTTTGCTAGGTTGTAGACTGCAAGGGCACAAAATAAAAATGATAACACATTTCCACACAACTTTGCTCCAGTGTCACAAAACTTAAAGAAGAAGAATAGGAAGGAAAGAAAAACATACCAGCATCAGTAAAGTTGCGGATTTCACAGGTCAGGTCGATATTGTTCTTGTTCCTCATCTTCTTATACTCCTCTGTCGGGGTAAATCCAATCACCCACTTTGTGCTCAGACCCTCTCTGAAACAGAAACAGACAACCAACATGAGGCGTGAGCGTTAATGCTTTGTTACAGGAAACTGAGAACAAAAAACAGGAACGAGTTGAAATATGAAATGATGTCCTTACGCGCTATCGGCCTCCTTCGGTGGAGAGTAGGGCTTCACATTCACATGAGCCAAGGTAATGCACTGATGTATCTGCAGAGCTCCCACCAGGTGTCTGATCCTGGACTCCACCAGGCCGACCCTGAACGAGTGAATGAGAAATAATTTACAGGAAGAAGAAAACGCTCCAGCAGCTGGATGTAAAGTCCTCAAACAGTTTTTCATCACAGGTTTTTCACCTTTAGATTGTCTACAAATGTGTTGACATGAATTCCAGTTGTACTTGACTCACCAATCAAGATGCTGCTCCTCTGTAGCAGAAGTTGCTTCCACCTGAAGGTAATGCCTTTGAATAAAGGAGACAGATTACTTCAAAACATTGTTGTGAATTCATTGCTGCAAAATATTTACAGCAGGTCAACTTACTGTACAGCACAATGAGTAACATCACCATAGTCATCTTCATTATGTCCATTATACAGTAAACTTTAAATATAAAAAAAGCCCTTTCGAGAATAAAACATGTTGTTTTAAAAAGTAAGTGATCTGTGTTTGTGTATTTAACGCCCAAACTCCACAACTCAGTTTTAAAATTCACGTCAAAAGCTGAACACAACTGCTCACTGTGTCCATCAGTTCTTCCAGAACATAACTGTATCTTTACTAATATCGAGGACGCTGCCTGTTGGGACCTTCAACAAAATAATCGGACGTTCCAAGAAAAAACCATGAAGAAGAGTTTCAGAAGAAATGTATCGAAGGGAAAAAGTGGGATGAGAACAAACAGCAGATTTATTCAAACGAAACTGAATCTCAATCAGTCAGGCAGCTCCCATTCCGAGCTTTAACCAACCACATAGCAATGAAGACATGATCACGTTTTTAGAGAGCAGTGTGTGTGAGTGTATTTAATTACATGGCAGTCCTGATTTCTGTCTTTATGTAACTCAATACATACCAGTACTTGTCCATAAAATTTGGTGTTTCAAAGAGTTTGAACCAGTCGGCTTTGTGCTGCTGTATTTCCTGGACGATAGTGTGGCCTGTGAACGAGGAAGAGACAGGGGGTTTAAAACAAAATGTTCTCACACTCTCAGAATAAAATTCTGGAAGATGTTATTGAGTTTAACATGGTTTTGATGGGAATTGATGGTTGTTTGCCTCGCAATGCAGATAGTGACCATGTGATGGTTGTCAGCTGGGTGACTATACATACCCCGATTGAACTCTTCGATCAGGATGGTCAGCGAGGAGAGAGACACATTGAACGCTGAGTTCTGCTGGGGGTATGCCGGCGTGATGATCGGCATCAAGTGGTAATGATCACGTATGTTATACTGGAAATGCAGAAGAACACTATGTTTTAAACTGATAATTCAAAAACTCACTTGATCAGTTTGTATTTTAAACTTTGAATAATGATCCTGCAGAGGACTTACCATGGAATCCCAGAAAGGAAGGTTGTAGTGGAGGTCCTGCACTACCCTCAGACGAATAGGGTTAGGCCACTCCCTGACACAAAACACAAGACTGTCAAAGCAACTGATCCTTGTCTACCACTACCACTGATCCTTGTCTACAAAGCATGGACATGCAGTTACATTTTCAGTGATAAAAATCAGAGTTTAAAAATCCCCAACCACCGAATATTGTGAAGAGATTGAAAAATACTTTATTTAATAGAAATGCTGACACAACTCACCACATGGAGTAGACCCTGAAGAACTTCATCACCAGGGTGGATGCGGTCACGTTTGGATTAACCTGGCAAATTAGGGCAACCAGAATGGCCCAGGATACCCCGCCCAAGAAGCCCAGCTTGCTAGAGTAAATGTTGCGTCCTGAAGGGAAAAATAAGGATGAGAAACAAGATTAAGACAAAATGTCACTTGAATAATGTTTCCTTTTACTAAGGTTTCACGTTGTGTTCATATGATATAGTTCAGTTAACCTGTGCATTGTTTATTCCTGCACAACAGAGACTGGCCTGTGGTTGCACGTCAGCAAATGTAGACAAAGCAAACAAAATATCCATAATAACAATAAACTGAGATTGAAGTTATCATTTTGCACCACTGACTAAAAAAATGATTTCAGATTCCATTGTTGGTATAAATGTATAATTATCATGTTGGGAAACAAGTCCAGGTATTCACAGAGAGACTTAGTGACTGGCGTGATGAATTAGTCGTTCAACTTACTTTTGGCCCACAGCTTGATGGCTATCAGAGCGAGCCGGAAGTTTGAGACGTTCGGCACAAGACGGAGGATTTCCTCTGTGGCTCTGTAACCTACAGATTGAAAACAAAGGATTTATACACAAACAGCCACATTTAAAAAAAGGGAGAAAGTGCAAATGAACAACTTGGAACAAAAATAAATCCATTCGTCTGGTCATACTGCAGCATTCCTGAGCAGCGGTGTATTTGAGTGTGATGTTACCATTGAGACTCCTGGCGGAGGCTTTATCCATGTCCTTCAACCATATGTCGTCAAGAAGGTTGAGTGTGTCACTGAGAGACCTCCGTGGCATCTGGGCATAGACTAAATCCACCTATGAGATACAGAAACACAAACCAGTTATCAAAGCACCAGTAGAGATTTTAGTAATTATTTTTACTTAGTAGTTATTAGATCTTAATTTACCTCAATTCCATCAAATGTCAAATTGATGACCGGCACAAATGCTTCTTCGATGGCCTGAGGAGAACAATATTGTCAGTCACTTGCACTGGGGAAAAATAGACTTTGACTTGCATGATAATGATAAAAGATGCAATAATTGATTAATATGCCAAACCTGTATGTCTTTGGCCTCCTCCTGGGCTTTGATCTTCTCAAAGAAGGAGGTGAAGAAGACCGTTCTGTCCAGAAATACAGGCCCAACACAAAGAGCATCAATATCAGCACCTGTCGAGGCAAAACAGATTCATATGAGAGTGACGTTAATATTGTTACTTGTGAAACTGTAAAATACAAGTTATCACTGTTAGAAAATGTTCTTAAAGTTTAGGAAATAATCTTAGTTACCTTTGGAGAAAGCTCCCAAGCCATAGGAGCCGAACGGCAGCAGCCTGTATCCGACGTTGTCAGTGACATTTTCAGGTACGTTCTGAAATCAAAAAGCAAACCAATGAAGTCGTATCATCTACGCAATAAAATGCTTTCTGTATAACATTTGGAGATAATTTGTAACTATATAGATAAAAATATATATATTTCTTACCATTTCTATACACATGTCTTGGAGCCACTCCTTAAAGAGGGAATTCAGTCTTTTCACAACCGTCTCTCTGCAAATAAAACATAAAGAGCATTTTCAAAATGTTTTTCACTTGTGGATGACACTTCTATTTAACATCATTCACAGAGGATGCTGTTATTGAACAACCACATCACAGAGTTACAAAAGAGAACACAAAAAAACGAACATGTACAGTAACTCTCCGAGACAAGTTAAACATGGTGGAAATAATGAAATAGAAAATGATGGATCTTACCTGTGCTGCAGCTCCACGTCATCCGCAAAGACATCATGCGACTTCAGACTTTTAATGAGTTCATTTGTCTGGATCCAGTCCTCCTTTGGCAGCATGTCTGTGCCGATCGGAACATTGATCCTGTAATGTTGAGGAATTTGTGGGACTGCAGATGATTGGCTCTTAGTTGAACTGAAAAGGTAAAGTTACATGTTACTATCACTGTTCAGAAAGGCCTGTGAATTATCGCAGGTCGTACCTTTCTTATGTATTATTTTCTTGCTGTATATTTCCTTGTGTTTATATTGCTTCTTTACTTTTGTATCCACTTTGTTGCTGTAACATGGCAAATATCTACTTCATATATATTATACATAAGTATATACTTTACCTTAGGGGTCTCAGTGTGTTAAATATAGTGACTTGGGCCTCATTTTGTGCACATTGTTTAAATTAAAGTGTTTTAACTACATACAGTTCTACCATCATAACGCAGATATCAACGCCAATTCACAAGTTAAGCTCCAGAAAATATAACAGGAAATGTGAACAGTGCTCAATAGCCTGTTTAACCTAAATCTTGGTTATAGAGATGAGTACTTACTCAGACATTGATGAAAACAGAAGACCTTTCTTTGAATAGATTCCCGATTAAAAACTAAGAAATACAACGATATGCTGTTTTAATATCTAAAAACACCACGAACAATTACTAAAGCTCAAGCTGAGGGTGTCCAGAGTGAAGGACGTTTTGCTTCAGCGTGTTTAGATTCAAGTACGTTTCCATGGCTGTGATCTTGACATTGTATTAATTGCCAAATTGATAAAAGGACTATAGCCTCACAAAGGAAATTGAAGATTCTTTGATGTGTGAAAAACATTCATCACAGATAATTTCACATTCATAAGATAATTTCTGAATTCAGCACATTTCCCGTGGTTTTATACATTTATAAACACACACTGTGTTATACGACGTTAGCACTAACGGCTGTTTACTTATCAGCATCAAACTTCCTCCCTCAGACATGGCGGGTCCCTGGAGGGGAACAACGACCATGTTGACTCTTGTATCACTTGTGTTCTTCCGTTGATGTTAGCATGCTAACCAGCTAGCCCCGTCTCATTATAGCACAATGAAACTGTCGAGTCCATGGAGGATCCAGTCTGTCCTTAGTCCAACACTAGAGTGTCCGCATTGTAATGACAGACGACCTGACGGCTCCCCAAAGTAAATCCTAAGGGTCTCTATCATCACCTAGTGGCTGACTGCAGTATCAGTCATAACCCCCACCTCCTCCATGTTAGTGGGTCTGATATGGACCAAACTAATAAGTCAAAAACCTCGTAAAACAAACGTTTCTGCCCAGTGGTTTGTCATAATCTTGCTATAACCCTTGTGTTGTCCCTGCTTCCCCCTCACATAGCCCAGCCCATATTAGGACGCACACGTAGGGCAATAGACAAGTGAGCAGCCCTTGCAGATGTATTTGTTACACCCGCGGCACACGGTGTGAGACTAACCTCTGAACGGAACCAGTTGCTCGTCCACGGTCACTTCGGGCCCCGGGTTGTAGAGGTGCGGTAGCCGCGCCACCCACGCGTCCCAGACCTCTCGCACGGCCGCCAATTTGTCCGTGGCTCGTCTCGTGCGTCTCGACTTTTACTTTTTATTTTGGTCCATGTCCCCTCTGTGGAGGAGATGAGATGTATGCCCTATGCTGCAGCCACGAGGGACTTTGGCTTCCTTTTTGGGGAGCAGTTATGTCGACCCTCTTTATATATGGTCTATGTTTTCCACCTGCTTCTGGAAGTTATACAAATTTAAACTTTTAGACTTAGATTTAGACTTATTTACCCATCAGATGTGTGAGTGGTGTCAATCTACTCATTTAATGGTCAACAAGAGAGACGAATGAACATGCTTCCCAAAACACCGAGTTATTACTTTGGTGAAGGAATTTTGTTTTTATGGCATCAAATCAGAGATAGAAAGATAATTAATCTACTGTATATACCTTCAAATTGATGTCACCTTTCCTCCAACAACAGCTTTGGAAGCAGTTTGAATAATAAATATATATATATATATATATATACTGTATATATAGCAGTTTACCAGTAACTTACTGAAAAGTGCTTAAAACAGTCATAAACCAGAATTTGTGGAAGTCTAAAGCTGCCTGAGACGACAGAGTTGACCTTTGTGTCACTTTGAGGATGGTCATGGTGATGTAGGTGTGGACCTCTGGTACATACAGTTGAATCCTCGTGTGCGTAACTGGGCTCTGCTGTCCTCTGGTGGCTCAAAATGACCACAGCAACGCTTGCAGAAAACAGGAGGCATTAGAGCCACCAGGGGGGAAAGGGACAGAATGCCTGGGAATGATGTTGTGAGGAGACTCAAAGCTTTTAGATGCTTTAACTTTTGAGTTTGTGAGCATTTCTGCTGGTTGATCTGTATCTTGGTGACTTATTTGTTTTAGTCGACAAGTTCATGTGGGTTAGTGAACAGAAGTCGCTCCACTTAACCTGTGTCTGTGGAAACCTGCAAGGTCACAGAATACTGAGAGGCAGGGTTTCAATGTTAGTAATAATATCATTAGTTCACATAAATAACTACAAGGGTGCTCAGTGTGGAGTGTAAACCTCCGCCACATTTAAATTCCCTAGATTCTTTTATTTGGATCTGCAACAAGTTTCACACACTCATGAATATCAGTCCACTTAACATACCTGATATATATTTTTTAAAGATCTATGAATAAATGAATCTCACAATGATAAAGAAAGTGAAAAATAGTTTTTATTTTTGAATCCACCCCCTAATCCAGATCCCCACAAAATCTCCTTGGGTCACATCCCACCCTTCCACAAAATTCCATGGCAACTGGTTGAGTTGTGTTTGTGTTATCCTGCTAACTAACAAACAAATGCAGATTAAAACAAGAAATGTGAAGGCAGAAGTGACATAGACAGCGGTGTAGGAAGTATTCAAACATTTAAATTAAGTGAAAGTACAAATAAATAGACAAAAATCTACTCAAGTAAAAGTAAAAGTACCACATTAACTCTTGTACTTCTTCACCAGTGATGATGCTGCTGCAACTGCAGGAGGCGGGGACTAATGATTGATCACTTTTCAAAAAACAAAAATCAATATGAACATGTAACGTAATGCAAAAATGTGGTGGAGTAGAAAACACAGATATTTGCTGTGGAGTAAAAGCGAAAAATACCTGAAAATAAATTGGCTTAAGCAAAGTACAAATACATTAAAAAAATGTACTTAAGTACATTAATAAAGTAAAAGTACGTTGTTACATACAACAACTGGACATAGGTCCCAAAAAAGGCAGAAAATAAACATGGTGAAACACCTACATCTCCTAAATGTCTTTCCAGTTCCTTTATGGTCCTTCCTAAGAATGAAATCTTACATATCAAGTGTCTTCAGTGTGTCACAGTTAAACTAGGCACATTGACAAAAGTGACTGAGGATTAAAGTGATGCACTGTCATGGAGAAGCCAATAGGGAGCAGCGGAGCACTTTGTTTTGCAAACCCCTGCATCTCAGAAGTCTTACCTGTGTTGCAGTGTGCATGAGAACATTTGTGTCCATCCCTCCTCCTCTGGAAGTCAATAAGCAGCCTCATGCTGGGATGAGAATGTGAAGCAGACAGTTGGGATGGAGTGGTAACACGACACCTTAGGGCTAACAACAAACTGAAATGGGGAAAGAAAGGCTACACAAAATTGATTCTGCTATTATTACAGTTCTGTGGTACATGCAATTGAATCACATGATCCATAAATGTGCTTGGAGTAACCAGCATGTCTCCACGGACGGTTGGCCCGCGAAGGATTGTGGCGAAAAACCCGTTCGTCCTCTCCTCTTTGCACCGAGTGGCATGAGGAAAAGTGCACATTTGGCAGCTGATGTGCATCCTGGTACCGTGGATGATGTGGCACAGCTGTAAATGAGAGGAGAACAGCTTGAAATTGATGGCAGGCTGGAGGATAAAACAAGATGAGATACTTAACACTGCCTGCCTGACTGCAGTGTAGGAGGGAAATGAGTGCGAGAGAGAGAAGAGAAAAAGAGCTGAAGTCCCGATAACATCCCTCCAGCCCTCATTAGGAAAAGAGAGATGCAGCAGGGTTTGTTGTAAATGGAGGGCTAAGCCTTGGAGCCAACCAGGCTCTGAGGGCCAAACACGAAGCCTCTGGAGGTTAACACACGCACTCTTTAAAGGGGAAGCTCAACATTTTGGGGAAATACACTTGTCAGGGGGTATCCTGCTTCAGATGACATAACTCTGGAAGTCAACTTCCCATCAATCTCAGCGTTTATAAGATGATAAGAAATGTATTCCCTCTTCTCATCAGGGAGCAGGAACCTCCGAGCCTCCAGGTTTTTATTGGGTGATAAAGAGCTGGATTATTCACTCTACCAGTAAACTAGTTGCATCTATTTTACACCAAAATTAGGGTGTATACGATGTTTTATATAAAACCTGCAAACCTGTCTCCTTTCCCGTTGCCAGAAGAGGACTATCTGTTTTTTGTCTGTGGAACGCATATCTCGAGAACCGTTTATCTCAACTGTTTCAAACTTAGCATGTTAATTGTTAAGGGGCCAAGGAAGTGCAGTGTTGAATTTGGTGCAATTTTGGATATGCTCAATATTAAGAAAATCAGGCGATCAGCAGCAGTGGCTGGGACTCCACCAACTGATTCTCCAATTCAGGGTTCTGGGTTCTGCGAGTCGAGCTTCACTGAACTTTGAATAAACAGGTGAACAGGAGCAGGTCTTTACTTGCAGCGGCTCAATTACTGCAGGTTCACTGTTACTGGAATCTGTAACCAGCATCACCACAGAACAAGCAAACAGCCCATTCCAAACACTGCAATTTGTTATAAATAATATCACATGTACACGGTGCCATATTGTAAGTGTAATGGGCCAAGCACCGAAAAAACTCTTTGATTGCACCTGAGGTTAAAGCAGCCAACTCGGGGGTCAAATTCTGAAACGCATGACTCACTGAAAAGCCTTTTAGCGCTAAGAGCAGTCACGATGCTAAAAAGAAAATGGTGCAAGCTGAGCTGAGTTTCAGTAAAAATAAAAGTCCTCCAGCGGCACAGAGGATGGCTGCTGTCGGCACGACGTGTATAGCATTTCAAGCTGTCATGACCCTTGTTACCTCAGCACCGTAGTGGAATGTGACTGAAGATTATGGTGCTCGGTAATGGCAGAGTGACGCCGCTGCATGTTCACAAATTGAGATTATTACAGAACACCCCCAGCGCACTGAAATATAGATGAGGGAGAGGAGCATTTTTTGGCACTCGGAGCTGGGTCAAGCAGCACCAGTCAAGCATCCTCTGTAATGCTTGACTGTAATGACACCCGTGCAAGTCGGTTCTTTGTTTACGTAATGGTGGGAGCTGATTACCAAAAGCAAAGAGGCCTGTGTTTTTTTCTTTTCCACGGCTGCAATTTGCATATATTATCAGTGACAAAACAAGTGACTGAACATTATAACAGAGAGGAAAATGCTCTCCCTCACGGTCAAACACAGCATGCAAAAGAGGCAGAAGAAATTTGATGGAAAAAATTCTATTGAGGCAAAATGTATGGCTTTTATAAGAGGCATGAACAACGCTGGCTGACTGTCACATCCACTTTGGCGAATCGCTGTGACAATGGATGCCAATAAAGAGGGGGGAACGTGGCATTTGTGAGAAAAGATGAGAAAAGGGAAAAGAGGGGAGCTGGGGGAGATGAGAGGGGAGAGGCAAAGACAATAACGGGAAGTGAAGGAGTGAGACACACGGAGACAGATAAACAAATTTTTCTTGCCTGTAATGTTTGGCAAACTAATACAACGGCTGGCTTAGGCAAACGGGCATATTAGATGAATAATTCAAGGGCGGCTGACAGACTGGAGGTTTGGAGGATGGTGTCAGTAGGTGACAGGGGAGACATGTTACAGGCGGGAGTGGATGTCAGTGATGCACTAAAGACGTGCGTGTGTGAGAGAGACAATTAAGGAAACATATAAGGCTTGTTAAGTGAGAATATTGTCGAAAGATATTGAGTGAATCAGGGATTGTGTGTTTGTGTGATTCAAAATCATCTGCAAACAGAGAAATAGCCACACTGCAGAGGGACTCACATGCAGAGTTTCCAGGAGACATTTGCATATCTCACTCACTCTCATGGCCAATCATGGGAAAACTGCAGATGTTTTCTTTTTCCACCAGCATAGTCTGTTGCATCCGTTTGATGTTGCGGACACACGTTTCCCTCTGTCTATAAACCAATAAACCCTAAATCCTGACAGAGCCGAGGCCCGTTATCGAGCGGCACACCTCGAAGCCATGATGCTGCACTTCCTGGACCACAGATAGAGGAGCGAGGAAGAACAAGCGAGAACCAAACAGGAGAAGCAGAGATCAAGGCAGCTCCAAGGCTGATTTAATCTCTACCAGTGGTGTCCTGGAGTGGCGAACCTCTGCGTGCGTGCGTGTGTGTGTGTGTGTGTGTGGTGTGTGTGTGTGTGTGTGTGCCTACGCATTTGTTTTTCTTACCTCTTTAGGACTATCATACGTCATAAACCCACAAAAAAAAAGTTGTGTAACGGGTAATATACACACAGATATATATGTTTCTATAATTTAATCAGAGCTTAATCTCACCGACTCTGATGGAATATAAAAAGGATAAATACACATGTTACATTGTCTCATCAAACAAATACGAAAAACATTAATATGACTGTATTCCTTGTGTTAAGAATGTGTTAGGAATATGTCCATATTCCTCTTACATGGACAAGGCCCTGGTTTATTACTCTCGCAGGGACATTATTAGGCCGTTTTCCAGATATGATGGGACCGGACTTTCTCCGCAGGTGGCCTGTCACACATTTTTTAAACACAGTGGGAGATTCTTTGCTCAGGTGAGGGGTGGTGCAGCAGTCAGAGGAAGGATGTAACATATTTATTCTGTCGCCGAGGAATCTTTTTTACTCAAATACAGGCCCTCCAGAGATTATCAGGAGATTATCCGTAGTTACATAAGTATGTCTGAAAGCAGCTTTAAGTTGTACGTGTTTATTTGACTTGGAGTCTGGTGACTTCACACAATTTACAGAATAGCTGAACCCCAAATCGAACTCAGAATAACTGAAAAGACCTGTGTTGGTGTGTAGTTCCCAATTAATCTTGTCTCTATCTATATATATAAGTATGATTCAACAGTGAGAGCCGTAAGGAGTCAACTACAGGAGCTGTTGTAGCAATGCACTGAAAGCACTTTATTCTTCAATTAACACGTGTGAGCAGACCCGCAGCATACGGCTGATTAGAATTCAGGTCAGCTAGGCTAAGTAGCAAAGAGAGAAAATGTGAGGTTAATACGTCGTGTTTTATGTGATTATCGAGACTCAAGTTTAGAGCTGTGATGTTTGACTCCCAAAGGACATGAGAGACAGGATCAGAGTTCACACAGAAAACATCTGAAGAATCGTTTGCTCTCATTTTGACCTCTCTCTGTTCAGGAGTACAAGAAGAAGGGCAGCCGGGGGGAGTGATGCGAGGCCTGCATGAAGACCATGTATTACAGCGCAGGTGCAGCCACTTCTTCCCGTACACGCATACACCGAGAATTACACACTTCTCTTTCTAAAAGCCAGATAGCTGTCAAGCAGCTGATGCACTCAAAGGCAAAGGAGGATTTCCAACATTAGCATTCCCCCATAATTCCTCCTAATCCAAACACTAACATAACAGTAGGAAGTTCCGTCTAATTGAGGAGGGGATGAAAGCCAAGGATATCCTGTGTGGGAAGATATCTGGATTAATTAGCATTGTTGTGGTGGTGTATGCGTGTGTTTGCGTGTGCCAGAGTGGGCCTGTGTAACAGCACGTGTGCATGGATGTGTGCGAGAGGGTAATTGTTACCGCATTATATCGTATATGTGGAGCCACCACCTCATCAGTGACTGTTCACTGTCATAAGAGGCGTGTTTGATTGGATTTCCCTGTTTTAATCGCTCCGCTTCTATTTCTTGCTTGTGGTGGATAATTATAAGCGCGGATTAAATTTGAATGTCAACATGTAAAAGTCATGCAATCACGGCCATAAACATATGAGGGCCAATCCGGAGGCATCACTGTAAATGAATCAACCACCTGCGAGCGTTCACAGTCTTAGTTTTTTAAATTACATGTTAAAAATAGTCAAATTCTAATTAAAAGTGATACATTTTGTTATGGTATGGTATAACGAGTGAATTTGAACTCAAACTTGGTGTGGGTCACCAATTGAAGTAATGTTTTAAGTTGTTAAACAATTTTCTGTTTTCATCCATCATATAAATGATGGAACAAAATTGTGTAATTGAATTTTTGTGCTAAAAATAAAAGTCCACAACTCAAAGTGCTACAAAGATAGCACTACGGTAATCTGCCAAAGTGGCTACAACTCAACAAAGGCTAAAACTAATCAAAGTAATGGCTTTCCAGAGCCACTGAAAATGTTTTTACGTGTCAGTTTGCTCAAAACAAACCCTGAATACTTTACTTGAAGTGTTTCAGAACGGTCATGGCCAGAGGTGAGGGGGAAAAGCCTGAAGCAGACAATCATTGGAAAGAGGCATAACAATGCACATCTTCACTGAAACGCTCCTTAAATCAGTGGTGGATCTAGGATTGTTTTAAAACAGGGGCCATGAAGGGGCCACGATTTACACAGAGGGGCCAATTATCTGCTCTACATTCATGCACGGCTTCTGATTCAGTCAGGGGCACGTGTGAGTCTTTCATCGTTTACTGTGAGCTCCGTAGCTTTGAACATCATTGAATACATTTTTTAACATTGTGCACTTCAAATAAGCTTACAATATAAAAATTCATGTTTATTATATATCCCCAGTCTGTCAGCCGCCTTGAATTATTCATATATTATTGTTATTATTGTTGGTTTTGAAAAACTACTGATAGTACAGGGGCACTTCAATCAGATTTCAGCTGGGGCCAGTGTCCCCTTGGCCCCGCCCCTAGATAAATGCATTCACTGCGGTCGCTACATGAGGAGGGTGTATTCATCCGTTTAGAAAATCAGGGCTAGCTCTACTCATTTCTAAGCCCAAGGTGTTTTATTCATATATATATAGGTGTTAGCGTGTATACATGACTGTAGATCTGTAGATCTTGCATATGGAAAGAGAGAGTAACATGTACTTCTTGGTATTGGGTAATTCATTGTGTGTGTGAGTGTATGTATAAGCACCTAGGTGTGTCCCGTCCCCCTTATGTTATCTACATGTTCCTGTTGATTGAGGTTCTACTCCAATATAAGGGATGAGTGCGTTCCTACATTAAGCCTGGGCTTTCTTCCTCCTCCTCTTTTCATCCTTCCCTGCGAAACTGAAGAATATTAATATTTAGAGTGATTGTTGCCTCGTCTCGCTCCGCCGTGCCCCAGAGGCACTTTCAGCGATGCGCAGCGTGTCTGCACCCGTCAGTTTAGTATGTTGTTAGCCTGCATCTTGGGTGCTAATGTTCCCCCACAGTTTATTGCTCGGTGAAAAGGCTCCATTAGTGTTGAAACCCACAGTAATGGCATGCAGATGGGCTGTCATGTGCTAAAGCAAGCTAAGGGAGCGGTGACTGACAGGCAGAATATCAACCTAACTTCACACTCTGTATGTGTGTGTGTGTGTGACGAAAATGTACCATATTAGCCAGCATCTG
Source organism: Reinhardtius hippoglossoides (assembly GCA_006182925.3). Lineage (NCBI taxonomy): Eukaryota > Metazoa > Chordata > Actinopteri > Pleuronectiformes > Pleuronectidae > Reinhardtius > Reinhardtius hippoglossoides. Next base: position 12,522,706 of record CM031690.1, read on the forward strand.
AGTGTATATATAGTAAATATAAAGTATGTCATCTTCACCTGTGCATGTGCGCTTCTGAGAATGCGTGTGCATTGTGTAATTGTGGTAATGTGTGATTGTGTAGAGAGATACAACAAGAGTGTGTTTATGTGTGTGTGTGCTGTCTCCTCTCCGGGGATAGCAGGCGGTTTGGAGCCATGTTCATGCACCGTCTATGCAGCTGTTACACTCGGCTGCTCCTCGGGGGTCTTATTGAAGCGACGCAGCCATGAGGGGAAACAATTGCATTGACAGTGGGAAGTGGCCACTGTGTCACTCTACAAATTATTCTGCTGGCTCGAAGAAGTTGGTCGGCGATGGCCTGCAGGAACTCTGAACTTCCAAACTCAGCGGGCATACTCCAACTACCATTATGTGAAGTATGCTGCCTTCAAGTGGAACTCGTGAGCTTGTGGTTACTACGCGGGAAGTCGTGTGCACGGTGCGTTTGCTGTTCAAGCAACTATTAAGCATCAGGAAAATGGACGCTAATGTTTACATTACTGTCAGCGTCTAACCACAGAGGCTAGGTGAGCTGAGCCATTACGCAAAGGCCTAACGATACAGGGAAATATCATCACTTTCTTCAGACGTATTAGAAAACTATTAATAAAAACTACAAAAATAAGCTCAGTGCTTTCAGTCAATTCTGAAGTTGTGAATGCCACGAGTGGGGGACTGCTCAGACGGACCCTTCTCATGAAGCACAACCCCATTTGAAGTCGTCAATACACCCAGGTCTGCTGTTGATGAAAAAAGATGAAAAGATAAATAAATCAATAGGACAATATCTCTGGTTAATGATGCGGCCCATCTTCTGGGACTATGGGACAAATCCGTGTAGGATTTCTTGGCTTTATAGAAGGGAAGTACTGAAAGGGGGACATTTCGGTATCTGGCTCTGTTTTCCTTTTAATTTGTAATGTTGATTACTTGTGTTATGTAATAAATCCATCATGCCTATTGGTTCAAACAGGAGCCACAGAACATGCTGTGGGATTATCGATAATTACTCTATTGCAGCTTCAATGCTATTTCACACGCATCAGGAACAGAATGATTAGCAAACTAAAAATATCAGATTACATTTCATAGTATAAATAAGGATTTGGATAGACTCCAAAACCAACAAAGCACATAAAACCGAAAGTGATGTTGACCCTTTTCTGTAGATGAAGGCAAAGTAATTTCCTAAAAAACAATATAACACTTAAGCTTGTGTTGAATAGGTTCTATGTGGTATTATTAAGAGTAAAACAACCATGTTAATGCTAACTTTAGTGTGCTAACATGATAATGATTGCTGTGTCTGAATTTGGATACATCAGTCAGTACTCACATGTAGTGTGCTACCTGTGTCCCAGGGGCTGCATCCTTCAGAGGCTGCATTTGAAGATCGATTGCGTCACAGCGTTGTGACTAGCTGGCTCTACCATTTCAAAAGGCTCCTCCAAACAACTGCGTTCTTTCATCCCTGAGAATCAAAGGAACCGACGAGTGGATCCTTCAAGGGTCAACCAATCCCAGGATTCATGGCGCTTCAGTGATGGAACTGGTTTTCAAAGATATAATGGCGAGATAATTATGAGACGTCCAATGTTGACACTTTGATCTACATATCCGGCTTAAACTCAACTGAACAGCTAATGTTGCACATGTTAAAAACCAAGGGGCATTGAAGCTTTCTCGTCATGTCCGACGGCAGCCCTGTTGTTACTTGATAGCAGTTAGGGCAGGAAAAGCAGACACAGATCTCATTTTGGCTCAGCATTCCCAGTCTACGCTGCCTCCTCCTTCGTAGACTGCATCCTCCAAAAGAGGATACTTTGAAGTATATTTTCACAAGTTTGATAAAACCTTGGTGGTCCTTCTTTTGGAAACCGCTGAGTCTAAAAAGTATCCAACATTTTACACAAACATTTTGTGCGCACCATTCAGTATTAATGCCGTGCATATTGCAGTACTTGTCAATGTGAACACACACAGAATTGTATATCATCTTCAAAATCTTAGTTTAGTTTTTTAAAATACTAACATCTTCCAATTCACACTACTGCAATGGGAATGTCATGTAATTATTCAGATGTAAATCAAAACACTGGACAAAGTTCCAGATCTGACTTGACGATAGCACTAGAGGAAAAAGTGAAGGTATCACTAGAGTTGATTAATGAATATAAATGTCTGTAGCAAATTTCACTGCAATTTATTCAATAAACATTTCACTAAAATCCACAAATACAACTGTGTAATGGCAGGAAAAGTCACTTCACCATCAAATCCTTTGGGGAGTATGAATGTCTGTACCAAATTTAATGGCAATCCATAGATGGAAATTTGTGTTGTATTGCATTTTTCAGTGTGGATCTAAGTGGAGGACAGAATGACAGATGACTGACACACATACCAACATTGCCATCCCAAGATCAGAGGAAATGCCATTTGTTACTGAGGTGTTTTTAAGGTTAGGTTTACTTATTACAATCATGCTTTATATTTTGCCATTATAACTTAATTTACTTGTATGTAAGCCATTAAGAGGCGTGTGAAATGTTAGCAAATATCTTGCAAGTCAAATGTATTTAGGGACAGACGGCAGTCTCCTCAATGTGCCTTTTAATAATGCAAATAGTGGTTTGATTAAATATTCTGACCCTGATGGAGACCACAGTGGAGTTCTGTTGGCTTTAGCCATGTGGTTTCAATGTTTGGGCTTGTAACTGTGGACTTGGAGCAACAAATGAGCAAAAGTAAAAATTTTAAAGCTCCCTTTGTTTATGTTAATATAAATACTGTTATGTGTGAAAGTGCGGACATCTTTAACATTGGCTCCATGTGCTCTTCAGTGGGAGGCGTCCTCTGGCAACTGAGCTAACTTTACCGTATAACTGGGGTGTTGTGATCACAGGAATCGCAGGAGACCGTGTCAAGTTCCCACATCGGATGGACACACATTACGCAAAATGGATGCATATCGGCACAACATTCGGTTTACGGAGCCAACATATTTTTGTTTTATTTATAAACTTTGGTGAAAAGTGTTGATTTTCGGCATTCAGTTAAAAAATATTTGCGCACAGCCTCAATCATAGTTGATTCAGAGAGTCAGCCAGCAGTTTATATGACACTTTCCTCCTGGCCAATTTGCCACGACACATGTAGTGAAACGTGAAACACACAACACAGTGTGAGGCTCGCTGGGCGCAGGTGCTCCTTGTCGTCCTGATGAAACGCCCCTGTCTCGCTTCGCCTCTCCGCTCCATCACAACACATCTGCTTCCCGTGTGCCGGTTGAATTACAGCGTTTGGCCAGTTTTAGTCAGCAGGTGGCTAGACGTGTTCAAACGTCCAAACAAACTGTAGAAAACAAACCTCCATCTTCACTTCGAGAGAGTGGGAGTCCAGTCGGTGGTGGTGTGAAGAACGGTATTGTGGGTAAATGTCACAGAGAGCCTTCTGTTCTGTATGTGACTAAAAAGAGAACAAACAAAAAAATTAACTTCAAGTATGTCCACCAATTTGTCTGCTCCAACAACAGAGTGAGGCATGATGGGAAAGGGATTTCTGCAGAGAGATGTGACTTGGGACAGTTGGTGTCATCGTTTTAGACGCACACATGCTGTGGAAGTATTCAATTCTTTTTTTTTTTTTTATGTTTTATGAAGCAAAGATGGACTTCCACGCGTTTCCCAAAGTTCTGGTTGGTGCACGCAGAACAGTATCTCTTCCTGTGTTGTGGCCACGCACAGAGGAACACACTGACGACTCATGGAACCACTGACTGTTACAGACATATGGCTCACTTCCTGTTGTTGTGCTCACGTCATATGGGGTGGATAGCGGAGATGGAAAGACACTCATGTTCCCAACTTCCGAGTGTTCACATTACTGGCTGTATGATTGCACAGTTGCCTGTGTGAGGCTACTGTGAATTGACAGTGTAGCGGTCTATTCATGTGGCAGTATGCTCGATAAATCTGGGAGGAAATATCACAAAATATTGGTGTCTAAGGATGTATGAAGGGTCTGTGTTTGATTCTGAGCTTTTAGGAAAATTTGAGTTTCCTGGTCGTAATTATGGCGGATGCTGGATGTTGACGTGAAGGTCATTTACAAGTCAAGTTAGGTGTTCTAAGAACCGTGGAGTGAATCATCTGATTATGAGAGTATATACAGGAGCTGTCAGCGAGAAATAATAAGGATCTGAAAAGATGAATAGATTTAGTTTAATTACAAGTATAAATGTGTTTTGGACCAAACTGATAACAGTGGTTGATTTGTCCACAACATTTAAAACAAACCATCCAAGAATCTGAAGAAATCATGACAACAGTGAGTCCATACTATTAGTGTGTTTTTCAGTTTTGTTCATCTGATGGAACAGACTTTTTTTTTTATCTTCACAGGCCCCACAGCCGCTGGTAATAATAACATCTGTGCGTGAGACACTGTTAATGGAAGGGGCGAGGCAAGGAAAGTTTTCATTTCAGGGAATTCTTATCACACTTTTTATTGAAGTGTTCATTTTTTCCTGCTAGTTTGTTTTTAATTACACTTGATGCTTGAAATCTCCTGATTGGTCGAGCCGGTGTATTGACTGGACCTTGCTTCAATGGCTCCATTCGCGACTGCGGTAGAATGGCAGCATTCTGGATGTTTTGGCTTCTTTTCTGGATTACTGGGAGAAAGTGGAGATGTGTCGTCCATCTTTATGTACAGTCTATGGTCGTAATTACCAATAATGGTGGCAGTTGCATCTTAATTTTGGATGCTTCATGTCTTGAATATGGTGCCTATTCAGGACGCCCATTGTGACATTTAACAAAAAAAAAAGAAGTTTCCTCCAGTATTCAAATGAGCAAGATGAGACTTAGTTCAGGCAGCAAGACAATTACCATTTTAATTTTCTCATCCCACGCTGTCTCCACCTACTAATTATAACCAGTGAACTCACTAAGTTATGTGCACGAAATTCTCTGTCAACCATGATTAACCTACAGCCGGAAGGTATTTAAACCCTCCTACGTGTCTTTCGCTGTCACTGCTGCGTCGCCCCCCCATTAGCAGTGTCTCCCTCACAGGTTTATTGCTGGGATTGTTGGGTGTGATGGAGAAAATAAAATGTTTTGGAAAGCAGGAGAAAAAAGATTCAGAGATTTTGAATTTATGAATCCATTGGTTTTCATTCGTTTCAATGCTGCATGGACTATATATTACGGGGTTAGTGAAAGAACATATCACAGCAATTTCTTTATAATCTGGTGAGAGACAATAAAAAATACGTATTTATGTGAAAATATGAGGTATTATTTGTATTATTAATGCAACAGTTGGGATACATCTGTGGCCATGTCAGTCAACGTGGCTGAATCCACCCCGCTGCATTAAATACAGTGAATCACGGGCATTTCTGACCTCACTGAATGCTAGAATCATCAAAACATGCTCCAGATTGGCGAGCGAGCGAGGAGCGCTGATCCTCGCCAGCTCTCCCAGTCTGTCTCGCTGGCTGCAAGCCCAGAGGACAGGGCACAGCGATGGATGGGCCTGTCGCCGGCTCTCTGCTGCCCAGATGGCTTGCTATGTCAGCGGGCCCACAGCCAGGAGGGGTGGCACCCTGACGTCAGGCCATGATTCGATACGCCAACTTTCATTTGCTTCCCCCCCAACACCTGTGGACTGTGTGGTGAAATGACAGGGTGGTGGTACTGGAGCCTGGCCCAATGTGTGTGTGTGTGTGTGTGTGTGTGTGAGAACTGCATGTGCCTATATGTGTGTCATTGTACTTTTTCATTTGTTGCATTACATGTAATGGACTTTCTCTGGTGATATTTTACAAATAGATTGTTTTTCTGCCTTTATGTTCATTCGTAGCTTGGAAAAAGACATTGAACAAACAGTCTCTCACTAAGGTTCCTTTAGTAGCTGTCTTTAAACCTTCGATCATGCCCTCAGGAGACAGTGTTTGTCCAGTTGTCGTAACATTTGTACAGGTTTAAAATTCTCTGAACAGCTTTAATCAATATTGTACAGCAGTAGCAAATGGACTAAGTTAGCGCCAAGCTTGGGAACATACATAGTATTTAGCAGCTGAATAGACAAATTGTTGGAGGCCAAAAAAGAAGTAAAAAGCCAGTGAATATTGAAATCACTAGTAGGCCTACATTAGACTGTAACATTCAGTGCTAGTCACTGTATATTAGTTACCATGGCATATTAGGGGCATATTAAAGAAAGAAATAATCAGATATTTCGAGAAGGTCGTAATATTACCAAAAAATTGCATTTTAAGGAGAAACAAGTCATAATATTTCAAACCACTCCCTCTGGATCCAAAATAGTGAACCAATTACCTTGTTAGTGAAACTACAAAACTCCCGAGTCGACCACCACCAAACATTTCCTCCACTAAAGAAGCAATTTCCTCCAAGTTCACGTGGTTCTTTCTTCAGAATAGACACAATCTTCGCTTAATCTCTACTCAATCTTTTCAAAGTTTTGTTACTTTGAAAACCCTTAAGTATTTATTTATTTGTGAAACTACAATACTAAAGTATAATTTAACAAGATGTTCCTCATTCCTCATTTTAAACTAATGTTTTTCCCCTCCAAAATGTCACATACATACCTACAACTATGACTTTATTCTCATAATATTAAGACTTTATTACCTCCACCAAGGAGATAATGATATCGTCAGCATTTGTTTGTTTGTTAGTTAGTAGGATTATGCAAAAACTACTGGACGGATTACCATGAAACTTGAATAAGAAATGTTGTTCATTAGTTTTGACAGTGGCTTTTAATGGGGTTTCATGAGGGGACTGTTGGGCGACTAAATATTATGACTTAATTTGCAAAATCTCCAATTTCTTTCCTCATTAATTGGCCCTAATACATGCATAGTTAGTTCCATACTGGGACATATGTCATCATATGTCTCCACCTGAACCAACATAAGCTTACCTCAGGGTTTTCTAACTAAAGTTGCCATGTATTGAGATTTACTGCTTCATAATAAACACTGTAACGTCTTGGGAGCAGAGCAGCCACAACGACATTCAATTCAAGTATACGCTTCCACTTAAGCTGATAATCATATCACAGAATTATGCCATAACTACACAAATCCGTTTAGAAAGCAATTCCGAGTTTGGGTATAATTTTTGATAAAGCTCTCAGTGGTGACATTGTTTACTGCATAAATCTCCCATTTACTGTGAGTCCTTCCAGACTGGCGTGAAGTAATTTGAGTGAACCAAACAAAAAGTGGATTTAAGTCCTCAAGCATTATACTGCAGACGATTTGAATTGTGAAATGATTTTCCAACAACAGGAGCTGCCTGCGCTGTCATTATTGTGAGTTTGAAGTGCCGTTCTCCACTGCTTTTTGCACTAGTCGCTTTACCCCAAGTTTTTTCCTCTGACACCAGCCGAGAAAACCTGATGACTGCTGCTGCCTCTCCACCGCATAACCATAACTCCTCGGACTCCACCAGGAACCAAAACAGTCAAGCGAACATAGAAAAAGCACTTGTTTGTGTCTCTGGTGATTTAAACCAGCACACTTCTGAAATGTTAAATCCCCTTCATGCCATCAAGCTGCACACAGGCCTCTCATGTGTGTTTAAAAGCTGCCGATCTATGACCCCAGTCTCCCACATGTGCTTGAAGTGCGCTCTTGTATGAGGAAAAAAACGCTGAGGAAAAACATCAGTGTTGTGGATTTTACACCCTGGCAGCTAATGAAAGAGAGGCTTGTGTGTCTCAGTGTGTGTGCGTGCGTGTGTGTTTGTGTGTGTATATCTGTACTTTTATGTCTATGAGCACTGGAGGACACTGCGACAGCGTTCTGGATCAATAAACAGGAAGTAGCTTTCTGCTGTCACGGTAGAATAAGTCCCCCTGCAGGAGCGAGAACAGGGAGCAAAGGTCACCTCGCTGACCTCAACTCTGTCCAGGCAGCTGCCATCTTGTGACGACTATTTTTGTTATTGTAATATTGATAATTTGCCGAAAAAATTGAAAATGAGACGTCATGGTCTTTCAGAGAAATGGGCACGAAGCATCACAATTCTGCAGCAACAAAATACAGGAATAAAGACCGTTGCACATTAACAGAAACAAGAAGAAACAACACAAAATTTCAAATAATTCGGAAGCGGATTCCGACTCTTCACATTAAGCGCGACAGGATTTAGCAAAAAAAACGAATTGTGCCTTGGGGAAAGAGAGACGGGAATAACATCAAGCGATGACGACCAGATGCTCATTTTAAAAAGAAAAAAAAGACGAAATGGGAACACTTAATACTTACAAAGATGGGAGAACTAGGTGAGTTTCATTGCTTGGTTCAGGCACCACAGCTGCTTCAGGACGCTTCCTGCCAGTTTGAAGAACTGCTGCAACAGCTGCCACCAAGATAATATTTTTTTTGTTCAGTATTTAATTTGACAAAGGTCCCGATTGGTTGGAAACAGTCCCAGCTCTGCGCATTTGGTTCATTCCTTTTTCTTTGGCAGGAGTTGGGATACCTTTTGCTTGATCCTAGCTTCATCATGTCCTTTAAAACACACACACACACACACACTAAGCAAAAACTGTGAGCAATGGCTTAGGACAAATAAACTATTAAGTTGTTCCTCTTCTACGACTGCTTCAAACTGTGATGTAGTCATTCTGATTGGTTTGATGTGTCCACGTCGGAAGCAAAATCTTGGAAAAGTCGACCTGGCTCAGAAAGAGGAAAAGCCTCATAAGCGAAATACTGTCGCTGGTGTGAAAGATTCCATTGATTGGATGCAGGGACAAGAAATGTTTATAACGTGTGATTTCATCTCCCGAAAGAAAAGTGCGCAAAACTCCTTGAAGGGATGGTTCACCGCAAAATTTAAATCACTATGCCGATGGAAGGGTGGGTGAAGTGTTTGAGTCCACGAAACACTGATGGAGTCTCAGGGGTAAACAACGTTGCATCCAAATTCAATACAATTGAAGTAACTGGGGATCACTTCAAACATAAGAAAAAACAACATATAAAAACATAAAATGCCTCCATGCTGCTCCTGTGGTGTCATCCAAGTGTCTGTAAGCCCCGACATTTAAATTCGACTCAAACCCAGGACATTTACACCGTGTTTTTATCCTAAATGTCCTCTGTGAGCCACATCTGTTCATGTACCAGAGTTTCAAAGAGAATGAACTTCGAAATGACGGATACATGTCAGAGTTGTCATCGTCCGTTCAGCCAGCAGAGCAGAGGAGGCTTCTTGTGGAGCCTGACATGTTTCTGTGTTCTGAAGAGGCCGAAAAACAAACAGTGTCAACGAATGGAAAAACAAACTGACAACACATTGATCAGGATTCCTCTGAAAGGATGTTTCACAAGGTGCTTTAGAAAGAGCTCGCTATTGTGAGAAACTTAATTAAACCTGGCAACAGCAATACAACTAGAATGTCATTCAGTAGAGTGCATACCTCCACCAAGGCCCAACAGTCCCCTTATGAAACCACATAGAAATGAACAGGATCTGGATTTTAATTTAGATCTTGCCTTCTTAAAAAATCTGCACCAGTATGTAATGGGTTCTTCCTTTACTCATGTTGTACCCTGCCACAGAGTTTAATGACAATCGGTTTAGTAGCTATTAAATAATCCCGTTCACAATCAAAAAGAGACACAGACAAAAACAAACTCCCTGGCAGAGGGAACAATCTGTAGTTGATGTAGTTGGACTAACTCAAGTCCACTCTACACTGAAAAAAGAAAATTGTTTACCAACTTAAAAAACTACTGTTACAGTTGGTAACACACAAGTTAAGCATTGTTAGCAATGGCGTTAATATAATATTATTTCTGCTGTTTTGTCAGTATGTAAACAAAATTGCTTCAAAGAAACAGGGCTCAAGCATCCCCCAAGGCATTATGGGGACTGTAGTTCCACATCTAACAGCATTAGTCCCCACCCCCCCAAGTATCACACGTATACCACGTACAGCGAGTTCACTCTTGTTCTGAGTGCTGATGCACAAGAAGCCTCCTGACAGTACGAGTCATGTTCTTTTAAAGTGCTGAAGAGGACAAGCAAACACAACGACACAGAATCATTAGATAAAATCAACATTTATTATAAAAATACAGCCAGAGGTGTCACAGTCATGGTGTTCAGTATGGTAATTCATCACAATTCAACGTAGGAAAAGGTCAAGAGCGTGTGAGATATGGACTAAAACAAAATCACACACAGAAAAACAATGTGACTGAGCTCGGCTACTGTGAGGATATAAAAATAGATGAGGACATAAGGTTCCTTCTCAGACAGGAAATGAAGGAGATGGACTGTCTTTCACACATCACACTCATTATCCATTCCTCTCAGACGCCCCCCCCCCCCCTGCCTTCATCACATGCTGACTTTTTGGAAAATGGACAGAATCTGTCAGTGTGAAATGAGGTCAGCGATTGTGTCGCTGATGGAAAATCACCTACGGTAGCCACCATATCACGGACGGACACTTGCAGTATCTCTCCGAGACACACACACACAGATGTGTTGCTAAAGGGTTGCCATGACAACTCTCTTACATTCCCAGTCGGTCAGGGCGAGTGTGAGAGTGTGTGTGTGTGTGGAAAGTGTAATGGAGTAGAGTCATTTAGGACTCACAGAGGAAAGTCATTTTGTTGCAGAAATTGTAAAGACAATTTCAGGACTGGGAGTTCGGCTGTTTGAGCTCTGACTCAACAGTCAGGAAATACTGAGCTCTCCACAGCAGATCACATTGTATCAGCCGGACACCAGCCCTTCACTTTGGTAGTGTGTGTCAAGATCTCAATCGTGTGCACATAAAACGCATAAGTGTGATTTAAATGTGAAGCGTTGCATCATAAAAAATACTGATTGGAACCATTATGAAATCTTTTCATAACGTTGAGGGAAACCAGCTGTCGGTTTGATCCATGCCTTCATAAACAAGTAGCTGAGAGAAACCGAATGGATGGAACACTACAGAGAAATATATTGGTGATGGAGTAAACAGAATTGAACTGAGGTTTGACATGAGACACTTTCATTTGGGCAAACACACAACAGAGGAAAAAGACGTGAAAGTTACAATCCTTGAGATTTAGGCCTTGTCTACTCTACTGCAAAGATTTTTTTAGAAGAGATTTTTTCCCCTTTTAAAAAAATTAAATTCCGTCCACATGAATATTGCTTTACGAAATGTCTCTGTCCAGACGAGAACACAGAAACGACTCAAACAAAGATGCCAGGACATTGGGCGGCGATAAAGTTTTACATAAGCAATCCGTCAAATACCAGAGAAGAACACTGGGAGCGTGCTCAGTGAGCAGGTCCATATAATATTGGGCGAGGCAGACATCTGTGAAGGTCGGTACTGTCGAGCTGTGATCCTTCATTTCACTTCACATAAACTCTGTCCAACAAGGGAAAATTACATTTAAGTTAAAATCCTTGAAATGTTTATTATTTATGATCAAAATTTTCATACAACAGCCAATCAGTGTGTTTTAATTCTATGATTAATTTGTATTCCTTGATAGCAGCAGTCAGCTCACTTTAAAATGGCGTCGCACGCACACAAAGGAAATTTGCTTCTAAATTCATCTTTCAAATAAGCGTAAACATTTCCTACTGCTACTTCCTCACGCTCAAGTGTGTCCCCCTAGTGGCTGGCTGCAGTATAAGTCATAAAACGCTGCTTTCCTTTTGAATGGGACATGGGCCAAATTAAAAAGTAAATGTCAAATACATTTTTCTCAAAGACGGTTTCTCTTATTTTGGGTAATTCTTATCACACTGATGTTTGTTCAAATGTAAATTTTTCTGATTCAATTTTGGTTTTAATTATTTGAAATGTCACGATTGACAGCTGAGACTTTATTATTAGTCCAGTGCGTTTATCAGTGGGACCTCGACACCGCTGCTCCATCCTACAATCTCTACTGCACAGACTCCAAATGACGTCACTGACACAAGATGGCAGCGTTCATTTCTGGATAGTGAGAGGAAGTGGAAACGCATCTTTATATAGTCTGTGGTATTGACAGGCAAAACATGGGGGTGGCTTTTATTGTGAAAAGGTCACGTGTTTGTCATGGAGGATAAAACCGACAGCGGCTTTAGCACAAGTGCATCAACAAAATAAGACAGCGATCATTTGAAGTGTTTTTAATTATAAATATTGCCACAGACGTATTTCTTCTTCCACCAGGAGTGACATCTTAAGGATTGTAACTTGAAAATCAGTAAAAAATTTAACGACATTGTCAATTTTTTCACATTTTATATTGCTTAGGAATAACATCTCTAGCCAACTAAAACCTGAAGACTCGCATCAGCACTATCAAGGCTAGACATTGAACTCAGGGCTGTGTGAGTAGCTACAGGCGAACAGCTCACAGTTGGATGAGAGGTCAGGAGTCAGCGCCAAATCTTTTAGTCAAACAATGTACCAGGCTAAACATTAAAATACACACACACACACACCACACACTATTGTGGTGTGATTAGCTTGCATAGGATGGCCAACCAGGCAGAGCACTGCAGCAACAGCAAACAGAAGAAAGACTGACCGTACGGGGTTGGAACAGTGACACTAAATATTGGCATTGACAACAAATAAAACGTTGGCATTGAAACAGGTTTTGCCACTGTTTTTCATTGTCAAGCTGTTTCTTTTTTTCCCTCTCTCTTTCATCAGACACCAGTGTCAATGTTCTGTAAATAAAACTCCAACAGTGTGGACAGTCTCCGGAGTTAGTCCAAACATGTTTTACCTATGCTTCTCTTCAATGCCAATAGTCAGTGTCCCTGTCGAAGCCACATATGATTGGAGCTGGATACTTCAGGATCATTGAGGTAAAATCGTTCAACACTGAAAAGCTGGAGTGTGTCCACACCTCCTCTAGTTCTACTGGGGCCTCACTTATAACCATTTTGTGCACATCTTTCAGACCCCATTGTGTGCGTACGCCACTTCTCACGCAAAAGTTGACGAGGAATGTGCTCACTTGAACGCAAACTCTGACACAGATACTTACGAGCCTTTTGGAGACAGGAAAGTGGCGACTTGGTGAATTGAAGCAGATTATAGATCCACTTTATCATAAACATTAAACCAGCAGTGTCATAGGTGCTCATGCAACTGTTCCATAAAATCCTTCATTTGTGAAAAAAAGAACGAAAAGGTGATTGGTAGTTTGCCTGTATCAATAGAGACGACTTTAGTTTGCATAGAGAATGCACAAAGCGTACTGGAGGCCGCTTAAAAAGAAAAAAATAAGTGTTTACCTTTACGCTTTCGTTTCCAAATGAGAGAGGACGATAGTATCCCACTGATGTGTGAAGTAATTGGCCCGATTGCTGTGAACATAAATACTGCGCTGACACTCGTGCGTAATGCTGCATGATGGATGTACTGGCGCTGAGTATATACGTGAGTGGAAGGATTAAGAGGAAACAAGTCATATAGATTCTATAGAGCTGTGATCTCAGATCTTTGTGCTGCGCCGAGTCCCGTATCAGACAGACCGACCCGAAGGAAGGAACTGATATCGCCACTCAGTACTCACCACTCTTAGCTGACAGGTAACACAGTATAATATTTACTGTGCTCCTAAAAGCCCCTTGAGGGAATAAAATAATCCTGTTAAATGTTAATAGATTGGGGATATCACAGCTGTCTTTGAATTTAATAATGCCTGCCGTTTGGAATGGGATCGTTAAAATGCATATAGGTTTTATATAGGTGTTCATGGATTTATATAATTTTCAGCTTTTGTGCCAACTTACACTTTTATTATGGATCCTACGCACTGTTTTATAAATGAGGCCCCTGATCAAACTCTCAGGGTGGACTCTTCCTTTAAAGATGGAACAGGTTGGATACATTTAAAGTGACACTGGCAACATCTGACGACACCGGAGCATATTGTCTTGAACTTGTTACACTGCAGAGGGACGGATGGACGCACGGGCAGACAGACAGGGTGTCGGAGGGCACAATGCTACTTCAGATAGAGGAGGACTGTGCAGAAAGGTAGAGGCTCTCCACAGAAGAGCCAACAGTCTCAGAACACATTCGCTGATCTGTGTGTGGCCCTGTCAGGGCAGCGGGAGAAGGGATAATAACATCCATTCTGCCGGGAGATAATCCAAGGAACACATTCAGTAGAGGGAACTTCAACCCAATTTCATTTAATCATAAGATTCTGTATCATTTCTGTAAATTTTCTGTAGACTGGGCCATTGGTCAAATTCAACATTTATACAAATTTCTTTCTTATCTGCTGACACGAGTTGACCAACGCCCTAATCTCCAAAAACCCTGCAGTATGCCCCTAAGGACAGGGCCTAAAATCTGTAAGATCCACATAAAACCATTGATTAAAAAAAGAAACAAAGCCAAGCTGTTCCGGTTTATGCTACTTCATCAGGCCTGAAGGAGCTTCCTGAGGTCCTGGTCCATGCCTCCCGCACTCAGCTGCTCCAGGCTGTGGTAGCGATGGGTGATACCTTCTGCGGTCACCACCACCACCCTGATGCCATGGGTGTCGTTGCCGAGCTGGCAGCCAATGGCCGAGCTCACGACCATGTCCAGGCCTCCGTGGCAACCTCCAGCGTTTCGGTGGTAATGGCCGGAGAAGACCGCCTTCACCCCTGTGGTGGAGAGAGAAATGCGAGTGCTGAATTTGGTACAGTGGAGAAACGACACAAAGCGGAGCAATGCATGGGGGAAAAGAAAAGCTTTAACTTGTCTTGATTTGGTTTGTGTCTGCTTATGTCACTGATCTAAATCAGGATATCCCCATAAATAAGCCACATGCTGTTTAAGATGCCATGCAATTCACACCGTAGCTGCTTTCAGACAAGCACCGAACTCTGGAGATTTTCCTGCCAGACCCCCGAGTAAAAACAACCGGCAAATGTCAGAATATTAAGTGAGAGTTAAGATGCTATGTATTTCACAGCATGTCTCACCCTGTATCTGTCATGTAGTCCTAACTAAAAGGGCACCAGGCAGAATGTTTAACAGCTCACAGCAGAAAATGACCAAAACACAGTATATACAAAAGGATTAGTGATCAATACCAGTGAGTCAATGTCTGCTCCAGCAGAAGATTTAAGGATTTAAATAACTCACTTCACAGCCACTGGTGTGTTTTTAAAACAAGAACCTGCAGCTCTGGCTCTTCGTATTTGATACAAAGATTTACATGTTGTTTTAATTCACTTAGCATCAGCATAATATCATCACTATTGGTTTATCATATATATATATATATATATACAGTATATATATATATAAATTGAATTAGGACTGCACAAGACCAGACCAGCTGGAAAGGCAAGACATGGACAAAGAAATACATAAATAAAGAACACAAAGTAGGCAGAAAGAAAGAAAGAAACCGAAAGAGAGAAAGAGAAAGAAAGAGACACAGACAGAAAGGATAAATAAAGAAATACATAAATAAATAGACCTAGAGAAAGAATGAAAAAAAAGAATACTCTTGAGTCTGGAGCCTTCCAGTTGTAAAATATTTTGAAAAACCCAGGGAACTTTCATTAGGGGAGGCACAATTTTCAATTTATTTTCAATTACAAACGACATGGTTAATAGAACAGAGCTGGTTTCGCTCGGCCTGCAGCACAGACGCGGTGTCACTACAACTGAAACGACTACACACTTAAAATGGCACGGCAAACAAGCTCCACTTTGAATGAAGGCTGCAAAATGAGTTGTTATTTTGTGCGTGTGACTGACGAATTTGTCTGAGCTTGTGAATCCGGTTCTTTACATTATGGGGAGAAAGATTTTGACTTTCTGAGAAGTTGGTATCACTCAGTATGTTCAATATTAATAACATTTGAATAAACAAAGCTCTGTAACAGTCAGTGTGGGGAGGGGGGGGGGGGGGGGGGGGGGCAGTGTGCCTTCAGTCTGTGGAGTCCAACATGTTGTCTACGTTCTTGAACAAACTCCAGCAGTGGTCGGCAACTGGTGACCAATAATATCTTATTATTAATAATATGTCCTCTCTTTATGTCACCATATCAGACTGACGGGTGCTGATCTAGAATCGCTTCCTCTACAGTAATTGATCTTCAAAGTAAAAGCACAATGTTTGTTTTGGTGCTGTAATACTTTATATAAAGCTACATTGCAGAGCTTTTATTTTGCAACTTGTGAACTTGGGTCTGAAGATTGGGTCTGTTGCTTAACAGATCTCTGAAATAGCCGATATGCAACGTATGAAAAAATAATCAGTTTAGTAAATCTTTCAAACATATTTATAAGCCACAAACGTGGGCAGCCCAAACAGGCACAGCACTAGCTACAATTAGTTACATGATGCTATGACTGCAGGTGCTGAATTCTTATGTATTATATATGTGAGCTTACTTTATCAACTGTGCATGCATGTGTAGAGGTAAGAGGATCTTAAAGGGAGTTTTCGGCAGGTCTTTGGCAGAGAAAACGAGCTGCTTCATTTTCTAACTGCATGTGTTCCCATGGAGGGGAGTCTGGCTGCTGGCTGTCTCGTCTCCACAGACACATCCAGCCAAACAAATAATGAAAACTGGCGACAAAAGCGGATAAATTGCAGCCAGTGCATGAAAAAGACATTGGTCTGTCCCAGAAATCTGCAAAACAAAGACAAGGAGGATCCCTCTGAAAAACGCTTTCTCTACTGGTACTACTCCGACTTCACTTTCCATGAAATTGCTCAGAATGATCAAGTCGACCGCTCTGCATAATCAAACAGCACCAGAATACAAATGTGACCTAAATTTATATTAATCTCTTGAGCTACGTGAGGACAACGATTGCACATGTTGGACCAATAAATAATTAAACCGTAGATGGAAACTGATGATTTAAGCCTGTATGTGTCCAGAATAAATTCATTCACAATCAAAACCAGCGACAGCAGCGAGTGAAGCCCACCCTCCTGTTATTTGGCCTGAAGCTATTATTATCGACCACGCATTTCATGAATCTATTTATGTTACATGTGTTTGTCCAATAATTACAGCATTTTAACCTTGCCTTGTGCAACAGGTGACTGAAAACCTGACCAGGCTAATGTGCATCTCTGGTGCCGTTTCTGGATGAGGACTGAAAGGCAGAAAATTGGAGATGTTCCAATTCCAGCAGAGGGAATGACTCTGTGTTGAAAATACTGGGTTGGGCATCGGCGGGTAAATTAATCTATGAACCGATCTGATACTACATCCTTAAAGTTTGAAAATAATTTTTCCCCCCAGATAAAAATGCAATTTTCTTTTCCCAGAAATCACTTCATCTTCGTTTTATGCTCTAAAACAACAGTTGTGTTGAACTGGCACGTACTGTTTTTAGAGTGGCAAGGAAGTTCATTTCGGTGGTGTAGCCAGAGCAAGCAAAATTGTCAGTTTGGGCAATATTTTAAGCTGGAATGTCCGACAAGTAAAACTGCAATGTGTGCCATATGCAAGACTTCAGTTTCGAGTTTAGTTTTTCTAAACTGTCGCTGCATGTCAACTTTTTCAGGAATTGTTATTCATTCCTAGATTTATTTAGTTTTGAAGTTGCTGTTGCACTGTTTTATACGGTTATTGTGCAGATTAAAACTCTTAAAGTCTTTTTATTTCCATAAACTGTGGTTGCACTTTAACAGCGATATAGGAAGTAATTGTTGTGCATTCCTTTGGTTTATTTACTCGTGTCTTTTTTCAGTTATGACTGTCAAAGTAGATCATAAAAGGAGTTCTATGGCACATCTTCTCTGAATGTATTTGTTTAACCCTGAGCCAGGCCATACAACAATGATAGCAATCATCACTTCAATTGAGGGTTTGTAGCATACAGTATAATGTGTGTGTGTGTGTGTGTGTTTTGTGTACTATAGTGTAGTTCTTCAGCACTGACAGACAAGTATTATTTATCTGTCCTGTGGGAGTTACACAGCTCATCTGATATTATTCAGTCCCTGCGAATGGAAACAAGCAACATCAGTGTGAGCCTGAGGACATGTTTGATGGGATCACCTGATGATTCAGCAGGCAATGCCGATTGTGGAATTGTCGGATCTGTTACACTATCCACAAGAGGGTTGCGACTTCTCTGTCACCTCTAGGGCGTATAAAGGAAGTGGGAGCAAGACGCTAAGGCCTCAATGGTAAAGAAGTGATAGACAAGAATGAATCCTGTAATAACGATGACGACCGAACCACAGGGAGAGTTAGAAAAACTGCTTGAAGCTGAAATGTTTTTTTCTGAACCTCCTCTAAAACTCCCAAAGATGCCACGATTAATCATTCCCCCAAATATAGTGTGTGGGAGTGTGTGAGTGTGCATATGTATACACGTGTCAGTGCGTCTGAGTTCTGTCGCCATGTCTCTGATGATCCACATCCCACACAGACGCCGCACGACGCCACCACGCAGCAGCAGTGAGATTCTCCCATATGTATATCACATATTTATGATGCATCCAAAGTTGTAGCTTTAAAGGTCTAAGTCACAAAAGGGCCTGCTTTAAAATGACTTTCCTTTTTACCGTTACTTTATTGATTAGAAATTACAAACAGATGTCAATGGTGTCATGAGCATTAACCCTGGTAAAAACACAAATTGTTCTTATGACACTTCTGTTTGGGTTGAATAAACAAGACTTTATGTGTAAATCCGGCTATGATTGGCTGAGGAAGCTACGGTATCGAGGTCCAACCAATACACACGCGCCGCCGATCGTCAGTCTCAGCTGTACATCTTAATGTTTCACCTTGTTTATAAAGCATCGAATAAGTAATTGAAACCAAACTTACCAGAAAACTAAATGCTTGAACATACAGTAAATCAGGGGGACAGATGACAGAACCCGTCTTTGAGAAAAAAATGTATTTGATGCACAATTTGACATTTTAGTTTGGTCCATGTCCCATCTGCTAACATGGAGGAGGTAGGGTTTACAGTATGACCTATACTGAGGTCAGCCACCAAGGGGCGATCAAGACTATTTGACTGTTTCAGACTTTCAAACCACATAGACATGAGATGCATGTTGATCTTATCAAGACTCAACACAAACAAAAGTAACAGAATTTCAAACTATTCATATAATAATATGGCTACAAATTTACACAATATAAACAAAAAAGTCTTGATTTACAACAAATAACTATCATTTCCTACAACAATATGAACTATTCAAATATTACTATTTCCCTTTGCAAACCTCTCTAATGTCTATCGAGCAGAAAGGATCTCTGGTTTGTCGTTATTGCAGACGACAGGCTTCCTTTCAAGGTAAAGTATAGCTGTGAATTGAAGTGGACTGAACAACACACAATTTTCATGTCATGTAAATGGATTGTCTCGCTCCGCTGGATTGTCCCAGTGGACCTTATGGAGTAAAACTGATTTCATAGAAACAATTTAGCACAGGCCCAGTGATAACACCCTGTCCCTTTTAGAGCGGCATCATTACACAGGCTTCAGAAGTCAAACCACTCCACCTGGGTCCTTGTCTGCTGAAAACACTTCTCTGAGAGAAGAGACGGACCGTCTCAGAGAGAAAAGCCTTTTCAATTTCCAAAACATTGTCTGTATGAATAAAAGATAAACAATTGAAAAAAGAAAAAAGAAAGATGGAAAAAAGAAGTTGAGAGAGCCGTCTTCTTTGCTGAGCAGTCAGAGGATTAAGCTGACCTCTAAAATTCTCTGCCAGAAAAATATATGGGGGAAGGCATTCTTTCAAAGTGAGGGGTAGAGGCTTAGATTGCCAACATAGAACTGAAAAATACACAAAATGAACCACTAGAAAAACAAATGAAAACACCCCAAATACCCTCACATTGCTTCAAAGACGTCAGTGCAGCTATTGATTGGTAAAAACCAAAACAGTGATCAGGGTTATATCCAAATTGGCGACCCTCTTTCAGGACATGGGTTGAATGCAGGTCAGACACTTGCTCTGGTGTGACAAAAAAAGAGGGGTGGTGGGCTCTGACATGCATATTTAATTGTGGCAGCAGCAGCAGCAGCAAAATTAACGGCAGAGAGAAGTCTGTGTCCACAGGCAGACACAGACTCAAATGCAAAAGAGAGAGAGATAGCTTGCTACTTATTTTGAATGGGGCCTGGTGAAGTCTAGTGGTGGGGTTTATGTGGGCACTTGAACCAGTTCAACCAGGTTCAAGTTATCTGACGCCACATCGACACAACCATCATTGTCTTAGTTGACCTGGCTGGTGTTGAAGTAGTGCCATGCTTTGCATCTCGGTGCCTGCTGTTCGAGGAGATAATGCATTTTCCTTAATCCGTTAAAGGGCGAATAATCCGTAGGTGCTCTTTGTCATGAAACACTAGAGCAGCTGTTTTCACAATAAGAGCAACCTTCAACCCTGCAGGTGCGAACCATACACTGTGTGTAAAAGATGGACGATGCATCTCCACTTCCTCCCGCTGCCCAGAAATGAAGTCAAAATATCCAGGATATGAACACGGCCATTTTGTGCCTTTCAAGCCCGAGTCTGCACAGTACTGGTATTGAGGTCCCCATGATACTTGACCAGTCGTGATTCAGTCTCACCCCGTTCTTTATTGCAGGGGTTTATGATACTGCAGCCAGCCACCAGTTGGCTATAGAGACACTTTGGCTTTACTTTTGGGAGCTGCCATGTGGTCCTTTTTTATAAGTCTATGGTGCGACCACCTGCAGTAGTTCTCTGCTGGAGTGAAAACGTGACAGCTTGTAGACATGCACTGCTGTGGGCTTCTGCCGCCTCCGGGATAATGATAGCCGGCACCCTTCTGGGTAAATAGACATGATTTGACAATGACGAAATGTTATACGCAACCCATTTCCCTTTGCTTCACAACAGTAGCACACATCACTTTCTGTTATCCAAAGTGCCTTGTGGTACAATCAGTGTGGGTGGCGTGGTGGGACGTAAACCCTTATCTGTGCTAATGTTAGTGCAGCGGATCAGGCAACAGAGCTATGTCAAGAAGGAAATCCTTCTCCTTCCACATAACCTTTAAAATGTCTTGCTTTACCTACTGAACAGAGGAGAGACACAGAGTGTGTTAAATATCAGTATCACCTTCAGTAAAGGAACGTCAAGCCAAATTTCCCCACATTTTTGTCTCTTCTCTGTGCTTTGCTGCATTCCTCCCCTTCTGTTTCCTTGCTGAGTGGGTCCCCCCCCCCCCCCGTGAAAACATGCGCTCTCTGTGCTGATAATTTCACATCTTGTCTCTGCGGAAATCCCATTTACCTGTCAGGCTTGAAACACTGCTGGATCTTTTGTGCTTTTCTTTGTGATAAAGACTCCCATCTGGGGACTGGCCTTTGCTTTGACAGACAGAGGTGTGGAGGGTGGAGAGGAGGGAGGGAGGGAGGGAGGGAGAAAATGCAAGGAGTAAGCAGGCAGAGTGATGAAATCATATTGAATGCAAACGGGGGGGAAATTACCCAGAGTCAAATTGAATTCTGATCAGCAGTGGCAGAAAAATATGCACAGAAAGGAGAGGGGAGTCCCCTCCAATGTCAGCCTGTATTTTTCTATGTGCTTTTGATATGCTGAGGTCATCTGAGCCATTTTCTTCTTTATTGGTGGGTCTGATTGAAACACCTTTCTACTATTTAAATGCTAATAGACGACGCTGATGTTGTCCACAGAATAAAGGAATCAAAGAAACGTCCGTCCACATCTAATCATGTTTGATGTTCTCTTCCCACTCTCCATCAACTCCCTTTCATCTCTCCGTCACTGATTTGCCGGCAACAAGATTGGATTTGCTAATTGCACGGTAACTTTCCATCTCTCCACTGTACCTCCTCCAATTGGTGATTACTTCCAGGAGAGGCCATTTTCCTTCACACCTTGTCTCCCTCGTCCTCTTCGACACAAACTCCTAATGTTCCTCTGAACAGAGCTGTCTCCTCTCTGTGTGTGGGAGTGGAACGTGCAACGTGCATGCTCGTATTGAAGGGCGTTTGTCATTAAAGTGCAGGTCTAGGAAATAATTCATCATGAAATGGTGGCTGTTGATAATTTACATGACAGGGGAGGATGGATACAAAATGATATAGTCTGGTGAGGCATGTTGCAGCCCCGGCTCCCCATAAATCACTTCCAGCCATCAGTCACAGCACTGCATTTCACCCCTTTCCTCCAGTTACACACACACACACGCATACACACACACAGAATCCCAAAGAGAACTGGGAAATGGTAGCAGTTAGCATGTTATGCATCCAGCTTTGAGCATGCAAGTGTTTTGGCCATTTGGTACCCAATGTGGTGCCTAATCATCCTGAATTCAACAAGCTATAATCTCAAAGTGACTCTAAGCGTTAACAGGACTTCAAACAGTTAAGACGTTACAGATGGATCATGGGGTTATGTGAATATGACCATTTATTCATCATCACATGAGAAGGCTGAATCCAATGTTTACTGAGCTCATAAAAGGAGCAGTACAGTTGTGTTACAATTATTTATAGGGCTGGGGATCGTTCGTAATGATATGAGACTATTTGGATTCCCTGACCTTGGAACAAAGAAGGAAGGTTCCAACTCAGTGCCCAATTGGAGCATTAAAGACATCAAGCCATGCTACAAATCTTGGTGTAATTATGGATGTGAATTTCAATGACTACATGAAAGCTATAACTAAATAATTTTGGGTTCTCAAGATTAAAGCTAAGATTTTGTGTCCAAACAAGACTTATTTGTGCTTTTATTTTCTCCAGACAGAAAACTGTTGCTAGAGTTATGACTAAAACTAGGAAAATAGAGATATTCCTCCAATTCTCTGGTCTAAACATTGATTTCAAATTCTTACTTGATGTCCACAAGACATTCAATTTAGAGGCAAATAGCCACTATGCTGCCCACTGTTTCTGTACAGCACATTGAATGACCTCTGCGTATGATAATCGGCTATACAAAAAGACTTGCCTTGTCTTAGATATAATATTTGAGTTCTGGTGCTTATTCCAAATCCTTTATACATTCCCAGACTTTTGAGAGAGGCAGGTGTATTTTCTACAATCCCTTTTTAATCAAGGTAAGAAGCAACAATTAAAACAGGTTAAATGTTGTAAAAACACAAGAGCGTGGCCTGAATGAAATACTCTGAAATTAGCAAAAAGTTTGATTAAAATCCGCAATTAGCTCATCGGAAAATAAGTCAACAAGATTAGGTATCTGACCAGATGAGCAATTGCAGGTTTTAAGACCCTGATTATACGAGTAGAAGAAACAACTTTGGAATCAAGCTGAAACAAGGCAGGACCCACATTTCCAGCTGAATCAATAAAACGGTAAATGAGGAGGAAGTGTTGGTGGATTAATTCATGGATATCACCCACTCCACCATTCTCATTCTTCCGAGCATGAACAGATTACGGATCAGTACACAAAGGCCCTCATTCACTCATTCAGTGAGGCTGCTGCTATAACACACTGGATGTCATCCGGCACGATGCTGCGATGGCCAATCGAATGCAGGCAAATTAACTTAACTGTAAGAATCCCCGGTAATGTTTACTTTACTACTTAGACCGTCCTTCCTGGGTCGTGTGCAATCATCTCATCTGTACCCGAAACTAGACTCCACCACTGAAACAGCCCCTGTATTCAGCCTGAATGCCCAGTGACTCGTCCCCACCAACCCCCACCTTTTGGTTGCAGAAAGAGAGAAAGATGGGATAAAAGTGCGAGATACAGGAAAAGCAAAAGCATTATTCAGCCTCATCATTAAAACAATGGGGTTAAAGGCTTAGCCGTAGCCTCTTATCAAATTCCCAGCGGGTGATAAATGTGTCTTCGCTTTCGAACAGAGGAGGATCCTCGCTGATAAAGACAACCGGCAGCAAGAGAGCGAGGAAGAGCGAGAGACACAGAGGGAAAGATGGAGAGAGTATGCGGAGCAGCATATGGTTTATCTTCGCCTCTAATTAGCTACTGTACGTATAACTCCACAGCCGCAAGCAATTTTGGGAATCTCAATGAATTTCTGGGCCGCTCTCATGTTTTTATTTTCATTTTACACAAACAGGGTTTGGAGGCGAACAAAAGCCGGAGGGACTGTGTATCCGTCTATCTGTGCATGTGTTCATTCGTCCTTGTTTGTACGTGTGCTGAAGGTAGGGTATAAACCTTGGGAAGAGGTGGAAGGGGGGGCAGAGAAATTGAATTACTCTAGTCCGTCTATGAGGAGAGGACAGGCTGAGAGCACTGATGGGATTTCTGCTACCAGTCCCTAGCCATGGGCATTTAATCCGCTCTGAGGAGACTCTGAATGTGCACAAAACCCGTTCTTCAAGCGACCTGAAACAAGTGCACGTCTTTCTTCCAGCGCTTTGCAGTAAGTGCTGGCTAAGTCACATTCACACAGACCGGCACAGGTAGGGCAATGAAGCCCAGGACAGCATTATTTACTATTATTATGGGGCTGACAGTGAAAAGAGAACCCATAATAACAGTAAAGGACGTCCTCCAGGGTGTTTGTGTGATTGTTATTAACAAACTGACTATAACGCACTCACTAAAAAGTCTCAGAAGAAGTTAAAACAAGTTTTCTTGTTGTCTAGGTTTCTGGTTGATTTGAGAGAAAGACTTGAAGTCACTCGAGAACGTCCCTTTCCAATCAGGTGCTGGGTTTAAACTCAAAATATATTACGACACAAGAGAGCGAGATTTAATATCACAAACCGTAGTAATTGCTTATGCAATTAAAAAAGGATTTGAGTGATACTTGACTTGCCCAAGAGGGGGTCATCACACAGAGACAGTGGGTCATTAATATGAGCTGGATTGCAGTCAACAGTTCCCAGGGTGGAACTGCTCGCTCTGATGAGCCAGAGGAAGACTAATTGGTGTCACACCTTTCCCATGTGCTGCTGTGTTGCTGAGATAACACACGGGTGCTCACTGTAAAATATATCATGTGCAGAAAATGCACCGCTGCATAGCGATTTATATGCAAAGGGCATATACACGCGAAGGAAATGTACAAAATAAACAGTCTTGCACACACAATTATTCAAACATCCCCCCCCCCACACCCAAATTGTGTGAGAAGAAGAAGTGAGAGCAGTGAAAAATACCTCAGTGAGGAGAAATCAATTACGTGTATTTCTTTGTCTGCAGGGGACGACTGTATAGTCTCTATTTCCATCATATATCAGTGGTGGTGGTGGTGGTGGGGGGGGGGGGGGGGGGGGGGGGGCTGCAGGAAGCAAGCAACAGCAGTAACAGCCTCACCAAATGCTGAGCAAAATCCCAAGCCACTGTACGTTCACTGACACTACAAAAAGGAGTGGCTGTAGAACTCCAGTCAGTCCCACAGAGCCATGTGTGTACGTTCTCACAGCGCGGGACTGATGTGATGCTAGGGAAACATTTGTGTAACATCCAGTGATCCAATTACAAGGCTGCTTTTCGGTACACTTTAAATTACCCGACAAAGAATGCGGAAAGTCGTCCTCTTACCTCTTTGTTCTTGCCAGACTGCTGTTTCGCTTTGCTCCAGTAAGAACTTTAGAGCTGCCAACAAAGAGGAATATTCTGGAAGTGTTTTGTTTCCCCTTTTTTTTTTTCAAAACAACATCCATGCATTACTGGTAGACAGAAACACGGTTAGGGTGTCGTAAAGCATTTCCAGTCTTGCAATAAAGCTCAGTACTTTTTTTACAGTATAAAATGTGTAATCCTTCAGCAGCGGGTTTCATTTGTCTTCCAGGCCAAAATATATGAGCACGAGCTTCACAAACATAGATGAAGACTTATCCCTGTCAGCTGCTCACTTTAATGAAAATCTTATTAGAAAAATGACATTCATGCTTCATCTGCATCGATGCTTAACTTTTCCGACACAGACTTGAATCATTCTGAGAATAAGACTGGATACAGAAGTGTGTGTGTGTGTGTGAGGTTAATGATGGTGCCCTTTACTGTAATGACAGAAATGATCACCAGAGTAAAAGATCACATCTGGAGGATAGAGGATCACAGGGTGCAGCGGTGAGGACAGATAGCGGAGGGAGATGATGCGTGAATAAAGCAACGCAAGGAGGGGGAAAAAATTACCATCGCCAATGTATGTCCAGAAGAGACATCATTTACCATGGATGAGAGCCTCACAGACAGGAAGACAAACAACACACATCCTTATTCCCTGGATCTCTGTTTTTCTTCAATGTGCAGTAAATAACATATCCGAGTTTTCTGCAATTCTTCACTCGTCCGGATTGTTTTCTTCTATAAAAGGCCCACAGTCTCTCCGATGGGATATTTTTACCAGGCGCTCGCCTGCCCTGCAGGGAACTTCTGCTTCATGCACTCCTTAGTTTTGCAGCTATAACTTAAATAGAACACACACACACACGCACGCAGGAAGGCACACGCACCCACACACACCACTTTCCATTCACAATGTTATTTACCACTAGCAAGGAGGTTATGCACTCTATTTCTGTGTGTCTGACTCTCTGCAGGATTATGCAAAAACTACTGAACCCGTTTTTTCTAGATTAAAATATGAAAATGTGGGAACAAAAATATAATTTTTACATGTTTAAATTCCCAGATAATTCCATAAAAAATATAAAAATAGTAAAATGCTCACAGGGGCAATGCTAACAATTAGGTATGTGTTTATTATGTTCATTATTTAAATTTAGCATGTTAATCTAATCAGGATTTAAAAGAGCTGAAGATAATAAGACTGTCTTCAGTTTTGTAGGTATTTGGTCATAAGTCATATTAATGGACAAATTAATACTTTCAATTGACTGTGATCAAATGGGATATATGAAACATACTTTCTTCTCTGAAGAAATATGAAAATAAGTACGATATATCATGGCAATTTGTCAGAGCATCACCAAAGAGCAAAACATTCTCTGGATGAAAAATTGTTGTTGAGCTATTTCACAAAAAAACTAAAATGTCAACCTTGTGGTGGCACATGATTCTAGAGCAAAATGGTGGAGTAAACTACCAAACAGCTGACATTTCCCTCCACAACGTGATGCTGTAAGAATGGCTAAAAATATTTCCTTTACCAAATACAAAACATAAATCATTTTTTTTAATCACAGCATATTCTCTGTCACTAATCTTTCTGGGAATCTACGATTGAGGTTACAGACCAAATTATTCTTTACATTGGGTGCGTGAAGATGATCCATGTTGGTGGAAAAGGGCCATAAGTCATTTCCTTCCATTTTCATAGACTGACACAGAGTGCAGAGCTGATCACAGTCCCTTTTACAAGCATGCCTGCAGGACGGACTCCAGTAGATTCAGGGTACAGATGTAACAGCATCAGTCATCACCACGTTACTCCTTGTCGGGGATGAAGGAGAGAGCAGAGGCAGCAGGAGCGAGAAACCAGAGGGGAGGAGAGAACTAAGCGACAGAGCCTGTATTATTAAACAATAACTGGTTGTATTCTTTTTCATGTGGTTTTAGTGGAGTCATCAGATTACTCCGTTTTTATACATTTAGCTGATTTGTGAAGAGCTAAAGCTGTGCTGTGCAGAAATGTTTTTTACAACAGTCATCAGGAACTTTTTTTCTTACTGCTTGGAAAGACAGTAATCTCCCCCTTTCAGTGCCAACATTGTTTAAATAGCAAATACACTTGTGCCCATTGTGGTCAGACCATTGTTGGTGCATTGTCATCTTGAGATATTGAAAGGCAATTATGTGTTTGACCAACAAACACCCATGAAGCATAGACTACATTAAGACGGACTTGTCTCCTCTTCTTCCAACTATCCAGAAGTTAATCCAAAATATCAGCATCAAATAACTAATTAAAACTGAACTTACCAAACAAATGAGCAATTTAACAAATGCCCAAAAAAAATTCTGATGGTTTATCAGTTGATGGTTTATTTGACGCGTACCTTGACATTTTAGCCCAAGTCCAATCTGTCCATCCAAAAAGGAGCCAAGATTTATGACCTCTACTGCAGCCAGCCACCACGTGGCAATATAAGATGCTTTGGCTTCACTTTTGCGGAGCTGTCATGTCTTCCATCTTTATATCCAGTCTATCTTCTGAAGTGGCAAACTTGCAGTATTTCACTGAACTTATAATCAAAATAGTAATATACACCTACATAGACAGTGCAGGCCACGCATGTATACTCTGCATAACACACACAAGAACGACGTGATCATGCCCTTGCACTTCACTCATGAGCAAATGAAAAGAGTCATCTTGGCGAATCTGCGTCATAATACTAATCCATCAACGTGCAAGAGTACCTGGCTTTTATAGGAAATGGGTGATGGCACTCTGAGTCCTTTCTTGCATGTTACCCCGAAAGCACAGTCATGATTAATTAAGACTTTTTAAACCATGTGGCTGGCGCAACATCGTTAAACTCCCAAAAGTGGATTTGCACACGTCCTGAATGCACTTTCAATGCACTTTAAACCATGAGCTTAGATCGTTAAAACAGAGCCCTTAGTATCTTAATACTTAATTCATTCCCATAAAAATGCCAAAGCTTAGAATAACTTTACTGTGACTTTGTACCGTGACCATTGTTATCTATGGGATAGGACTGGACACAGAGGATTCACAAACTTGATGAAAAAATGATGACGGCTCACACTGTAGACGCAGTAAATCACAGAAATCCCATCCTTTCTCTGGCTGTAGCAAGAAGTGCCATATATTGTAGAAACCACACATAAATGTATATGCATGCAAACATGAGAAAATCATGTAGTGTACCCAGCTTTACAGTGAGCAGCATCAATTATTAAAAACCATGTATGTGTGTGTAAAGTTCATACAGTACATGTTGGGTGTGTACTCTGAATTTATAATTGTGGACAAGAACTGCTGTGAACAAGAGTTGTGAATGAGAGAGGACACTTGCACGTGCATGTTCTGCACATACAGTAACACGCTCCGTCCCTCCACATAGAAAGCCTGTACGGATTGCCCTTTAAATCTTTAACCAGTGTTCCCTTAGAGGAGCAATCAATTATGAGAGAAAGGGTCATCAGACCAAAACGGGCCAACATGGTTAAGTACATGCAGGAATAATGGTTGGATAATGAAATTAATACCATCTCCCGCCAGTCACCTTGATGCATGATTGAGGAGCAAGGCATGAGACCATATGAGAGGTCCCGTCCATCAGCTGTGCAGGAATGGCTGCATTGAGTGATGTGTATGTGACTGGATGTGTGTGTGTATGTGTTTAGCTGTTGCCTCCTTCCAGACTTATTGTCCTTGTGAGAGGTACCCTTGTATTACACTCCTCTAAGCTCGCAACAGAGAATTTTAATTACGGAATTATTCTTCTTATAGGATGTCAACGTATTCGGTAATTAAATTACGCCTGTGTTGTTTGTGCGGGTGACAAAAGCTCCTCCTGTGCATCTGGCTAATGGCATATTAATCCTCCGGGCTGGGATCTTAACTCTGCGTTAGGTAGATATGCTTGAAATGAGCAGGTTTAAGAGGAATATAAGCCAAGAATTATAAAGACGAGAAATTTAAGACCACTTCACAGTCGCTTGAATCCATGATCACAGAAAATACTGCTGATATTTCAGGGTTCTGGATGAGACAGCTGCTCGACTCTTCAAAAAATAAAACCGAATGGTCTCTTCAGTGACTTCTAATTGAGGGCAAATAATCACAAACCTGGCGTCAAAAGAGAAAGCAGATAGAAGGTATATCATGTTTAAGTGCCCTTGAACTAAATACTGCATACAAACTTGCTCATTCTCTGTAAGCTGACTCATTTAAAGCCAAAGCAACCAAAGGTAAAGGTGTAATAGGCCCAGGATTTGTGCTCCCCTGTTCTCTTACCTGCCTTCTTGAACCTGTCCAGCAGGTTTTGTCTGACGGCCCTCTGCAGGTTGAAGTAGTCGTCCTCCTCCTCTGGGCTCTTTAGATACAGAGGAATGTGCTGGAACACCAGGACGTGCTTGGGTTTCGGTTCCTGGACACAGAGACAGATGTGAGGGGTGAGAGCATCGCCAAAGTCCAAAGACAAAATTCAGTTGTTGCGTCACATGGCTGCAGACGAGAGGCAATTACCTAAACCGCGGCGTCCAGACACCGCAAAAGAAGACATTATCACACTGAACTCTTTCATAAATCAGATGAGAATAGAACCATGTCGTAGATGCTGTCTTACCGTTGAAAAGGAGGCTCTGCTCAGCTGCTCCTCCAGCCATATCTCCTGGGCCTCCTTCAGCTGAGGGCAGGCTGAGGCATCGTAGAACAGCTGGGAGTTCAGAACCAGGCAGAGGACGCCGCCCACCTGAGACCACGGGACAGAAAGATGTGCTAGATGTTAGTACCTACATTTGATTCATTTTTCAAACTATTCATAACAATTTGTACAGTTGTAAGAAAAAGGTATTTATTGACTACCTTTTTTTGAACCAACTTTTCTGCAACCTACAATTGTTTTTCCTATCATTTTTACTGCTGCAAAACTGCGCAGAAAATCAGTGAAGAATCATCTTAGTTGGAAAATTACACTACTAGCAGCTATAGACGCATATTAATACAAGCAAAGCGAACAGGGCCCTGGAGTAAAAGGGGGCTCATGGCCTTTTCTCAAGTGTGCAGCTATGTAAAAAGGACCAGGAACTAATAAAAGAAGCAATAGTTGCATGAATCAGAAACTGCTATATCTGAAAGAATAAGCCCTGATATCCTTTTGAGCTAGACAATCATCCCTCTAATGAATAACTGCTCTTCAGATTTTTTGATTAGGCAGACACAGTGAATCTCCATCAAAGTTAGCTGATAAACACAATGCTGATTGGAAAATCAAGCACCAGACATTTCAACGTGCTGTCGCTGATGGCCGCTGCTCTTAAAGCCAGAAGCCTGAGGTCTAGGTTGAATATTTTTCTTTTTTCAGTCAGTGTTATTTTCCGTATCATTTCCTACATGCCCTGGAGGTGCTTGACCAATCACAACATAGTGGCCCAGCTGTCCAATCAAAGAAGGCTGGACTTTATCGGGAGGGGGGCCTCAAAGAAACCAAGAGTTTCAGACAGAGGCTGAAAAGGAGAGGAGAGGGGCTGCAGCAATGGACAGCATGAGGAGACTGATGTGTTTTCTGCACATTAGAGTACGTAAACCTTTTCAAGTAATACCACAAATTAAAGTTATGAACATGGATGTGAGGATAATGTGTCTCCCTTCATGTCTGAGGTGTCTGCTTACCCAGAAGCTGAAATAGTCGTCCCCCCATGCACTGCAGTACTGCTCCACCGTACTCGGGGTGGGTGTGTTGCCCAGGTCGTGGTTCCCACTGACAAACACCAGAGGGATGGAGGGATCCGTCCCCTTCAAGGCCACCTTCAGGTCTCTCTCCTGACCTTCTCTGAACGGCGTGTCTGGGGGGGGGGGGGGGGAGGAGAGATCAGCTTATGTCCTTGTGACAAAATGAGGTGGCGGTCACAGCGCACATTGAAAAACAAAACAAAATGGACTCGTAAAAGCAGATGCTCAATAACAATAATCTAACTTGGACGACATAAAAATGAGACAGAGAGAGATAAATTCATATGGATGTTGATGAAGAGTGTCAGAGTATGTGTGTGAAGGGTAGTAGAGGTGAGAGTTGCCTTCGGGAAGGGGGGATTATTTGGATGATAACGATGACAGCACAGAGAATGATCAATGCTCTGCTCGGCTCGACTTTATATCACCATGGTTACTGACATGATGAGTAGTGTTCTGGTGGAACCCTCCCCGGTCGGCTCGGCCCAACCCAACCTTTCTGTGCTGATCCGTGCGCGGGCCACAGCTCTGTGGTGCACTTGTAAGATTCATTGGTCTCAGATACACGAGGCTGCTTGTTTTACAAGATCTTTACAATGTGATCAGCGGTTTGCTGTGTTCAAATCAGCCATATGCTATTAAGCCTGCAGTTCACAAAGATAAGAAGGGAGGGAGTCAAATTAATTCAGTCCCAGCATGTGTTTAGGGCAGAGAATGGGCCAGACTGTAATATATTTATGATTTAGAATGTATATCAAACAAACCTATCGGCCCCTGCTCTCAAGTTATTCCTTCTTCTCCTCTCCCTATTATTTCTGTTCCTTTTTATTCATCTGAGTAATTATTTTACTGGCCTACTTTTGGAGCAAACGTTTCCTTGGATGTTTGAAAGGACTCATTACATTAGGAGCCTTTTTTTCTGACAGAACAGCTTGTGCACGGCAGAGTGCGAGAATGCAGAGTTTAAAACGTACCCAGAAAAAAGGTAAAGCATCGTTTTCACCTGTCTGTCACTTATAAAATAAGCTACCTGGCAGACTTCAAACTGTCAATACAACACAAACATGCACTCAGATGCTGAGGGAGCCCTTTTTGTTATGTAAAACAGTTTCTGTGTGACACTTTTAAGACTGCATTTGTATTCAGTGACTGTTTATGTGGTAACTGCGTAAAAGTGTATTAATTTCCTCATGAGTAACAAGTAGTATTTCAACAAGTATGCTCAGATGAGCTATAAAATGGTAATAGATCATTACTAGCGGTCAACAGTGACATTAAACATTTAAGACTGATTTATGTGGATTTTCAATGTGTCTCAATCATAGACTGTTAATAAAGATGGATCACGAGTATCCACTTCCTCCCAAATGAAGCCAAATTATCCCGGATATGAACACAGCCATTCTTTGCTAATGATGTAATTTGGAGTCAGAGTCTGCACAGTAGTGATCGTGCTGTGGAGCCGCGGCATCAAGGTACCGCCGATATACGGACTCGAACAGTCGTGAGTCAGTCTAAGCTGTCAAATCGTGATGTTTCAACCTGTTTTTATACCATTGAATAACTAATTTCTGGATGATGACAAACATCAGTGTGATAAGAACTACCGAAAATGACAGAAACCATCTTTGAGAAAAATGTATTTAACATGTTCTTTGACTTTGGTCTGTGTCTCATCAACTAACATGGAGAAAGCAGGGTTTATCACCTTTCAGGAGCCAGCCACCAGGAGGCGATCAGGACAGTTTGCCTTCACTCTTGGGGGCAAAGTCATGTTGTCTTTCTTTATGTACAGTCTATGGTCTCAATATGAAACCATATTGTACATTTGTGTATTATGTATTTTGTACACGCTCGTAAATAATGATGTAGGTGTATTCCATCCCAAATTTGATGAAAAGAAATATTGTAATTAGAGCTGAAATTATTTGTTGATAATTTTTTATTTACTATTTATCTTTTATGATGGGCTATTTGAACGATTTTCTGACATTTTTAGACCAAATGTTAACCAAGCCATTAATAGGTTATGAAAATATTTGTTAATTTCAGCCCTAATTGTAATATATTTAGAAAAAAAAAAAGTTTGTCAATGAGACATAATTAAAAGACGTAATCATTACATAAATTGTCAAAGCAACTATTTCCTGCAGGTGATTTGTGGTGAAGGTCTGATCTCTTAGGAGTTGCGAGTGATGACAGCGAGTGATGACAGCTGAGGCCACAATGCTGTGGACTCATTATTCCACAATCACAATATTTGAACGCTGCCTCAGTTACATACAAACAAAGGCAGCCTCATTAATGAAGCTCGGATGGAGATCAGGAGAACAAAAGTTTTTTTTTTTTGTGGAATAGCTGAGGCAATTGTAGCCGCTGGTAGTTATCAACACATAACACATGTATCCATTTATTCACATCTAGTCAATTTATTTGATTGAAGTTTGTTTCTGCCAGTATTCAACAAGCTCAGAGATAGAAGGAGAAGTGAGTGAGAAGCGCTTTCCTCTTTTTTTAGCACCTTCAACTTGACCTTAAGCAAGGCACCTGACCTTCTCATCTGGTCCAGCAGAGCTACTCAGTGGCTAAGAACTGAAAAAACTGTTTAATGCTCGACATCACCCAATTGTGAATGTGTGTAATTAAGTGTAGCATTTATCCACATTTATCTTTAAATGAGTAAATGTGGATAAATAGCACTGGTAGGTTCACACAGTAGCAGGGTCACTGTGCTGCCTTCTGCTTCCATACACGTCCAGCTGCCTGCCGATCATAGGCATGAATCATCCCACAGCACGACAAGCCTCAAACATATGCTCAACCATGGGGTACTGTATGGTCATCATTCCGCAATTAAGGTAACAGACAGTGTCAACTTAAACTTTTATTTACTATTTGGAGGAAAATCTAGTTTTTTTGTTTTGTTTCTTATTTTTCTTGGAGGGGGTAAATAGAAGGTCTCCGTTTCAAAACTTTTTACACTCCTAATGAGAAGATGGCACTCAGTAGAGAACATACCTCAGCCAAGGCACAACCGTTCCTTTAAATTAAAGTCTTGTAGCTGAGGCCACATCATGTTATCTGAGCTGTTATCTTTCTAGCCCTATTTTTAAAATACAGTGATTGAAAAAGTCTACCCCTATGAAATCACATCTAAAGCCACTAGATCCAGATTCACTCACTCGTAGATATCAGTCCACTGAAAATGACAGATTTGTTTCATCAAGATCCATTAATTATTCCCTGGGAAATTGGTGAAAATGTCAAAAAATAAATACTAAAACTATAAATAGAACGGATATCTGTTCAGTATTTTTTTCCGGGGTCTGCCGACAAGCAAACCAACAAACGGGCATGGATGAAAACAGTGGTGGCAGCTGATCATGGTGTGTTTGATATGCAATACGCCTAGACTCACATGTTCTACCATTACTGGCAATAACTAACATTTCAATTGCTATAAATATTGTAATTTTGTCTATGTCCTCAGTTACACGTGGCATCTATTGCACTTGTGTCCGTCCTGGGAGAGGATCCCTCACATATTTTTTGGTAGTTTTCCTTACTCTTGTTGAGGGTTAAGCAGAGAGGATGTTGCACATTGTTAAGCCCTATGAGATAAATTATTAGTTGTGAATATGGGCTATACAAATAAAATCTGATTGATAACCTCCTTGGTGGAGGTAATAATTTTAGATAAAGATAAGAAATTAATTATATATTAAAACACAAAAAATAGTAATTAAATGTTGCAGATGTGTTCAGCACATAAACAAGCAGAAATCAGGAAACATTCTTTGAAAAATGTACTTATTTACCTAACCTGCTATCCTCTTTTGAAATAAGCAATTTATGTAGAGAGAGGGGTATGCGAAAAACAACACAAAAAAAACAAAAGCTGCTCTCCGTTCTCTCTGGAGCCGACTGAAAGGCCTTGTTCATTTAATGAGATTGCAACACCGTGATTCTCAAACCCTGACAGGGGACTTTGGCAGGTTTTCGTTGAGCTTGTCCAACACTGTAAGCACTTCTCTCAATTACCTCTAAAGACTGGCTGTCGACACCGCACACGGGCCTCAGTGTGTGGGGTCTTGCTGTCGCATACATTTTCTACACTTAAACAACTGCATTTTCAATGTGTGTGCACCAGTGAATTTGTGACTCAAGCAAGCAATGGCACTGGCAGGTTGTGCTGATGTAGCACTGGCCTGCAGGTTATGACAAGGCGGTGGCTGAGATGCAGTCAGCAACTCTATCCAAACCTACAACCTAGTATTATTACAGTATAATGAGATCAATCGTGCATGAGACCAATTTCAGCAAAAACACGTTCTGTGACCGTACACCACGAGACTCTCCGGCAGGCTTCGCTTTCTTTTTGGCTTGATTGCAAAAGTGGGGCCGGTCCTGTAAATATGAATGTCTTTCAAGGTGACTTGGTTACTATTATGTGATCAGGGAGTGTGACTGTTTCAATTACTTTCAGCACCTGAGTCAAGTGTTTGCCCACTTCTGTCTGCCTGCTGAGACATCATGCCTGTTGTAGGAATACACACAGCTCAAACTGAAAGTATTATGCATTGTATTGGCAGTTTTTATATTTGTGTTATAATTAATAGATGAAACAGACATATGTAGAAGAATGTATGAACAAATGTGTTTCTCATGGTTTAACTAAATTACAAGAGTGGCAGAAGGAAGTTTATGGCTCACCACTGGGCAAATGGTCACCGCAGGGGTTTACTTAGTGTGTCTGAAGTAGAGGCGTGAGGGGATCTCTGCATGATATACAGGACTGGGGTCTTTTGTGTTGTAAACGAAGATAGGAGATCTCGGAGACAGATTGTCTCACACCAGGGGTTTCG
The DNA here is from genome assembly GCA_006182925.3 of Reinhardtius hippoglossoides. Classification (NCBI taxonomy): domain Eukaryota; kingdom Metazoa; phylum Chordata; class Actinopteri; order Pleuronectiformes; family Pleuronectidae; genus Reinhardtius; species Reinhardtius hippoglossoides. The sequence continues at coordinate 12,558,897 of CM031690.1, forward strand.
CACAGAGAGGGAGACAGGATGTCTGCTCACCCTGGTCAGACATCAAGAGGCTGAAGATACCTTTGCTCCTCGCAGGGAGGGGCTTATGATGTATAAGAATCTGACTCTCCTCTTGCTCTGTGCTCATTCTATACACGCTACAATAGGTGACTGTGTGGGGTGAGTCCACCTAAGGGTGTTAGAATTGAACTTACCGAGAGACAATGTATGACAACGTATGACAATGTATGATAGTGTACGATTATGTAATAATTGTGTATTATTAAACAGAAATTGCCACCACAGCATTATGCAGAGTTAATACTTGATGACAATGCTGTCAGCAAGTCACATGGTCCAGCCACATTCTAGGTTCTGTAGTGGAAAATAACTAAGTGTGGTTGAAACCTATTTTGTAGTTGAAGAGTAACTTTTTGCATACCTGTCCAATACTTTTATGACCTGAACGGTTTATGACCTGAAACCTGTATGACCTTTCTATTACTTATTGACTGTCCAAGAACCTAATGGAAACATATGCAAATCAGTTTTCTGTATCTTAATTCCTGTCTCAAACTGCGCCTACAGAACCAGTCTGAACTGGCTCTGACAAACAGCCTTAGTTCTCCTATATAAGATCCTTGCATTTGACTGTTCTCCATCTTCACTCTGAGATCCCTGTGACTCTCTGTGTTGATCCTTTCTGCAGAAAGCCAAGCCTGAAGATGAAGGTCTTTATCAATCAATCAACGTTCCCACCTTCACCTAAAGTCATGAGCTCTGGATGACCTCTTCCTTTGAAGGTTTTCTGGCCATGTCTAACTTAGAAGAGCCCCCAGGACAAACATCTGCTCTAGCCTGGAAGGATCTGGAGGTCATGGCTTGGGAAAGGGACGTTTTGTCTACCTGTTCATGCTGCCACCACAAACCGGACAAAGAGCTGGCAAAAGCAGATGGATAGATCCAGTCTGACACTTACCAGGGTTGTCTTACAGGGTCTGAGAGGATCTTTTCACACTGACATTTGAGCTGTGTATCTCCTGGGTCTCTTAAAAAAGTTTATACACTTATATACTACTGGCAACCCCAACCCCCTTAGAAACCTATTAGCCACTGCATGAACCATTAGATAAACACACAGAGAACATCCCACCCTCCTCCAAAAAAATATCCAAAATGTGTCCCAAAAACAAATTCTCCCAAGGCGGTCAATCCTTCATAATCACATCTGCTTCAGAATCCCACAGAGGGACACATTTTTTCCACTGCCTTCAATGGCAATTTAACAGGTTTCCACAATTACAGTGAGGGAACAGGAAAGTCCCAAGGTAACCTCTATGTCACCTGTCAGCTTTACCCACATGTGAGCGCTAACACACGGTAATGCACACATACTTGAACACTTCTCCTGCTGTATCATGCGTAACATCCCTCATGAACCCCCAGAGACACTGCTTGAATCCTTTGTAGTGCTCATTAGGAGAGTGTTAAGTCCAGCATGTTTCTCTAATCTAATCAGCTCTCTAACTCGCACCCCCCCCCCCCCCCCTCGCTCCCTCCGCTCCCCTCCTTACTCTTTATCCCCTTCATTTGTCAGCTTTGAAAATAAGTGAGAGAAAGACACAAGAGAGTAAAAGTGAGGGAGGGAGAGGCAGAGATAGGGAGAGGACGAATGTCGAGATTGAAGGAAGTCCTTGAGACGGGAAGGCGTCTCTTGAGGGTTAGCGTGGATTGGAGAGGAGACAGTGAATTGGGATGAAGAACGTTTTGTCAGTTAAAGTCTGGACAACATGTCGTTGGAGCAAATTCTGGCCAGAATTTCTTACAGGAATCATGACCTGTTTTGTGGGGAATAGATCCTTGTGGACCTCTGTGATGTGATGCAAATGAAGTCCTTTGGGGTTCCTCTCCATCTTATGTGCACGAGTACTTCTGATCACTGCTTCACCAACAATTCTTTGATAAGAACAGGGATTTTTCAAATGATAAGATCTTTAGTCAGCCTTCACTTTCCCTGACTTCAAATTAAGATCTAAAGTTGAACAAACCCTTACTAATGAACACCAAGATCCCATTGTTTTTTCATGTTTACTCCAGAACAGTTACAAGAACTAAAAGAACTTCTGCTTCCTCAACACCAGATTTAATTCACACTGATGCTGCTTCAAATAAATTCATCAGAGGCATGAATAAGGGAGTGTGTTTGGGTAGAGTGTCAGACTCGCAAATGAAGCCTGTCAAAATAAGGTACGAGGCATAAGACTGCAGCTGTTTACTTAAGAGAACAGATAGATGTTAGAGGAGTGAGAGAGAGAGAGAAAGGAAAATAAAATGTGAGAACAACGGAGAGGAGAGATAGAGAGTGAAATCCGTGGGAACAGAAATACAGTTGCCAATTTCCCGTCGCCGACAGGCAGCAGTGTTGACAATGCCGGTTGACAGCCAGCTTCCCCTGGCCGCCACCCATTCATTCTGTATTGTAAATAAACTGTCTAAGGGGAAATGTCAGCTGAGAGACGGAAGGAGCAGCTCCTAATATCTCTTCCCTGCTCCCAAACCATGCAGCAGCCCAGTTGCCAGGCAAGTGACGGACAAGGCAAGTAATGAAGATGGCAGACACAACCTGCTCTGCTAGGGCTGACAGTAACAAGGGCTGACGCCGCGACGCTTAAAGGTCCCCAAGGCCTTGCCGCTTAAACCCCATGGTTACACTATCTACTGTCCCACTGTGCATCTGAAATAGATCTTGCTGTGACCTATAAATGCGACTGATTAGAGAGAGACTGGGGGGGGGGTGGAGCAGTGCGGAGTGGGAAATGGATGGCAGCCATGTCTTGGTCTAAATGTTGCAATCATGGAGATGACAAGGAAGCTTGGACGCCTCCAGCAAGACTCTTTGGATGATAGGGAGAGACAGCTCCAGGAGTGTTCACGACTGTGCCTGTGCAGCTAAAATTGGTGGTCATTGTGACCCAAAAAAGGGAACAGGAAAGAAATAGCTGCTCTGTGACTAAGCCAAGGCAAAACTGTGTTGCACATGAACAGTTTGCCTTGAGTAAAAATTTTTGAAACAGGGGCCAAGGACATACAAATGACATGCTGCACCAAATCTAGACTCTCTTACATTATGTTCACATCATGTACAAACTCAGGGACACTTTCAACATGATCCAAACGGACACGCTGGCAGAGATGGAGAAAGTGGCAGCGTCGTCTGCTGACATTTTTCTCTCTCTCTCTGCCTATTCCTTGAGGCCAGTCAGCCAGGCAGGCACCTCATGCAAGCTCTCTAATTGTCATGCAAAGGTAGTTTGCACTGGTTGGCGGCTCGCGGCTCTTTGTGCTGAACATTAATTCTGCAGTGGGTCCTGCCAGCCCATTCGGTTTACCCTATTATAGAATCAGGCACCTGGACATTGAGAAAAGCGCACACACCGCGTAGTAGTTACTCATTTCATTACAGTTCCTCCAATAACAGCATCCATTTGTCTCTAATGTCTGCCAACAGCTACAGTCAATGTCTTAGACTGTTGTCTATAGCTTTAAAATGTATTCTACTTTATAGGTAGGATCGGCTGGTTTAAGTTTACATGTTAGCATTGATCATCATATTTCTAGTCACAGAGCGAGGCAGGCAGAAGGCAGCACAGCCTGAGCCAAACACAGCATGTCAGCTCCAAATAAGGTAGGAAATGAGCAGTTAAATGGTTTTATTTTGTTTACTTGGCCAGCCGTTTCTGGAGGTGTCCAACTATTTTCAAACACAGTTCCATTCTGAAAATGTATTTGTCAGGCTGGACAGGGACAGCATCTGACGAATTTGAGAAAAGCAGCTGCTGTTCTGGCGGAAAGACATCCAACAAGTCAAAGTCAAAGATTGTGAGAAACCAGCATACACTACTGCTATAGAACTTATTTACAGACAAATGATTGAATACACAAGCATCATATTCTCCATCTGCACCCAGGATTGATCTGCTGAACCATTTCAACAAAGCTAAATCTTGCCGTCATGCAAACAGCTTGAAGGCAACCAGGTGCTTTTTATAGATAAATATTGGATGCTGTCACGGGGGGTCTGATGTTAACAAAGACAACTACAACTTTTCCTTTACCTCCTAGCTGAAGCTGAAGCTGAAGCTGGAACAGACGAGGTGCTGTTTTACAGATTTTTAGAACATAAAGTCAGGCTGGTCTGATCAATAACTGAAATCAGAATAGCCAGAAGGCCTGTGCTTTTTCACAGATAAATATCACCAGCTGTCATAGGGGAGCACGTTGTTTACCGACTCTTGGCTTGGAAAAAGAGAAGAGTAATGTTCAAATTGACCTCAATGAGAAATATTCTGCAGCTGAACCAACCCTAGGCTGATGTTATTCAGGGACTGCATTAATAACATTAGGACTATCTCAGGCTGCAGGTAAGAATACATTATATCAGACATGTTCCATTCTTTTTATGAATGTAGGGACCCTCACTCGGATTCTGATAACAACATATGTGTAATGGACACAGTATGAGGCAGGTTTGAAAATAGCTTCTGCATATTGACTCTCTCTTGGCAGCTGGAGCTATACAGAATATGGCACATATAATTATTCCATATAATAAAACACCATGTCTATTACAGGTGTTTCTTTTTAGGTCAATTCCCAGAGACCATTTCAAGAGATGGATACATACATTGGTTTTTCAGGTCACAAACCTCCTTAACCTGCAGAACTGGGAACACAAATAATCAATTCTGCCTAAGGCTACAAAACATTGTCTCAGATTACACTGCACACATTGTGTCCCTATCTGGAATTCTACATGACAGAAAGACAGTGCAATATTAATGGTTTCAGTCAAAGACATTCATGTCACGTTTTACTGTTTTGACAAATGTATTTGACTCTGGCACAATAGTTTCAGATCAGTTTCCCTGGCCTCACCAGTCATTTCATACTGGGCAGGTCACACACTAAAACCTAGCAGAGTCAGGAGAGCCAGGTTCAACGCAGCTGATCAGTCTGACCTCTATGCATCATGAAATAATATAAGTTATATCAGACCAAATATATCACAGATATGTAGTTAGTTTAAGTAATAATCCAGTCGTTTGATTTCAGTGAATAACCAGCTAAATTAATTTAAGCCAGCCAATACAACTTTAAAGTGTGTAAGAGAATTAATTGTTAATGTAAAAAAGGGACTCTACTTGTAACTTGCTAACTCAAAAGTTAGTGAATTATATGTGTATTAAAAGTACTATGTGTAATTCGGCCGCTGGTGGTCTCTTAATCAAAACAACAACAAAAGGACGTGAAGAAGCATTGGATCATGGGAGTTGAAAATCGACCTGACTCTAGAGTAAATCATGTTCACGTATTAGGTAAGTACACAAGTCAACAGAATATATAACATAGGTCTAGACGTTTTTTTCGACATTTGAATGAAGAATTGTGACATATTACATCTTTAAATGTTGACTAACACTTCATTGTCAATTTTTAGTAGAGTAGAGTAGCTCATCCACTAACAAGGAGGCTGGTGCCTGTGCTCCTATGGTCCACTTGTGACCTTGGGCGTGACACTGAACCCTAACTTGTCCTTGACGCCTGTGCCCACAGAGTGAGAATGATGTGTGACAGGAAAAGCGCTGCACATAGTCTCGCTGTGTGAATGGGTGAATGTGACTTGACATATAAAGCACATTGAGTGGTCATTAAGACTAGAAAAGTGCTGTATAAATGCAGTCCATTTAGCATTTTGACGGATGGAGCTGGGTGTCTAAATAGAACACTGTAATGTAAGGTGTAATTGGAGACCAGCTGATGATGGGCTGATGAGGGGGCACAGATAACTTCCTGCCTGAATCTGCAGTAAAAGCCCCTACATCTATACTGTGGGTGACATACATCAGATCACTTGTCAGTCTTAACAGAACCATTGATTAGCAGCGAATGTGATGTCCCTCATGAAAAACCTGTGTGTAGTGATCAGCCTCGTGATCTCAGGAGGTCAAGTTTTCATGTACATTTGTTTGTTTGTTAGTTATTTAGCAGGATTACACAAAAACTACACAACCAAATTCCTTAACATTTTGTAAAGGAATGGGGCATGACCCAATTTTGAATTTCAGTGCTGATCTGGATCAGGGGCATTTCAAGGAATTTGTTTAACTTTCTTTTTGACAGTGTTTTTCAAAATTTGTGTTGAATCCTCAGAGAATGATCCACTGATCTTGATGTAAAATGTCTGGCATGAGGGAGCAAATATTTATGAATTTGTGCAGTATGGTGCATCTAGTGAATTTAAATGTGTTTTCATGAGCTGAGTGTCGGGCCATGGCAGAGGTATGCAGTCTCATTCTAGTTGTCCTATATCCAGATAAGTTAGTTGCTGTATTTGATGACGAAAAACAACAAATGGTTATGACTTGTTTTGCTGACTGATAACTCCACTAAATGTTACATCTTTTGCTGAATACAAACGAGGCCTAAAACAAGTTGATGGTGAAATGCATGAAATGTATCTGAAGAGTTTGGCGGTACCAGTAATGTGAGGGCCCCATTTTAGACACTTTGAGATAAGTGCAGCATTTGCATGGGTCTGCGTGAGGGAGCAGATGCCATGAGATAACACTCATGGCATGGGGCCACTGCTGCATCATCTGGATTGACAAAAAGAGCCTGGACAGGGTTGAAGCTCACACAACTGGCATCTGAGAGCTCACATTGTGTCCTCCGACAATGGGCAGATAAATGGAAGCTACCATGGTTGATGCCAATATTTTTGCTTTTACTGTCCATCCGGCTGTGGGACTGCTGGGAGCCTCTTGTCTCTTTGGCGTATTTTTACCAGTGAGCATGTTTTGTTGTAGTTTCTTTGCAGCTCTCAGAATCCTACATGCGGTTATGGTTCAGAGAAGTTTAAAGTACTTTAATGTTCAGCAAAAAAAAGCAACGTCCTTCAAGCAGTGTTTCATCACAAGAGCAGAACCTAAACTTGGTGCTTCCCTTTTCTGTTGTGAGCTGCACACTTAAAGAGTGCGCTCTTCACTCTCTGAAAAAAATGAAACTATAAAATCTAAATCCCTACCTGGCATGGCGTGGACCAAGTCTCCACATAGCACCATAAACCTCGGCCTAGGTCTGAGCTGGTTGACGGCCTCCACAGCCTGCTGGGTGAGCTCCACCTCCTCGGACCATTCATCCCCTCCGCCGTCGCAGTCACCGTCCTTCCAGGCCTTCATCAGCCCAAGCTGGGGGTCTGCGGCCTGAATGAAGCAAAATGGTCCCTTCCACTCTCGCTCTGCATCTGGAACAAAGGAAGGCAAACATCAAGTTAATAGCTGTGTCGACAGAGACAGACACTCTGGTTACTATCAAGTCCACAAAGCAATAAAAGCAATTTTAGAATTGACACAGGACCAAACTATTGTGTAAGAAGAACGGTGTCACTCATTGAGATAAACTGAGGTCAACCAATTCTATATTTCATGTCACATAACTTTATGTTAGGCAGCAGCTGATGTCTTATGCAGAAGATTTTAATGTAGACTTGATGCATCAAGGAGACCAGAGGTGGAACAACATACAAACGCTAACAGAGTAACATGAGCAACTGTCACCCCCAAGTCGAAGATGTCTCCCACAGCATCCCAGTATATCTTCCTCTACTTGCATCACCCATTCCAACAGCACATCCATGAATGGCTAGAATTGCTGTCACTCTCTATGTTACATGTAGGTGTTCACATCCTATTGGATAGTTAAGCCTAAATATGCATTCCTAAATCACATTGTGTCCTTACGTCTTGCCACTGGTGAAATAGTCAAAAGAGTTAAAGTTGGTGAGAGTTGAAGTTGGTGTCTCTCTGTCTGGCTCATCTGAGTTAGATATGAAAGTCCCTCAGCGTAGACACTACAATGTACTGTTGGTTGGTCCTTTATCTATAAGCTGACCTTGGCTGCTGCTTAGAGAAAGAAGGGAGTAGCTGTGGAACTAAACAGGTGCTATTCTACTGTACAGATATAATAAACCCCATACATAATATATGGTGGCATAAACAGTAATGAGTGAGGATGGTTTCGTTCTTTTGCTTAAAAAAGAAAGATGCTAAAATAGCTGTTGATTAATTTAATCTCAATTTAATTAATTAACCAACAAACCAATGCAGCTCTAATTATCTTACCTATTAATGGAAAATGCATAGAGTAAGTAAAAGCTTCTTAACGTTCACCCGCACACTCAGTTAATGAAAATCTATTAATCTGTAAATGACATAATTTTCCCTATAGTAGCCGACCTCTTTCATGAATCTAACTGGTACTAACTTCACGTTCTGGCAGCATCTGAACATTTTCATTTCCATATGTTCAGGTCATAGGACGCGCACACAGAACACTGCACATATTAATAAGCAGAAAAATAAAAGCTGCAAAGGATTAGCTCTGATCGCAGCATTAGTCATTCAGCGGTGTAAGGCCTGCTGTGAGCGCTTCATGTGGAAACCACATCAAATTCATTCCTGGAATCAACACTTGATATTTTTTAAAAAGCACTTGGATTCAGGGTGTGGGGTGGGGTGTGGGTGTGGGTGGGGGGGTGGGGGGAGGGGTACTCACTTCATGAGTAACCAATGCTCAATAATTAACAAACAGCCACATGCAGGAGAATGAACAGCAACGTGTTTTACATAATCCGAACATTACGCAACAGAGAGAGACCCTACAATCTAATCAGCCTCTAATCTTCATTAAAAAATGAAAACTGCGCCGCGCTTAGAGAACGGAAGCAGACACTCAACGCTGCTTGGCTGATGGTAATGACAAGGTGTGATGTGAAGGACACCGGAAGACGGCTTGGCAAAGTGACTTGGAAAATGGAGAGACGCTCGGAGCAGATGCTAAGAGCAGGTGTAAACAACAGCTTTCTGCTACACTCAGGGTGTGGAGGCAAATACTGTAGTTATCAACTGCTGTCACAGAGGAGAGACTGCATGTGCATTGTGCACAAATCCCTTCACTCAGCGGGGGCTGCTAGCTGTTCAGCACCCTCTGTGTTTAACATGCTCTCCATGTATCCCCCTCCCAAATGAGTTTATGATAATTCTGTCCTCCGGAGAAACTTGAGCAAAGATAGGAAAAGAAAGAGCAACAAAGACTGCCTTGCTCCTGGGAACTAGATGAGTATGATCATTGCCCCCTCTGTGTAATTGATATTTTATGAAAACACATTCTGCTTTTATGATTATCATCATCTTTTCAACCAAATTACTCGAGAATGCCTTCAGTCCAAACTACCTTGGCCTGGATCTTAACTACACATCGAGGACGGCTGATGAATTCTGAACACAAAGCAGTTGCCATGACCACTCTACTAGTAAAAGGAAGTTTCCTAACTTCCTCACCCCAAATGGGTCTTTTTGAACAGATCAACAACTTTCATCAGCGCATCTTGATCTTTTGCAGCTCAGCAGAATTTTCTCCAAACTTTGTCTCAGCTCACGAGTGTACTGATGCATACAAGCACAACATGTAAATTTAGACCCCATAGATTGGTTTCTGTCATTGTAGGTAGTTCCTACAACACTGAGTGTTACTAAGTTTGGTTTTATTTATTTATCTGACTATATAACAATGGGGTGAAACAGTGTGTGAGTGCGTGTATCGAACACCATAGTTTCCGTTTAGATATCCAGACTTTGGAGGCCCGCCATATTTCAATTTGTCCTTTCCCAGTTCCATGATGAATCTAAATATTTCTTTGAAACTTCTCATAATTAGTTAAGAGATCTCTGACTTGACAATGCAGTTCTCTCTCTCACACGAGAAGTTGTCTTTCACTCTTTGTGTATCTGCATCTGATGGGTGTGAGCGACTTTTGAGCATGTGCACGTACACATAGCTCCATCCCCTGATCGCTACTGCATGGACTACAAATGTGCAGGGAAGCAGTGGAGACGCATGGTCCATCTTTATATCCGGTCTATGGTCCACCCCCCACTCGGGTTGTTCCTCCATGAGAGCGATTGGCCATCGTCATTTGAAGTTCTCCAAACAAAAGACACACGATCTATAAAGATTTCCTGAAGCTGAAGAACACAAAAAAAGGATCCAGCGCACTTTTCGTTGCACTGAATAAACTTTTTTAGTGCTGTCTCCCTCTCTCTGGAGTCAGATGAGTGAACCATTTCCACAACAAATGAAAATGAAATAATAATAATAATAATACAAATTAAAAAAAAAAACAAGGACCTGGAGGAGTGAACAAAGCTCCCATGACAGGAGATAAGAGGCAGCAGCCTTGTGTTGTCTGTTCGAACTTCAAACATAATCGCACAACTTCAAACATAATCGCAGACTTGTTTCTCAGGGGGCAGATGGTGCGCTCCAAAGAAAACAAATCATAATTTGAGATGAAAGCACATAGGGGGGCAGAGTGGTTCATTTTTAAGGCATTTAATAAAAAATACTGAACATTTCAATCTCTTCCCTCTGGGTTCCTATGTAATAGCAGGTTTATTACACACGGTTCTGAGGAATATATACAACTGATGAGGCCTGTGAGTTAATCCTTGAATAAGTTTGACTGCAGGACTGAAGCACCCAGCTTAGTGAAGCCTCCTCTAAAGCTAATGAACTCACATCACAGCCACAGAGACAACAACAGCTCGTGGGACGACAACAACAATATCAGAGGTTTCAGCTGTGTACTTTAAAAACGTGACTGTTTAGTGTGAGTTAGTAGCCAAACAACTATTCCACAATTGTTTACCTAAAACTATCGCCTGTGCTCATTCTCCGCCACATTTCTGAAACAACAACAACAACAACAAGAGGGAATTAACTTATTTAGTTCCTTGTTGAAACACAACACCGAGGGTCAGTTTACAAACACAAGCTAGCAAAGCAGCCCGTTCCAGCCAAAGTGTGATTGAAGAAGCTGTTTTCAAAACAAAGCTGCACGAACACAGCAGCGGTCAGTCGTCCGCCTGGACCCTGATCTGCAGCAACAACTTGTATAACAGGGGTCGTTAGCCTGAGCGTTAGCCTGTAAGTTGTCTAAGCTACGTGAGCTAAAGCGCTGGGCTACCTTCAGTCAGTCCGCTGAAGGAGCGGTGTTTTGCCCTGAGAAAGGTGTCCACGCTGTCGGCCATAACACCCGCCGGTTCCCGAGCAGCCCGAGCGAACTGTGCTGCCGCCTGTGCTCCTGTCAGCGGCCTCTTCCGGACAGGTTAGCCGCTGCCGTGTGCTGCTGCTGCTCCAGCTCTGTTAGCTGAACGCTGGCGACTCTCTGTGATCGACTACACGGCCTGTGTGTGTGTGTGTGTGTGTGTGTGTGTGTGCGCTTGTATGCTTGTCTCTGTGTGTGTGTGTGTGTGTGTGTGTGTGTGTGTGTGTGTGTGTGTGTGTGTGTGTGTGTGTGTGTGTGTGTGTGTGACTGCAATGGCTCCCACTGAGGTTGCAACACACACAAACACAAACAGACACACAAACACACAAACAGACACACACACACACACACACTTATTTTCATCAACAGCAATATGACACAAGTCCAACACACATCAATATGATGCTTATGTGTTGTGCAAACAAAGTGAGAAGGTGAAACACATTATTGATCCTAGATCCATAAAGAGGATTAAACTGAAAATAAATTATAATCAGACATATATTGTGATGATTATGGGTATCAACTGTATATTAATCAATATTATTATATAATATAAATATGTTAATCACGTGGTTATTTTGGGCCATATCAGTCTACTTTTAATTCAATATATTTAATGCTCCCAGTAGACCACATGGACCAAATTCTATGACTACACTAGTTTGAATACTATTATAATACTACTACTATAATAATAATAATAGTAATTATTCTTTTTCCATTGCCATAAAAAAAAGAATAAAATCAAAATAGCATGTCATATCATTATTATTATATTCCCTATAATATAGTAATGTATGATATAGGGATAATAATAATAATAATAATGATTAACATACACCTCTTCAGTGGTGAGGTGGACATCTTATCTTATCTTATAAGGAGACAATGAAGGGGTGGCCCATGGAAAAGTCTGAAAATCTGATAGGCCCCGGTAGTGCCTCTGTCCTGTCTTTTTTCCTTTAAAAAACTAGTCACTTACTTACAATTTTATCAATAAATATGACAGTTTGTTCAGATTTTTTTTATTTTCTAAGCTTTTTGGAATGTACACAATGAGGAACAATTTTCAAAATGTATTCAAAATGTCCGCTGTGATCCAGAAGGAGGATATCAGAGGACATCTTATGGACACTTTGATGACACCACAGGAGCTGTATGGAGGCATTTTATGTTGTTTTTTATGTTTGAAGAAGTGGTCGCCATTTAATTCAATTGTATTGGATTTGGCTGCAACACTGTTTACCCCTGAAACTCCACAAGTGTTTTGTGGACTCAAACACTTCACTCACCCCTCCATCGGCATAGTGGTGAGTAGATTATGAGTGGATTGTCATTTTTGGGTGAACTATACTTTTAAATGTGAACCATACTGAATCAGAACATGGATGTTGGACATGTAATTGGCCCCTCTGTGTAAATCGTGGCCCTTTCATGCTTTAAAAAGAATCCTGGATACACGACTGCTCTGAAGTGGTGACTGAATGTGCTTTAGGATATGAAAACAAGTCAAGAGCGGATCATTCTACTATTTTACTCACAGACTTGAACACAGCTGCTTTGTTACTCTTCCTTCTTGCCTTTCTCACTGAGCAAACACAGCCTCCAGGAGCAGAAACCTTAATAAGCTGAACTAAATCATGTTGCACACTTTTTAAAAACTCCAGGACACACTATGATCGTGGACAGTGTGATCCCACCTGTCCATGGTGCAGCCTTTCAGACCATAGACAGAGGTGATCCACCCAGTCATTTAAAAATATGTGAATGAGGATGGATTGTTCATTTTACTTACATCGAGATTGTCAAACAAAAGGAAGTTCTTCGAGAGTCACAACATCAATCAACATACTTTTGTCAGATCTTTATGATTTTGAGGTAGAAAATTAAACTTGTACATAAACTGCACTCGGAGAATTTGAGATAAAAACCTGTCTCCACTATGTGTTTCACTTACACATCCAAATACCCTTTATTCATTTTAAGAGAGAGACATTTCCCAATTGGATATAGTTCATTTGACAATGTTTTCTTTTGGTTAGGATACATTTGAACTTGGTACTGGATGTGGTTAATAAATGGCCTAAATAACGTTTGGAGAACGTCCTGGGGCCACATCTTTTGGTGAACGACTCGTTTTTTGTATTCACGCTTTGAGAGGCTGCACCATTGTAACACATTAAGCTACTTGTGGTTTAGAAAAACTGCAACCTACGACTGAAAATGCGTAAATTGGACCGAACGAAGCCCACGCCTTTCCTCGACGGTCAAACAGAATATAGTAATGTGCGTGTTCTGGGGGTTTTCTCGTAATATTTCTTAATATAGTCTCTCTCTCTCTCTCTTTCTCTCTCTCTCTCTCTCTCTCTCTCTCTCTCTCTCTCTCCTCTCTCTCTCTCTCTCTCTCTCCTCTCCCTCCTCCTCTCTCTCCCTCCATCCTGTATTCCTCCTCCTCCTCCTCCTCCACCACCTCTCCTTTAGCGCACCAGGCTCTCCCACCCTCGGCTCTCTTTGGTCGCTCACTGCGCTCTCATCCTCAGTGCGGCTTGCGTCTCAGTGCCTGCTCCTCCCGTGCGTAAGAGCGCACCGATGGACGTGTAAAGTGTTGCACTCCTGATGAAAACGCCTGCAAACAATGCCTCTCTGGAAAGACGCGTAGGTTGCGCAGCGGAGAGCGCGCGTTGGAGAGCTGTTACTTGGAGATTTATTTAGTCTGAGTGATTTTTATTTCTTTCTTTCTTCATTAATTTTTTTTGTTTGTTTTTTTACGGGGATGGTGATATGTTAGTAAAGATCTTCCTCGGCGCGCATGACGGCGCTATTTGGATGTATGTTTCTGGACTTTTCAGCGTATCATGACCGTGCGCCTTTTTCCATCTCCCCAAGTCTTTTCGTCTCTGCGTGAAGTTGAACGGAGGAGAAGGCGCGATGAGGGGGAAAGTCTTTCTCCTCGGCTTCTTGTTGCTCAAACTTATGGCTCTGGTGTGCAAGGCCGACGGGGAGCCGGGGCTGCTCGGGGGCTTCGTCATGATCGCCACCTCCAACGGCACCCGCGAGGAGGAGAGCGTGTCCGAGGAGACGCCGCACACCGAGGACAGGTGCCGGGGCTACTACGACGTGATGGGACAGTGGGACCCGCCGTTCATCTGCAAGACGGGCAACTATCTGTACTGCTGCGGCACCTGTGGCTTCCGCTTCTGCTGCTCCTACAAGCACTCGCGCCTGGACCAGAGCACCTGTAAGAACTACGACACGCCGGTGTGGATGAAGACCGGCCAGACCCCTTACAAAAAAATGAACAAGCTGCACGACAGCACCAAAGACAAGACGAACTTAATCGTCTACATCATATGTGGAGTAGTGGCCATTATGGCTCTGGTGGGGATTTTCACCAAATTGGGGCTGGAAAAGGCGCACCGGCCCCAGAGAGAAAACATGTCCAGGTGAGCCTCTCTCTCTCTCTCTCTCTCTCTCTCTCTCTCTCTCTCTCTCTCTCTCTCTCTCTCTCTCTCTCTCTCTCTCTCTCTCTCTCTCTCTCTCTCTCTCTCTCCCCCTGTTCTTCTCTCAGTGCGCTTGTTTACAAAGACACTTGCAGTAGTAGCCTACGCACGCAGAGATCTGGTGCGCGCATTGTCTCCTTCTTTTCTCCACCTCTCTATATGTGTATGAGAATAAACATAACGCATCATTATGAAGCTCCAGCTCGCTTTTTAAATGCATTGTGGGTGTTATATCTCACAGCATGCATGCAGGCTGTTGTTTCTGGGCAACCAGAGCAACTAATGACATCTTCTATGTCGAGAAAAAGGAGCAGGAGTGGATGCTGCATGCCTTCCTCCACTCCACACTGTACCTGGTCGTTGTGATATAACATTAGGTGAGCTACTCTCAACGAGAGCGGGGCGTTTTTTTTCTTCATCACTGAAAAAGCTTGTATACAGTGTAATGTCATAGTGAAGCGTAGGTATGGGCAAAGGCTGCAAGAAAAAATAAAACCAGGGCAAATTTTTTCAGCCCCATTCATCAGGGAATCACGTTTTTTTCCACTCAGCTGCCCCTCACAATTTCACCAAAAAGATTGCACCTGCATGTGCAGCAGTGCAGCCCAACTGAATAATTCAATTCACCGTGTTATGCACACTTCCTAATGTCTGCCCCCCTAACCCATCCGTTATTCTCCATCCTTCATCCGCTCCCCTCCCCTCTCTCCTCCTCTCGCAGGGCCGTTGCCAGTGTGCTGCAGGGCGGGTGTCCAGGTGAGCAGTATCGAGGAGAGGAGGCCCTCGGGATGCATTCGCAGCACTACGTCTCCAGGACCACAAACCTCCGTGAGCTTTTCTTTTCCTCTCATTTCTCGTTTTGTGTTCCGAGGTGTTTTGGACAGCTCATCACTGGCTGTTGTGAACCATGTGTATAACTTGGAGCATATGGAAGTGTGGGAGGGGTGTGTGTCAGCAGGAAAGCGGCTTTTTTAGAAGCAACTTGAGTACGTCCAGTGATGTAAGGATGTGAGAGATCTTTAAGTCATCGCAGCTGGACTCGCGGATACTCATAGGTGGCTCATATAACATCCTCAGAGCTGGGAGAACACATTCATCCCTGCAGGGCTTTCTCCTATATTTTTTTTACCAATAACAGCCTTGGGTTTTTGTCTTATCTTGCACCAGCTTCATATCCATCCATTTCATAATGCGAGAGAAAGAGAATATCCGCCTTTCTCTTCTGCTGCTTTTCAAATCCAGCCGTTATTCACTGTTTTATTTTGGATCATGCCCACATGATATAATGTGAGAGAGAATGAGGGAAGTGGGAGTGTGTGTGTGTGTGTGTGTGTGTGTGAGTTGGTGAGGAAGTGATGGTGGTAGTACGTGTGTGTAGGGGGATGGGGGGGCTGGGAGTTTAAAGGGTGGTGGTGTTGGTGGTGGTGGGGTACAGAGTGTATGAATGCCATCTATTTCTGTTGCGTCCCGTGGGCTGCTACAGTACCAAGCTTCTTTGTGTTTTTTTAACACCGAAGATCAAACAGATGAATGCACACAAACACACACATACAAACACACAAATCTGTACAGGCCAGTGCGCACAGTGCAAGCACACACGTGATACAGACATGGAAACAGTTGGTGCACAGCCTTCAGATTCCATCAGAGTTGCATCGTTAGTCTGTTTTCTTGTGCAAAAGCAAAAAACGCTGATCTACGATTAATTTCACCTCAAACGATGTGTGTGAGAAGCAGAGAGACACTTATTACAGTGTTACTGTTTTTCTCCTCACAGTTCCATCTGACGAGATCAAAAATCTCCCCACACACACACCCACACACGCACACGCACAAACACACAAAGAGTGCATCTTGCTTTCTTGAGTGTATTTAATCACTTTAGTGCACAGCATAAAAGATCACCACGTTATTTAATCTGGGTTGAGTTTTAAAATTCTATTTCTGTTAAAAAGTGAAATGGTTTACCAGTTCGATGAGCAAGAATTCTGACTGAAATCATGATCTGGCCTTCATAGTTTTTTTTGCTATAAAAATTACCTTTTTATGCCACCCTTGCCTTTTATCTACCTTCTAATTCCACAAACGTCTTTCTGTCTGTATGTGTAATGAATTTCTCGCATATTGTTCATCTTATCGGCTTCATACTTGGAATGTGTATTGCAAATTGCACGAGGAAGTACGGTGTCGAATTTGGTGCCATTTGGACACTCAATAGCTTCAATACTAATACATAAACAGTCGGCCGGCACTCAAGCAGTCAGTTGGGGCGGGGCAGCGTGATAACAGTCACTGAGTCTGTAGAACAAGTCTTCTTCTAAGTCCTCTAACTGCAGAGGTGGTTGGCAACTGGGTCAAACCATTTTGATAATCTGATTATTTTTATTTCACCAAATCGGACTGACAGAAGTGGTTCACGAAAGGTTCACAGCTGACCGCTGCCATGGCAACAACATTTATAGCATCACCTCCTCTTTAGCGAATTGTCTTCAAAGTAAAAGCACATTGTTCACTTAATTGCAGTAATGCTTTGTACTAAGCACAATTCCAAGCTTTTATTTTGAAAACATTGTAAACTTGGGTCTGAAGATTGTGTCTATCACAGACCTCTGAAATAGCCAACATTTAATGTATGAAAAAAATAAGCGCAGTTCAGTAAATCTTCAAACTTTAGTTTCATGAATAACTTAGACTTTAAAGTCTTCACTGCAGATAAACCAGGTAGGATGAACACAAAGTTTTCTAACTTCACTCTGCACCTCATGGACTGAAGATCTGTGAATACAACGTCCAGCACATAAACAATAACAAAAAGTAAAACTATGTTGTAGAAACGTTTGAGGAGGGCTTAATAACAAGGAATATTGCTGAAGTAGCTCCGGAGCATTAACACAGTCCAAGAAAGCAGCCTATTACAAGAAAGCACTTTTAGAAGGGGCACTGCACTAGTAAGTATGATTCCTGATTAGCTTATAGCACCAATATTATCTCCAAATCTCTAAATATTACTCTCCATGTTCACAGTTTATTTTTGGAAATGATCAACAGTGATCTTGACAGAAATATTGGGATTACGAAGTGCCGCTGAGTGAGGAAGCGTATGTAAGGGAGCACGTGTGTGTGTGTGTGTGTGTGTGTGTGTGTGTGTGTGTGTGTGTGTGTGTGTGTGTGTGTGTGGCTACTTCTATTTGTGAGAACGAGATAAATATGTAATCCTACAACAGCTCCCTTGGCTAACGACAAGGTGACATAACCCTACTCAGCATGAAGCACTACACCCACTGATACTCAACATCATGATGAGAGCACATCTCATGGACAAGGGGGGAAAGAAAGGTTGCATTCATTAGAAAGGGTTTGGTTTTCTGAGAGTCTACGTCCCCAAAAAAAAACGAAAAGACAAAAAAACGAAATACCATGAAAAGACATGAATAACACTTTGAGTAGGTGTTAGAAACCGCACAAGTCTTTCTTTTGTTCCTCGCTGTGGGAGAGAGATGAGATAACGGGTGACCTATCACCTGAGTGGCCAATAGGACACTGCTGTGGAAATAACAATTATTATTTGCAATGTGGAACGTGCGCATCTGAATGCTCCAACCCTGGGGCTTGTGGGTAATCATGTGGAATGTTATTAACCTCTATGATCTGGCGGGATCCTCCTCGACATCCGCCCGATGGACCCATAAAGCGAGGGAGGCAATTTAGCAGAAGAAGCAGATATGGATTTGCTGGATGTGGATATGTTTTTCTTGCTTTAAGTGATTAACGGCAGATAAATAGACCGCAAAGGGCGAGATGACTTTTCATTAGGATCAGTGCTGCGAGTGCAAAGGGACAGATGTGGGAAGAGGAGAAGAAGAATGGAGAGAGTGGTAATTGCAATGTAAAGATAAGTGTTTGGGTCAAAAAGGGCCACATGCATGTGCCGCTATGCACAAATGACAGATATACAGTGCGGGATTGCAGACCACATATTGATTATAGTTTATGGCCAGATTGCCCTATTACTGGCATCAATGAATCTGGTCTGGCAGATCTCTTCTGCCTATATAGGAGGAGAAAATTCCTTCGGGCCTCATGGGAATATCAGTCACAGGACGCTATTAGTCTGTGCAGGATTCATGCATTACCATCACTACTGTATCACCTATTTGGTTATGGCCTGCAGCATTGTTTTTGTTATGTTGGGGGCCCCATGTGAATCCAGCTGGGGCCACCTGCTGCATATATCCACGGATTCCAGACTCTAGACTCCAGGGGCTGTACGTGAGAACGCATATATCCAAGTGAGAGGCTCCAGACATTTTTCCCGCTTGCACTCTGGTAAAAACTCTGAATAATGTCTGATTGAGCTGATGTGAGAACACAGCAGGAGATTCTCCGCAGGATTTACCGCGAGTGGGGGTGCCGATTACGTTTGTAGCACACAAAAAACAACAAACAAAACAACAGGGAGAATAGAAAACACACACTGGATGACAAAGCGGTGCCATACATGTAGAAGACACCCAAGACTTTTTGGCGATAAGAGCCGACGCTGTTGTCCATGTGCTCTAAACAAAAACATGTGATCTCCTCTCCAGAATATACACATTACAGCTTGTGTCCGCCTGCTGCACAACCCCTCACCTGAACACTTTGGGAGTTTCTGCGTTGTTGTGAACACATCTGACTCACGGAATCTCCTGCTGCATTTTTCATCAGTGAAAAGCAATCCAGGAGACAGTTTTGAGTTCATGTCTGATAAAGACTTATCAGCATCACATTTGACATGTGTATTGTTAATGGCCCGAGAAAGTGCAGTGTCAAAATGAAAAACTTTTATAAAAAGGCGACCAGAGCTCTGTAGCAGCGGCGGCTCGGAATCATCAACGTGATAATCACAGCAACGGGCTTGTTCACAACAATGGCAGAGACAACTGATTCTCCAGCTCGGAGTTATGTATCACCCCAGGCCAAGAAAACAGCCCATTCCAAACAGGCAGGTAAACAACAGGCACCCTGGAAAAAATGGACACTCTTCGCTTGCTTCATGAACCAGAACCGACCGGCTGGCAGACGTTCGTGTCATCGCGAAAACGCAGAGACTTAGTGTGAATCCGCAAAAAGCTGAAAATAACGTGTCTCTTCACTCTGTGCATCGAGGAGCTGAAGAGCCAGAGAGAGGAGGAACGGAGGAAAAGTGAGATAAAGGAGAAGAGAGGGAGCTGACGACAAATGAGCTCGGTGGCAACGACGGCATTTTTGTGAAGCTCTGACGGCCGGCGCTTTGTGTGTTTTGTGTTAAAGCTGGGCTCTTTCTATGGAACAGCATGAAAACATCTTGAGCCGTCGCCATTTCATTCAGGGTGACTTTCAACATAGTTTTTAGCACTGAAAGACGGGAGAAGCCTGGTGTGTTTAAGTCTCACTGACGCAGCAGCAGCTAATCACATTGTTACTGCACTTACTGTATAATCTATTGGAGAAGATAGATGTGAGATTTAATTAGAAAACAGTGGTTATCCTCGTGAATTATTACACGCAGCACTTCCTCCGCACCGATATTGTACTTTTTTCCTTCGTAATTGTCATTCTGGGTATCACACGATCAAGCTTTAGGTGTGCAGCGCTATTGGTTTTATTAAGACAAAAACACACATGCACACACCACACACACACACACACTCGTACGCATACCCACACGCACACAGAGCGCTCACTATTCACAACTCAGTTCGCCATTTGCAGGCTTAATTACCTCCCCAGCAGTTATAATCTTTTCCTAAACATTCTGAGATGGGAAGGATGAAATTTTAATAGGTAATTGCTTCTGAGATTGCACAGGCACGAGAAAAGGCCCTGTCTGCAAAATACTCACAGCTCTGCCTTGTGACTGTGCATGCGTGCACGTACGCGGGTGCACGTGTGTGTAAGCGGTGTGCGACTGTATGTCTGTGCACAGCACGGGCCTGTCACAGGAAGCTGTGCATATCCTTCGTTAAAGGTAGATGAGTGTGACCTTGTCTTCCCTGCTGTCATCTGAGCCTTCAGTGTGTCACATCTGATTGCCGAGTGTCGGAGTGGAGACGGAGAGAGGGAGAGAGAGCGAGTGAACCTGCGCAGGCCATAGAAACAAGCAGAGAGAGGCTGTGAAAGAGAAAATGACAGAGCTGGAGGTAGTTATCTGTGAGGCGTCACTCCAGCTCCGGCTCCGTTTGAAGCTCAGCTCCTGTCCTCGCGTTCAAACAGGCAAAGAAAAGCAGGTGGAGTCGAAGTTCCAATCCTAGAGTTTGTCTTTCAGGCTCATAGCGACGGCGACGCTTCCACTATATTTACTGCTGGTTCTCTTCTGATCTGAGGGAACATTTGCACGTTTGTTTTTTTTATTTGATATGTTTGTGTCCATGCTACAAGAAAACAAGGCCTTTCACATGCATGAAGTCACAGGGACAGTGGTGGGATGTAACAGAGTACAGTTACTTTGTTACTTTAATTAAATGGGTTTATTTGCAGGTACCATTAGAGCCTGTCTCCTCCAGCAGCAAGTACTTGGTTTTATTCAAGTAGAAAAGTTAATGTGGTACTTTTACTTCT
The DNA here is from genome assembly GCA_006182925.3 of Reinhardtius hippoglossoides. Lineage (NCBI taxonomy): Eukaryota > Metazoa > Chordata > Actinopteri > Pleuronectiformes > Pleuronectidae > Reinhardtius > Reinhardtius hippoglossoides. The sequence goes on from CM031690.1 coordinate 12,580,122, forward strand.
ATCTGAGTAAATGTTTTTGTCCATTTATTTGTACTTTGACTTAAGTGAAGTACTTCCTCCACCACAGCCACTCCTGTAACCTCTCATACAAAAAAAACTAATGTCTGGAATGTCACCTTGGATTTGGTTGAACCACTTGCCATCAAACAGTTTTTGGAAACCAGAACATTTGAATTTGGACAAATATAAAATAATAATCCCAAAGTTTTTAGCTCTTAAATCATTGACACCTTTGGTTAATAGGCTACTGCAGCAAACACCCATTGAGCACATACTTTGTTTACTTGGAGGGTCGAGTTACTGAGAAGAGTAAAGCTGCAGGCTCCTCGGACCTGGGTGCTGGAATACCACGGATGGTCACCCTGACCAGATGATTCTAGGGTTTGCACTGGAACCAGGCCCGAAGCCTGAATGTTTAGGTGCCGACAAAATGGAGTTGGAGCATTTTAGTCCGAAATTGGACCTTCAGTGGCTGACCAGGGACCACTAAGGCAGCTACAGTAGTGGATTACAAACGGTTCAGGTGGTTGGGCTAGCTGTGTGTCACTCAGAAAACAGTCACCCACATGTTGCTGAATTTCATAAATACGTGTGACAGAGGAAATTGGAAAATGAGATGGTTTCTTGTACCACAAATTGATCTAGATATGGATATGAAAGACTTTTACGAAGATATTTAATTAGCTCCTAACAAATGACTTTGCTTTCCCACATTATTAAACAGGTTGGTGTAATTATTCAGTGCCAAACAAGCTCTCACATTTTTTTTTTCTTTCACCATGACAATAAGGTAAAGGAGTAAATTGTGTTACAGTGACACGGCACAGAAGCAGTACGCCACAGACCCAGATTCGGAGAAACAAAGGAAGCGTCTCCTCCTCCTCTTCTCAAGGGCCTCATCCCTCACCCTCTTTCCACCTAATTATCTTAATGCGAGGCCCCTCAGCAGCCCAGGGACGCCATTGGATTCCTGTCTGTTCGGGCTCTGGGGCCGCACAGCCGGAGAGGTTGGAGCGGTGGTGGACATCCACTCAGTTTAGGCACAGAAGGAGGCCTAGGCTGGGGAGGTGTCAACACAGTCTGGGCAGGGAGGGAGACTGGGACTAAGGGAACATCCATACTACTACACAAACGACATTTGGCTCTGTATCAATTTAAATCAATGTCCATACTAATCTGCCTGAAAACGCATTTCAAGTGACCGTTCACATACACTGGGCATGTGCGTGCTGCTGTTAGTTGCAGAAGTGTTGCAGATTTCTGGCATATTAGCTCGCAGTTGTAGCATTGTAAAATACATGATTTAACTGCGCAACTGGATCAGCAATGCTTGATCATCCATGCTACATCCTACACTGGTAGCTGAGGCTAATGCCGGTTGTTTTCTACTGGAAGCGGGTCATCTTAATAGGAGCTTGACAAATGTCGTAAACGAAAAGACCCAATCAGCAAGTTATGTCTACTTTGTCCTTTCCAAACATGTCCGTTTCTGCCCGTCCAGACTTAAACGCAGCGATGGAGTTTTCAAATTAAAAACAGGACCAGCAGCGTTTAGGAGAAATCGAAAAACTCAAGAAATGGGTGGGGTTATCCCATTGGCGTACAGTGTGTGAAATCATAACGTGGCAACAGACCTTGAACTGTCCCGCTCCTGTTATTGAGCTTTGTAGAGAAAGTATAATATAAACTTTAACAGGTAGACATCCATAAGAAATGAAGCAGGATTTTAAAGGGCAGTGAGTGGTGTTATGCGGGGACGCTCGTCCTTCTCTGTCCTTCCTGTTTGGCGTCTTCCAGTGTGTAATTTGCCATCTTGTCATTATGATGTAAACGATGCAACAGGGACAGTGAATATCTTAACTGCTAATCAGCCAACCCCACCACCCCTCACGAATATTAATCAGGTCATTTACTCTCAGGAAGTCACATTTTGCATTTGACAGGTAATTATGTCTGAGTGTCTAAGTCTACGTATGTGCCTGTACGAGAGTGAAATGCATTAAAAAAACTATCGTGTGCTTCACTCAGATTCTGAGCGCAGTGAGCGATATCACATCCATCGATCTCCATCTCTTTCCCTCTCGCTCGCGTTAGACTCTTTGTAATGACACAGCACTCACAGGCAGTCATCGGATGTGCAGACCCACTTCCCATCTGTATATTTGAACAGGTGGTTATCACCCCCGCTTTCTAATTAACTGCTACACTGACTCTCCTTAATCCACTATTCAAATTAATGACTCAAGCCTTTTTGCAAATATAAGGATTATTTCTCTTTGTCAAATGAATTCACACATAAGAAGTCGGTTATTAATGAGCATAACTGTAAATACTTTTCAAGTTGAGTTTTTTTGTGTCCTTAAAGGGATAGTTCACCGGAAAACAAGGAAAATGCACTCATTATCTTCTCACCCCTATGCCGATGGAGGGGTGGGTTAAGCGTTTGAGTCCACAAAACACTGTTGGAGTCTCAGGGGTAAACAGCGTTGCAGCCAAATCCAATACAATTGAAATAACTGGTGACTCCTTCTTCAAACAACAAAAAAAACAATAGAAAAAAACATAAAATGCCTCCATGCTGCTCCTGTGGTGTCGTCCAAGTGTCCGCAAGCCCCGACATTCAAATTCGACTCGAAGCGTTGTATTTCAGCCTATCCCTTTATATTTCAAGGATGGCTAAATGCAAACCTGCTTCTATTTCTTATTGCAATAAAAGAGGAGCAGCTAGGATGCTTTTATCAATAACAAGCTCCTCGTCAGACATGAAGTGAATCACACAGTGGTGTTATAAGTGCTTTTATATCCCATAACATGTTGTGCTTTCGCAAATCCTCAGTAATCTGCAGCTGTTGTCATGCACTTTCCTTTTTATACATTTCTAATAGGGAGATGGAGCTTTAATCTTTATATATATATACAGTATATTTAAAGATTAAAGCTCCATAGGTTGCCACTGTTGTGTCCGATATTATCCAGATAAAGACAATAGTCACACACATTGTTATCTATACATAATTTTCTGATGACCTCAAACCGAACAAGGTCATACTTATAAGCAACAATTGAATTAAGACATGTGGATTATTCTGATGAAGTCCTATCAGGGTTTTTACAGCATTTTGAATTGACGCAGAGCAGTTACCTGCTGCTTGAAGACACATGACCTGAGTTCAAGCGTCAACAAGTAGTAGGAAGTAATGTTGATAAAAGTCATAATCAGACTATGCTCTGTAACATGTATACAGGAAAACAAATGGAATCTCTGAGCAACTCATATAAGCATCATAATCCAAACAATGTCTTATTCAGAATATGGTCAATAGTCGGAGCTGTAACAGCTGATCACCTGAGGTGGTGATTGACGGTGCTTTAAAACTAGTTAGCAGCGAGGAAGATGAATAGTGAAAGAGTTCAAACTTGGAGACCCTGCCACGACAACTATACCATCATAATATATAATATATAATAATATCCACTTTTATATAGTGTGAGTATAGTGTGGAATAACATCTAGTTTAAAATCTCTTTGACTGGTGGTTTTGATGAAGAAGTGCCTGAGTTCCACTGGCAGGGCCATATACGAAAAAAAATAGATTGAGAACCACTGGAGTCACACTAACTGTACTATAGGAGCTGTGTGTGTGTGTGTGTGTGTGTGTGTGTGTGTGTGTGTGTGTGTGTGTGTGTGTGTGTGTGTGTGTGTATCTGTGCATTTGAACGTCTTGGCTTTGATAGAGAACAGTCTGTTTTGGATGAACCTGACAGATCATTTCCCATTTCCCAAGTGTTGAGGGCTCTTTTTTCTCTTCCTTATACACACATACACACACACACACACACACACACACACACACACACACACACACACACACACACACACACACATACACACACACACACACAGGGACACACACACACAGGGACACCTACACACACACGTGTACTTATACACGCATACATTCTGTCCCAGGCTTGTGCTTCACACACGGCCTGGGGGCAGGGAGCAGATTTTGCTTGGCTAGCTGACTGATGCCACCAGTGAAGTAAAGTCACCAGCAGGGAACGCTCATACTGGGAGCACGATTGTACACAACCCCCCCCCCCCCCTCGCTTTCCCGTGCACCATCCATGTCTCCCCTCCCCGCACATACTCACCCATCACCAGACTCAGGGTGATGGTGCTGAGAGAGTGAGCTCTATCTCTTTCTCTCTCTCTCTCTCTCTCTCTCTCTCTCTCTCTCTCTCTCTCTCTCTCTCTCTCTCTCTCTCTCTCTCTCTCTCTCGCCTGCGGGCTTCAGTATGGCCTGGCTCGCTCACCACCCTGCCCCGAGGAAGTAAGGGATACATTGGCGCCTGTCCCACCACTCAGCCCCCCCCCCCCCCCCCCCACACACACAAACACAAAAAAACACAAACTCGTGGACAAGGCTCACAGCCCCCCCCAGCTCCATCGCGCGCCCCCCCCCCAACCCTACCGAGCGCTGGCCCACAGACTGGACATGTGGCTGAGGCGGAATGCGTCACGATGCTGGGCTCTCATGCCGACAGTTCTTGTGCCACTGTGCTCGCCTGCAAACCACCAGCCCGGAACACCTCACAAAAACAGAGATGGAGTTTAGTTTTCCACCCCTCTGATTGCAACAGTCGCCCTGCCCTCAGTTCCCCTCGGCTTCTGGCCACTGTTGCCTTTTTCCCTCAGCGTCTCTTGTTGGGTTGGTCACTGAATCGGCTTTTCTTTCTCATCCTGGTGTCGTGTTTGTTGCAGTTTCTTGATGCGATTGTCCACAGAGTAGCGCAAATGTGTCCCTGTCTGTAGCTATTTACACTATATGTGTGCAACAGGCTTAGAAGCCACAGACAAATATGTTCGAATTCGTGAAAATTGCATATATTTTGGGCTGCGAAACCGCAAATGAGTAGAGTCTACAGCTGAACAACAAATCTCCGTCCGTGGAGGATTTCGACCGGGAGATTATTTGTGGGGAGCTTTTCTTCCAGGAAAGGTCAGATCTTGTCTTTGTTTATTTCATCCTCATATTACTGCTCACATCTGGAATCACCTTGGTGTCAAAGAAGAGAGTCGAGGAGAACACACCACCTGAATACTTAACTTTATCAAGAGGAATAGCATCTGTTCTTGCTTTGAGATCTTTTAACAAGACACATCCACTGAAAACCTGTGTTTCCAAAGGTGCCTCTGAGAGCATGAGCATGCAGCTCGGAAAAGGAAGGAAGACAGCCGGCTGGAATTAACAACAGTTACAATGGATTGTGATGGTGACCCAGTTTCTCAGCATTAAAGGGATACTTTTGACATGTTGCAAAATATGCATATTTGCTTTCTTGCCGAGCGTTAAATGAAAGAACTGATAGCACTCTGATGTCTGATGTTGAATATAAAACTACAGCCAGCAGCAGCCGGCGATAGCTTAGCTCAACATGAAGTCAGGAAACTGCTACTGCTTACCTGGCAATCTCATGGGTAATGACATTTCATTAAAAGCAACCCAAGATTTGCGGGATGCGTTATTCACTGTCGGAAATACAGGGTCCGAGCCCCCCCCCCCATGCACACAGCTGTACACATGCATTTGTTGACAAGCTGATGGAGAAAGGTGGAAGCTGATGCTGTTATGGATGTCTAAGCATGATGTGTAAGAAATCAAATCAAAATGTTTTTAGCTAACTTGCCAGCTATTAAAAATGGGATTACTTGGCTTCGGATGATGAAGTAACTAGTCAGCACCTTTCCAGCCCAATGTCAAGCAACAAGCACAAGACATAGCAAACAAGCAAAAGTTATGACTTGTCCCATCATAACGCCTGGTCGGCATCTGTCATGCATCCTTTAGCCTCTTGCCAACAGGTGAAATATGCTCTGACATTCACCCTTGTTTGGTTTTCTTACTTTCTCTTTACCTTTCTTAATCTTTATTTACTCCGATAATACCTTCTTTGTTTTCTTCTTAGACTCTGCCACGGTGGCCACACTGAGAATGGCGAGCTCGTTGTCTCTTATATCGTGCCCTAGCTCCGGCTCTGGTTGTTGGTGTGTGATGTATGTCGTAAAGCATATTATAATATGTTGTTATAATGTTCCAGCCTGGTAGACCTGTTCCACATGCTTACATTGTGCAGTTCCAGGCATCAGGAGGCGCTGTGGCATTGATTGACACGTCATTCTCCCTATTTTAAGTTTTTGTATCATCAAAATGATTTTGAAGCTGTTATCTTAACGTATAAAAATGACCTACTACTGGAAATCATTTCTGTCACTCAAGAAATTGTCCAGCACCCAGATATTGTTGCATTTCTAATTACAAAGCTGACAATTTAGATCGTTTCTCGCCAAAAGGACAAATCTCTTGTGTTTTTTTTTCAGCCTGTTGATTCAATATGGAAATCCTGATTGTTTTTCTGCCCTTTCATTGGTCACCGTGTTTCGCCTCATGCATGTATGCAAATGCACCATTTCAGTATCTTCTCATCAGTTCACAGGAAGTTGCAAAGCACCGTCTCTGCCCGTAAAGCAACTTAATGAGCTTTATAATCCCAACGGGCCGTACCTTATTGGAAAATCAGAGGGAACACTAATTAAGGGGCTGCCCAGTTCGTTTAATATAAAGTACTGTGCATGTGATGACGCATTCTTTCTTATTTAGCTCTATTATGGTGACGAGAACTCCTGCATTGAGATTGAATTCTTCCCTCGAGTATCTCCTCTGCAGCCTATAATCATACCACTCTGTATGGCTTAGCACATAGAGCAGGATAACCATCTTCCATCACACAGAGAAAGGTAGTTTCTCACTGTAGAGAGATGCAGTGTCGCCGAGCGCCGCAGCGAGCAGAGGGATGGGAAATTCTAGAGAAACGTGAGAGCCAGACATCCAGAGGGAGAGGTACCTTTAGATGTCACTGTCAACCTAAGCTGCAGGCAGTGATTGAATCAGTTCCCCTCAGGAATCTTGGGAAATGGAAGTGGAGGGGATCTGAAAGTCTTAACCCCCCATTCTGATATACGGAGCCTGGCGTAGAGTAGTTGTAAGTGCCAAGTCTGAGGGAGACATAAAGTGAGATGTGCAACTGGAGGATGTGAGATGGGAAAATAAAGATTGTGAAATTGAAAAAAAAAGAGAACAGAGAGGAGACTGAGAGTGTTTGACGAGAAGATGGAGCGAGGAAATCTATACTGAGACCATCGATATGTCAGGCCTCTCCAGGAAGGAACAGAGCAGATAGGACTCAGACAAAGCTCCCCGTCGTGTTTCACCTGAAAGCACACAATGGAAACATTCCACTGTTGTGACAATGTGACTTCGACACTTTGACATTCATTTAGGGCTAAATTGGTCAAAAGCTGATCTGTGGACAAGCATCGACGAGTTTGTGTTATGTGGACAAACAGCATTGATGTGAACGTGGCAGGTGTATGAGTCTTGCATAGTACAAGTAGAGGATGAGAGACATTGATTTCATTTGCTGGTTGACAAAGAATTCAGCAATACCCTTGAGAGAGTTTTTATTGCATATTCTCTATGACTGTATGAACATGGGTCATTGATACAAACATGCTTGTCAGCAATTCTCAATTTGTTCTACTCATATACATATATATATATATATTTGTGTGGTCTTTCCGGTGTGCGTGTCAAAAGAAGAAGAGGATATCAGAGGACACTTAGGCCAAAAACATGATGTATGTGACGAATGTCGGGGCTTTTGGACACTTGGACGACACCACAGGAGCAGCATGGAGGCGTTTCATTTTATTTTGCTGTTGTTGTTTTTTCGTTTGATGAGGGGGTCCCCAGTAACTTCAATTGATTGGATTTGGCTGAAACACTGTTTACCCCTGAAACTCAAAAAGTGTTTTGTGGAACCCACTCCTCCATCAGCATAGTGTTGAGTAGATAATGAGAGAATTTTCATTTTTAGGTGAACTATCCCTTTAACATCCAATGCCTAAACAGCAAACAGTACACATGTTAAAACCAAGGGGCATTGAAATCGTTCATCGTGTCCAACTGCAGCTCCGTTGCTATGCAACAATGGTGAGAACGAGACGAGCTGGTGATGCTAATCACGGTCTTCCTTACACCATTACGTTTTGTTTTGGTGAGCGCATTGATCGCGTCCTTCAGGAGAGGAGACCCTGGAGTGGGGACACAGCTGCTGTTTCCCAACTCCATAGCACACTATTCTAAGCAGGTTCTGAGTATATTGTGTGTTTCCACTGGAAAATAAACTAACACTAACACTTCTCATCCACATACTTGACTTAATTGTGCAATGAGAGATTATAACTCACACTTTCTGTTTAACCTCCAAATCAAATCGTCTTAGTATAGTCTCAGGCAAGTGGGGGCTTACAGCATGACTGGTGACTTTGCACATTGCTCTTCCCTGTACTGAGCATTTACTCTAGTAGGCACAAATCTTACAGGCATCTGAAGTATTTACTGTAGCTTTGTGTTTTATTATATTTGCATGCGTGGCCTCGACTGCAAAGTTTCACTTGGCTGTCTGTCCTCGCCTCATATTATTTCAGCATCACGCAGAATTTCATCTTGCTGCGCCCAAGTCATTTGTTCCAGCCGTGTGTTTGTATTGATTTTAATCTGCACCCTCAGTACATCCCCTCCATCAGCCACTTCCTCTCCACTCATGCCATTGTTCTTTCTCTCTTTCTCATCCTCTCCTCCTCTCTGGTTGTGTACATTGCTCCGCCAGGCTCCACGTCACACTGAGATCAACAGTTAAGAGCCACAAATGATGTTTAATTCATTCCACGCAGCTCTTCCCACACAACAGATTACATTTATGTATGACTGCCTCCCCTGACCCACAATATGTATCCCTGTTTACTTTGCTGAATTCAAATGCATCTCACATGATTCCAGGTTCTTTAGTGGGTGTACAAATCTGGCACTTTTCTCATTTGTCATAAGTTTGGTTGAGATACGGTATCTGTAGATTCATGTCTAATTAAGGAAGATGTTCACTTCATACTGTGAATAGCTTGATAAGCTACATACAACAGTAAGGTGTTTGAAATATTAATACAGTTTATCCTTTTCATATAGTGCAGTACCTTCTTGTGACTCGTAAACAAGTGACCATTTGCTATTTGCTTAACTCCTCCTCTAAATCAAAGTGATTCAATAAATACTGTCAAACCTTCAACACATGAAGTGGTGTAAACGCTGCTGAATCGAGACTGTATTTAAAGATGGATAAGGTGGCTTCACTTTCTTCCACTGTCGATATGAAGCTAAAATATCCTGGATGTTTTTATAGCATCATATAATTAATTAAAAACAAACTTAATGGAAAACTGAACACTTGAAAATTCATCAGTGTGAGAGAATGACAAACCATCTTTGAGTATTTAACATGTACTTGACCCATGTCCCATCCACTAACATGTAGAAGGTGGGGTTTATGACGTAAACTGCAGCCGGCCACCAGGTGGCGATTGAGACATGTTGGCTTCACTTTTGGGGAGCCTTCATGGGGCTGTTCTCTGCATTTCAACATGTCTGAAGATTGTGCCTTTTGTGTAAAAGTGTAAAGATTATATTTAACAGTTTATTTGCTCAGATTAAACCAAAACTTATCATGTTATATACTGTACTAAGCAACCCTGCTGGAAAAAACAGTGTAGTACTGGTTTGGTACTGGTTTGGTTGGTGGACCACCATAGCTGTGCTGTTCACAGCATGGTCTTGCTGGTAAAGAGGTTTCACCAGCATTGAACCATCATCTAACAGGGAAAAGGGCTTATCATTAGCCAACTAGATGATATTAGGGTCACAAGTTACGTTAGAAGTCCGACCTCATCACATTCACATCCACAAAGTAGAACATATGTGAAAAAGCCAGTTCTGGATGCACTAAGGCTAAACCATTCAATTCAACTCAATGTTTTATTATTACATGATATTTAAGACTCATTTCACAAGCTGTAAACATTAAAAAGTCATCCAGAGAAACAGCATCTTCATGGAGCTAAAGTAAGCTTAATTTGATTGATTGCCAGAGACAGTTAATTTGTTTGTGTGCGTCTTATTTGTCTTAACGGTTTATTGATGCACAAAAGCAGCACCTTTAATAGCCCAAATATTTGCCTGCAATTACCTTGTGCTGCTTTTCCTGCAGTGTTTGGAAAGAAGATTATCATCATTATCTGCAGACACACATGTTTACTGTGCACATCTGCAACCCTGCGACACATGTATCAATACAATGAGAGGAAAATCAAACACATGCATTGAATCCAACGCCACAGCTGCTGCCAGCAAGTCTGGAGTGAATATTTTAATGCTGTTCTTATTAAATTTGCAATATGTGTCTTCACATTTGATCAAATACTATTGGTTTGAATATCACAATACAGCTTTGAAACTGCAGCACAAGCACACCTTGCTGTGTCCAGAACCAACTCTACCATTCCATCATTAGCCCGCTCCTAAATTATTTACTGTTTTCTGATTGTGTTTGCCAACTTGACATCTCAGGTTTCTCCGTTCGCCACGTTCGCACTCCTACACTCGTCTACCCATCTGTGGCTGGTGGAATTCCACCACGGCTCTATCCAAGAGCGTGGCCGTCGCGGCAACATTTGTTTACAGCAGCGCTTGTTTATTTTCTGGGAAGATGCGCTAACAGCAGGCGCAGGCCACACAGGTTGATGGTGATAATGAGCAGGGCCGGGAGAGAGGCAGAAGGAGACGTGAGAGGAGAGGGAGAGACGGAGAGCGATGCTAGCTAAAGCGTGTTTTTATGGAGGATAATTTTCCTCCCCAGAAGGCAGTGATTGGCATTAATTACCTAACAGGTGCTAACAGTGATGAATCTCATAATTAACCATTTTAGATTCTGTTCATTTGGGAAGACACGAGTATGAGGCTGGGGGTGCAGAAGTGTTTGTGTGTGTGTGAGCATGTCTCTAATGTGTGTGAGCGTGCAGAGTAAAGATGCACAGGTGAGAGATAAAAATGAAAGAGAACAATACACAGTAAGAAAATGTGCAAATGTTTATGTTTCAGGGAGAGAACTCAGTTAGTTTGAATTTCAAAATAAAGATTGTAATACTCAGGTATTTTCATTTTCATAAGCACACATTTCTGAGGGAAAACCCTCATAGGTGTACAGACACTACTATATAGGACCTATTGTGAACACCATGGCATGGTTCTTATCCCACAGAGCAGAGCATCTATCTTTGCATGGATACTTCAAGGCACAAGTTGCACAAATACTATGCTGCTCCATGTAAAAAAAATATGTTTGTACACCTTCCCAAAGATGCTGGAATGGTTTTATCAACAATAAAAGAAAAGAAAAGCCGAATACCTTTCTAGCGCAACCTCCCAGAGTCCAAGGTGACATCCATAGTCGTCTTGTTTTGCCTGATCGACAGTCAACACCCAATAAATGAGGAGAGACCTAGACCCCAGCAGGAAGTAGAACACCATTGAAGCAGTCCTATGGATTGAGTACTTTGGATGGTGATGAGAAATTGAGAAGATGAAGATGGGATGTCTCATCTGTGGCATCTGATTGGGAGGTTGAAGGGAGATAATAGAGTTTCCAGAGTTGAGGCGGTGCAGGAGTGGAGGTGGGTCACTCAATGATCGCAGCACTGAGCATTTTAAACTTTGACAGCTTACAGGTGATTGGCACAAGCTGAGCATGTCAGGTTGTGATTGGATAAGTTAAAGAGAGAGTGAGCTGGTGGAGCCTAGAGTCAGCAAGAACTGTGCATGTCACTAATGTGCAAGAAGACAGTCTGAAACAGTCAAGTCTACGGTTGGCATGGTGGAGCGGTGGTTCATACTGTTGTCTCATGGAATGAAGGTTCTGTGTAGAGTTCCTCCAGGTACAGTCCAATGACACAGGTTAACCGACAGCTCTAAATAGCTTGTAGGTATGACTGTGAGCGTAAATCGTGTTTTTTCTTTGAACAACTGTCCTGTGACAAAGTGGTGACCAGGGTGTAATACATTGTGAAGGGGTCTAATGTTGGATTAGCTCCAGCCCCCTGCTGCATTCAAAGGATAAGACGTATAGATAATGGAGGTAACAACAGAATGCACATTTACACCATTTTTGCTTAAAGTACTGAATCTACTAGCAAGATAAAATCGGATTATTTTCTGCTTGTGGTAATGTATCGCTTTGCAGAATTCATGACATTCTACTTTCTTCTCTCTGATTCACCAGATTGTTGTTAGTTTGTTCTCACCTTTTTTTGTGTGTGAAACACTTGTACTTAAAAGAAGCCAAAGGCAGCACCCGTGTGATTATGATAGAACCGGCACGACTGTCTCCAACATTCAGAACCACTATGATTATTCATTTGCCCTTTCCAACTTTCAGTTACACTTACTGATTCGATTCCACTGACTAACTGCAACTGATGCACGAAACGCTGCTCTTCCACACACATGCAGTCACGTGACATGTAACTTGTTAGAATGTACAATCTGTGTCGAGGCAGCATTTCTTCCAAATAAGTTGGCGAGTCTGTGCATGTAGCAGAGCGCTTGTCCCCTCTGTGCTTCTCGCTCCGGGCTCTGGGTTTGTTTTGAGGGCTGCTGGCAGCGCAGGCAATGCCCAGCAGGGTAAGATGGTGTTGCTGGTGGTGGAGGGGGGTCTGTATGGGGATTTCCTTATGACCCACTTCTTACCCCCATGCTGTTGCACAGAAGTCATCTCTCGCCTGCCTGCCTGCCTGCCTCGTCCGTGCTCTGCAGCATTCCCCGGGCATTCGAGGGAGGCGTCTTTGTCTGCTCGCACTGGTTCCCTCGCGCTCCCTGTTGCCAAGACACTGAGCGGTGCAGAAGAGCCGACACTTACATTGCCACTCTGCAGGACTATTGCCTTTGCACGGACTGTCACATGAATGCTATCAAAGCAAGCATTCAGCAGATTCACAGCATGTGCACACGAAACAAAAGCACGAGAAGAAAAACAAAGGTATTCACATGGATAGAAGCTCTAAATGGATATTTATACGTGAGAATGTGCACCCATTCGTGAAAGAAAATGCAACTAAATCTACTTGCGTGCATCCCCTATGTGCGACTATTTCTGCTGTTCTTTGTTCAATTCATCGGGCCACATTCTCCCTCACAGTGACACGGCCAGACATTCACACAGTACAGTTTACACAGTACACATTGACGCACACTCACAAACCGTACACTTTGCACCCTGCCAATGCTCGTGTTGCTTACAAATGGAGCCAGGCAGTCGGTCTTTCCTGAGTAACCTACTTTTTCCAATCCCCTGTCCTTTTTCACTTTCATCCCTTTAACTCACTGAGGGAGTATGGATGTCTTGCTCCAGTCGATTCCTGCAGCGCGGGCCATCAATAAGTGTTGTATTTGGTTCATATCACTAACAGTAGAACGTCACAACGGCGTCATTCTGGATGAATAGTAAGGGCCATGCATGGGATTCACTGGCGGGTTAAATCCTCTCGCTCTTAGTGCGGAGATCCCTCCGGGCCACTCCGAGGTTCCTGATATAATATTCCTCTACCCCGAAATGTGATACATTTCCTGAGCTGGAGGAAGATATCAGAGGCAAAATGCAGGATATATGCTTGAGTGTAGTGGAAGTGTGCTGACCCGCTCTTTGGAGCTGCGGCTCGACAAGAGGGCAGAGAGACAGGCAGATAAATACAGGAGGATTGCTTTTGACAAAGGATGGGCCGAGAGAGCAGGGGATTGTGTGAGAGGAGGAAGGCACACACACAGAAAGACAAGACAGATAAACAGGTACAGGGATAAGAGAGGGTTGCAGAGCATGTGCCGATATCAGACAGACATATGACATCAACGTAGAGGCAGAGATAGAGATGGAGGGAGGAGAGGGATCACTTTAATGACCAATCCTGTCAATCTAGCCCTGCAGGAGCCTTTCACCCTCTAGGAAACTAATGCAAATAATATAATATTTTTGTTAACATGCCTAGTTTATACTCTCTATATATACGCTACATCTATACTACAAGGTTTTAGTTTGAAAATGGCGTTTTTAAGCTAAAACGATCTCAGTCTACACCGTATCAGTTTTAAACACCATCCATACTAACTCACCTGAAAACGCGTGACCGCTCCTGTGCACTGGGCATGCACGTGCCAGTGTGCACGGGAAGCATTTGGTTGTTAGTTGCACAATTGTCGCAGTTTGCTTGAATAATAGCTGGTCCCCTACATATGGAAGCTGAAAATTTAGAATTTCACTGCTTTTAACTTCTCGTGACCGGAAAGACCCATTGTCCACGTCATCATTTCCAAACATCTCTGTTTCTATGCAACCAGACTAAAACGCTGCCCTGGGGTATTAAAACAAAAAGACTCCAGCACCATTTCCCAATTTCTGCATTTTAAGCGGTTCTAAAACTCCAGAGTATGTGTGGACACTGTAGCAGAGATGATGTGATTTCAAACAAAAACAGAGCAGTATGGATGTAGCATTAGTGACCTATGTAAATGTTATATCACAGCGTCGGTGAACCTCCTGTTAGATTAGCATCGGCGAGCGGACAGGAGGAGGAGGGGGCCGTGCTCTGAGCTGAAGGAGGAGAGGAGCATGAGACGGATTACGTACTTCACAGATGGAGCGATGTGCGGGATGCAAGGCTGCCTCGCTTTTACTCGCTCCATCATTAGGAGTAATTGGAATGAGGGAGTGGGGTGGCCGGAGAACAAGAAAGGAAAAGAAAGAGGAACAATTTGTGGCCAGGATGTTGGAAACTACTAAATGTTGTTAACTCTGCGAGCAAATTACATCTGGAGATGATGATGAAGCATCACGTTATCGAGCTGTTGTTGCTCGGAGCCAACTCTAGAAAGTCGGTAACAAGGGGTCATTTGTACTTTCGCAACCTAGATGTTCACCGAGAAGCCCTCTCTTTCTTTATGTCTTCACCACACAAACGAAAGCCTGGTAATTGCAGCGCAGGATTGATACGATTGTTCTGATGCCGTGTGAGCGACGTGCACCTTACTGCTTACATTTAAATCTGCGGAGGGATGAGCAAGAGAGGAATCTACCTCTTGCCCGTTCTCATCTTGGCAGAGCAAAGAAAAGCCCCCAACACAGACACTTAAACCTTTCCAGGGATTCAGCCCCAGGGCCAAGGTGCAGCAAACCGAAGCTTTTCAACACAGATCTTCTCTTCAGCGGAGCCGGAGGAGTAGACTGCGGGTCAGAGACTGCTGGGAGAATAAATTCTGAGGTTACACTTAATTAAATACTATCAGTTAACATCTACGTGCCTTCAGTCTGGCTGGTGTGTTGTAATAGAAGCGGCTGGATTAAGTGTTGAGGTGAGAACGATAGAAGAGTTCAGCCTATAGTCCGGCGTCTGCTTAGCTTCCAGCTGTTTGCCCTACATTTAACAGTTATTAAATAAAAGGGTAAAAATGTAATCCAAGCTCACAGCTTCACTTGCTGGTGCTTTAAGCTTTCAATCAAATCCCATGGTCTTCATTCAGGGAGTTTGGGGGATTTAGGGACAAACACAGAGACCAAATACAGTGATTTTCTCACTTTCTAAAGTGGTGGAGGTTGAGACAGAGATATCCAAACTTTTTGTTCCCACAATGGATCAAATTCTAAAACAACTGAACCCTTCATTTCTCATAATCCATAAGGTGTACTTTCATTCCCTTCTCTTCGATTGTCTTTTTTTTTTTTTTAATTTACCAAACGTCATGCTTCTAGTTTGGAACGCAGGCTTTCAGTTACAAGTTTGAAGTTTGAAACCCAACTCAAGATGAAGAAGTAAGAGAAGGATCATTGTTTTAAATCTTGAGCAGCTCCCTCCACAGCCACAAGCTGTTTTCAAACTCTAGAAAAATGTTCAGTTAATTGGGTCGGGACATTTTCCTGAGTTCAAGAATTGTGACTGCAATGGTGTATATTGGACTTGTGCTAATTCTAAACTTAAGATAAGATAAGACTTTATTAGTCCAAAGGAAATTCTTGTGCCAGCTTGCTTAGAAAGATTAGATTACAGAAGAATATATAGTAGAATAGAATACAGTGAAAAGAATTAAGCCTTAAATATAAGTGAATATAAAATTATAAGTAAAAGTATAAATGTACACAGAGTAATGCAGAACCAGTGCCTATTAGTAGATAGCAATAGAATGAGAATAAGATAAGCATAAGCAAAGTTACGTTAGACAGAGAAACTAACGCTTAACTAAAGTGAAAGTAAGTAGAAATGAAATGATAAAGGAGGAGCTAATATGGCAAATTTCACATGATATTGAAATCAATTGAAATACTGCAAATCATATTGAGTTGATATGATCATGAACCAAAACAGTAATATAACACAAATTGCACATGAAAGGTGTTATTGCATATGAGTATAATAAAGAAAGAAGCAGCCTAATTTCATAATTTCATTTCGACATCAGTTTAAATCACATACAGTATGTTTTCGTCTTCCGTCATCATAACTTCCACGA
Source organism: Reinhardtius hippoglossoides (assembly GCA_006182925.3). Taxonomy (NCBI): domain Eukaryota; kingdom Metazoa; phylum Chordata; class Actinopteri; order Pleuronectiformes; family Pleuronectidae; genus Reinhardtius; species Reinhardtius hippoglossoides. The sequence goes on from CM031690.1 coordinate 12,596,621, forward strand.
CTAACTGTTGGAAACTGGTGTCCTGCCTCGTCTCTCTGCTGTGGTATCTGGGTCGGCACTGCTGACATGTTGTCAGAGGTGTCAGCCCCCCCACGGAGACACACATCATTATCATCACCATCTCCCACCGCCTCCCTCCCTCCCTATCTGTCTGTCTCTGTCCGTCTCTCTTTGTCTCGAGCAGCATGTTGCCCTCAGCTGACAGAGCCGCGGTCCCACCGCTGACTCATAACTCCGGATGAAGGAGGGGAAAGGGTATGGCCGGGGAAGTCAAGGTGGCACTGCAGCGGTAGCATCTCGCCAATCAGCTCAGACTCACAAGGAGGAAGAAGTTAAATGGGGACAAAAGTAAAGGACATTACTTTTAAACCTGGCCTCGTTTTCTGTAATCAAGCCATCGGGGCCGCAACGTGAAAAACAAATTCTGACACAGAAGATTGTTGAGAAAAACAATAGGCCCAGATGTTATTGCGGATGCCCTGTTTCCTTGAGTGGTGCTTCTTCGCCATGATGAATAAGGGCTCCTTTTTGTCAATCATGTGCTTTAGTGGAGCAGGTATTTATTTCTCTGTTTTCTGTCTGCTCGTCTCTCCCTCGCTCAGCCCGGTGACTGATGAGCCCTGTCACAGGCAGGAACACCCAGTGTGTAGCTACCAGACATGACTGCCCTGGGCACTTATGAGATACAATCATGTGGCAGGAACCTGAACACTGGTGGTTTGAAATACCAAGGACAGAACGATTTCTATGAAGTCTTTTGGGGGGGTCGGAGAAGGAAAAAAGAAACTTTGGTGAGGTCAACCATAATATTTCAGTCTATTTTCAGGTTTCAATTTGACCCCTTACCACTAAATGATTTGCAGGGATGCACCGATCTAATGTTTTGTCTCCCGATACCTCAGCTCTGATGTGGATCTATCTGATACCCCAAAAATGTTTTCACACTGCCAACAAACCGAACCAGTCTGTTTCTCCAGACCATGATCCAAGGCTCCTTTCACACCTCTCATTTTGGTTTGGACCAAACAGAAAAGTCCGAAGGTCCGAACCAAACGACGAAGCTGTGAAACATCAGATTCATTTTGGAATTTGGCCTCAGCCAGCAGTGACAGATCCACATTTTATATTCGGAGCATTCTCCTCTTCAGTTGTCATTAAAGCATTGAAGCTGCTGTAGTATTTCACACCTCAGCGTTGGTCGCCTGCCAGGCCACTGATGTATTAATTGAAGCTCGTATCACTATTACACTCCACACAGAAATCAGACAGCAGATTTCGGCTCGATTTGATTTCTCATTAATATGAAATTGCAGTGTTAGACAGCACTTTGCAGCTTTCTTCCCAAACAACTTGTGTTTTCTGCCTGATGTTCTCCCACACATCTGTCAGCGCTACTTTTGGTTTGAAGCGTCTGATAAACAGGTCTCGTTGTCCGGAGGTGTTATTTTCGCGTTTCATTTGCTCTAATGTCCTTCACGTGTGAGTCGTCTCCATCCATTCGTGCAGTTCAGCTGCCACGAGGTAGATTCTTTTAGCATTTTTAAATGTGAGCGTGAAGTCAGCTGCAATGACACATTTCCATTCCGTTCCAAATGGATGCCCCCATCTGCCACAGTTTGGGATTGGATACAGATAAAAGTCTAAGAAATCTGTCGTTGTATACTGTATGCAATAGCAGGAAATTAAAGTTCAGAGCAAGAATTTAATTCCACAGTGATGCTATTGTCAGAACTGCTTTGACACTGATAATGTATTTTTTTCAATCCCATACACTCGCCTCCCTTGTACTGACATATTTCTAGTTTAAACAGCGATCAGGTCTTGATAGATATCAGAGTTATATGTTACTATTGATTCAGTGACTTGCTTTAACAATGTCCTGTGAGACTGGAGTCGATGCATTGTCCTGCGACAAGACAATGCAAGATGGAGATTTGTTGAATCCCGCAGGAAACGCTCCACTTTGAATAGGAGAGAGAGACAGAAAAAACAGAATAGAAATCGATAGCTCTTCAAAATGAGGAAGGTATGACGGAGGGCTGTAATCATAAAAGGCTGCAGCGGAAGTCATTGTGCTTTCAAAGGCTTACAGAGGAACAATTAAGGTTAGATAAGCTTTTCTCTCTGCTATCATTTACAGCCGCCGTTTCCCATGACAGACTTTTCAATAATACGGTTTCCCTGTATCGCCCCCCTATCTGTTTAATGGTCAGCCCTCATGAGAATTACGTGAGATATGTGATCAGTTTTGGAACAGAGTTGGCTGCACACATCTCACTGTATCTCTCTCCCTCTCTCTCTCTCTCTCTCTCTCTCTCTCTCTCTCTCTCTCTCCTCTCTCTCTCTCTCTCTCTCTCTCTCTCTCTCTCGAGTATTTTATGACGCTCTCTCCATCGTGTCCCCCCTCTGAGCTCTCTCTCGCACTATCTCTTCCTAAATGGGAGTGTGCTGATGCGCTAATGAGCGCCGACAAAGCGAGCAGCATATGGTGATGATAATGAGATGAACAATGTTTGGAAAACAAGCCCCTATAAGAGTCTGAGGATGTGACACATTGCTTTGGATCAGACAGACTGCGCTGTGTGCTGAACGCCATGCAGCAGCCGTATGGCTAAGCTACATAAGATATTTATTTATGGCCATGCAAGCCTAAGTCCTCAAGGCACTTCTGTGTGTTCTGGGGGGGAAAAATGAACGTGTGGTGCCAATGACACGTCGTCAAAACAGGAAGATCCTGTATCATATTGCACGTTGCCCACTTTTCCACATGCTTATTCATGCAATACTAATTTTGGAGCTTTAAAACCTACTGTGTCGCTAAACACCCAGCAATCCAGATCCTTCTTTCAGACTTACAGTAAACAACCCATCAGATGAGTTAGAGACAGGATGTTATTTAACACTATTACCAAAAGAAAAGGGGTTTTGCTGCAGTGTTTTTTATACAATCGATCAGTGTTCAGGCTGATTACGTTAAGTTAGAGATAAGTTAAAGATAGATGACGTGACTGCTCCCCAAAGGTGAAGCATAAGCAACTCAATTGCTACCTGGTGACTGGCTGCATTATGTGTTATAACCCTGCCTCCTCCATGTTAATGGGTAGGACAAGGACCAAACTAAAAAGTCACAAATCAAAGTTCACGTCAAATACATTTTTCTCAAAGAAGTTTCTGTCATTTGAGTCAATTCTTGTCACACTAATGTTTGTACAAGAGCTTGTTATCTATAAAAATGGGGTGACACATCATGATTGACAGCTGAGACTGACTCATGATTGGTCGAGTGCGTTCGTCGATGGGATCTCGCTACTGAGCAAACTGAGTCCACATGTGCAAGATGGAGATGTTTGTATCCAGGATATTTTGGCTTCATTTCTGGGTAGTGGAAGGAAATAGAGACGCAGCGTCCATCTATGTAGCATTACCTAAAGCTTTCAGTTATTTGACCATTTATCCAAAATCGATTTATTTCAGCACGTTTCCATTACTTATCTGCTTGCTATCTGAAAACCCCCTCAATCACAAGCCAGATTTAATGTGTTCATACGGTTTGAGATCACATCTAATCTATGTTTTTTCAAATCACTGCTCCACAGTTTTTCCTCATGTCAACCGCCCCTGAGGTCCAAGAATCCATGGTTGGTATTCACTGATCTAAACACGACTCAGTGACTTTTAAAGCTCCTCTAAAAGCTGTGAGCTGTTGGCTCGACCCTCATAAAGCTGGCCCTCTCTCAAGGTGTAAGCATGGATGTCAAATAAGTTTCCATCCATCTGCTTTTTGGCCCTTTACACTTCAAAGTTGCCACCCACTGATGACAGCACCAGCAGGTAGCGAGACCCATGGAGGCTCAGACATCTGTTCGTGTCTCAATTTCTGTCTCTCGCTCTCGTGTTTGAAAACTGTCTCATTTCTATATCATAAGCATCTGATGAATGTTCTCCCCCATGGCCACTAATCACGTTTGTCTGACCTGTTTGCCTGAGCCATTTTTGCTCAGGCCTGCACGTGAACACATTCGCCGCGAGGCCCCGCCACACACGAAGAGGATTTTACACCCGTCTCTTGGAGAAATTCCCATGAGCTTGAGGGTCACACCATGAGGTCTCTTTTCTATATGTGATCCTCGCTGTCCTCCATGCATGCAGGAGAGCGATATGGATGGAAGGGATGAGGTCAAGACAGGAGCCGCGCTTCTTACTGTAAACAGACGGGAGGGATAAAATAAAGAGGGAGCTCTCGACTCCCGCCGCACACAGGCTCACACATAACCTGCTTACCGCTTTCAGTGTGACTAAATATGCGTTTGCAGAGAAACACAGAGGCACTCGCGCACTCTTACTAGCACACACTGTCACATAGTGTTGAATGATGTGCAGTCAATACAGCCACACAATACACACACGAGAGTTTGCTCTTTATGTGCTGTTTTCTTGTAGCTGTTCTGAACTAATATCACACAGATATTTACTGAAGCTCCCATTTTTACAGGAGCAGCTATTGGAGAATTGTGCATGTGTCATTTTTTATAGTCAGGCTCTATTTACTCTGGTTTTCATCGTCGGTGCAGACTTCTGTGTCAACACTCAGCATCAAAATGATATAATACCCAAAGATGACTCATAAAATTGCCTTTATACCAAACTACAGCGAGTCTTTCGATAAAAGATGCATGCTTCTTTGACAGTGCCTGCCTGACAAAGCTGTTAGGATGTGACCTTAAACAAGCTCGGAGGAGGCAAAGCAGACACGTGAAGCCCGAGCGGAGAGAGAGCTGAACAGACAGACCGATGGAGCAGCAGGCAACATAACATAGGTTGCATAACAATGACTTTTTCAGTACAGTACAGCCAGGCTGCCTGTTGATATGTGGGCGCGGGTGACTGTGGGACAAAGCGAACTCGCCGCGTGCTGCAGAGCAAATACTACACGAGAGAATGCCGTTGCCATGACAAGAGGGAGAGGAAGAGAGAGGATGGAGAGGGTTGAGTAATGACAGAGAGGCAGTTTTGCAGCTGAGGAAAAGAAGAGGGTTTATCCGTTTGCCGAGTGAGGAGAAAGAGGGAATAATAGATGAGTCAGCTGCTTACAATTTCCAGGGCCGAATCAAACAAGCAGAGAAATTACACTGTACAGCCAGTGGCAATGGAGCCAGGCCAAGAAAGAGACAGAAGCACTCCTACATACATGTGCTCTGGCTCTCTCTTGATGTCTCTGTCTCCTGTTATGCTTTCTCTTCTTCATTTTCCCTCGCACACCACTCTCACAGCTATATAGAACACATCAAGGACCAGCCTTCAATGTGTTGTCTACCCTATTTCCCTTTCCTTCTGCGCTTAGCACAGGAGAATATATTCTTGTCTGGGACATGAGAAAAGCACAGATACCAGTAAGTTCCCGGGAGGATACGCTGTGGGCTCCACGTTGGATGTCTGGCTTCACACGAGGGAAGCGGTGCCGCTTTGAAATCGCTCTGTGTTTTGGTGCCGTACGTGTGACTCTGCCTCGGCAGTGTAGTTTAGTGCATGCTCACGTTGGGCGCTGCTGACTGCACCGTCTGTTACCTGGTGGTCATAAGCTCATCATCCGCACGCTGTCTCATGAGGGCAGTCACACTTACTGTAATCCTGACATTCCCCCGCCTTTGCTCTGCAGCGTGTCTTCTTCTTTAATCCCTAAAAAACAAGGTTAAAAAACAGTGGCATACATTTCAGACCAGATTCAATGCTTTTTCCAAGAAACCCTTCAGTAGTCCTCCATGGTGCCTTCATATAACTAAATGCCCAGCAGCCTTTTGTCAGTGACTGACACGACACAGCAGGGATTCAGCCTTCAGCCAATTTACAACCACTTAACAGTATACTTTTCTTTGGGGGGGGACATGGTGTACAGGAAGTGATAAATCTTTAATATTGGTGAGCGGTAACATTGCACAGCCAGATGTCCATCTTGTCAAGCGAGGAAAATCATAACAAGAGACCTTTAGAAATCGTCTGGCATCTCTTCAGAAACTATGGATTTCATACTTCAGTGGGAAAAAAATACAAAAAATAAATTTCTTAGGGTTACTACTGGAATCACACACGCGTAATGCAGTAACAAGCGTAGTACCTAAGCTAGTATTTGAACACTAGCATTCATGACGCAGCCAGTTGCCTATGCATACACTTGGTTAAACAGGAAGTTTACCGCGGCCCGAAGCTTTAGCCAAAATGCAGCACAGTTGTAACCATATGTTCATTTGCTGCTCAGTGAGACTACGATAACAACATATGGATCATTTGCATACAATCTGAGTTTGGATTACAGTACAAATGTGAGGGGGGGGGGGGGGGGGGGTCTCCTCTTTCCTTTTGTAACTGTGGGTTTTACAACTGTGCTGACATTTCTACGACTGTTCAAGGATTCACTGAAACCTGTCAGTGGCAGAGTGCCTGGAGAGAGGGAGCTGCACCTGCGCTGCGATGGGACATTGAATTTGACAAGTGTGCTCCACAACCACACAAAGCCTTTATGAAAAGAGAAAATCAGGTACCTTGTGGTTTTGGCTTTGGCCTCCAAAGAAAGACAAAGCAGGAGACTGGCCTTCATCGTGACTTGAATGTAGTTAATGAATGTAGTTGTTTCAGCAGTATAAATACTCAATGCCTCCCATTTCTTATATTCCTCCTCTTCATGGCTCTCCTCCCCTTCCCAACCCCCGACCCCCATCACTCGGCCTCGTTTTCAATTTACGTAAATTCACACAGCCTTCAGTGAGCCAGTATTGCCAAGCCATTTCAAAACATTGCAAAGTGTTTACCCAAGAAGTGGGTGGCTCTCGAATCCAATAAAATAGAAAATGTTTCAGGCTTGCATTTTCCAGTCATTTAATTTCCCAGCTTTGAATGTGCTGTCTCCACTTGTCTATATGAACTCGCATCACATGCCTGTTCCTCTTCACTCAGCACCATGGGACATTTCATCGCATCAGGGAATCTTGTCTCTTATTCTTTCGTCGACACGGCCTCACACTGTTTCTCACTCTGATGCTCTTTTTAATTGTCTCAACTCCCTGTCTACCTTGTCAGTCAGTCACTCAGTGTGTGTGTGTGTGTGTGTGTGTGTGTGTGTGTGTGTGTGTGTGTGTGTGTGTGTGTGTGTGTGTGTGTGTGTGTGTGTGTGTGTGTGTGTGTGTGTGTGTGGTTTGAGTCGGTGCCAGGGCTAAGTGAATAATAAGTAGCGACACAAGTTGCTTTGCCTTGACAGTAGAGCTGTGGAGGTTTACGGCCTTTGAGCCCAGCTCACAACTGGCTGAGGTGAAACAGGGAGAAAATGGTGACGGAAATCATAATTGTCAAGTTCTGGACTTACAACTTCCTCGTCTGTTTGCTGTGGTGCAACGATTGGACAGAGAAGGAGGAGGGGAGGAAGAGTTTGTATTTATAGGGCTGGTTTGGGATTTTCCATTTTTTGCTGTAAGTGTTTACGCCTGCACATTTTCATGAAAGTTTTACGGAGGGGCTTTATGTCAGAACACAAATGTCCAAGCCAGTTGCTCTTTTCCGGAACTTTTTTCAGCCCAAAAGACAAAAAAAAAAAAAAAAACAGAACAACACAAATATTAAAAAAGAGGAACTGTACACCCAGAAGTCACCATCGAAGATTTCTTCGGTAAGACAACGAGAATCGAGAGATTTTAATGATAAAGGCCGTTGCCGGTGTTGATAAAAATATGTGATTTCTGCAGTGGAATTAATACGTAATGTTCTGCCTCCTGCATGTTCTATCCATGTGCTACCCCTCGCCTGACTGTGCTGGACATTTTCCCGTTGTTGCGCGCCAGACTCTAACACTCTCCTGCGGCGTTCTTCATATGTGAAAACACCATTTCCGTACATTTTCGTGTCTGAAATTGACTTCTGTGTCTCTATATTCTTTTTTTTGCTCTCTGGGTAAATGGTTTTATCACGCTCCCTCTGTGCTTCACACACCTCCTTCATTTCTCTGCCAGAAAAATTCGAACACTCTTCATTGTTCATGATTTCTCATCCCTCTCCTGTCCTCCTATTTCACTTTCTTTTTCTCACTCTCGTTCTCTCTTACCTTTTTACTTACTTCCTCAAATTATCAAGTGGCAGTACGGGGGCTTTTAACAGAATCTTTTCACTTAGCCGGGATACCTTTGCCTTCAGGAACAGGAATTTACAATTATCTAGTCCGGCTCAGCACAGCGAGAGAACAATGCTGGAGAGTGTCCTCAGAATTCCCACACATATTTTAACACTCGGCTGAGTTTTGAAGTCAGACAGAGCAGTTCACTTCCACGACGCTCTCATACGACTCTTCTGAGACGCCGGTGCCTCAGTTTATTTCCACAATGCATTTCTTGGATGTCTTGTCCCCCCCCCCCATCGGATTTCTGCATCTTCCAGGGGAGGTACAGCATCAGGGCCAATTACATAACTGAAGTGGGGAGGAGGGCGGATCCACTGACTTCCCAATTAAGAGGTTGAGAGGGCTACTGTGAAAATGTGCTGGATTATGATTGCTAATCACAATCACAACATCATGCCAACTAGATTTTGTTGTAAATAAAAAAAAACATAGAATAGTAACATTTTCTTTTTTGAAAACTGCAACAGGAAGCTGAAGAGAAGAGAAGGAGAATATGCCATGTGAGACATGTGAGACCAGCTTGGCTGAAAGCAATTTATAAATATATAAACTTATATATTGTTCTGAAGGTAAAATGTCTTTTCCAAATCTCTTTGCATCCTATAGAGTTTGATGTCAAATCGACAGTATTGTTAAAAAAAAAACTGAAGCAGTTTCCCAGTTCCACTTCTCATGCTGTTCTTTTCTGTTCTTAAGAAAGCTCTACGTCGGTTTCATGAATCATTCTTAAACTGCAGAATTATTCCCGTCTCACAGTCAGTCAGCTCATTTTCAGAATTAACACGCTACAATTAGACGGAGCATTTTCTCTAAAAGCTGGAAAATCATGGAACTTGTGACACATTTAGCACATTTACCACAACCAGTGTGTGAAACCTAATGATAGGTGACTATTTTGGTGAATGAGTGTACTCTTTTTTAACATTTTCATGTATTTTAAATCTCTAGAAATTAATATAACTTTGCAAAAAATAGAAATATGCACTGAAACCCGTAAATATTACTGTAATTGAAACCTAACCATACAACTGCAGATTAAAGAAAACTGATTATTCTGCACAAGCATTGTCAGTAAGCAAGTGTGTGCAAGAGGGCTCTTGAGTGTGCATCCATTTTGTTTATACCTGAGAACAAATCGCAGATAAGAAAACACTGATGAATGTCAGAACGGTGTAAGTGGGGCCCAGTGGGTGCTGCAGCACTAATACCTTCTGTTTAGCAGAATGAACATGGCCAAGCAGCCCCGATAGAGATACTCAGTTTAAATACTATTAGGAGAATATGCTGGAAAACAAAAGTTCAGTCTGACTGCTTGGTGTCTGGATATTTTTTTTCCCCACTTCAAAGAAGTCTTAAGGAGAGTTATTTCTCAACCCTCTCCCAAAAAGTTCTATTTTTAAGAATCAAACTTCCTTTAAAGTGAGAAATCTGGAGAACATATTGATATATTCCCTTTTAAACCCTCACTGGAAATGTTTCAACCATGGTCTCGCCCGTGTGCTCACCACAGACACACTTTCGAGATGGACAGTTCTCACACAGTACCTGACACCGTAAATGTGGGATGTGTCTGTAAAGCACCTCAGATAAGGAGCTCTCCGCTACTACACGGGCTTCCAATGCTACTTTGTATTCTGAGACACGCACTGAAACCGCTGATAAAATCTCTTGTAATGGTCGGTAGATGCAGCCAATCAGTGTTTACAGTCTGCATTCTGTCCAAATGTTTAATAGGGAGCATGGGGAAACTAGAGGCTATAGCTGTAGAATGAGGGCAAGAGTTCATTTGTTAATGGTGCTGTAATGAACAGCCGCTCATGTGTCCAGAGAATTGTTGAGTGTGGACAGATTTTCAACATCATTGTTTCTTTATACATTATACAGTAAAACAAAAAGGGGGTGGGTATATGAGTGGATGCCTGAAAATGAACATGAGAGATATTCCCGTTGATAAGCATCCTAAACTTGATCATAACCTTGTCCTGTCATGTGTCCTTGTCCACAGAGGGCGGTCAGATCAACAACAACGTGGGACAGGGCTCAAACATGGTTCAGCAGCACCCGTACCCCGCCCTGAGCCAGTTCGCTCACGCCTACGAACAGCAGCAGCAGCAACAGCAGCAGCAGCAGCAACAGCAGCAGCAGCAGCAGCAGCAGCAGCAAAATAAAGATTTCAACAAATACGCCTCCCTGAAGGCTGTGGGTGAGTGTCTGTCAAGCTAAGTATCATCTTAAGTGTAAAAATGAAGAGGAACAGAGAATGCTTTCAGTTTGGGGGAGAGTGCACTGGAAGTTGTGTGACTGATTTACCTGCTGTTTCTAGTGGTGCTGACTGTAAGAATGATTGGAGAGGGGGCACCGTCAGTGACTCTTGGGGCTTGTGACCCTTCCCTACGGAGGCCCTGAGAGCTCAACACACTACAATTAATGAAAACGTCTTCATCAATTTGATAGCACATGCCCGGCAAATAGAAAATGTGCTGTAAACATACACATCGAAAAGGGAGGAACATGGCTGAGACACTGTATCCAGCCAGTCGAAGTAATCTGCATTAACACAATCTGTGGATGCAGTAGGGGTGCATGTGCACGTGCACCGAAGTCACTTTCAAGCTCAACAGATTCTGATATGTGCACAGAATAATATGTGCACAGAATAATAGTGAATAAAAGGTCTTGCATGAGAGAGAATTGCATACCAACTGGAGCTGAAACTATGAGGTCTGACTGTCTTCATGGACGATAAAAACGTTATGGACCATAGTGTGAGCATGTGGTTGCTCGCCGTAGCGCGACGCCACAAGCGAACACACAGCAAATAGTGCAGCACACACAAAGATATAGATCTCTTATGTTATGATGAGCAGTGAAAAAAAATGTTGGTTCTTTATAAAGCTCTGACGGGACAAACTAGAACATGGCGGGCTTCCACAGTTCTCGATAATTAATGGAAGACACAATTATACGTGTGTTTTTTGTAAAATTTCCTGAATTGGCAAGTGTGTCCCAGCTATGTCCCCTGGAAACACTTCCATTGTGTTGAGTATTTGGTTGTGTTGTATTTGCCACACATGTATTGTCAGATGATGAAAATGTTTTCTCCATTTGCAGTGCATTGAGCTCTAAGGGCCACTGTACTTCCCCCATTCTTGCAAGCTGGATCATAATCAAATGTATGGTATCTTGAGAAATTGAGAACTGGGGTTACTCATTTATTCATTACTTGCCTATTTCTATAGATCCCCAAGGAGTTGTGTTACAATTACGAGGAGCCATTAACCTTAAATTAAAATGTATTGTTATTTTTGGAAACTACGTTAAATCTCTCTAAATATAACTGACAATAAAAAGGGACATTATGGCTGTTGGTCGTGGTTAAGTTGTAACTTTGCAGTGACTGCAATGCAATGAATGTACTTTCATGGTCCATCGCACACAGAAATGCTTTTTTTAAATTTTGTCTTGTAAATCCTGCAAGAAAATGATTAAATCTGGGTCAGGAAAAACAAACAGATTATGCCCACAGTCCCTTCAGCAAAAAAGACCTCCCCCTGTTTTCTACCCCTACCTCCCCTCTTGATTAATTCATGTACAGTCCCAAAGGCTTTGTGATCCTAACATAAAGAGCGGCGGAGACATTTTTCCAGAGGTCTCCAGGAGCGATGCTGCCGAACTCCAGCAGTCTGATTTGACTGGTGGCACCAAACTAGACTCCATGTAAAACAGGAACAGGCGGCTCATCAAGCTGTTTGGCAGCCTAATGCATACCGCCAAATTCAACGAGGTCATTTGCCAGTGTGAGCTGATGCGCACCAGGCTCCTATGTTATTGGCAGCTATTTCATAACCTGAATCCATTTGAGATTGACTTGTGAATGTTTCAGCGCGAGCTTGTTTATGCTCGTCAGGTATGGGCACCCTACCCTCACCTGATTCAGAATTCAGCCCACTCGCGTCAGATATTGTTAATAACACATTGAAATATCTGTGCAAATAGCTACAAGACCCTATTTGTTGAAAGGCCTCTGTGCATGGCAAACAGCAGAAGTTAAAATATTTGATTCCGATGACAAATACGTGTCCCTCCCTACACCGCCCTGCATGTTAAGAACCTAATTCATCCATAGACATGTTGCACTAACAGATCATGCTCATGTATGCTGAGCGTTGCTTTGTGCCCTGGAAGCAGAAGGTGTTTTGTGATTACAGTAGCAGTTTATGTAACTGCCAGAATTTATTTTTTTAAAGAGAAACAGATGCACACAATGTGACAAGTGGACACATAAAGCATAAAGGAAATGAAAATAGTGATTAACACTGTCATCCTGAACCCTGCCATCTTTATTGTTTGCTGGTGTATATTTAGAAAATGCTGATAGTTGACCAAATATAGACTTCAGTCGGTGGCTGGATATTTTCAGCACATCTACAGCCGTGTTTGATCGCAGAAAACCGTTCAGTTATTCAAAATGCAGACAGAAGACATCTTGGTGTCTGTCTCTGAGGACCAAAAAGGCAATGAGTTTTTTTTTTTTCCTTTGACCATTCAGCATGGAGTGAAGGAATCAGTCATGGCCGAGGCAGGGATGCCAATTTCGCCACTGACAGCAGCTCCAATAGATCAGAGTGCAGCGCAGCCACATGACACGCTGCAATTTGAGTAAGGGATGCAGCCCCACTGTCTCTCAACTGGAAAACCTCTCTCTCTGATGTAAGGCTGCTGCTACTCATCTAACAGCACATAACACCAACACATGATGCACATGCACATGCTCCGCGGAGAGTGTGTGGGGAAATAGAAGTCATCTGTTACGATGTGCGGAAGAAATTATGCAATCTGATGGAAGATCGATCCAAGAAAAAGGAAGATTCTGGCACAAGTCCTGGAATTTGTCAGCTATCAAAAATTGACAATGTTCTCAACAGGATGGAAGATCATTGTTTTGTTTAATGCACAACAATGATTAGCCCCCCCCCCCCCCAAATTCCACTTGGAGTTCAATATCCTCATACAGACCGAAGATTCTAACATGCATCCAAACGAAAGCAGTTTTCATTTTCATGTAAAAGCATCACCGTACTCCCACACCCTTCTCGCTGTGAAGCCCGTCGAGCTAAATAAATGCCAGTTGTGTTTCACGTTGCATTTCAGTGACATAAACACATGAGTGAATGTTTGGCTCTTACTCCTAAGAGCCTGAAACTTGTAACATATTTCATGATTTTTAAATTAAAAAATCAGTTTTAAATTAAGAATCAATCCCAAATGAAATTGTGACGGCAATGATCTGAATCAAACTGTGGCCCCTAGTAAGAATAAGCCAATTGTACACATTCCTGTGTGGAGCGAGACATTAATATCAGCTATTTGAAATGTTCACATGAACTACAACAGACAGAAAAAGGCTCCTGCATAATCCAACAATAATCCAAAGATAAATGACATTATGAATCCCGACTCCCGTCTGAAGAGCATAAGAATCTTAAATCTGCAGCGGTTTCACACCCGAAAGGTCATGTCTTTGTTACATTGTTTACATTTGCTTTTACATCTTAATTTAGGGAGCACACCAAAAAAATCCTTGACATTGATTGGTTTGTCGACAGGATGCGTGCACGTTGTCACTTTGTCAATTTGGCAGATAGTAAGTAGTCTTTCTTACTTAATGGGATGAAAAGTGCAAAACTACTGTAGCGGTATGGTTCATTTACAACAAGGCAAATTTGAACATCTGGCTTGGCAACAATCTTTATTTAACAGGAAGCAATGTCAAATTGTTGTAAAGTCTTTCAGCACATAACTGTCAATATTCTCCTCTTCAGCTGCTTTTAAAGCCACCTCCTTCTCCTTACTTCTTTATACCTGAAATGCTCCTCGTCTTCCCCGCACCGCGTCTCATGGACCTTTTTCCTTCCTCCTCTTGGCTCTTCTAATCTCACCTCGTTTTTCTCTCCTTCATCATTTTCCTCCTCGGTTCCTTCCCTCTCGCCATGACCTTTATTTCCTCTCACCTTTTCTTCTTCCCCCCCTTCCCTCTCACCTACATCTTGGCACTTCCCATCCTCTTGTCTCCCTCCCCTCATTTTGTCACCTTTATCTCTACCTCACCTTTTTCTTTGGGCTCCCTTTGTCTCCCCCCCTCCCACACACACACACAGTCACCTCCAGCCCGTCGCACAAAATCCATCACGCTCCATATCACTCCTTAAAGAATCACTGAGCTGCTAATCTCGATCCTCCCTTATAGGGGCTCATATCTGATTCCATTTCTGTAATTGAAGGAAGGCCTCCTGCCTTACCCCCCTCTAGCTCACACTTGACTGACAGATTTCCATTCCACAAGTGGTATTCAAAGAGGCACCTTTGAAATGATTGGAAACCTGTCCAGAGATATACAGCACAGGAGCCTGGGATTCCAGCAGGCAAACTGCCATTACTGTTCATCCAGAGATGGGAACGTCACTCATGAGCTGTGAAAACATTTTATGGGGGTGAAGTATGAGAGAGAGAGAGGTGAGACAGAAGGAGACAGCAGACAACCCGAAAGGAAAGTGGTGTCTCTGTTTGAAATCACCTTTGTATGAGCTCTATCAATCTCAAGGAACATAAATGGACCTCGGTTTTCTTTTCTTCTCTGCGTCTGGTGTTTTCACCCCCTGAGAAAAAGCACCAAGCTAAGATCAACACCATTCTCCCAACTGCCTTTTTTCCCCTTTTCTTTAATTGCCTCTGCCACTTTCCCAATGGTCTACTGTCCAGCTGATAAGCCACACTTCTGTCAATCAATAGCCATCTCCACTGTCCCCCTGTGAATCTATATAAGGTCACTTTATCGAATTCTAACTCCGACCAAGGCAAAAACCCAACTAATAAATGTCCCTGGATGCAGACCTGTGGCTCAGCCCAGGAGTACAAATGACCAATTATGGCTCACGCCTAATGCAACCTGCTCTGCAACATCTAACAACTGCGATAAACCATTAAGAGTTGGAAAGCATGTTCCTTTACAACATCAATAAGTTTGTCTGTCTTGGATAGTCTGCAAAAAGGATCTGCAGTAATTGTGGAACTAATTTTTCTGATCACACATTCCCCTCTCCTGCATCTCCCAAAGTCTAAGAGCATACAGGTTTTAACCATAGACTGTAGATCTATAAAGATGGATTGTGCTTCCAGAATCCAGAAATGAAGTCAAAATATCCTGGTTACATGCGATGCAATCCTGCAGGGTAGATGATGGAAGATGGAGCCACAAGAGCAAGGTCCCGCTGATACGAGTGTTCGATCGGTCACGAGTCAGCTGTCAATACTGCCGATTAACCCTTGGAGCCATGGGGAATTAGACATATATCTATCAAACACAAATGTTTGTTAATAATTTCACGTCAGTCCATAGTGGTGGAGATGTTTCTGTATGGACCAAAATGGTGCATTAACCCAAGGGACCAACGTTGTCATTTCTCGAGCCGCCCTGCTGGGATGGCCGAAATGTCACATCCGCTAACGTTTTATAATAGAGAGCGCGAGCAGCTTGTATCTGTAATAACCTATTTCTTGTGCTACCATTTCCAACAGTTCAACCACTTTGCCTGACATTGCAGCATTTCCACAGTGGAGATTGCAGCTGAGCTACTATAGAGAGCAGGTTCAGATAACATCTCACATCCTGAGCCGACACTGAATATCTTTACATTAGAACGTTTACCTGCCAAAGAATGCAAATGTTCACTTGAGAAAGCTTCTCTGGCCGCATTTACTATGACTATTGGAAGTGTTTTTTTGTGAGGGTGGAAGAACTATGACAGGGTTGATCCACACATATACTCAAAAATCTCAGGAATAAATTAGGTCTTTGATTTTGAAATTGCAAAATATAAAAAGAAATGTGGTCTTGAAGAGTTTCATAATTATGTTGTGCCTATGCATGCAATGCATTGGCCATATATTACTATTCTGTATACTTATTATTATTATAAGCCCTCCATCCCTTTTGACAGTAGACAACTTGATTCTCTAATAAAAAGCAGACTGACACACTGGTCTAACACTAATAAGAGCTTTATGTTATTTGCGCTGGGGGACTTTAGAAAAGCAGTGCTTGATTTATTTTTTTCATCATGCATAATGTGTGTTGGTCCCTGTGGGGTGCTGGCCTTTCTCAGGCAGAGCCATGCAGAGCCCGTACTGCGTAACAGCAGTGTTTTCCATTTCCACTCACGTACGCCGCTGGATGTGTGCACTGTTGAGCTGACTGCCGCCGGATTGATTCACCTGTCGCCTGAGCAAGTTTGATCCCCAGGGGCGGTCTAGCTGCAAACTCGGCGGGTGATACGCTGCCCCCCCCCCCCTGCATCCCCCTCCGCTATCCCTCCCCTCCCCCCCCGCTTCTCTCGCCGTGATAAACTAGATTTATAGTTACAGTGGCAGAAGCAAACTCACTGACTGTGTTAACTTTATCTTTGACGACGTGGAGGCAACAAGGGCTAAAGAGTAATGACTCGACTTGGAATGTGAATCCGACAGAAAAAAAAGGTCACATTTCGCAGTGATAAGAGAGACTGTGGCTTGGGGACGGCGGCTGCCAGAGGGAGGAATAAATGTGTGGCATGAAAGGTGACTGCTCCAAGGCTAAAGGAGCAGTCACACACAAACATGGCCGGGTATACAGAAGATATGGGAAGAGGCTTAAACCAGCACATAGAGCCCTGTGAGGCTGAGTAGGAAGATGCTGGTGTCTGTTGGCTGAGACTCCATATGTGCACACTGTGTGTACATTTGTATCCTCATACCTGAAAAAAATTATTTGCCAGCAACTTTTTCCAGCAACTCTCCAGTCCCAGTGCAATGCATTAGATTCACCCATTACACTGTGAGGTAGCATTTCATAGAGTCACAAAGCTAACATACTTGTACAGGATTACATGTTCTAATGAATTCACTACATTTATGCAGAGCGCTGAGCTTAAAACCGACATTGGGCATATGTTTCGTGCACTAGCAAAATTACAAAGCTACCAAAAAGCATTGATAGAGTGCAGCTGTTAATCTCTATAAACTCATTCTGTTTCCATTCCATTCAGTTTGACCTATCAAGCTTTTGTTGCCAGCAGGTAAACAGTCTATTGTGGAGAGCAAAAGGGCTGGAAAACATTGACCAAAATGTTTTGGCTATCAACTTTTTAACTTATCTTTATTCATATGCAGATCGCTGTGAATAGAGATTAGCCAAAATATCATATGGACCTAAAAAAACAACAAAAAGTATCGCTGTTTGTGTTTTGTGTAGAGACTGACTGACAGCAAATGGATATCCACCTAGTGGCTAGTCCCTGATATATCACCAGAAGCCACAAAATATTGGCCGAGCACCCAGAGGCTACTTCAGAGTCAGGCTTTAGCTGATGGGCTTGGAATTCAGTATTTTGCATGCGGACTGGATGAGCCAATCTTCCAGTTCGTGGATGACCACAGCCATCGGCCATATACTCAATAATTACCCTCCTGAACACAAAAATGTTCTTGTGATTGTATGTCAAAGGGAGAAAAGAACATGCAGTATGTTCGATGTTGACCACCATAGTGTATGTTGTAATGGCCTTGCATGCTTTGTCCCGGATATTGTTATTTTTCTTGTCATAATGAACACCTTCCCACCACCACAGAACATTTTTTCTTCTTTGCTATATAAAAGGAGGAAGAGGCAAGATGGAGGAGACTCTCTGGGCTTTCCTTTTGATTTCACTCCTCCGATGGCACAACAGGCCTCAATATGCAGGCGTTGTCAGTAGCCCTGACAACCTGTTTGGTCTGTGTGATGACGGAGGGCTGACCAATAAATTAAAATTATATGGGGTTTGTTACACAACCTTTTTAGATTGTGAGAGTAAAAAAGGGACGGGGTATTTTCCATCCAAACCTTTTCTTGTGTGTGTGTGCATGTGCATGCATATACTCTCGCCTGCCTTAGTTTGCAGCTGATCTACAAACCGCTCAACGTTCTTTTTTATGAGTCACTCTATAACAGTTTTATTTTCTCTAGCAAACACAGACGTGCTGAGAATATTCTTTTTTTAACAACTGACTGTCTAAAAAGAGCAAACAGCCAAATTGAAAAAAGGCAAATTAAATAGATTCTAACAATTAACTGAAGATCTCAGCTGTACCCTGCAGCAGCTCTTTCATGTCCACCTTACATTTTAATTAACTCCCTGTTTCTCTCTCTCCCTCTTCCATCAGCTGCCAAGTACAACGGAGAACTCTACACCAAGCGTCGACTGATGGTTGAGCTGCCAACGAAGGGCGGCCTTCCTCTCCAGCCAATGGGCAACTCCAGACCCTCTATGGGCAACATGTCGTCGATGACTCCTCCGATGATCAACAATCCTATGGCTTCGAATCCAATGACCTCCAATTCCATGAACCCCAACATCACTCAGATGACTTCAATGAACCCAATGACGTCAATGAACCCAATGACGTCAATGAACCCAATGACGTCAATGAACCCAATGACGTCAATGAACCCAATGACGTCAATGAACCCAATGACGTCAATGACACACATGACGTCAATGACACCCATGACGTCAATGACACACATGACCTCAATGACACACATGACATCCCTCACTCCGATGTCCTCCATGACCCCTATGACTTCTCTGGGTCCACTGACTCCAGAGCCCGTGGCCACCTATGTCACAGAGATGCCCAGTATCTCCTCTGTGTCAACCCTCCCGACAGAGCGGCACATAGCAGGGGGGGGAGGTGGGGGACTTAAGCCAAATGGCCACAAACTCAAAGGCAGCCATGGCCACGCTGCCCACAGCTCTCACAGCTCTCACAGCTCCCACCCTCATGCTCACAGCCATAGTAGCAAGCCGCCAGGACTCGGGGCTACCTCCCTGGCACACATGGTGGGGACCATGCCAGGTGGCATGTCCCAAGGCATGTCCAGGCTCGCTGAGACCACCATTGGCTCCAGCTCGGCTACAATGGGCCGCCCATTGGCATACAGTTCCAACACAATTGCGACTGGGCATGGCATGGGGCTGGGGCTGAAGGGCTGGGACGGGACTGAGACAGTGGGCCGCAGGAAGACCTACGGGCACAAGAGGCCTCAGTGTACCGTTCTGGAGCCGAACCAACTCCATGGCAGCAGAGGCCAAAGCCACAGCCAACACTTCCTCCCCACGCAGCCCTACTTTGTGACCAACAGCAAGACAGAGGTGACTGTGTGAGTGAGGAGGGAAAGGGAGAAAAAGAAGGGTAAATGGATGCCTACTGAGTGGTGGCACAGGTAATCTCTAAGTGGAGACACCAATTCCTGGGGTGGTCAAAAGGTGCAAATCTGTGTGTGTATGTTTGTGTCAAGAAGTTAAGGCTTCTTGGTTTGCTGGTGAATGCGGTGGGAAAGTGACACTGTGTCCGAGTGTTCCTCATTTCACAAACGGAGAGTTCACGAATCAAATCACTGAACAGACCTTTGTTGTCAAGAGGATGGCATAAAAGCAGGTGACGTCTGTAACCATAACAAATAGCCTACAGAGCTGGGATGTATGTACACTTGTGGTGATATTCGAGTGTTGTCTCACGGATAATATCTACCCTGTAATGATAACAATATCTGAGCATTTCAGTGCGACTACACACAGACAATGAAGTGGGAACCTGCTAGTAAGATGGATTGGCTTCACTGTAGGAACCCAACCTGGGAAGCAATATAAAGGATTAATGTACAGCACTGAAACATCTTGGTAAGAAGAAATACAAGTTTACCCACAAACCTGGCCACAAGTGTTCTGCTCATCTGCTCAACAAAGCGCGGAATGGTTTGGAAGAAATAACATTCCCTCACGATTCAGCCCCAAATCTACTGAGGGCTTAGAAACAGACGAGGAGGACACTGGGCTTTGCAGACATGCAGGGCTTTCCAGTCTGGCTATTCAGAAAACACCTTCATAAGCTCTGCAGCTGAAGGTCGCCCTTTTCCACGAGGCTCCAGCACAGAGAATGGACGCTGTCGCTCTGGCATTGTACTGCTCTGATCTCGTCTGTGGTGGTGACAGCTGGCCGCGAGGAGGGAAAAGGTGGCGGGGAGGCAGCAACTGGACGAGGCTGCTGCGAGCAGAGGCTCCTCAGAGCTTTGTTCTAAAAGGAGCCTCATGCACACGCCCACACACAAATGCACATATTCAGAAACATGCACAGAAAAACTTGTACACACACAGATATATTTACTGTAGCAACAAAACACACTAGGGTTTGACAGATATGGGTTTGTTGAAGAATGATACCAGTCATTTTGGATTTCAGTTGCCAATGGTTGCTAATTTATTTAATTTGGGTATATTTATTATCTATATTTTTGTGGTTTGCATCCTAAAATTGATGTTTACCCACAATCGTATTCTTGTCAGTGAATTGAGACCATTGCAGTGTTCAAGAAATCTCTAATAAGACTACAAAAAAATAAATTTAGAAATATCAGCTGAGTCAAAGTGACAAGCAATTAATATTAATTATACCTTTAAATCCTATTGAACAATTGACATAGTTAAAGAAATGGTTTGACGGTTTGGGAAATATGCCAACTGGCTTTCTAGCCAAGAATTAAATGAGAGGAATGATACCTCTCTCATACCTATACAATAAGAAGCAACAGCTAGCAGCCAGTTAGCTTAGCTTAGCACAAAGACTGAACAGTGGGATCTGGCTAGTCCATATACAGTGGTACCAAATTTCCTATACCAGCACTTCTAAAGCAAACTTAAACTTAAAACTTTTAAAAGTACATGTTATGGAGAGTAGTAGACTTTGTTAATTCCTGTAGGCTTATCACAGTGAAGTTGTCAGGTAACAAAATGTTGAGAAATTCCTATAAAATGATTTATAAATAAATAAAATGTGCAAAATATAAAGTTGTTTTAATGCAGCTGTGCAGGACTGTGGACACAATTACCTATTTGATTAAAATAGCCATTTGTTTTATGTATATATCAGTTTAACACACATAAACATGGGTCAAAATAAAATATTTATTTAAGTGGATCAAATGTCAGGTTTGGCTTCTGAACATTAATTTTTTTATTCTGCATAGAAAGTTCTACAAAAGCAAGGAACTGTGGTGAAAAATGGGTATAATAGGATAATAAAAAAATAACACATCCTTTGCTGGTAATAAAAGACCCTGCCACAAGAAACTAAGCTTAATTAGATCACTTGCTGTACTCGAGCACTTGCTAAGAAAAAAAAAAAACATCACAACATCAGAAAAAAAGAGAATCTGGGTTACATGACTCACACATGGAAATAAATCCTTAAGTCTAACAAATAGGCCAAATCTTCTCACAGCTTCTCCGAGCCCATTTGCTACTTTTGTAATGATGTGGTACTTATTAGCAGCTGCAGCCACTGTTATCATTGTAACCTTGTTATCTAAAGTGCTGCGTCAACCTCTAAGACCCTCTTTACGCTTGCGATTAAGATGCTCAGACTGAAGTCAGACAGTGCTTAGCCACGTTAGAGTTAAAACACGAATATGCCCAGGACGCGGTGTGGAAGGATCATGATTAGATTGCTTAAACCATCTCTGGGAGTCGTCAGAGCAGTGTTCAGCCTAAGAGCTAACAAGGCGACGGGCTGCTCTGACAATATCACACTCTAAAATACATTTGTTGATAGACAGCAACCTAAAAAAAATGGTGTTAACTTTCCATTTTAATGTCTGTAAATAAAAGAGGAAGAGGTGCACATGCCTGCCTTGTGTGAGATCCAAGACATTGGATTTCAATGTGACACATGAAACAACTCGGCCAGCTGAGCGCAGGGTCTACAGGGGGGAATGTTTTTACCTCGTGCTGTGGAACCACTGCTGCCTCGGGGGTCACCTGACTGGAAACCTGAGACCAAAATTGAATCCTTGGAACAGGATTGAAGAAGTCATCAGTGCATTCAAATGTGTCACTTATACATCCACATCCAACACACACACACACACACACACACACACACACACACACACACACACACACACACACACACACACACACACACACACACACACACACATGTACACACACAGAGATTTACAGGGTGGACTCTGCTTTCCTTGTGCTCCCACAGTGCCGAGCGGCAGGCGTTGTCACAGCGGAGAGACAAAGAGTCACCGCTACTGCGTCTATTGTACATGAAAGACTGTGAAACTCCAGACCTTGGCCCTTTGTAGCGATAACTGACATTATGCTTTTTATATATATAAATATACATAGCCTTTCTCGCTTTATCTCTTTCTTTACATGCTTTATTCTTCCTCCCTTCTTTTTCTTCTTTGCTCCCCCATGTCTGTCTTCAATCGAAGACATTCAGAGCAGAAATATTGGAGGGAAACTAAATCTGGGCTGTTATGAAGCTTTTCTGTGATAGTAGAGTACAGTCATGATGAGCCAGTGAGTAATAATAATAATTCAGCCCCACCTTGAAAGGCATGATTGGTTTTTCCCATTGTTCTAGCAGGAAATATAAGTGATTGATTCTGTGTGCCAAAAAATGTAATCCAGTTTGCAGTTTTGTACCACTGTGTGTGCTCTTGAACACTGCGCACATCTCACCCGTTATACATTTTGTATGTCTGTATGTGTGTGTGTGCAGATCCTACTTTGGTAAAGGATTATTGTGTCTGAGGAAGTCAAAAATCAAACAAACCAGAAAAACTTTATCTATGGAGATTAAAATCCTATAAACCTGCCATTCTTGACAATGATAATTCTTGTGGGTTTTTTTCCTTTTATTTTTTCTTGACAGCTGGAGGTTTTGTTTGCGACAGAGCTGAGAAGCAGGTCAATGTTTTCCCGGGATGTGCATTATCAGACCCAATTGACTTAATCCAACAAGGCGGAAATGTGGAAATATGAACCCTCCTAGCGGCCCCATACTGCCCCATCCTTAAAGCCCATTCAGCTGCGCAAAGGCAGACGCTGGAACAATAGGTAACAGGCAGGCCAGGGGAAACAGTTGGTAAACAAAAAAAAAAAGGGAAAAAGTAATCCCTCACCGTAACAGCCAAAATAAACCAGATAGAAAGCGGGGAATTGGTTGCGCCGGCTGGGTCACGGTTGATGGGGTCAGAGGCACAGATGCGTGGGTTCAGGAGGCAGTCATGTCTGACATTTTTCATCAGACGAGTCGGCCAGACTAAAAAAAAAAAATGCCGCAGCGGAGACAAAAGGACACAGGTTGTCTGCAGGCTCGACACCACTAGTGACAGAACATGAAGAAAATGATCAAAGACTGTTCGTGTTCATCGTTTAGTAATAAGATACAGATTTTCTGAATTTTTGTAACATTCATTTTACATAATTGATGACGTAAAGTAGTCAGCACTGGCCCCACAGACTAAGAAAAAGAGGACCAGTGTATCCTTTGAGTATTTGTAGTCTAAAGTACAGTTTTATAGCTCACAGATGGTTGCTTTCCATTGACTTGTTTACCTTTCTTTAGAAAAACCAACCAGCTTCACCTCCTGAGGGGATCTCCTCCTTCTTTGTGGTGGACTTTGACCTTTACAGATTTGTATGGTTGATGCACAAAAAAATAGATATTCCCTTACTTTCACTGGGATAATAGCATAAGGTATCATGGGCAGGGGTATAAAACAAATCATTACTCAATGGTATCAGCTCCAAAAATAAAGGTATCACACTGCAAAAGGGATTAGTAGTGGCTTTGTCACTCCAGCATTTCAGACTGCGAACTTTTGTTGTGTAATCCATGGAAATGTCTCACTATATGAAATATGTTATATATCAAGTAAATTGGCAGAGACACGTGGATGATTTCAGCTGGGCCACTTTCTGGTGTGACCAGGCCTTTAGTCAGTCCACCTACTAGTTAATCAGAAAGTGACTAGTGACCACCTTCAGCTCTTGCCACCAACCACAGAACTGCAAAATGAGGTCCAAATCTAGAGCTGACCACTCAGTGGGAACTCATTGCTCCAAACCATCCATGTCCTGATTACTCTGGGAGCACTGCCACGGCTTAAAGCTTTTTTCTTTACCTTTTTTTTCTCCTCTGTGGCTGAATGGAAGTCAAATGGAGAGTGGCCGTGAAAATGGCCTGATAACAGACCCAAGTTAGAGGGTTCAGTGGTTCATTGGAGTAGATTGATCACCAGCTAAGGACAGGCGCAGGAACCGCTTCTCTACCTTCTCCTACTGTATAAAAGTACAGCCAATATATCACAGGTATAGTCGCTGCCGTCTAGGACTGGTGATGCTGAGTCGGCTATAACGAAAATCTTACCCTTATCCCATTCTCTAGTCAATCTCTGCTCTCAAACATGACACTCCACCCACTTTTAACAGCAGCAAATAACTCACTGAACAAACATTGTGTTCAAAAATACCTAAAATATCAGAAACTATCTTTGGGGGAGAATAATCCTTTGATGTGTAAATTTGTTTAAGTCCATGCCCTATCTGCAAACATGGAGGAGGCGAGCGAGATGATTTGACTTTTGGGAGCTGTCATGTAATTCATCTCTACATACAGAGATAAATCACCAAATGGGGTCACAATAGAGAAAAGTGAGACCGGTCTCTCGTGTAACTTTATTTAGTCTGATTAAGTATGAATACTACCAAAGTGCATTTCCCTCTTTTGTCCATTTGGTTTACTTTAACCAGCTAACCATGATACACAGCCATGTCTGTTTCTCACCCACTGGAAAGGATCTACGAGTACAGTGTGGTTATTGATCCCTATAGCTCAAACCCTTGTTTGTACAGTGGTAGGTCCCCAATTATTCAGTGTGAATCGCTGCTCAAACATGACCTCACCAACTTCCCACCTGCAAAAACCCTGCTTCTCTGGCTCTGCCCGCAACAGCTCTTTACAGCCGTGCATCACCTGAGCCACCACGCTACATGACTCACTTCTCATAACCGTGCAGCCACCTCTGATGTGCTCTTACTCTCGTGTTCAGGGTCCAACTCTTTGAAGGAAAACATCACAATGATTGTTGAGCTTATGTGGAGTTTGCAATATATAAAGGCACTGAGAAAAGCAAACCACCCACTTAATCACAAAATACACACCGACAAGCGCTAACAGAGAGAAAACTGAACTTATGCTCCCTGATAACTTACGATCTGGTCTTTAATCACTGAAACCCAGAGCAATGTTGGGGAAAACCTTTGCTGCTGCGACAGGGACTCGGTCCACGGTGGACAGAAATCGAAAAGGGACTTTGGGAAGCTTTGAATTATTAATTTAGCTCCTTTTAGAAAGCTGTGAATCATGGACTGTTGCCTCACACACACATCCACACGCTGAAAAACACCACTGTCCAGTCACTCCATCTGGAAACAGTATTGTTAACCCGACATGCAGACTCTCAGACATCATTGATACAGCAGCTCAGTTAATTCTCAAATCAATCACTGATATGAACTGCAACATGTATTTTCTTTTGTGCACTCATTTAAAAGCTGAAGATGTGAAGCATGGACTGTTCTCGTCGTCAGTCTGAATCAGGAGGGCGACGTTGTCTGTAAATATTTATTTTTTGCTGGGGAAGTAGTGAAGGGTCTTTTCTTTTTTTTTCGTTTTACCCAAACAGACTAAATGCAGTATAGTCTTTTCATTAAAGAAAAGAAAGAGCAGCGTTATCTTGATGACAGAGTGGGAAATGTACAGTACATGGGAGATGACACTAAAGGGCTCAAACACAAGATTTCCCTCCACTCTTTTCTTGTCTATCCTCCATTGTTGCCGTTTGCCGTGCTTGATAGTGTTGTAATGATTACAGCCTATGAAGAACGGCATCTGTACGATCACGAGAAATCGATATATCACTATATTATCAAAAGGGTTCTTGTCAGCTACGTTTACGACTTTGTATGGCATCTTTATGCGCAATGTTTTTCACCACTACGGAGCTGTCTACTTATGCACACAGAGACAGAGGAGACGCAGTGTTTGTTGTCCAGTGACGCTCTAACATCTGTTTAAAAAGGGTTTTGCTCCTATGATGTGCTTTATATGTATGATTTTGACCACATACCTATATTAAATATATCTGCTGTTAGCATCACGGGATGGATATCAATCACGGTGGATGTGACCCCTGCTATTAGCCGGAGTCAGAAGAATCAATAAGCTATTTGTGATATGACTACTATTCATTAGCGAGCATATCCTTTTATAGAATAACTCATTGATTAACTCATTTTGGTGTTAATCATGCATTACATGCAAAGTTATATGAAATCCAATTTTCTATTTTTGATGTCCAGACCAGTTTGTGGTATTTATGCATATGTGTATATGGATATGGCCCCAACACTGCATTAATGCGTGACTAGTAAAGCATATTTTCTGAAGATATAGAGTCCATCTCCCACTATTATTTGCACAGTAGCTTATAATATGCACCGTGATGCCCCATCGTCCTATTACTGTTTACTGACTTTATAATTTGTGAGAATTACGTTATGAAAAAGCTGTATTTTGGTACTATTCAAATATTGTTAGAAAAAGAGGTATAGCAGACCTTTTGTCCAAGACATATATTACCATAGTGTTGCTATGAATTAGTCAGTTTTTCTTATTTTTGGGGAGGGATGACAGGGATATTTTTGTTCTTCTTTTGTTGTTGATTTGCAATCTGACAGTATTATCACTATTGTTCTATATACAACTTTCTTACGTGGCAATAAAAGATGACTTCTGTAAAAACGCTGCTGTCTTTGCTTTCCTTTGGAGTCTCTTTTGTTTCTTTTCCTTTTGTCCTAAGTTAGAGATGCTGTACAGTCCATCAGCTCATTTTTATTCCTCTCCTCGTCTCCTCGTCTCCTCGTCTCCTCTCTCAGTTTCCTCCTCTCCATTTCCCTCGGCTCTACACTTCTCGAAAAAAACATCCGATGATAAATAGAGGCTGTTACTCCGGATTGGACAAATTTTACAAACATAATTAATGCACTGTAGCGAAAATGAGAAGTTGAAGCAACATTCGTTCTCAACTGTTTGACACCTAAAGGTCATAACAATCGAAGATAAATTTACTAAAATTAACCTGCTTTTTGTGATATTTATAAGATGCATTGCTTTTCCATCTGTTGTTAGTCTAGTAACAGATGTTAGTCTAGTATATTTACATTCAGTAAATACCATCATTAGTCAGTAGCGTCACAAACCCAGACGGGATCCTCGGCTGGATTCTCAATTGAGAATTCGATTTCTATGGACATTATACTAGGAGGCCAGGCGGATAACGTCTGCAGAAACTGCAGAGCGTCTCACTCGGACATTTACGTTGACACATGCACCACCTCCGGATAAAAATACGGAGGAACTGTGGAGAATAGTGCATGTCGGAAAGCAGCTCAAGTTTATCTGATGGACATCAGCCGCGCTGTGTATAATAACTCCCCTGCAGCATCAGAGCTGTATTCATCTACTGTTAATGTTCACCTAACATCACCTGCTGCTGCTACGTCACATTAAAAGCTTTAAAGTGGCGAACCATGGGGTGGCTTTAATTGTGAAGCAGTAATGGGAAAATCAATGTTACTGAGGGTTACGGTAAATGGACTTAACGCTTTTCCTGTCTCCAGTCAACAGTGCAAGACACATTCACATATTCACACAGTGCTTCCATAGACAGCACTTTTCATTATCACATTAACCCAGGGGGCACTTTGGGGTTAAGTATCTTGCCCGTGGACACTTTGGAATATACACTAGAGGAGCTGGGGATCGAACCACCAATATTCTGGTTACTGGAAGGCCCTCCATGCATCTTTAGCCACAGATGTTATTACAGACATTGATCATTAAATAATAAAAGTGTATAGAAAGAGAGACAGCCATTTTCTGCTTTTTCTGGTTGTTAGTCATGAATTAAGAGAAAAGAGCAGCCACAGTAAGTGGCATGTGGAAAATTAATGCCACATGTAGAATGAAATGAGATAACAGCTGCTCATGGCTGATGGGAAAATGTAATTAATTGACCCTCTTCTTTATTAAAACAAAACTAGTGATGAACGACGTATCTCCACTTTATCCAACTATACCAGAAATGAAGATAAATATAATGAAATGAACGTCGCCATTTTGCACGTTTGGATCCCTAGTTTGCACAGTAGCTTTCAGGGGATAGAGCAGACTGGGCAAGTACGCCCTGGCCGTAATACGGCCCGTTGGGCTTTTATCCAGGCCCACCAACTTATCCAAATATTATTATTAAATAAATAAATACGATCGCGATCTACCAGTATAATCTTGTACTGATGGTGGGCTGGCTGGCGGCGGTGGATACCAACATATTTCGGCCGGTAGATCTTGTTGAGCTGCTCATTTCAGAGTAGCTCAAGCCTAATGTGGGCACCCCTGCTCTACATGTCGCGCGTTTAGATTTCTCCTCTGCTCTCTGTATCGCGCACTGCGGAGTTCATCCCGATCGCGCGCAACACACTGACACGTGCGCGCGCCACACAACACTGACACTGCGCGCGCGACACCACTGACACTGCGCGCGCACACAGGTGAGCCACCGCCCCGCCCCCCCAAAGATGTAACCTAGGGAAACACTGAATTGCCTTGCAAATAAATGCTTTGCTACTGTTAAAGCCAAACTTTCAAGTATGATTTTGACATGTCATTTATGTTAGTTCACACAAACACTCCATCCATCTGTTCCTGGCCCGGCCCCTCTGTCAAATTTTAGAACCCATTGTGGCCCGCGAGTCAAAAAGTTTGCCCGCCCCTGGATAGAGGCACCGGAGCAAGGTCTCGTCAATACACGCGCACGACCACTCATGGGTCGATCTCAGCTGTCAATCACGACTTACCACAAAAAACGCCTGATCAGTGTAATGAGAACCACCTAAAAAGAAAGAATCCATCTTTGAGAAAAATATATTTGATATGTAACCTAATTTGACTAGTTTTTGTCCATGTCCCACCCACTAACATTGAGAAGGCAGGATTCATGACCTCTACTGCAGCCAGCCATCAGGTGGCGATAAAGGGGCTTTGGCTTCACTTTTGATGAGCTAATGTTATCCATTTTTATGTTTAGTCTATGTATCAAACAGTGCTTGTTGTTACCTCTTGTAACTCTGAATATCCTGGACATAAATCTTAATGATTATTACTAAATGAATCTGCAGGTTTATACTTTTGTTCATGCAGTTGTATTAGCATTACCTCCTTGAGTCTGAAGATTTCTGGCAGTTTGCCTTTCATTAATAATAACTTTGGACATAAAACAAAGTGTCAGTAGCGTATTAAATTAGCCCAAAGTCAACATTTATTCATCATAAAAATATCTCCTCTCCTCTCATCCCTCTTTCCCTGCTGCTGCTCTCCATGCATGCAGAGCTCCGGCCAGAGAGTGAACGTGTCCTTGAGCTTCAAACAGAAGATCACTGCCAGGCTAATCAAACCTACCCTCTCGGTTGTAAATATAGTGAAATCGTGCGTGCAAGTCAAAAAATGAAAAAAGACATCTTTTAACTGCACACAAATTTTGTCTTCACACCCATCTGAATACAAATACACACCACAACAGTCAGGCGTAATCGCACAACGTGGGTTTACACTAATTACTCAGGCTGCCAGAGCTATTGGCAGTGAGGAAACAGTCCAGGGAATTTAAGTCAAAACAAAGCAAACCTGCTTTTCCTCACACTCCCCTGCCAATCCCTCTTTACCTGAATCCTGCTCTGCTGAGCGGAGCTACACAACACTGTGTGAGTGTTTAAAGCCGACTGGCACCGATCCCTGCTTCAACTGTCAGGGACGACGTCATTGTCGTCATCATCATCATCATCTTTTTGTACTTCTTGTTTTTACTTATCAACAACATCGTCACTGTCAATGCATCAATCCTATCAAATCGTAATCACCATTGATTACATCATCTTACAATCACTGTCTTTTAATTAACCACAAAGCAAAATCATCAATGTACAGCAAAGCGATAAGTGGAATTATATGTTGCGTGTATAGTACATTTTTTTGTATGTATGTAATGTAATTTCCTATTTCAGGTCAAAGTGTGGCAACTGCATTTTGTGGTAGTTTGACGAGTTACTGGGAGAAACCAGACTAATCTAATACTCTTTAAAAGATTAAGTTTTAATCATCACCATTTTAATTTATTCATCATATTAACCTGATTGAAACAACAATTTGAATAACACACTGCCATGAATATGTATTTTCTGAACAAGGTCAAACCTACATAGCATACGGACGTGGGCCACTTCTGGCAATGATGCAGTGCTTCTGGCCTTGTAATAGCAAATGTGACCTAAATATCCCACAATACCCCACACAACAAACGTTTTTTGGCCCAAAAAGCAAAAAAAAAATTCAGGCCACCTTCTGAACCTTTGGTTGACATACGGTATTACTATGGCTTACTTGTGGCCCAGATCTGGCAAACAGGAGTGGACCTCACAAGAGCCATCAACCCACACGATATGTGGGCCGGATGTGGGATCTAGGCCAAATCTGGGCCAAAAGAACTTTGCTTTGTGTGTATTCAGAATAAGAAATAATGGAATTGTGAAGCATTCAGATTTTTGTTAGCATTATGTAGACATGTATACCTCTTAGTCATAGTATATATCACATTGATCATCCTGTTTGCGTGTTGTAGCATTTTGCAACATCAATGTACAGAAGTTACCAACTGCTTGAAGACACGTTTCCTGGGTTACAATGTAAACAAGAAGCAGGACATAATGTTGATGTGAGTCATAATCAGACTATTCTCTATAACATGTACATATGAACGGAATATTCTGTGAGCAACTAATATGGACATCATAATCAAAATCATATCTTAATTAGGATAATGTATGAAGCCAGAATTTCGGTTGTAATGTATATTGTAAATGTCTGATGAAGGATAGTTGTCTTCACTTAGTGCAGCGTTCTGGTGTGTGTACGAGCTGCAGTCCAGGTGACTGCCACAGGGCAGATTGTTCAGCTGGTTCCTCTGTGAACTGCTCTGTAGATTCTGGAGCTCTGGAAGGAGCAAACTGGAAAACTCCACTGAGATCCCTGAATCTTCACCACAGGATCATCAAGCTGCTTCTCACGTGTATAACACAAACAAACAGACGATAGTTTCACTTATGTTTTCCCCTGTATCTTATATTGTACAAAATGAAGCCAGATCTTAACATCAATTTAAGGGCCTAACATATTCAATCAATATTAGAATTTATTAGAGTATTTATTCCAACAGAAATAGGCCAAGCATATCTTGTAATGCTGAACACAATAACGATAAGAAACAGCTTTATTAGCTTTCTTAATATTGAAGAGAGCAATACATTCTCATACATTGATCTTGTTAACCATCAAAATATTTTTACCTCAACTGAGTTAACAAAGTGATTATAATAAATGAGATCCACCTAAAAAGTAATAAAACTAAATTTGTATTTTATCATTTCTTATCAGAAGTACAAGTAGACAGTCCACTTACAACTTATTAGCAAGCTATGGGGTAAATGATTTACAACTCCTCATCTGAGGCTGTTCATTTAACATGATTAATGAATAAAAACAGTAACTTAAAACTAAGTAATTGATTTATGTATTTTGTCATATTTAACTCTGCCTGTTCAGCTGGCAGACGCATGGTTTTTTGGCCAAATTTCCATCAAAATGTTGCATAAATTTCAATTAAATTCCCAGAAAACTTGCAAAGAAAATGTAAATTATTGTGTCTCCATTCAACGTTATTAAACAAGATCGTTGCTCTAATTGTGCATTTGGATGGAAGAAGAAGCAGAGGGTGCTTAACATGGTATAATTGAAAGAACAGCAATCCTTTCATGACCAAGAATGCACAGAACTAATATGAGACTCAGAGATTCTGATGAAAACTTCACCTTTACTTTACAAAGGCAGAAAAGGGCTCAGAGGAGGGGTGAAGTCAGCAGGCAGGTGGTTGATAACAGACAAGCAGGAATACCAGGCAAAAAGACCAAAGTCCAAAAACGTGCAGGAGGTGTAAAAAGTGTAACTGGGCTGGTATATATACACAAGATAGTTAGGGAATAGGGGAAAAGGTGAGCAGGTGAACATGAGGAAATCAGGTGAGAAAAGGCCGAGAGGGCCGGGGTTACTTCAGGGCAGGTTAGAGTGGCAGGATCTGGATTGAAAAGACAGTGAATGTGACGTTTGACCACATTGGCCGATCGTAACCTTCTCAGCAAACGCCCAACTGGCCAGTCCACAGTCCTCGACGAGGACCAAAAGTGAACGGGCAATCTAGATTGAGATCTGTCTGGCAAACTTTATAAATCTCTCTTAAAGGTTACATTTTAATAAGTGTGCTTTCGCCGGACCAGGGTTCTGAATTTACCTTTTAATTTGTATTTATTTATTTTCAGTCTTTAACTTGTAACTCTGTTTTGAAAGGTGCAACATAATCAAAGCTTGTTATTATTAATTGTCAGATAAAACAGATTAGAGGTATTAAGGCTTCATGGGGAGATATATCAGTGTAGTGATGTGGTGATGTGAACAAATGTCACATGCTGGATGAATGACCAAGGGGAAGCATACACAAGGGGAACAAGATTGGGCCTAGAATAAAACCCTGGGGAACTCCACATGTTATTGAGGCTGAGGAGGAAACACTGTCACCGACTGAAACAGAAAACCTATCATCTGATAAATATGATGAAAGACACTGCAAGTTTGTATCATATATACATACATAATAATACATAATGTTATTATGTGCTATTATCTACTGCGTCAAAAGCTGTGAGGTTATGAAGAGTATTCGATGGCTGCAGTAAAAGCCAAGGGCAGTTTCTGTACTACAGTTTTTTTTAAAGAAAACTTGATAATGTGAGTTTTAAAAAAGCTGTAATCTTTGCCAATTACAATAATAATGTCATTGCCTTTATCACTTTTATATCACGTTATATGATGATCTTTTAATGTCTTTCTCAATGTTCTTTTTTTATTTTTTTAATAAGTCTGGTTAAGCATTAGATTTCACTGCACAGCACATCAATTATATAGTGGAAACAGCACTCAGCTTTTCAGAAATTGCATGTTATTCTCATGGCCCAGGGCAGCAAAACCCAGGATGTGTGAAAATGAACCATTCGCTTCCAAAGCTTCAGACCAGGAGGAGTCAGACTCTAATCTGTGAAGAGAAAGCGATGTACGGCCTGGAGGGAAACCACTGAGAGCGACGACGTGACTCACTTTGTCGTCTTTTACACTGTTTGTTTGAACATTGAGATCCAAGAGAGCTCATAACGTAGTAATGTTGTCGGTTTGAAATTATAAATGTGCAGTGATAGTCAGAATACATCATAAAAGATTTTCTTCATCTAAGGTTCTTTACCATTGTACCAGTTTGTCTTTTATCCGGCATTGCAACAAGGATTTAAGGGAAGTTCTGCAAGTTAAAAGAGGTAAAACTTATGAGCGGGAGAGAAAAAAAAACAACTAAGAACATCAGAAATAGACACAGCGTCAAACAGAGAAAAAAAAACAGAGGCACAGACAAGAAAGCATTTTGGACAAAGAACATTTTTCATGGATTGGTCCTGCACTGCATTTTCTAAGGCTTCTAAAGAGAATTGTGAATGAAACAAACTATATAAAAAAGAAAAGAATATGTGGGGGAAAAATGGGTAAAAGACATCTTAGGTTCTCCAGAGAAAAGAAAAAATAAGACAAAGAAAGAATAAAAATTGATTTAATGAATAATCAGTATGTATAAATTAAAACATGTAACCACATACAAAGTTACTGCAGTCCACACGTTTAACCTTTTACAGTTAATGACTTATATTGTTGCTGATATAAAGACATCACTGTCATACATGTCGGCGTAAACATAAAGCCGATCTTGAGCTGCGTATCTAAAGTCAGAGGCAGGCCTGTGATGGTATAGGCTGCACATCAAAGCGTGTTTTTCTTCTCCCATGACCCCGCCACGGCAAATGATCTTATGCAGAAAGCAGTGCATTATGGGACTACCCTCTACACAAAGTTCAATGAGTCATCTTGTCAGAAGGATTGACCGGCCGATCTCCCCGGAGACTCCTTCTCGCCTTCACTCTCCCTCTGTCAAGATAATACAGTATTCACAGATACACAGAGAGACAGAGTGGGCTCTCAGGGATGAAAATGCGCGGCGCTAAGCTGGGCTCTTCTCCGCACTCTCTGCGCGGATAGATAATGTGGAGTAGTTTAATAAATAAGTTCTTCTTTTTACGCCCTTCTTTGTCTGACGTCTTGCAAGTGCAGATGAAAGGCACTGTGTGTAGTGTCTGAGTACCCGTCTCGTGCAGCCTTGTCAGGACCATTTAGAATATTAGGAGATATATTAGATTCAATAAATAGATATACATCTTAGACATTATACCAGACTGAAAACTAGCTTTATGTGTTTTGTATGATTATAAGTATAATCTATGAGCAGGTTAGTTAATGTGTGAATAAACATTAGCTTCACATGCCACTTTAAGTTGCAGCAGTCATTTGCATGTAGCACTACTCCCACAGGTGATTATCACCTAACAGAAATGTAGCACTGTATCTGCTGGATTTGGAACTGTTAGCTAAACGTTGCATTATTTAAAGCCCCTGTGATGAAACTCAAGTGTTTCTACATGTTAACATTTCCCCCTGGTCCCTTTTCTCTGTCCATCTAATGATTCCATAAATCTGTGTGTCTGTGTAACTCACATCTCTAGAGAACCTTTCATCTGACCATGTGTGTTGTTAAGGGCATGTGGATGTGCAGTGTCAACTTTGGTGCAATTTGGAGACGCGATATGTTCAATATTGATAAACGTTATAAAGCGCTCTGTAGTAGCAGCGGCAGATGTTGATGATCACGACAAGAGCGCGTTCACAACAATGACGACATCTGATTTCTGCGTACTGAGTTGAGCTCTATTGAATTTTGTATAAACAGGTGAACAGCTCTTTGGGCAGCAGCGGTGGTGCAGCTTCAGGTTTCTGTGGACTAGAAGAGCTACAGTGCTTTGACTTTGAAACATGTACAGGAAGTGTTTAAAATATATATTTTTTGCGACAGATACACAGAAACTGTGGTAAAAGATCATTTTCACGGTCAAGTCTGCTGCACGTCGTGCACGGTACATGGAGAAAATAGCCGAGAGTGTGGCTGCTCTAACCTGATAACATGGGGGCTGAAATGAGAAGCATGGCATACCGCAACACACATGCACCACTCACGCATCCAGGCCAAGCATACAGTCCATTCTTCACAGGCGGGTTTAGAAGGGACACTGCACTCGTATGATTAAAGACATATTTTGTCATGTCTGAGTATTTCCACCTAAACACTGCAGTAAAACAAATGGCAATCTGAAAAAAAAAGACAAACAGCCAGGGTTTGTGATGTCAGAAACCAATCCTGTAATTTGTGGGTGGGGCTCAGTAGTTGGAAAGGGCTCAAATGAATGGCTGTGTGGGCGTGGCCAGAAACAACAATATGTTATTTTGAGGAACAGAAATTAGTTTTTAGAGGTTGTAATAAACTACTGGGGTGGAACTTTATTATAAGTTTGTGTGATTTCTGTGATGTTTGCACGTTAGTAACAAGTTAGTGGACCCAAAGCATAAACATTATTAATAACACCCAACATCTGACCATGAAATATATGTTTTTCACATGATGAAAACATTACAAGACTCTGACAGACGTGTGCCAGTTTACCATCGTCTAACCATGTACAATTGATTTTCTCTGGAAATGTTGCCGCTGACCCCAACAGCACTCCCGCAAAGGAGACGGGAGTGAGCTGCTGCCGGGGTCAAGCAGCCGCAGGGGTGAGAGTGAGCAGGACACTCACACGATATAAAGAGGGCAGAGCTAACAGGAATGTGTGTGTGTGTGTGTGTGTGTGTGTGTGTGTGAGTGAGAGAGAGAGCTAGTGATGCACCTGGACACCAGATGGTTCATCAGCAGGTCTCTCTTTGTCCTCATTGACAGGAAATGGATCGCTGAGGACCAGACTGTTACCTAATTACTACAGGGCACACACACACACACACACACACACACACACACACACCACACACAATGCTAACTGACACAGACAGAAATAGACTACAGTTGCACAAACCCACACACACGTTGTACACATACACATTTAGACTACTGCAGGTGAGTCACAACACACGTGACAAAAATGCATGCATACTTGTTGAGCACACCTGGATGTACACACACATTCGCGTATTACTTGTATATTTTGTGGAGTTGTCAATAGATATAAAAATTACCCTTAGAGAACCTGGTTAGCTGTCAGATGGATAACCAGCAATAAGAAGTCAAAACATATATGTACATATGTTTAATTCCATGCAGCACAAACCAACAGCCTGAGGATGAAGAGAAGGACTCAGGCAAAAGGAGATTTGTACATTTGAGAGCAGACAGACAGTTTGCAGCAGGAGCAGAGTAAATTTGTACGTGAGCAGCAGCTACGCAAGAGAGAGGAAAGTAAAATTCTCTCAAAATGAAAGACCACAATCTTGAATCATGATGGGAAAGAAACTCCATAACCTGATACTTAGAGTTACCCTGAAATTAACCTAAACCTGACCGTGTACTCTCATCTTAAAACATGGCCTCTTGTTGATTTAACGTTGTAGGAACTTGCTTTATGTTCCTATAAGGAAGACAAGTCCCCATTATGTGACTGGGTAAACAAATTTAGGTCCCCACAACATGAGTAATATGTGGACCACACACGCACGCACGCACGCACGCACGCACGCACGCACACACCACGGGCAGTGCTCTGGCTGTCAAACAGGCCAGGCTCTTGCTTTCCTCTCTCCTTTCATGCATTTCAGCTCCGGATCTGTCAGATGGCTCTTCATTTTCCAACTGTACCTGTGTGTCCTGCCACATACACACAGACACACACACACACACGCATACACATACACAAACACACAATACTGTTTACATAAATACTATAAGTAACTGTACACATACAGTACTAGAGCACCTGAGCTTTTTATTGGCAAACACACTATGAACTTTAAAATATAAGACATGCACATTTTTGTATGCAAATAAAAATACCCAGATACAACATTGTTTTTCTTCTGAATACTTTTACAGTTTACCTCACCCACACAAACCTCCATATTGCTTTCTTTTTATTCTAGTTCTCCCTCTGTCTGTCTCTCTCACTCTCTCTCCCTCCAACACACACACACACATACATACACATACATACACACACACACACACACACACACACACCGACCCTATCGTACAAAGAGTCAGTCCCATTGGTCATCTCCATCGTCTCTAATCACATAATCAGTATCCTGTCGCTGCTGTGTAAAACGACTAATCACAACGCTAAGGTCAGCTGATTGACTGTAAAAAAAAAAGTGTTTACGTTGCATGGATGTTAATTTGAATATCTGGTGACATTGCAGGACATGAGATGTGTTACCTCAAATTCGCCAAACAATCTCCTCAAGAGGAAAAATAGCTGTAAAAGTATAAAAGTACAAAAATATTATACAAATATATTATATAAAGGTTGAAACTGTACTACTTTTGTCATGGTTTGTGTTTGATCAGCTGCATGCATTGTTCACTGTGAAGAAAACAGAGGATGAGAGGCTAATTTACATTGTGAGTACAGGATACATGTCAACCTCATAGCAAAGGCATCTGATGTATACTACCTTTACTTTGCTGCTATTTATAAACGTGCCTCCAAAGATAGTTCAAGGTGTTCTATCAATATATAACAGCAAATTGAGCTGGGAAGTAGAGAGCCAAGGGAAACAGAGGTGGAGAAAAGAAGAGAGGAGCGATTGTGGTAACCCCTAACCCTATGTTCAACAAATGGTTTGTTGAACATAGGGTTAATTACTTAACAAAGAGCATAACTAAATAATAAAACAGAAACCCTGAAACCGACCTCATTAACTTTAGTTTCTCAGTTTGACAACATTCTGTGTCTATTTGACCTGATACAGAAAACATCAAACAGGAGGAACTAGCGTATGAAAAGAAAAGTGTCCTCAAATGAACTGGTTGAGCTGTGACTTGACTCGTCTCTGCTATAAACGAAGAACTGAACCATTTCCTGAGTGTTTCTCTACTTACAACCAGGATCTTAACATTACACTTAATGCACAGGGTATATGTGTATGACGAAAGCACAGCGGACTGAGTCACAGGCGTATTACATATAATGGTCAGCCTACTTGTTGACCAGTTTTAAGAGCTATTTTACTTTAACACTTGCTTTTTCTATTTGTTTAATGCACACAATTTCGTTAAGTGCAGTTGTTTAAGATAAGAAACTAGAAGAGCAGCAGTAGAGCATATATCTCCACCCAGGCCCAACAGTCCCCTTCAATTCAATTCAAGCTGCACCAAATATCACACAAAAAACACCCGATCTCACAATGTTAAGGAAAACGAAAAACCAAAAGTGCCTGGATCTGCCCTCTGATCCGATTAATTACACTTTTTTTTTTGTTGTTACTGCTTTTACCTGAATAGCATAAATTTGTTCTCCTGAACTGAAAAGGTTTTGTCGTCATTGTTGAGATGATACCAGGAGAGATCTTTCTAATGGCCCTTAATGTGAGGCAGAGACAACAAACAAACAAGAAAAAACAAAAACTCATTGACACTCTTGACAAAAGACTTTGAACAACAAACCACTGACACTCTTACACAAGTGTAATCAGTCACCGCAGCGTTGATGCCAGCGTTTGGCCTGATAAAAGTGTACATTTTCTAACCCCTGCCAGAGCCGACCTGCCAAAACACAATCCCATTAGTGTGACATCTCGAAAGTGCTTTTTACTCTTACTCTACGCCATACATCCAAAATGTCACGTCTCCTGTTGCTGTTGTAATAAGCCTCTCAGATGCCAACTGGCTGCCGCGCCTCCTCACCAGTGGCGCACAGCTTCGGCACCAGCTGTGCAGCATTAGCGTTTGCAGCAGTATCTGTGTTTCACCAGCAGGGGTGTAGCAAGCGATTATGAGCCCGTGTGGAGGGCGGGGGACACTCTGCCTCTCGTTTCTCTGCTCAAACACGAGTCATGACCCCTTTCAGTCCTTAACCATATTTTCCACTTGACCTATAAATCCCAGTCGCCCAGTAGCTGTTTGCGAGCCCCCACCCTCGGACACTCTCTCCTGGCAGAGAACCGCAATGTCCAATCCCTGGACAGTATTAAAAACATTTTAAAAAACCCATCTGTTCACAAAGGCTAGTTTCATTTACCCCAAAGTAAGTCTTCTATTGTTGTCCTTGGTTTGTTTTATTCTTATTTTACCATATAAACCCAAGACATTGTTATTATTGTTATTATTCATGTTTTTGGGTCCAACTCTTTTTGGGACGAACCACTGACGAACTGTTGGTCACCTGGCAAAGTCAGTCAAGGAAGTATCATTTTGTTTAAGCTTTTACAATAACAGAAACTTTTACTCTATGTGACACAGTTTGTGAATAAAAGTTTTCAGTTTTGACTTTATATTTACAGGTGGAGCTACTATCCAGGCATGTTGCTGTACATATTATTATTTTAAGAGGGTGCTGGTCCACACAAATGTGAGTTGTGCTGTACATGTTCTTGTACAGTTTCATGAAAAAATATATTCTTGCCTGTACGTCCACACATTTTCAGCACATTGCACATGTTTGTATATGAATGGATAGAGGAGAGAGGAAGTATTTCAGTGATCATGTTGATGAGACTGAGACTTTGAAAAAAAATAGTGACAATTGAAAAAAGTTCTCATTAATAATCTCATCTCCTATTTAGAGTAAAATAATATATATTTAGATCTACAGTCCCCATAATGCTTTTGGGGATGTCCCTATTGTATATTCACATTTGAAATGTTTCAACTTTGGTTTGTCATGTTGGATGCAGAGCTGTGGCACCTGTTGCTATGGAGATAAGAAGAGACTGCAGAAGGCCAGCTCTGGTCTGGGATGCCCCTCTCGACCCAGTGGAGGTGGTGGGAGAAAAGAGGATGACGACTGAGCTCTCGTCCCTGATGGTAAACCTATCCCACCCAGTGCAGCG
The DNA here is from genome assembly GCA_006182925.3 of Reinhardtius hippoglossoides. Lineage (NCBI taxonomy): Eukaryota > Metazoa > Chordata > Actinopteri > Pleuronectiformes > Pleuronectidae > Reinhardtius > Reinhardtius hippoglossoides. The sequence goes on from CM031690.1 coordinate 12,636,900, forward strand.
GGACACTCTGACAGCAGTGAGCAGCTTCAGCTACACGGTGTGAGGGAGAGATACTGCAGGTCCTTCCTTCCTGCTGCTGACACTTTACTATCAACAAAGTGCAATAATGTGATTTCAAGCATCGAATCTGTTTACTTATTTAAATCACTCACTTATCTTTTTTTGATGCTGTAACAATGTTAATGTCCCCTATGTGAGAATAATTCACAACAAAACACTGAACCCAAATTGCTGAAGTCATCCAAAATTGAACAATGATTAGAGTTAAATTGCAGATTGTTTTTTCCCTGCTTTCTAAACATTTTCATTTTTACCTTCCACCAATTAGTTGAACTCAGAGCATTTTATGAAACTTGATGATTGGATTTTTCTCATCAACCTCTCCCATGAAATTACAATGTAAACAGGCTTCCACCTTTTACCAGGTAATCAGTACTGTAGTTCGGCTTTAGTACTGATTCTTCAACGAGGAGGGATTTGTGCTGATGTAAGCCACAGAAGGGCTTCAGTCGTGAGTCATGTAATATTATGTCCCGATGAGAAAAATACTGTAAATGGGACTTTTACCCCCAGGAACAAGGAGCACTCATTGACACTACTCCACAACTCCAAATTGGTGTTATGGAATCAGAGAGTTATCCATTTGCTACTTTTAGCTTCTATTTGTTTGCATTTTGAACTCATAAAAAAAAATACACTTGGTAGTTCTAAATTTGCAATGGACAAAGGAGTATTACTATATATTATTATTTTATCTGAGATATTGCAAGTAAAAAAAGTACATTTATGACAGTTGAGTTGTAATTTAATGAGAAAAAAGTTTTACTATTAGGAGAAAGCAGCAAGGAGAATCTGTGCTCGCTGGAAATTCCCTCCTTCTGGATGTGAAAACTTGAACCAATCTCAAAGTTTCTTGAGAAACTACGAAACCTCTTTGAAAAGAACATCGATGTAACTGAAAATAGCCTTAATATTCAATTCACTCCTCCAAAAAATGAGGCAATTTCCTCCAAGTTTGCATGGTGCCCTTTTCAGACTAGACACAGGCTGCACTATCTGTTCAAAGTCCTGATAGTTATGATAATGCAATATTACAACTTTATTCTTCTAAATCTCTGACTTTTTTCTTGTAACATTACGACAATGGAATCATGGACCTATGAGCGATTTCCAGAACACTTAAAATACAGAAGAAAACTTCTAAACCTGATCACTGTGAGGCCGAATGCAAAGTTAGAAGAAATATACTTCATGACCAAGTTATGACCTTGAGATTTGTTTTGATGTTATTCAAATAATTATATACTAGTGCAGACACTTTGATAATCTCTACAGTTCAGACCATCACTGCTCGACACAAACACTGAGCATTTTCTGACACAATCAAAACGATGCATCTCCCAACAACAACCTTCATCTTGGAGTTTCTGCATCTCGCTGATGGAGGCTTCAGTACTTGACCCATTCCTAGCCAATGGGCGGCCTCGATCTGACGGCGGCCGGCGCAAGGTGGCTAGAGTGGACGGGAGGCCGGCACGCTTCCAACAATGGCTTGGAGGATAGCCAAGCGTTGCCACGGTGACGGCGCTTGCTAAGGAAATCTCTTTGTATTGTTACCATGGCAACAACTGTGGATCGGTGGGTAGGAGGGAGGGAAGGATGGACCGATGGAGAGATGAGAGTTGGTGAGGGGAAGAGGAAGAGGAAGAAAGATAAAGGGAGAGAGGATGAGGTGAAAGGAGGATGAATTGTGGTTTGAGTCACAGCGACATGAGGCCAGGGTTTATTACCCCCCCCCCCCCCCCCCCCATCTCTGCTTTGTTTACGCTGGATGACTCTGGACTGCATGAGAGAATTTACAGTTTGCTGTAACCTCATCCCAAACAAAGTTACTCAGCAGATTCTTTTGAGTCAGATGGAAACAGCAGCTCAATCAGGACACAATAAGTCAGTGGTTCCTTTACTGACTCTGTAAAGCTGCTTTCAGACTTGAACTCTAAATAATCTCCGGACACTCTCGAGAGGGGCTGCATGTGAGAACGCAATTGTTCGAGTCAGTTGCTAACGACATTCTTCAGAGTAGAGTAGATTCCAGGATGAACTTCAGGATGAAAAAGCAGGGTCGTACACGAGGAAGACACAGACAAATATGTCAAGAGAGATTTTGGTAATAAGCACTGACACTGGTGTCCAAGTGCTGTAAATAAAAACCCATGAAGTCTGCAGTAGAATTTATACGTTCCATCCCTCAATCTGTCTGCTGAACCCCCCGTCAGCTGTACACGCCACAGATTTCTATATTGTTGTGAACACATCTGAGCAGACAATGTCCTGCTGCGTGGTTCATGTGTGAAAGGTAAACTCCAGACCCTATTGTACAGACATTCTCAGAATTTCATGTCTGAAAACGTCTCCAGGATGGGCCTCTTCCTCTCTTTCTCCCTTTCTTCCCCTTGTGGGGGAACTGAATCCGAGACGTTTTGAATTGTGACTTCAGAACATTAACTGGAGTCTTTTTGATAACTTTTGAACCGCGTTTCTCCGGCTCCTCTCTAATTCCCACTGTGTTTGAATTGATTGCGTTAATCTAGCGGGGACGAGTTAACACTGCAGAAAGTGTTTCTTCTCAGCATCTCTGGATTCGAGCATATGCGAGTGTGAATGTGCGCGAGACAAAACACACTCATCTAAGTGGTGCCATCGCGGCTCCTTCTGCACTATAATAAATATAATGAATAATGTAATAATTTTACTTTCTGGTGGAGGCCAGACAAGTGGATGTTGACAGAGAGAGGATGAATGACTTTATTTCAATATGCTCTTGGTTACGTTTGGGTTATGTATGCAGATTTATACAACCCTCCCGTTTTCAGGCTGCTCGTTACTCAAAGCAACTGGAAATTTCTCATCACTTTTTACCCCACCCACCCATTCTACACTTCACACGCAGCAGCACACATTCTAATGTTCGGGGGGAGGGAGATTAGAGGGAAATTGAATCAAATCAAATCCCCCCCCCCGAAATTGCACAGAGCTCAGTGGAAAGGTATCTTTTATCTAACGCCAGCACCGCATCTCATCTCATCTCCCCTGATTGCCTGGAGACAGCCAAGGGAGGACTTTAGCTTAACACAGACTTTCTACTAAATCGCTCGCTCAGTGGTGCGACTGTGGTCAGCCCTCACCTTGTGCATGTGAAGCTTTTCTGTGTCTTCTCTCGACACAATCAGGCCACGCAGCGGGGAGGCAGCGGAGAGAGAGAGAGCTCCGCCTTGGTCTTGATTTATATTCCAGTCGAGGTGTTGGGATATTCAAATGTCAGTAAAGCTCCGTTATCTCACTTGGGAGTCGGCAGAGATTAGGGGATAGGTAAACGAGGGGCGCTGGGAGGTGTCACACTGCTTAAACCCCGGGCATGCAAACACACACACACACACACACACACATACAAACACACAAATTTGCACATGCGCACTCAAGCATACACAATCAGGAAAATGCACAAGCAAATACTTTCTCAAACAGACAACTACAGGCAAGGCTCCCACAGAAGCTTTGTTCCAGGCACACGCTAATCTGCTCTCTGTCACGACATGAGGTGCATTTCAACCAAAGGTTCCCAGAAGTTTTAGTCCCAGGAACTTTTTTCAAGCAACTAAAATGGTTCCTGCTGACCATCGTTTGCCTGCATTTCCACCGTGATCTATGATTACAATCATACCACTATGTTTTCAAACTAAAACAATCTCTGTCCTCACAAATGTTCTGGCTCTGTATCAGTTTTCATCACCGTCCATACCAACACGCCTGAAAACGCATATCACATGACCACTAACATAGACTGGGTATGCGCATGGTGGTTTACACAGGAAGTATTTGGTTGTTCGTCGCAGAATTGTTGCAGATTGTTCGAATGACAGCTTGTCTCATACGTATGTCACCAGTTGTGACATTTTAAAGTCGCAAATTTAACTGCACAACAGATGTTAGCAAAGACAACAGAAGGGAGTCATGTGATAGGAGCCTGACGAATCAGTGAAGGCTACGTTGTGACCTAAAAGATCCAATCGGCAAGCGATTGTGAGTTTTTTCATCATGGCTTCCGAACATCTCAGTTTCTGCCCGTCCAGACTAAGTTCATGCTGCAAATTTCATTCTAAAATGGGGCCAGCAGCATTTCCAAATTTAGCAGCTCTAAAATTCCTGAAGATTTGATGAATTCTCAATCGAAAAACGTAGACATACTCTTTACTGCCTTATAAGGCAACGCTGGGTAAGAGATTAACATGAATAATATAACAAATTATACAAGAGAACAGTAGCCAGTGTGTTTTAGAGACTGTATACGCAGCTACAGGTTTTTTTAAATTACACCTGAAATAAAATGCTGGAATACAATCAGGTATGTTTAGCGTTACAAGCCCCACCCAGCCAGTACTTTCGTAAAGTACTACATTTTGGGGGGTAACTAACAGAGACATGCTCACTGTGTCACTCAGAGATTTACACACACACACACACACACACATACTTGTAACTTACTTAGTCGTATTGCATATAAGGCTCATATCTCCAAAACAGTAAAGGTTAGGATTTTTGTGACAGCCATGGCCAGAGCCACATGCAATAACATGCAATAAACCAGTCACAGTGACATCTCCCTTTCCTTGTAAAAGCCAGGACACTTCCACCTTTGTGGGTTTGGTATTATAAGGACAGATTTACCAGGTAGAGAGAGAGAGAGAGAGAGAGAGAGAGAGAGAGAGAGAGAGAGGAGAGAGGAGAGAGAGAGAGAGAGGCACGAGCAGATCTTCGGTGTGTAACAAGCAGAGAGTATGTGCTTTGTGTACTCATAGGCACATATTTCTCTCTTGATAACGTTAATCTTAAAATATAAGTGCTGCACTTCTGACTTCAGGTTTTTGTTGGTCAAAAGCACTTTCCACTGCCACAAGATAAGAATGTACCCGACTAAACCCCATTTTAAGACCAACACGCCCATGGGTGCTCAGGTTTAGTCTCTGTTGGTCAAAGTCGATGTCTTTAACTACCCTGACGATACGGTGTAATTGAATATTCTAGAGCCTTTTCTAATATCCATATTATTAAGTATAAATATCAAAAAGAAAACTGTACACAACAGGCCAAGCAAACAGCCCATTCCAAACAGGCAGGTTCAGGACAGCCACTGAACAAGTACTTTTGAAATTAAAACTTCAAAGATCAACACAGTTATCCAATTCCATCCCATTAACTTGCCTAGTACCAAGTAAATAATACCCAGAAGCCAATTAGAGCATTTATGTACTGTGTAAAAGGCCACTGAGCCAAAAATAAAGACTTACATTTTAATTTATTCACATTTACATGTTTTCCCTTTATTCCCTCATCTCCACTGTTCTCATATCTGTGTTAATGCCAGATCCCACTCTGCAAGTAAGATGTTGTTTCAATTATTATGGTTGGTATTAGCCCCCCTTCGTAATTGTTTCCCAAAATGAGCCAAGTTATGTCAAAGATACTTTGCTCCAAGGGACAGATACTAGCTTTCATTACCACTCCGTCTCTCTCTCTGTCACATAAACAAACACACAGACACACGTTTGTACAGCTATCTTAGTGAGGACAATCATTGGCATAATGCATTCCCTAGCCCCTTGCCCTAACCATCCAAACTAAATGCCTAACCCTTAACCTAACCTAAACCTAATTCTAACCCTACCCCTAAAACCAAGTCTTAACCCCCAAACAGTCCAGTAAAGGGGGGTCACAAAGCGAGGACCGGCCAAAAGGTCCTTGCTATCCCAAAATGTCCTCATTCCGTAGGTTGTAGACTCAAACTGGCCCTCAAAAAGATAGCTGTACAAGAGCGCACACACAGACAGACAGACACACACAGACACACAGACACACAACACGCACACACACACACACACAATCTGTAGAGGGCTCCTCTTTATGAAAGCATGCATTTTTCCATTCTACATGTGATTATTAAATACATGCCAGGAGCTACAATGCAATTACATGAATGAACATGCATATTTTAACAAGCAAAAAAGAGATACATGTATCAGCCGCAGGGGAGAGTTGAAGAAATAAAAGGAAGGTACACGGAGGTTACATTTTTCAGATGTTATATCGATTGAAAAACACAAAAGAAATAAGACATGGACACATTGCAGGCTTCTACCAGTAATAATTCACAATATGAGACATATTGTGGTATGTTGGTCTCTGATAATGTTGTTTACTCTGTATTTCTGACTTCTACTATAGTCTATTACTCTCAGTTCTCTGGCAGCATTTTCTCCTTGTCAGGGTCCATCTTGCAAATACTTCTCTGATAACGGAGACGACCTTGATGCAGCTCCTGCCTGCAAAGCATTAAATGTCTGAGTTTTGATCAAGAAAGAGAAGCAGTGAAGGTCAAATGATCAATGCACCAAACATCTCCAGTAGGTTTAAGATAAATATCCAGAGGGCCAATGTGGGAATCCAGATACAGAGTCAGAGCCAATAACTCAAAATTCAACCCATGAAATTACATTTATATACCACTAATTTGTTTTACCCGTTATGTTTTGGGGGCAAATGTAATTGCTGCAACAGAATCACTTGTGGTTTAGGTTGAGGAAATAGGCTGTTGTTGGGGTTAAATGTCAATAAATAAAGTAAACACATTGTTTCTTGTGCCTCGGGTCATTGCTGACATTTCAAAAGATGACCTGACATGAATAAAACATTTATTGTCTGTTACTTTCTATGAGTGAAGAATATGAGTATTATATATGATGTCTGGATATAATCTGGATGGTATGATCTCATTACACATTTGTCAGGACAGGGTTGCAGATGTTGCGAGCCAAAAAAGAAAAAGATCAGAAACAGCTATTATTGGATCAAATGTCTCACACACACACACACACACTTACACATTTATACATGAGCATGATCACTATCAAGTCTTTTAAATATTTTGAAATGATGATCAGATGTTGTCTCCGCTAACAACTAGATGTTCTCTATCAAGATGTCTGATGAGATGATGCTGTGGGTTTGTAACAATTCATTGTTGTAAGTGAAATTCCTCCTGTACAACAGCGGCAGAAGCGTCAGTACCTTGACACACCACAGGACAATATATACTTTTTGTGATTTGTGTGAACCACCGACTGTATATAAAGATGGACGACATAAAAGCTCTCAAAAGTGAAGCTAATTTATCTTGATCACCTCCTGGTGGCTGGCTGCAGTGTTGGTCATTAATGCCTCCTCCATGTTAGTGGATAGGACATGGACCAAAGTCAACATATATGTTGAATAATATTTTCTCAAAAATGTTGTCTGTCATTTTAGGGTCGTTCTTACCACACTGATGTGTGACTTTGTTCAAGTGTTGATTTTACCAGTAATTTTGCCTTTAATTAGTTATTTTATTCTATAAAATGGGGTGAACTCTAATGATTGACAACTGAGTGACTCACAATTGGTCGAGCTCATGCATCGACGGCACCTAATGGCTCCATCCTTTGATCGCTACTGTTTAGACTCTGGCTGTTTCATTTCTGGATAGTGGGAGGAAGCGCAGACATGTTGTCCATCTTTATATACAGCCTTAGGAACTGACCCTGTAACTTGAAGGCTTTCTCTGTAGCGATGCCTGAATGTTTCCAATTTGCAACTGGTGGTTAATTTATGGTTGAAGCAAAATGAAAGTGCTGACAGTGTTGTTAATGCTTCATATTGTAGCTCATTATATCACGCTAGATTTTTCATCAAGATATCCCTGGTGCACTGATACAAAAAATTGTCACACACCCAAGGCAAAATAATTTTTCGAGTTTAAATTGCAGTATAAAATAATGACGAAAAGACATAAAAGAATTACAGTTTTATTAGGTAATTTCACCTGATTTCACTGGGGATGCAAAATGGCAGCAAACAGGATCTGGCAACAGGTGATTGTTCCTTGTAAAAAAGGTACGACATATCCAGGAGTTACCACTGGGCATCTTAAAATTAGCTCCTGCCTTGACAGCAACAACAACTTCTTCAGGCATCTGAAATAACAAAAGAAAGCATGTCAGTGACATTCCACACAGAGTCTGACAGAGAAATGTATGAGCGCCTGTTTGGTGTGAGGGAGTCAGAATGTGAATCCACTTTTGGCCTGGTTTAATGAGCTTTGCCTGTAGCCCAAGGTAAAAGTGAAGTTGGCTCGAGTGATAATGAGAAGAATACAGTAGCATGGCTCCCGCTGTGCACTCCGCTGAAATGGGACCTGACTGTTAACTCCACTGGAAATTAGAGTTAAAAGAAAGGCCTGGGTTTGCAACAGAAAGACGAATTGTATTCATACGAAGCAACTCAATTTGACATCACTGTTTCAACCCTCCTGAGTGAAACTGTCTTGTTTGTTTTTTTCTTTCTGAACAAAGAACTCAAGTTTACTCTCTGGATCTCATGTAAGCTGAACGCAGAGCTTTTGTCGCTGCTGTTCAGTGATCACCCGTACATCAGTCAGCCAGTCGTTCTCTGTCCTCCTCTTTCTCAGCAACTCAATAATGGACGGACTGATGGGTGACATTTTCCTGTGTCAGAGTCGACAGTCTGATCTGATTTGAAGCCAGGATGTTAGATGTATAGAGAATAATGTTGTTTGCTGTATATTTATATCATTGGTTTTATTCAATTCTACAATTCAGATCAGTTTACAGACTAGCATTGGTCCCTAGCCAGTTGATAAAAACCATCAAGCAAGAAGCATGTATCTTTAAATCTGTGTTTTGATGTCCACTGAGAGCCAATATAACACCTTAGACAAAGTTGTTACCATCAAAGTCGTTTTCCGACACAAACTCCACAGAATGTCTGTAAAATTGGGTTGAGACAATTTCCGTAGTTTGCCTTGTGGCAGGAGATCGCTGTGCATGTTCTGGACATTCTCCTGCTGTATTCTCACATGGGCTCACTCTTTTGGACATTTTACTCGGGGGGGCAGGGATGAAAAGTTCCGGGAGATGTCTAGAGCAACTGCCTCAGACATTTGGGTTCTCACATACAGCCCCTCCAGAAAATGTCCAAAGTTTTCAGTGAATGTCTGAAAGCAGCTCACTTGTCTGTCATGGAATCCAGCAGTCATGGACAAACATAGCAGTTGTTTTTTTCTACTGTGATTTAGTTGGTCAGTCTGTCATTTGTTGCTGGGCAGATAGTGTACAGTGGGGTTATCAAAACACGTTTCAGCTGACACTGGAAACAAGGTTGATGAACATGACTGAACTAAAAACAGTAAACAAAGACGATAGGCTCAAAAAGACTAAAATGTTCAGAGAATGTGGTGATGGTTGTCTGTCTGTCTGTGATAAACATGACATTAACATTACTTACAGTCTTTTGATCCATTGATATTCAAAGAAAATAATTGGTGCGGCTTAAAAGATGCAAATGTGACACATTCATCTTGACGCTGTCAAACTAAGTGAATCAGGGCTTGTGACTCTCATGAATAGGCATGAGCAGATCATGTGGACAGACAGTTAATGAATTATCATCCTGCCAGAGGAGGGATTCTGATGAAGGAACCAAAACTAAGCGGCACTGATTGCACTCTTTGTTGCAATTAAAGTATTTGTAGTGTCATAACTGTGACGGTAGTGTTTAGTTGGTCAAAAGTTGGATTAGAGTCGGCACAGTGACGACTGACAGATTTAGGGGAAAAAACCACAAGCGGGTTCATTAGAGGAGTCTGAGAACAAGAGAGGACAAGGCGAAAATCAGTAAGTGTCAGTTCATTAAATAAACTGAAAATGAAATGTGGTCAGGTGACAGACTGAGACTGAAAAAATATCACAATGGTTGTTTGGACAAGAATCTTAGATAGATATAATATGTAAAGATGGACAACGTGCTTCTACTTCCTCCCACTATCCAGAAATTAAGCCAAAAATAATCCAGATGCGAACAAAAGCATCACACGCATATGGTGGCAGAGTCTGTGCAGTTGGTGATCAGGGGATGGTCATGCCAGGTCTTTCCCTAATCTTACAAAATTGTTTTTGTGCCTAAAGCGAACTTAACCTTTACTTTAGCGCTGTCATATCATATAGAGTTGTTTTTTTTCCAGCAGTGGGTTGGTGTGATTCGTTATTCAGGCAGTGTTAGGGAACCCATCACTGATGACTAGTACAGTGGTTCTTAACCTTTTCACAATCCACCAGTATTTTCCAAGCACTAACTCATGCACACAGACTCATTAACACACAATAACAGCCATTCTAAAGCAGAAGTTATCTCTGGTATGGACAATTTCATGTAAAAACAATGTAAAAAGTCTAAAATATTAATTTTTGTTTGAAAAATTGTTGGGTTCTTTCTCCATATGTATCTGGTAACCCCAATAAATAATCTCACTCTGACCCCTGATAATAAAGGTAAAGTAAGGTAATAAAGCATGTATGACACCTCAATGCAATGCAATGTTAATGAAGGCAACAAATAGAAACAACTGGTGACCATAAATGACGAGACAGCTGGATATGAACATTGGTCCAGAGTGGATTTTGTTCCTCTTAGCTCTCCCAATAATAATAATAATGAGGGAGTGCTGGCCAACACTTGTCAGCATCTCTGCTCTGACAGCCATAAGCTCATGAATTTTGCAGTTATTACTTATAGTTTGGAAAAAAGGTTCTCAACAGTGTGTGTGGATGAGGACACTGGCTTTTACTTTGTGCGCGCAAAACGTGTGATATATGAACATACCCTCATTAAATCAGCTCACTTACTAGCTTACAAAATTTATTAGCCATCAACTCACTCTCACTTTCCAACACACACACACACACACACACACACACACACACACACACACACACACACACACACACACCACCCCTCGCCGCTCATCCGTCCTGCTCTGGGCGACATGCCAGTGCTTGCAGATGGTATTAGTGGAAGATGAAGTGCCCGTCTCTGCAGCCAGTGAAATGTGAATGCCAGTTAGTGCCCTAACTGCTATCTGATCCGCTTTGTTGAACGTCAAAGACTTGTTGACTCGGAGCATAAAGAGCTACAGGTAAAAAGAGTGTTTCCTTCCTTTTTTTTTTTTTTCATTAAACCCAGATCCCTAAATATCATGTAATGTTCTAACAACTCAGCCAGAACAGATTCATACAATCTTTATATGCATATTACATAGAAATGTACAGATCATGAAATCTGTTGTTTGTCACATGGTAAAAGTTCAGCACCATTGCTCAAGTATGTGAATCCTAATTGGTATTCACTTCACTGCTGTATAAAGGCCAAGCTGCAGAGCGGAAAAACTGCTGGATAAAGGCTTCACGTTTAATTTTCTGATACATCATAACAGGAAAAAACTTCACTGCCACAGTTTATTTTCAAATAGGTTGATGGGTAATCTTGAGACAGTTCTGGTCATTTGCACTTTGTAACCTTGTTTAGATAAGTGCTATACAAATTAAGTTATTATTATTTGGACTATACTGCACACCATGACCCGTCTATAATAACATGATTACAGACAAGAAGGCAGATTGAGAGAGTCTGTTGAACAAAGCTCGGTGGGACCAATAATGGAACTGAGCCATTGCTCATTCCATTAGTTCCACTTGTGCTTTGCCTGCTAAGAAGAGGGAAATTGTCTTTCATGAAAAAGGTCTAATAATTACAGTCGAGTGTCGGGCTCCTGAGTCTAGGTTATATATATCTGCAATAATTACACAAAATACAAAAAGTCAAAGAAGTCCTCCCACTTTATAATATCAAGCACTCTGAAGCTGAAGTACCAGAAGAGAACCACACAACCATGGAGAGAACATCCGAACTCCACTGAGAAAGACCAAGGCCCAACAGGGATTTGAACCAGAAACCATCTTGCTGTGAGGCAACAGTGTGAACCACCACATGCATTGCTACAGTGGTACAGCATTGTTGAAAGTATAAGGCCGCCATGACCCTGTGCCTTACTGTCAACAAAACCCACGAAAAGACTTTGTGGTAGAACAGTAAATATTGTTCTACATTTACATTTGTTCATTTGGCCGACACTTTGATCCAAATCCACAGGACAGAAGTGGTGAGCATTTATAGGTGCAGGGTGTGTGTACTCATTTTTGTTACCTCTTCAGGACCAGCATAAACACTGACCTTATCGGGACCCGTCATGGGGACCAAAGCCTGGTCCTGATGAGTCATTTCTGAGGTCCTGGTTAAGGTTAGTGGTTAGGTTAATGTTGAAGTTAGTCATAATTAAGGTTAGGGATAAGGTATTGGTTAGGTTGTCCACAATTAATGGACATCAGTGCAAAGTCCTGAGAAGGACAGATAAGCGAACCTGTGTGTGTGCCTGCATGCAGGCATCCTTATATTATATAGAAATTATAGTGCAAGTAAGTGGGTATGAAGAGAACACAGCAGTAGACCATTCATTCTAGCTCAGCTCAGTTTTAATGTAATGATTTTCTATTTCATTTAACTCGCTTGTTTTCATTTTGTGTCCTGTACATGGTTTAAGTTCAATGAACAGTAATTGTGAGGATAATGTTGGATTTTTGTATATTTGCACCTTGTAGTGTAAAAGTGAATCAAGGCCTGCAGAGAGGAGTGTGGCTGCCAGACACAGCCGCCAGTCAGTACTCGGCCGTCCCTCTCCTGTGGAGGAGAAGTGGAGCCGTTTGTTGCAGATTATTGGCGAACTCGGCTTTCATTCCTTCCAGCTCTGCCTTGTTTATGCCTGATTATGTGCGTGGGTGAATTTACAGTTTGCTGTAACCTCATGCAAAATAAAGTTACTCAGCAGAATACTGAATAAAAGAGGATGCAGCGGCTATGCAGACTCTCAAAAACAAATTCGCAAATATATTTTCTCTCCCTCTCTGGTTCAGCATCTGTTGCTGAAACAGGCTGGATGGAAGATTATGTGAGACGAGGGGCTGAAGTGCTGTTTTAGCTGAGAGGCTGAATATTGTTTTGCTTGTTTCTTTGTGGAGGAATATGTGTGTTTTTTTCTTTCACAGCATGAGAGAACGCCAAATAAATTCACCATTCGGGTTTTTTTCATTGTAGAAGCTCATCGATTGCCAATAACAGAGCCCTGATACAAGAACTCACCACTTCAAATTACAGCAGAGCATGAATCATTTCCACTTCTGCTCCAACACACACACAACACACACACACACACACAAACACACACTCATATCACTATGGCAACACACACACACATACATGCCTTGATAATTTCAGGTGCTCAGCAGCTCGGCAAAAAGCCCCCTGATTGGAATAGCATAATATAGTAGTAAGGTATGTTAGCCACGGGGCTGCACACACACAAACACACACACATTTCCTAATTCCAACCTATTCTTATTAATTATAGCTATTACAAATTAAAAAATCGAATATTAACCTTGTACCTCTGTTGAAAATGTTAAAACGAATCTGCTGCTTCTCCCGTTTTTCTTATTGTCCTCTTCCTCCTCTAAGTCAGAATGTGTATTGATCCCTCACAGCGCTGTTAGGGTTTAGAGGAGCTAGGTCACCTAACAGTGGGAGAGATAAGTTGGCTTTTCACTTCTGGAGGAAATGGAGCTGAAATTACTCTTTTGAACTTTGGTCCGACCGCAGCTCTTGGATCTCACGCTGGCTCCACACAGCCCCTGCCTCAGCAATGAGTGAAGGCTGAGGCCGTCCAGTCGCACAACGGATCCATCTCTTGTGCAAAATCTTCTCTCAGCAGTGCAACAAAACTACCCTTTCACCTTTATGTGCCATTTAAATGATGAATGGGCATTTGATCAGCTTCTCAGTATAATAAGCAAACAATTCAGTCAAACTCCTTCTTCGATTTAGCCGCAAATATTCCTTCTTCACAATGTTTGATAAAATTCAAACCTGTCATCATTTTGCTTTTTTATTGTTGTGCGTTGTGCTATTGATTACATTTACAAACATGGCAATTTATTTAGAAATATAGGTGCTATGCAATGCAACCAAGGGTGCTTGATAATTCTGTTGGTCCATACACACGCAAAGAAAACATGTGCCCCCATATTGGCTCTATTGCTGACGGTATTTAAGTACAGCTTAGACCAGGGGCGGGCAAACTTTTTGACTCGCGGGCCACAATGGGTTCTAAAATTTGACAGAGGGGCCGGGCCAGGAACAGATGGATGGAGTGTTTGTGTGAACTAACATAAATGACATGTCAAAATCATTACTTGAAAGGATTTGGCCTTTAACAGGTAGCAAAGCATTTATTTGCAAGGCAATTCAGTGTTTCCCCTAGGTTTACAGCTTTGGGGGGGCGGGGCGGTGGCTCACCTGTGTGTGTGCGCGCGCGCACGTGTCAGTGTGTGTGTGCGCGCGCGCACGTGTCAGTGTGTGTGTGCGTGCGCGCACGTGTCAGTGTGTGTGTGCGCGCGCACGTGTCAGTGTGTGTGCGCGCGCGCACGTGTCAGTGTGTGTGCGCGCGCGCACGTGTCAGTGTGTGTGTGTGCGCGCGCATCGGGATGGAACTCCGCCGTGCGCGATACAGAGAGCAGAGGAGAAATCTAAACGCGCGACCATGTAACAGGGTGCCCACACTTAGCTGTGAGCTACTCTGAAATGACGAGCTCACAAGATTACCTCGAAATGTTTGTAATCACCCCGCCACGCCCCCACCGCCTGTACAAGAATTACTGGTAATCGCGATCGTAATTTATTTAATAATAATAATATTGTGACCAAGTTTGGTGTGGCCGATAAAAAGCCAACGGGCCGTATGGCCGGCTGTACTTTGCCCATGTCTGCTTAGACTGATGGGAGTGTCATTAGTTTGGCAGGAAAGTGTTGGGAAATGTTAAGTTTAAATTCAACTAAAGGGATCAGTTATTTCAACTCATCCTAAGTAGACAAATCTGTCTTTGTTACCTAAAGTCAGACATTAAATTCAGCAGGACTCATCCTCTGGGGAACATGAATGTCTGCAAAGAATTTTTATAGCAATCCATTTTTTCAATTGAAATAGTCTGATTCTGTATTTTATGGTAGAAGCTAAAAGTCAAAATAAACTGTGTCGATGTGCAGGCTATATTTTGTCTATTGCAGATCCCCCAACCTCATGCCAGTGCAATGATACATTTCAGCCTGTTAGTGGCAAAATGTCCAAATAATGGTAAAGGCTGCATGTGCAAAGATCACGATCCATTTTAATGACACAATCACATTCACACTGACTGCCAATAAAATTTAATGAAAAGCATCTGAGTTCATGTGTGTGTGTGCACTGTGGTACGAGCAAGAGTTTCTGTCACATTTATGTTGATTCCTGCAGAAACAGCAGAAATGTCCTTTGCTCAGACATTATGACTGTTTTATATGCAGGTTACATTAATCATATACACATTTCACATTATAACCTAACAAAGCCGTCTGTGCATTTCTATTTGCATCACTCTCCTGATCAGCACAGCTCCAAAGCAATCAACATTTGACACAGAACACCATCAGTATTAACCAAGTCAACTGCAGAAGATTACTATGCATCTTTCCATTTCAATTTATTAATAAAGATTGGATTAATTAAAAGTAATTAGTAGCAATGTTCCTGAAACACACACACACACACACACACCGCACATGCACATGCACTGTCCTAGAAACGAATGCCTGCCTTCAAAAGCATTTCATCTGACAGATTATCTCTTCTTTCTTTTTTCAAAATAGAGATTTATGAATCAGGGCCAATAATGCTTAGATCGATGGGGAAAAAATAACAGCCCCATTTTCCAGCCAGGGAAAAACAGCAGCATATGTCAGTGTCACGGTACATTTTGTAATTCCCTGGCTCGAAAACGGGGAGGAGGAAACATTTGTTGGTGTTGTCTTGTTAAGTCACCTTTCCAAAGGCTTGTGGAGGCACTTTCAGATTCATAAAACTGAAACTTCTCAGCTCTGCCAAGTATGCAGATGATAATGCAGATTGGCAGAAACAACATGCACGAACAAACACACACACGTGATTATTTACATGATTCTATACCAGTGGAGCGAGTGTTAGATTTACCCTCTAATTTGGTTTTCAATAGACAGATTGATAAACCCCTTTGCTAATCATCATTTCAGGCAGCCAATCAAAATTACTCAGAAGAGGAAAGAACTGGATTCTCATAACTCCCGATAAACCATGAATAGAAACGTAAAGCTTCTTGAGATGAGTCGATTCACTGATTCATTGTTTCTCACAACATAAAGAATAAGATAAATATATTCATTCAAATACATTGCTAGAAATGTGTCACCAGCAAAACCACTGTTTAAATATCGTAGAGCATGCCTGGCCTGCACTCATTTCATGCACCCTGCATCGTGTTTCTCCACATGAACAAGTTCAGCCCAAGGCGCGGAATCGCTGCTCGTCAACATCACACATGGCCCTGGCAGCCAATCAAATCAAGCAAGAGGCGGACTTTACCACCCCCTGTTTTGAAAGGACATCGGCAAATGAAGAGAAAAAAAAGGTAATTAATATTAGCAGTATTTTTTTAAGAGGAACTGTATAATCAAAGGTCGCTCCAATGTTTGAACAGCCACCGGCCATCACCTTTCTGTTTGGCGTGGAACAGGCCAAGACACGTTTTCATCCCAAAGTAAATTTTAGCAAAATCCTGGAGATACAGTTAAAACATTGAAATAATGGTAGAAACAGAAAACAACATGAGAATATTGCAAAAACTGGGACATGAGCCTTTTTTAAATGCCAGTGACGGAAACCAACCCAGCTCTGTCATCCACCAAAAAATGGATGGGCCAAATATTGCAAAAGGTTTTATTGCTCAGCTAAAGTGGAACAGTTGATGTATTGAGTGCAAGTGCAAAGAAAATCACCTTGCACCCTATTCTCCTGTTATAGTACACAACCTGTGAATATGCACCAGCTGTTTCTTAATCCTTAACTCCTAAACTCTTTGAAGTTACTTAAAACTGAAATAAAGCCACTATTCTCTGTTCCAGGTGTTGGGATGAGGCAGGGGGTGCAGGTGAGCATAGTTAATCAAACAGGCAGGGGAACAGCATCTGAAGGTTGGCAGACACAAAGAAAAACTCAAACTTCCAGCAGCAGGAACGTGGGTAAAACTCAGGATCATGGACAGAAAACACTGGGGAACATGACGGGTGCAGAACAGGAACAAACAGGCAAACTGAACACATTCAAACTGAACAGATCCAAATTGTAAAAAAAGGGAGCACAGAGACTAAATTCAGGGGTTAACCATAGGTTATCCATCCATCATCTACACCGCTCCAGGGTAATGAAGGGAGCAGGAGCCAATCCCTGCTGACATGGGGCAAGGGGCAGGGTACAACCTGTTGAGTTGAACAAAATGTCGTCAACATATTGCAGGACCAACATAAACACAACAAGTCAGACAAACAACCATTCACACTCACATTCACATCCATGGTCAATGTAGAGACCAGTGTGCGACAGTGGTGCAAAATAAGTCCTTTCTCTCTGAGGTTTAGCATCTTAGTTATTAGCTGGCTCACCACATAACTTACCTACATAACATTGTCTCTGTCAGAAAGCGGTTTTCTGACGCTCGCGGCCATTTTCCATCACCAAGTACTGTGTCTTAATTGTTTGCCCATTTCTTCTAGGAAAACGCAAACATTCTACAAGTACTTTTCCTGAAAGTCGCCATTATGTTTGTAAGCAATGACACGTAAATGCTTCATGTGTTTCCTTCACCCTGACTGTGATCTGATATTACGCAAAGGGCAACCACCCTGAAGGACATGTTAGTTTACCATGTTATTTTTATTATTAAAGGTAAGAACGTTGCTTGATAAAGTATTTTTTTTGTATTTGCGAGGGCCTAATTAAACTGTCTGGTCTATGCTCAGAAGACCAGAGGTACCCCAGCCCTTCACTATTCCAAATTTAATCGAATAGACCTTGCTTTTGCCTTTCAAACGTATTATTTAAAATAACACAACTAATGAAAATGAGATAAAAAGACTTCTACTCTTCTCAGCTGGCAGATTAGCTCACTCTTGTCGAGCTGCTCCAGTTCTCTCAGGTTTGATGGATGACTTATCCAAACTGGAGCTGTTCAATTGGATTAAGATCAGGACTCACAGCAGGCCACCTCATAACACTCCAGTGTTTCCTTCTTATCCACTCTTGGCTGCTTTTAGACGAATGATTCGAGTCATTCTGCTGTTGGAGTGATGACTTGAGACACAGCTCTCCGACACCTGGCAGCATGTTTCACAGCAGAACGTCTTCATAATCTTCTGATTCCATTGTTCTCTGCACAGGCAATGAACCCTCTGATTCACAGAGGGGATGGTCTTCTGTTCTTTGTATTCTTCTTGAGTTGACTTGACTTTAAATAAAAAGTTCTTATTTCGTTCGTCAAAAATGTTCTCACATACATGCGATTTGTCAACGTGCACTTTTGCAAACTCCGGATTCTATTTACACATAAAGGAGGCCAGGTCTTCATGGGCTGTGTGGACCGTGAAGGTTGAAACAAAATGAGATGGTCACAGAGAATATCCGAGTCACCAGCTTGTCCCGCCCTTATTGCTGTTGCATAGAAATGCAGCTGAAGTTGGACACAACGAGAAAGTTTTAATGACTCTAGGTTTTTAACATGTGTAGCATTAGGTGTTTGGTTGAATTGATGTGTGTGTGTGTGTGTGTGCATGGTGCACGTTGGCCATCTGATTGGCTCCATCGCACATCTACATGCCATTCCAACCTGGGGGCTTTTGACAAGTTGCATGTGTGTGATGGGGGGTATGAAGTTATACTTGTAATAGGAATTATATATTAGTAGAATCAGGTTATAAGTGGGTATCACGGGAACACAGAGGTAAACCTACTGCTTTAACCAGTCACTCACGCTCACAATCAGAGATATCCATCCATTTATCCTGTGAGGGTCATGGTGGGGGCTGTAGCCAATCCCAGCAGACATTGGGCGAGAGGCGGGGTACACCCTGGACAGGTCACCTGTCCGTCACAGGGCTGAAATAAAGAAAAAAAAGAACAATCCACACTCACATTCTCACCTACGGACAATTTCTAGTGTCCAATTAACTTGCATGACTTTGGACAGTGGGAGGAAGCTGCAGTTCCTGGAGAAAACCTACACAGACACAAGAAGAACATGAACACAGAAAGACCCGGGTCAGGCAGCAGCTTCAAACACAGAACCCTCTAACTGTGAGACAACAGTGCTGCACAAACCTTAATCCTGAGATAAGACCCTACAAAGACCTACAAATACACCTCCGCAGGTCATTATAGGTTTTATTCTGCTAATATATGAGGTTATGAGCTTGTATGTGCAGCACAAGCTACAACACAGATAAGTGAGACTGATGCAGGTTAAAAAGGAGTCCTTGCCACCAACCTCATGCTATTCCATCAAGTGGATATCCTTCCCTGTCACAGAAAATCAAAAGTGCCCCTGATCAGTCTTCAACTCTTTGATATGAAAGATGTGACAGACAGCAGGAAGCTGGTTTTTATACGGTCAAATACACGGCTGAATGATGATGAATCCCAGTGTGATGAGGATGACACGACTGACTTCAAGAGACACCGGTGGATATCACTAACTTTGTGACAGCATTCTTACACACCGCTGAGATGTGACAGACACACACACACACACACACACACACACACACACACACACACACACACACACAAGAAAGCAAACAGACACACAAGCTCACAAACACCCATCAATCTCCATCCTTCCAGCTCTGTATCCTCTCTCCCTGTCTTGCTCTTGTGTTCACATTCACAAACACACAGTCACTCGGGTGGGGTAATTGAATGTGACAGCAAATCCTGAGAGGGCTGTTGGCAGGTTACCAGGTTAACCTGTGAAATGTAACCCACCTTGCACCTGCAGGTTGGCTCTGACACCTACAGGAGACACGGTTGAATCATTCCAGCGAAGACTTGAGGCTAAATACAGAAGCTTCCTCTCCTGCAGCAGAGCTATTTTCACTTTTTATGTAGTAACCCGAGGAATGTAATCATACTCCATCAGCGCTGACATAAGACTCAACTCCATCTTCTCCAGAAAAGTGGTAAAAATGGAATCCAGCATTTTAAAGGCCCTGTCACACACATAGACTTTATATAAAGATGGACGATGCATCTCCACTTCCTCCCACTATCCAGAAACCAAGCCCAAAAACCAGAGCCAGGACATTAGTAACCAGGGGATGGAGCCGTGGTATCGTCCTGGCGATACACATGCTCGACCAATTGTGATTCACTCTCAGTTGACAATCATGACGTTTCACCCTGTTAGCATCAAATTAAAACTTATGAATGAATTATCATATGGACAAGCATCAGTGTGATAAAAACTAGCAAAAATTATAAAAATGTATTTAATGTGTACTTTGACTTCGTAGTTTTGGTCTATTTCCCAGCAACTAACATGGACACCCAATTGACTTATCCAGTAACTCTATGGACTAGATTCATCTTTACTAGCTAAAAGTGACAGCAACTTGTTGCCTGCGGGCCGAAGCTGGCCTGCCAGCAATAATATCTGGTAATAATGATTAGATTATTAGATTTCTGTCATGGTGGCAACATTTATAAAATCACTTTCTCTTGCCTACAATGTAAAAGCCAAGATTTTTCGAGGTGAATTAGAGAGCTTTTAATTTGAAATGTTATGAACTTGGATATGAAAATTGTGTCGATTGACATGCACTGCGTGGCAAGAAAAAAATTACTGAAGGTAAGGACATCATTCAAACTTATATGTAAGTGAAACATGTCAACAGTAACAAAGAAAATTCAATTTAATTTTATGAAAAACATTGATTACAAAAAACAAAGCTCCTGCCCATCTACAGTTGTACTTGTTGTACAGTGTTTATTACTCACTAGCTTTAGCTACTATGTTACATAAGTTGTCATGTCAAAGTCCCCCCCACCTCGAGAAAATCCACTATGCATCAAAATTGATTTATTCATAAAATGATGTTGCTGGTACGACTGGGCCTACAGGGTTACTGCATGCTTTTTTTGGCATTTTCAGACAGAATACAGAGTAAAAGTGTTTTCTCCCCCAATATGCTTCTCCAGGCTCCATTAAATCATTTTTATGATGTTCAGTGCGCTTCAATAGCAAGCACACGTAGAGAAAAGAAGATAAACTTTAATACAACTGTAAAATAACATGGAGATGTTCAGGATATTAAGTTGCAGCCAATATTGCACAATCTCAGCTGTGAGAGATCTTAAAATCCCTCATAAATCTCCTCCTTCGAGATGGATCTGGCTCCATCAGGGATAAGGGCTTTTATATACCTGGATTTACAGTGTCAAAGGTGTGAGGAAATGTTCTGTGAAACAAGACGTGCAGCATAGTGCAATTACACGTCTCTCCTCTGGCACCACAATACTGTAACAGTTCAGATGGGATTACAGTTGCCGTCAATTAATGGAGTGTAATGAGAAACTCCAGTTCAAGGCACCCGTCAGAGACGCACGCCGCCGTGCTCGGTTTATTGACAGCTCGCGAATCAACAACACACCCCATAACCAGTCACTCCATGATTTTCATTTCAACTCGTAAAATCCATCTGCAAGTCTCCAGCAGCTCAACTGTTACCCAACAAAGCACATGCATGATGAAATTCAGTGCAATCAGCAGGGGGCTATGTGTCATTGTCACACACTTCTTCCACCCAGCGAGGGAGTTTTTAACTCAGCCAGAGCCACAAACATCCGTCTTCAGTCGCTGACGGCAGCTTTGATTCGCAGGATAAAGGTGACTTTGAGGCCATTTGCATGCAGTCGTCACGCTATAATATGATGATGACATACAAATGTAATGATGGAGACAGCGATCGGGAAGGAGGAAGAGATACGTTTGCAGCTGATGAAAGTTTGCAGCTGATGAAAGTGATACAGATGATGAGGAGGATAAAGAGGAAGAGAGGGTGTGTGAGCGTTTGATCATGATGTTGATTGCAGGAAGAAGAGCACAGACTCAACCAAGGCCCGACAATCCCCTTAAATTCAATCAATCTGCACCAAATTTCACTCACTCACAGAGTCCTCCAAATGTTCCAGATTTTTTTCATCACTTAATCCCTTTATGATTTTCTGAGCAATCAACGAAAGTGATTAAAAAACGCCGCATTGAAGAAAGGGAAGAAACATTCCTGGATCTGCCCCCTGATCGGGATATGCATCAAAATTTAATGAGTTCTTCACTGACCCATTCCTTAAATCCAGTTTCGTCGAAATGTGTTCAGTTGTTTGTGTGTAATCTTGCTCACAAACCATACAACAAAGAGACAGGGGTCAAAACATAACCTCCCGGGTGGATTTAATGAATCGTTCGGATCCCATAATACAGAAAAGCTCATGAACAGACACCGGTTGTCTTTTTGGTCCTGATGATGTGATATTTTCCCACAGATAGTAATGGTCCGTAGAAGTGCGTATTTTATTTCCTCGAGTGAAGTCTTTCCCTCCTGCAGTTGGTATTATGGCTGCATAACCTCACTAAGAAAACCCTTTATAATTGTGCCTGTAAGCATTTTAGATGAATAATAACTGGTTATGACCCTGCATTATACTAGAGCGCTTATGACTGGCGTTAATCTCATTAATCATGCTTTACATATTGTTCATAATACATCTTTGTGAAACAATACGAGCATTGTGATGCGGTGAAATCATCCCCGCGGTGCCTCACATGTGCTCATGTCTGATAGTCATAATTCTGAGTTGCAAAACTCGAAGAAAACGTGAAAAACTTTTTTTTTTAGCGGAATGAATCCCTCCTCTGAAATCATTTCAAGCTCCCTTTATGAGCATAAAGGAAGCGGGGGTATTAGAGCGGATCACAGGTGTTTGAGAGACAGATATGGCTCTTTAACACATTTATGCACTTCACGCACTCACACATGCTCACAGACATTAATCTGTAGCCAAGGGCAACAGCTGGCTCAATTCCCATCCCAGGAGCTAATGGTTGCTTTGGAGAGCCATGTGGCGTTAGCGTATACATATGTAAACATGCACATCGCAGTGCAATGCTGGTGAACGCTATCTGCAATCAGCATCAACAGTTCCTTAGAGATATGCAGCCACCGCGCACTGAGCTCTGATATGTCCACATCCCGACCCCCTTAGTCTGTTCGAAATTTGCAGGCCCATTTGTGTGTTTTTAATATTGCAATTTGCATAAACAACATCTGAACCGTAGGTCAGTTATCAGTTGCTGAATGGCTTGTGAGGCTGAGTTTGTTTGAATTTGTCCTCTGCGACCGTATTGCTTTGAGGCTTCATGTCTGCAGGAGTTAAATGTCAGACTGATCATGCTTAAACATTACCCCACCTTTCCCTGGTGTCACTTTCACAGATAAATAACATGATCAGCTTGACGCCCATTAAAAGAGACATTCGTGGGAGCTTTGTGCGCTGCAGCCATAAGATCCTGATCGAAATACAACATGTATCTCGTGGCTTGATCTTGCAGAAAAACCAGACGCCTCTAATAACGCAGAACTCCACTGTTTATTGCAGAGTGAGCTTGATGCCCTGGAGGATGCTCACATGGGAGCATCTGGTTCCACATCGCTGTACGTATTAGACACATATATAGACGAACGCAGCAGCCTGCCTGAATGCCAATGGCTTTGATGTGTGCGCGAGGCAGCACCTCCCGCAGGACGCTCTGTGCTTGCTCTGGTGTGGATTGGTATTACTGGCATTATTACACACAGAATTATTATTTAGATTTCCTCAGGGGCAAAGGGAAAAGGGAGAAAGCTGGTGCATGTATATATATATGTGTGTGTGTTTACTTTTGAAAGTATAAAAAGTGTATTACTGGGAGCTACAGTCGGCAGTTGTATATCTACAGCATGCATTCACATTCAGAGACACATGACAACATATGTGCAGTTTAGAAGCAGAAGCATCAGAATCCAGAAACAATCCTTTGTAGGCTATTGGCACCATGAGACCCCCCCCCCCCCCACGGATAATGCAAACAACTGCAGGGAACGCACATATGTAGTATTTCTCAGTCCTCTGGGATCGACGCATACACACAAAGTCCAGCATGCAATATGAGGCAGAACGACTCTGATGCAATGTGCAGCATGAGGAGAAAGAATATATAAAAGACTATTCTTCAGAGCCGCATGAAATGGTTGAACTTGAAGAGCAAACACTTGGAAAACCATCAGTGACTTTGTTCCTCAGCCAAGAAGGAGCTGAAAAGAGGTCGTGAGATGATCACACAGTGGCTCATGGTTTGGGCTGAAATCTGATGAGTCCATAAATTCTGGATTTATCTTTGCACACTTTACAGGCTCTGCAGTCTCCAATGATGATAAAGATGGTGCAAGGAGGATGTCTTTCTGAAATGAGGCTTAGACATATAGGCAGACGCACCAGCAGTGTAAGAGCAAACCGTCTTATTGGCTTTACACTTGGCATGTGTGTTGTTAATGGCTCAGGGAAGTGCAGTGCCAAGTTTGGCGATTTCACCATATCTGACACAGATGGACTGAACCGCTACAGGTTCTGATGTCCATCATGGCAACAACATTCACAGAATCACTTCCTGTTTGCACAAGGTTCATTTGTTTTGCAGTAATGCTTTATATAGAGCTTTTATTTTGAACATTTGTGAACTTGGGTCTGAAGATTTTGTCGGTTGCTTAATAACAGACTCTATAATGTAAAGACGACTTTCAATGTATAAAAAAAAAAAATCTGTTCAGAAAATCATTTAAACTTACTGAACAGTAATAAAGCAAATTCAATTCCATTTTATGAGAAAACATTGATTATAAAATCTTCATTGCAGATAAACCAGGCGGGATGAACACAACGTTTTTTATCTTCACTCTGCATCATAGACTGTTTATAAGAAACTCTGCACACAACGTCCAGCACACAAACCATAAAAGGTGACATTATATTGTAGAACTGTTTGTGGAGGACTCACTCAAGCCAAGGAAGAATTATAAAGTATCGACCAGAGCTTTAACACAGGCCAAGCAAACAGCCCGTTCCAAACAGGCAGGTTTACAAAGGGCACTACACTAGTACTGAATAGAAAGGATGGTTCAAAATGGTTGAAATGGAAGCATGAGGAGGCCGAGATATCCTGACTTGTAGTGAACCATCCCCTCCACACATTTTATTCCATTAAGTTCCAGTCAGGTCCCAAAGACTGGATAACACTTATCTAGTTTGGTAGAAACGAAGGCCACACTTGTCTTGCCCCTGTTCAGTGATGAGATCTGTCACAGTGATGTATTGCACTGTAGAGAGTGAACTGGTCACACTGGGAAAAAAAAAATCAAATGTTCTGTGCATTTGAGCTGTGCATAAACGCCAAATGGTTTGTTTTAAAAATGTTGTGGAAGTAATGGTAATTTATGTCTTTAGTAATTGTTGCTCAAAAGCTGACCTTGCACGTGTGTGTATTAGCATATTACAGAGTCACTCATATTACAGTAACTCTTTTGACCACTTTTGCTGACTCCTCCAAAGAACTTTTTTATTTTTTTGTAATCAGAGCTAAACTTTAAACTATAAGGTTGTAGTAAGTTATCTCCTGGTGTATATACTGTAATGTTTTATATGCTGTATTTTTACATATTCCTATTTGGCTTCTTTTTATATATTTTAATATAATGCAAGTATTTTGTATGAAAACTTTGTATTCTATACTCTTCTCTGTTATTATCTTGGTCTGTATATATTTCGATTTTTGGCTGGAGCGAAGTATTTATGTTTTCATTACCATAAAATACTTTAATTATTGTGACGAAACACATTTTTCAGTAAATGCCATGATATGTGCGGTGTCACACCATTTGACTGGATACTCACCAGTTCACATCAACATTCAAAGATCCTGCCGAGAAACAACCAGAGGCAGAGATAAACAAACTGCAGCCTCAATGCACTCGACCTGCTCTCTTTGAATAAGGACAGGTGATCGACATGTATCGGATTTCGTTGAGAGAAATTCTGAGAAATGTAGTTAATCAGTAACCAGAGTATAACAAAATAAGCAGGTTGAAGCAAAGTGGGTAAAACAAATAAGTTAATAATACACCAATCACTCAGAGTAACTTTATAAGATAAGAACCTTTAAAAATAATAAAGACAATAAAAGTGTAGGAGCTACAGAGTGTATCTATATACATACACTGCACAAGCATTGAGCATTTTAGAAGTGAGGTACAGGCAAATTAGATTAACATGGACAGAAGCTCTTAACCATTAATTAGACCTTTGTTAATTATAAACAAAGACATTAAAACACAGGTTATTACTTACAGCTTGTAAACAATAAAAGTTACTAGATGAAAAATCCAAGATACTCAGCGTAGTAGAGTAGAATATGACTTGGATTTTGTTGTATTCAGTCCTATTGTTAAAATAACAATGAGGTGATGACATCTTCACATACATATTGATATCAGTATGGATATAGATATACAGTGGGGTCCTAAAGAGCACTTTCCCCGATATGGTATCAGATCTTTGGAAACCACTGCAGATGGGAAGATACCGCATTGTGTTTTGAATCAGATACTTTGGGACAGAGGTAGGAAACCTCTCTCCGTCGGCCGTATATTACCCACAAGCCAAGTCATAAACACAGAAATAGCTACTCACAAAAACAAAAGAAAATGTGTATGTCAATTATTTTTCTTGCAATAAAAAGGAAAAAACTAAACAGTTAACTAACCATGTCAAGCATAATGTGATATTGTCTTGCAGCTAAACTGGATGAGTGGATTATGTTCTTGGATAAAGTTAATCCTCTTAGTTGGACATGGTGGCTCAAGACTGACTGACGCAAACCTGTAAATTGAGCTGGGTATAGCATCATCACTACCATCTGACGTCATATCTGACCTTACCAGAGAGAATCAGAGCCAACCAGCACAGTATGTGTTCAACGATTTAAAATGAAAAATGTTCCCACGATGGCTTTGGCCTCAGACATCTCCACTGCAGCCGATTACGCCACTTAACCTGTACTTTATATGTCTCAATAAATGAATGAATATCTTGGCTCCCTGTGCAGAGTGACACTAGTGTTATGAATTGCATTAAAAGTGATTCAAATTGCATTACGGGTGTCTGTTTGCCAGGACTCTCATGTGTGTGCAGGGCAGATTGGAATTAAGGGAATTTATCGCAGTCGTCTGCCATCAGTGATTATGTCTGCATGGACAGAAACCACTATCAGGAGCTCATCTCCAAACAAGACATCAACACCCTCTGGATCTAAATTCTCATTCTGCTGGGGTGTTCCCCAGAGCTGTGGTCTGAAAAGGCCAGGAGTTATTTCCATATTTATTGTGCTGCTTCAGTCCCTGATGAATAGATCAAAGGCGTAGCTAATGGCCCTCCACAGATTCCTCCATGAATCTCAGCTTTAATGCGCATCATTAAGAACTCGAACATGTGTGAGGTGGCTCAAAATGCTCCAAGTACTTGGTTTTCATTCACTAAACAATAACTTCTAACTCTTTCAGCGTGGTAAGTTCCTCTCTCTTTGTGTCTTTGTCCCTGTCTGCGTTCTTGCCGTGTCTTAACTTTGTGGGAGCAGTCGTGGGGTCTTAATCGAGCTACTCTCCCTGATTAAAACCAGTGCTTAGCCAATTAGGATGCCCACAGGTGGGCAATTAGGAGAGTGACTGTGCGGCGCAGGGCTGAAGTGGGTCAGACGAGGCTACAGGTCGGAGACACATTCTCCTTTGATTGTGAGACACTGCGCTGACATTAACTGCAACTTCCCGGGAACAGCCATTAACAGAACTCTAGCACTAGTTTGTTTGCAATCTGTGGAGACAAAAAACAAATGAGCAGTGAGTATCTCACTTTGTGTAAGTGAGCTAATGAAATTCTCTTCTCCTCCACATTAAAGACGCAGCTCGGCAGAGCATGGCCAGACTTATAACTACAGAAATTTCAAGCTGTCTGCAAATGTTTCCACCACTGGCAGATACATCCAGCTGTTGTCTGCACTGCTCCCATGTGAGCATCCTCCAGGGGATAAACCTCACTCTGCTCGTTTGAGGGTCAAAGGGGCTGGAGCCAATCCCAGCTGACGATGGGGGAGAGGCGGGGTATACCCTGTACAGGTCGCCAGCATATCGCAGGGCCAACATACAGAGACAAACAATAAGGGGAGTTGTGCCAGAGAAAAAGCACCTGGATCCAAATTGGGAACCATCTGGTTTTGAGGTGCCAGGGCTAAAAACTAGAACTGTGACAGGCAATTACATCAAAATCCAATCCAACACTGATACGAATGATTCTATACCCTTTTTATCTGGTTTTACTTCAAGCTGCTGTAAATATGTAGCACAACAACAGTAGCTCATTTAGGCTTTTAGGCTTTTAGCACTAGGGCTAACCACTTAGGAATAAAGTGTGAACACCGCGAACCTGGAACAAGGGGTGTATTATTTAGCCGACATTGTGTGAAAAAAGTGATATCATTACATTTTATCATTAACCCAGAGGTTAATGTGTTTGTGTCTGTGCTCACTGCAGCGAAGCAGCATCCCCCATGCTCAACTGCTTGTAATGTTTTGCTCCACAGTAAATAATCCATTCCCTGAGGGAGAGGTCGGCCCCACTGCCTCCCTGAATCTGGTTGAAAACTGAAGAGCTTTAATCTGATTTAACTGTGCATCAAGGATATCAGGGGAATGAGGTGAAAATGTTGGTCCAACACTGTTCAGGCAGTCTGGTAACTTGCATATTCATTCTCCCTTTTGCTTTGCTTTGGTCTCCTCTAATTGACTCTTTAGCTTCTGATGCGTCACTATGTCCGACAGCTGCTTTCTGACTTTGTCTGACCGATTGGTGCAGTAATGCTGGTTGGGGTTTATTGGTGTTTTTTGCTGCAAGTGATGAGACTAAACCAAAGCAGTAATTCTGCAGGATATAATCAAATGAAACAATGGCTTGAATGATGCTTAAACAATTAAAATATATATGACACATACCAAGGCCCAACAGTCCCCTTAATTTCAATGTAGCACCAGTACATTTCAAATTTAGAGCCTGAAGAGTCAGTTGGTGGAGATCAAAACAAAGCTCAAAGGAGAATGAATATTCAAGTTACCAAAGGGCCTGAACACCCAACTCCAAAAGAATGCTAAATTTGTGCTGAAGGTTGTGTCAGTGTTGACTTTACAACTTTTTTTACTGTCCCAAATCACTCATAGATTTCAGATTTCACTCCTCCCCTGATCCAGATCTGCACCCAAATGTAATGGGTTCTTCCCTGACCCATACCGCCTTCCACCAAATTCCGCAGCAATTAATTCTGTAGTTTTTATGTAACGATGCTAACTGACAATTATAGACTGATGAAAACATAACCTTGAATTCATTAAAAAGTCTGGTGATACATTAATGCCTCTGAGCAACACCTTATATTACATAACATTGTATTTATTTTACCATAATAACCCTAATATAAAGCAGAGTGATAAGCGCAACCTTAAGTGACATCTCTCTTGCATATGATTCTGCTCGAGAAGCTCGACTTGTTTTGCAAATATTGGTGCTTTCTTCAGGAAAAAAGGCAGAGAACAAAGAGCTGAATGGTTGGTCATTTGGCTGCCGGAGGAACACAGCAGCACTGTAGTGCATGTGAAATGGGATGCCGGGCTGTGCATTGTTCACAGGGGAGAGAATAAGTCTGTGAGTGGTGCTTGAGTTGACAGTTGGAGGTCCTGAATTCACACAGCCACCACTCTCACCCTGTTTTTGTGTACGCACACTCCTCGTGCTCGCTCGTCCTTTTTCTCTCTGACGCTTTCTCGTTTTCACACACACAGACCAACACACACACTGTGCCTCCGTTACCATGCCTGTGTAGGAGGCTCATAATGGAACATCTGCATGAATAGCACATTTTTTCAGGGTGAACAAGGGAGAAGAGAGGTACATAAATGTAGTTGGACTAAATGGGAGCTCCGAATTTATCATTTTAATATCTGCTAACTTAGTTCTAATGCTAAGCTCCAGGTGCAGATACCCAGCTTGTGGCAAGGATGAGAGTAAATCACACAATCACAGACAACGAAACAGCCTCTTCTTCCTCCTACTCCGCCTCCACCTCTCCTCCTCCTCCTCCTTCTCCACTGAGAGAAAAAAGTTTGAATGTAGAGCGGAGCCTCAACTTCTTTTAAATAATTCAAGAACTGGACAAAAAAAGAGGATTCAGAGATAAAAACACCTGGTAACATCATCTCTCCAAAGTCTCTGGCAGGAGCCGTTGATCAGGCGCCAGTGATTCCCTGGAGAGTGGAGCGGAGGAGGCTTTACTACAACGACCAGGCGAGCATCCGATTATGTGGGATATATTCAAAAGATTTGGGTCTTCAGAGGATATTCATATGAACTCAAACTCACTTCCAACCAGTTCACAATTCTGTTCGTCTCGATTCAACACTTCTCCGGCCGCATGTACCGACTCTCAGCTTCTCGTGAGTATTTCTTCTTTACGTGTTCAACGTGATTTCATTAAGCAGAATCCTATTCCCTATCGAGCTTAAAAGTGATGCCGTGATTTTGTCTGCCAATAAAGTTAGAAGCAATGTTTGCCAGAGGACCTTACTGAAGTTTGGTGGACGGGACACCCTCCAAATTGGATTCCATTATAATTTCAATTTGAATAATTTCATCCCTCTAATTGTGTCCGTCTCTTTTTAATTAACGTATGACATATTCCGAGCTCACAGGTGAGGCCGAGCTTCAGCAGAACAGGCAGTAAGAGCTCCAAACTGCAAACAGCAAAAAGCTAGCATTAAAATCAACTAGACCAAAATGACCCTGGTAAAATAGCAGGGTCAATGTGTGCAGCAAACCAAACTTTGTCCATTTGCCTCTCTGCAAATCAACAGTGTTTATATTAAGTCCTCACCCATCAAAGTTCATTTGAACAGCTGCCTCGGAGCCATATCTGCTCTACGAGTGGACAAACAGCCCACTCCACTGCAAATAATTGCCAACAGGGTGACACTGGAAAATTGGTTGCGTTTTGTGAGTACTGGGACAAAAACCTCACACAGCCGGCCCATGAATGTTGCTTCACCAACTGTGATCAGTCTCAGCTCAGTGGGCATTTGGATGATTTAGGAGAAAAACCATGAACAGATCAGGTGACAAATGCTCAGTAGAAACGATGTTGATGGAAGTCAGCAGAGCCCATCTCTCCACACACTAACCAACAGTCCCATTAAATTCAATCAAGCTGCACCAGATATCATACTCTCACATATCAGTCCTCTAAAAATGCCTGATTTTTTTAATCAAGATCCTTGAATTATTATTATTATTATAATAATGTTGAAAAATGTCTTGTCTCTTCTTCTTAGATTCTTGGATCTACACCAACATTGAATTTTCTCTCCTGACCCGTACTGCATCCTTCCACCAAGTTTTGTGGAAATTGCTTTTGTTGTTTTTTGTCATCTTGCCAACAAACAAACATACCCTCATTGCAGGGAGGTTATAATTCCACAACAACACTAATAAAGTAGAATAACAACTGTCCTACCAACAACTCCTTCAACAACTCCTTCAACTTAAGCAGCCATGTAGATTGTTTGACCTTCAACATCATGGTAACACTGTAAATTAAATGTTAAACATAGAAATAAACAGCAGTTTGCATGTAAATCCACCCAAAACATTCTAACATTGACTTTGTAGCTCTATATACTACGTCACCATCATAATTGCTACAGTCACTAGAGGTCGCCTGTAGGTACCGGGACAAGCTGCTTGTAAAGATGACCTGTGGACAGTCTCTGGTCTGGTTCAGCTGTTTGAGAGCCACAAGACCAGTGATGTGACTGTCTGAGATTAGGAATTCATCACCACATCCTCCAATCTATTCTCCACTTACACCTTTTGCACATGGCACTGGTTTAACTACAAGAACCAATACAGCAGGTTCACTTGGAGACTCACATATAGTCCATTAACTCACAATCAACCACGTGGAGCTCAATTGTGCGATTAAAGTAGGACTCTGGGGTTTTAGACTGGACAAAGTCTTTGTAAATTACCATCCCAAAGGACCAATTACCACAAATCAGTTTCTAAATAACTTTGAGGAAAGAATGGACCCTGAGGTGGCTCAGTTCTGTGTAGTTTCAGACCTACAACACCTGATTCAGATATTTCACTCACCACAATTTGCTTGGCTCAGTTCTCAGTGGCTTTTATTTCCAGACAAACATCTCATCGTTATGTTTTGACATTTATTTGAGACATTTAAATACGACCTGGGAACAACAATCTATAGCAGCCTTAAATGAGATGAGAACATCTTCAATCTAATTGAGGAAAGAGTCAGTGAATCGCTGCTAATCCCGATCTACCGATCATTACACAACACCGGCTCACACAGCATGTTCCTGCCTCATCATACCACTGCAGGTTGTTCACAGTCAGTGAGGGAAGGATGAAGGCGAAGCCGACCGTACGATTCAACCTATTCAAGATTCAAGATTCAAGATTCAAGATTCAAGAGTTTATTGTCATATGCACAACGATAACATTAAGCAGTCGCTTGCAATGAAATGCTTGGGTCTCAGGCTCTCTTATGGCAATGCTCAATAAAAATTGAAAATAAAATATAAAATATAAAATATACATATCTAAAATATATATATATACCTCTAACCCTGAGGAGGATGGCCTCACTGCATCGGAACCAGTTTTAAGTGGAATCACGATTCTTCCCCATCTCCTACAATATACGTTTATATGCTAATTGGCCTTGTTTAGAAGCGTGTTCACAAGTCAGTCGCTGACTTTGTGTCAGCACTGTGCTGTTGGGCAGAGAACCCATCAGGTTTATTATGAGGTTTTTCATTATTCATAATGAGTTGCCCATGTCAACGCTTGTTGTCAACCAATTAACGTAATTCTACGATCAGCTCGTAATAGAAGCTTCTAATGTGAACTTGGAAAATGTTGTTCTTTGTTTATATGCAAATATTGGAAAGAGGTGTCATGGTGTTGTTTAAAAACTCTAGACACACAAATACATCATATTTTGCTTAAAGCTTCCATGTTTGTTTTCCTCATTTGGACTTCAAAACACATGTAAAAGCTTAAGTCAGAACAACAACTTAATGTTTTTGATATAATTTGCTTCATTTAACAAGACTAGAGACTACAGCCATGCTAGCACTTCTGCAGTGTTGTCTTTAGGCAAAGCGCTAATTCAAGCTCAATACTAATGTCTAACTAACCTGTTGAATGCTGATATGAAGTTGTTGACACAGGTTTGAAGTGATGAAGAGGGGATATACGAAAATGTTTTAGCTTTAATGTCAAATTAAATCTGATGCCCAGCACAAAGATAAAACCTTAAATAGAAATGAGCCTTTCCCACATTTGGCACAGTAAATTAATACATGCACATTTAGTTGCAGTTTTGCATTTTGACAGTATTTACAACAAAACTTTTATTTTCTTCCACTTGGCTCTTTTCCTCCCTTCCTTGACAGCCTCTTCTTTCTCAAATTCACATCACTCCTCACTACTTCCCGTGCTCTTTCAAATTCCTCCCACTTCTGTCTTCTCTCAGCTTCTTATCCTCGTCTTGTTTGCCCCCCCATCTCTCCATAACACCCTCCAATCCCTTCGTGCCGTCTTCGCTCTTCTTTTTTTCTCTCTGCGTTTCCCGCACTAGTTGTTTAGTTGTTAGAAGTGGCAGCAGGTCACATCAGCCCTGAGCCGAGCTGTGCAGCTCCAGGCTCGACCATGCCCAGCCAACTGTTCTGCTCTGTTTGGCACATGCACCTGACTGGGCTGGGGTTTTTACATCAACCCCACCTTCAGCACCGTGCCGTCCTCGTCGTGCTTCTCCTCCGCAGTCCCAAAACAATCAAACTCGACACCAGTCACTGAGTCCATTCCCAACTGTCATTAGCCTAATTGTCACAGTGCCTGACTCCTCTCTTACTGCCAATTATGGGACAGGTCCTCCTGAAAGCCAAATACTTGGGCTCTTGCAAATTGAGCCCACAGTTCCCACTGCGTCTGGCTACGGGCAAATGCTGTGCCCATATATCCCCGTTATCCAAATATAACAGCACATTTCTTCTTCCATTAGCAGATAATTATCACACAGATTTAATACAAGCACATGTAAATCTTAAACATACAGATTTGTTTTACATATAAACCAATCTCTGAGCCCATTGGCTATTATACGAGGACAAACTAGCCTATGGGGGCAACAGCCAATATTTTAG
Source organism: Reinhardtius hippoglossoides (assembly GCA_006182925.3). Classification (NCBI taxonomy): domain Eukaryota; kingdom Metazoa; phylum Chordata; class Actinopteri; order Pleuronectiformes; family Pleuronectidae; genus Reinhardtius; species Reinhardtius hippoglossoides. The sequence goes on from CM031690.1 coordinate 12,671,256, forward strand.
GGCTTTTGATGCTTACAAAATGTCATGTGAAAGTTGGCTACACTCATTTTTTGTTCCTCAGAAACGTATCATTTGTTTTATTTTCAGCCCACACCATGTGCTTATGTGTCAGATGTATCATCTCAGTTGAACTTCTGCACAGTACAGTTTTCAACATATTTCAACAAAACAACTTGTTACAATGTTCATAACTATTATTACCTCAGCAACGGAGGTTATGTTTTCACCGTTGTCCATTAGTTTTGTTGCAAGATTACACAAAAACAACTACACAGTTTTCCACGAAACTTTGGAAGGATGTGGTATGAGTCAGGGATGAACCCATTTAATGTTGGTGGGGATTCAGATCAGGATCCAGAATTTTATTTTAAAGTTTCTTTATTGCAAGATAGGATGTTTTTAATGTTTTCATTATTTTCTCATGGAATAATTCTTGGATATTGTATTTTTTTTATAAAAATCTGGCACATTTAGGGAACTGATATCTATGAGTATGTGAAATTTGGTGCAGCTTGATTGAATTTCAGGGGACTGTTGGGCCTTGCTGGGGATATGCTCTCTAGTGTTCTTCATCATTTGCATGAATGCATTATTAGACACTTTAGTAACATTACCATCCTTTACATATCGCTTCATTTATAATAGAATATCTGATATTCACTAATGCGGACCCATCATTCACTCCATCAACAGATTTAACATTATGAGAATCATTTTATGTTTCCATAATTGCCATAATTACAGCATAACCACTGCTCTTGTGTACAATATAAGTCATTGCATTAGAGGACATGAAATTACTGTAGTTGTCTTTTGCTGTATGGGGTTGTCCGTCTCTCTCTAACTTTGATGTCAGAGTCACCAAGGGCAGCAGAGGAGACGGTGGGAGGGCGGGCCCTGTCAGGTGGATGGATGGCAACGATAGCTACCTGTGTCTGAGAGCGTTTGTGCACTTTGATCCACGGCAGATGACTGATTGATCAAAAGACAGACAGATGTTATCATCAACGGGATATACAGGTGACAAATGACAGGCTGGGACACAGGGATTTTGATGCGGGTGGACGGTTGAGATGAAGCAGGATAAAGGCAGGGAAGGAGAGCTACTGAAACTGGGGGGAAGTGATGCGAGAAGAAAAGTGGGAGAAGTTTCAAGTGGGGGGGACAGACAAGCGGGTTAGTGAGCAGGTGGTGGATAAATGGCTGAACACATGGAGGGATGCATGTACACATACGCAGACTGATTGATAGAAATAGAGATTTAAGTCAGAAAAACAAAAAAGGGAGGGGGGGCAGACAGCATGAGATGCCATGCTCAGTAAACTGTGATAACTGGCTGGTTGAGAAAGAAGTTTCCTCCAAATTACTGAAATTATATTACGAGGTAAAGCTAAGTATTAGCCAAGTACATTCACCAGTCGGACCAGCTGCAATTTCAGGTGTTGTGCATGTCTGTGTTTGTATTTATCAGTAATCACATGGTAGAGTATATATGTGAAGCTGAGAGCTTTTTATTTACATTTCAACAAAGTTCTCTTGGAGCTGCCATCTAGTGGCCATTGGAGAAAATAAAGTCAACAGACCCTGACACGTACAGTAATGCAAACCCTTGCGTGTCTGTATATAAAGATGGACGACATGACTACTCCATAAAAGTGAAGCATCTCAAACACCCCCTGGTGGCTAGCTGTAGTAGAGGTCATAAATCCTGCTCCTCCGTGTTAGTTGATGGGACATGGACCAAACAAAAAAGTCAAAGGACACGTCAAATAAATCATCTCAGAGATGGTTACTGTCGTTTTAAGGTAGTTATCACACTGATATATCTTCAAGTGTTCACTTTTCTGGTGAGTTTGGTTTTGATAAGTTATTTGATACCATACAAACAGGGTGAAGACCACTGAGACTGATTTGCAATTGGTCTAACGCGTGCATCGGTGGGACCTCGATACTCCTGATGGTTATTGTTCAGACTATAGCTCTGACATAATCGGCGCAAGATGACAGCGTTCATCCATCCATTACCTTTAACACTTATTCTTTTAGGAATCACGGGGAGACCTGGAGCCCATCCCAGCTGACATTGGGAGAGAGGAGGGGTACACCCTGGACAGCTCGCCAGGACCAACATTTAAAAACAAACAACCAATTCCAACTCACACCTACAGTCAATTTAGAGTCTCCGATCAAACTAACCCCAATCTGCATGTCTTTGGACTGTGGGAGAAACCAAGAGTACCTGGAGAAAACCTACACAGATGCGGGGAGATGCTCCACTCAAAGTCTGCAGCCAAGTTAGTATGCGAACCAGGTACCTTCTCGCTGTGACTGTGAGGGTGGCAGTGTACATATCCAGGATATTTTGGCTTCAAATATTGCAGTGGAGACATATCATTTATCTTTATATACAGTATATGGTAGAAACTGACAGCGCAGTTACACTGAAAAGAAACTGCAACATGCTTTGCCCTATACTGGTGTCTTCTGAAGCATAAAGTGCAAGTGAGCATCACCAAATGCAACAAGTCACGCTGGACACACTTATACAAGGTATATACACACACACACACACACACTAGTTTAGTTGCTATGGAAACAGGACCCTTAAAAAGGGACAAAGAGTTTTGATTGATGTCAGAAAATGTATTCTGAGAGGTTGTGAGTCGCAGGTAAAACGCTGCACAAGAAAAGACAAATCTAAGCACTTTTTTTGATGCCATTACCAAGTCATGAATGCGTTTGATTCATCGGTAAGGTAGGGTGTTTGCTTTGTGACATCTAACAGCATGTATTAGCTCCTGCAGCTTTACCACTCCACTCAAGATGGCTTGGTATGCAGCACGGTGGCTTGGCCCACTTCGTTTGTTCAGGCAGCATATAACACATTTGACTCGACAAAAGACATTAAAATAGATGTCTAATCCTTGACTAATTCTACCCAAATCCTTTTGTTCGTGTCCTGTCACATCATAAGCATAGAAAGAGGTGCACACACACACACACACACACACACACCAAAGGAGAGAGTGGTATCTTATTCCAGGCTTTCAGACAGACCATTATTTAGAGAGCCCCCACCACCATCAAAACCACCCACACACACGCACACACACTCCAATCATCCCCCTCCAACACTGCTGCCCACCATCCTACCCACACCACACACACACACACACAAATTTCACTGTTGGCAGATTGGGAAATCCTCCAAAATACCATTTAGGCATGAATCTCTTCACTGAAACCCAGACTAATGCAATTCTTCTGTCAGTTAGCAGCTTTTTGAGGAGCAGTGATCCAAAAAACCTCTTCAATGATTGGTGAAAATCACACACACACACACACACACACACACACACACACACACACACACACACACACACACACACACACACACACACACACACACACACACACACACACACACACACACACACACACACACTCACACAGACACACACACACAGATCCGCAGTTCCTCTAAAGCCACCCGTCACACTCCGGTATTTGACACTTGCCAGAGCAGCCTCTTGGTGTTGTGCCAGCCGGGATCCCTCTCGCTCTGGCGGGCAAACAAATCAGCGAAGAAGACTTGACCCCCCCCGTTTAAAGAAAGGGCATCTCCGGGAAATTGGAATTGGAGACTCGATTAGAGGCTCCACCAGCATTGTCAATGGAATGCGTGTCACCGATACGCTGCTTCGACCCACATGTGGTTCGGGCCAGTGATTATTACACACCACTGATGCTCATCAGCAGCAAGCACAGCCAAGGGCGTGTGGATTTATTTTACCCATGGTTGAATGGATTTACAGTATGTGCAAGCCAATTGGTCTTCCGTATTCAAGGTGTTAATTACTTATTCAGCAGCGTAAAAAAGGTGCCCATTGATGTCTCAGCACAGAAATACAGCTGTGTGGGTATCTGAAGCTAAAACAAATCCCTTGTTATAGAGTTTAACACTGTGGTTCTGGAAGTAGAGTCCCAATTATTCTCTGAATGGAGATTTAGTTTATCAGTATAATATTGTAACCATCCGGTGCAGAATTACCTCAAGGTGAGATTGTGAAACAAACTAAATACTCCTGTAGAGGCTACAGGTCTGTATGACATCAACAGAAAAACACATTTTATTCACAATATCAAAGACAAGTACAACATTACCCACAATCCTCCACAGTATTAGCAAGGTCTGCAATTGATGGAGCTCGCTGATACCATGGAAATGTTTACCACAACCACGGAAATCACATCGGCTATGATCAGCTATGATCGAATGGATCAGCGTTACTACACTAGGTTAAATTCAACAAGCAACACGCTGGAAGTCACTGGAAAGGATCATTCGCACTGGTTTGACTGATTTGATTTGTAGTTCCTTCAGTCGTGAAACAATTATATTTTTTTCTCTGAATCAAACGTTTATTGGATTCCACAATTCATCTTGTAGCTGGTCGGCCTGGTGCCAGGCTTTAACAATGTTTTATAAGTCTTTTCTGAAAGGTGAACGGACAATATGAATGGGAAATTGACTTCCAAAACCAGAGCCCTTCTGAGAGTAGATGGTCACTGGCACTCGCAAACTTGTCCTTTACACCACGAACCTCATCTGTTTACTAGAAAATCCACGATTAAGCTTGTTCTTTTAACTCTCTGTAATAGTTCTGTCAATATCCTGGAAACAGCATCTTGACATACAGCCTGTTCACATTACCTTGTCCTTTTTTGCCCCCGTGTTTCCCCCCCACCCCCTAGCCATAATGCCCTTTTTTGTCAATCCGCTGTCTATTTTATGTACTTTATCATCTATCCTCTCGTTCTCCTGGGCCATTTCAGAGTACATAAATGCCAGGCAGGGAGTAAAGGAGCAGGGGTGCCTTTAAACCCAAACAGACAGATAGATTGGGCTGCTTATTGAATCCATTTGTCTTTGGATTGGCACTAATGAAAGAGCTATTAGGCCGAGAACACATTAGGCCCTGCATGTGTGTGTGCGTGTGTGTGTGTCTCTACCATTGTGTGTGACAGAAAGAAAGCGACAGTGTGAGCAATGATGGGTTACCTTTCCATCGCCCACAAAAGGCCAATAGTCTTTGAGGGAGAATATTAGTCTGTTCTACTGTTGTGTTTCCTTTAGCAGTCCTCCGGGTGCCACATGTGTATTTCTTTACGCACTCGCCGTGACTCATCTTCGCAGATGGTCAGAGGATCTGATGAGGGGCCAGGTCTGTTTGTGGAGCTGCACTAATAACAGTATTTAGATATTGTAGTATAAGCCAATAAAAGGAGACTGACGAGTCCAGATGCTGTCCTCACTGTTCTGCTGCTTCATTCTGCCGTTGACATTTAAGCACAGATGAACTGAGCTCTTCCTCTCTTTATCTCTGTCTGCTCCCCCCCCCCCCACCCTCCACCAAAGCAGCTAATTTAATAAACAAACCATTTGTTTCTGTCCTAATCGGTATCTACCTCCCTGATGAGACACAGTCTGACTTCGCCTTCTGATGCTCTGGGGTCTTCTTTTTCCCCATAACCTTGTTCACTTTAGATTCAGGCTTGATAATAATGCTTAGCACGTTGGAGTTAGGAATGAAAAGACTGGCTGCTCAAGGGAAACCCATCATCTACTGATTGCAAAGTAACATGCCATTATCTAAAAACACCTCGCTCGCACAGGTACGGTTTGGTTTAACTTGGGCCACTCAGGGTTTAGTGTGAGGCTTGGGCCCTGAAGGAAAAGGCTGGGAAAAGTTTTTTCCACTCATTGATTAATCTCCTTTAAATGGAATTGTTCAGGATTTTAGGACACGCGTTTAATTAGTTTCTTGCCAGGAGTTAGTCGGTAGCTGCATTAATCAATCCTCGGGGTGATTCAGCTCCTCCTCTAGAGGACGTCCTGAGAGTATCAGGGTATAGCTACTTGCCACTCCAACATAACCAGTCGGCTGTTTGTTGCTGGATGTTAGTTAATCTCTCTATAAACAGATTCTACATGTAAGTCTTCTGGTTTTCATGTGAAGTTTGACCAATCACGTTTGCGCAGGCTCTGGTTGTCTGGACGTAAACAGTCTGTGGAGAACAAAATGCATTGGCTATTGTTTTTTTACTTATCTGATTTCATATGCAGATAGCGGTTAATAAAGATTAGCCAAAATGTCATCTGGACCTTAAACACCTACAGAAAGTTTGACTGTTTGTGTTTTGTTGTAGTGAAACGTTCAACTCATCTGATAAAAGAAACTTGTGACTGACTGCGTGTAAACACTGTACAGGGAACGGAAGATAGAGTCTTGGCCCGGATATCCACTGTCAACACCAAAATATTGGCTGTTTCCCACAGAGGCTAATTCGTCATCAGAGAATCACTGATGCTCTCCAAGATTGATTTATCACAGCTTTGCTACTTGAGCCATTCTCTTTATGATTGTGCCCAAATTTCACTGCCCTAAAGCCGCGTCACCTCCTTTCACACGAGAACACAAGCTTTCCGTCGCTCAGGGGGATAAGGAGGGGGGGGGGGGGGGGGGGCTCTACTCCCTCATTCATTACATTGATATGGCACCACTTCCTGCAATGTTTACAATGCAGATAATTGACATTAGATCTAGCAACACACGTAATTTATGTCAGTTATACCTTGTCCCCACACAAAGAAATCGGTGGGATGTCGCAGGTCATTTTCTGTTATGAACGGAGTTTGCCTTTCACATATGAAGAACACAGGTTGTCCAGAGACACGGGAAAATCTCTGCAGCATTCAGGTGAGGGGTGGCTGGGTAGAGCATGAAGGAGGCAGGACCTGACGTATAAATCACACATGAGAGATCAGATGTTTTTGTTTACAGCACATCGTCACCGCATCTCTGTTTATCCTGAGATATTTGTATTGTTTTGCATCTGTCACACATTAGAAATGTCATCAACACACCCACTTGTTTGCGTCGAATCTTCCGGTCATTTTCTTGCTGTAATCTCCCATGGACTGACTCAGACACAGTTTATACTAAAGGGCTGGCAGAGGAGGCAAACACGGGAGAATGTCCACAGCAACCGACTCGGATATTTGCGTTCTCAAATACAACCCCTCTGGATAATTTCAGGAGATTATCCAGAGTTCAGTGAACGTCTGAGAGCAGTTTAAGTTTGATTCTTAACCAAATCTTACCTTGTTATATCATTATCCTAGAGATTATTTCACTCATAAACCTAGTAACCCCCGCCCCAATGAGCCGTTCTCCTGAACAGCTCTCAGAAAGGAACAGAGCCATAAGATCTGGCTCCCTTCAAAGAGATGAAATTTCCATCACTGCCTGCTTCTGCGTCACACAGGTTACATACAATTTTAAATGAAGTTATAATTCTCCGGGGTGATGAGCATTACTTGGAAATCCAGTCTGAGAATTTAACCAAACTAAAACAGAAACCAAAAGTTAGATTAAACGTTGCCACGGCTTTTGAAGGCAGCCCCCATGCAGTGACTTTCCTCTGAGCCTTGTCAGAATTAATGTCAAAAAACTAATTCTGTAATTTACTTGCCTGTGATTAAAGAACCATAGAAAATGAAGCCTTAATGAGATTTTTTTTTTAATATTATTAAAAAGGAGAGGAAAAAGAAAAAAGGGTATTTTTTTTAAAAAAGAAAACTTTCCAACTTTGTTGCCCCTTTAGCAGAGAAACACCCTCAGTGAGAACACAAGAGCACATTTGATGAGCTCTATTGTCGCGGCGCTACACGATATCGCTGCGTCTCGTGCCGCTCCCCTCGGCCATCTCTCTTAACCCATCTATTACCCCGTGTAACATCATGGATCGGCCGCTCTCTCTCCTCCCTCCCCGCACTCCCCCTTTTCTCCCAAAAAATGCCTCATCAAGGTCTGAGTCAATGTGAGCCTGTGAGAAATTAAATTCACCTAATTAGGCCAGCAGATTTTCCTGCTTTATCCTCCTGCCTCCCAAACCTCCCCTCGTCGAGACAAATCTCTAATTAATCGCCACATGCTGCTGTTGACGATACTTCAGAGGTCGGGCCTCCATGAATGGTGCCGGGATTCGCACGCTGCTTCTCTCTAGAAATAGGATTCTAAAAACAGGCTATTATAATCAGTGCTCTCCTGGTGTGTGTATGTGTATGTGTATGTGTATGTGTATGTGTGTGTATGTGTATGTGTATGTGTTGTGTGTGTGTGTGTGTGTATGTGTGTGTGTGTGTATCCTCTCAGGGGTTATTCGGTGTTTACATCAAAAGGGAAACCGCTCCAGGCTGTAATTGAGGATGATGTACTTTGTGAATTTAAGTACGTCTCGCACACATTCTGTGATCTGTGCTCTCCTGTCTGTGTACAGTGATGTCAATGTGTGTGGCAGACCGTGTGTATGTGTGTGTGTGTGTGTGTGTGTGTGTGAAAACACTGTATATGGACAAGCAGACATAATGAGAACAAGGGGGCAAAGATTCAGGATTTCTGCAGATTTCTTCAGCTAATTAAGGATCAAAGTTGCAGTAGCAGCCGACTTCAGAAGTTGTGATTGTACGGCGTCTGCATCTCACACTCCTCATCCAAATGTGCACAAATGAAAGAATTTCCACAAAACACATCTGAGCTCATGAGCTATAATTTCTGTACTCGAGCTTTTCTAGAGTAAGAATTTTTTTTAAGTTCCCTCGAGTTCTGTCCTTGAGCAGTTTTGGTCCATTTCAGGTGAACTCTGACTGAACTCTCGATGCCAGACACAGAGTGAGCTGCTGGTCACGGTGCAGACTGGTGAAATGGATCAGTCGCACTACATCAGCAGGTTGGTGCTCGTTTGAGACAGTAACTTAGTTAGCCTTTGTACTTCAAATACTTCACTTCCCTTCTGTCTGGTATGAATAAAATATACTTGGGGTCTGAACCTGTCGTTAAAAGTCTGCCTCTTTCATTTGACCTGAGAATCATAATAATTTAATTGTTTTTTAGTTTGAATAGGACACTAAAATGAACAAAAATAAAACCTAACTTGAATGTAAAAACTAATTTTGACATATTGTATCACAGCAGCTTCTGCAATTTGATAAAATTCTGGAATAATTCCGTCACTACGACAGCTGCCTCAGGCTCCATATGCAGGCTGCTGTCCAGTATCTGTCGTTGACCCAGTAGAGTAACATCACCCACTGTAATAATATTGTCGGGTATATAATGGGATTTATTTCAGTGCATTTGAAGTCTTTTTTTTAAACATTTCTGTGGAGAGAGAATGGAGGACTCACTGGTTGACTTGTGGTTTTGATGTTGCTTCCTCTTCCTATCAAGACTGAAATAGCGGGAAGAAATGTCAATGCCTCTTTTTTTTAATAATTTCCCACAAAATATAGCACATATGGTCAAGGTAGTTATTTCTCCCTCTGTGGCTTTGTGCAGGCATAAGAAGTCAGAGCGGTCTGGAGGGCCAGACAGGTGCGTACAGTGTGAGCACTAAATCATGAGCTGTGGTTTTCCATCCCAGATGATTTACTCTTAAAGTGCAAGTTGGAACACATTTCTAAAATCCCTGTATATGCTTCAGGGCAGACATTACAGAGGAATAGTAACTGAATTATTTACTTTTGGGTCTTTTTCGGTTGATAAGAAATAAACATGAAACCCCCCAAACAGAGAGGGTGAATCCACGGAAGCAATGTATTTGTTGTTTTTATTGCGAAATATTCCCACTAAAGCGCCTTAGTTTTATGATTTATTTACATGCCTGAATACAGTAGCAGTGACTACACCTAGCTCCCCTGTGTAGTAAATGTCTACGTTAGGTAACCATGTGCATATAGTTGGTGTAATGCATATAATTCACACAGTCCCCAGATAATATCCACAACCCACACCCACACACACACCTGCTGTTTACCCCAGTGCTGCTCCCATGCTACTGAACCTCAGAGAGTGAAAGAGAGAATTCATCTCAGATTCTCAGCTGGTCTAAAGCAATCAGTATGAAGGGATCCCTCTCGCTCCTGGCTTTACATCTTCAATCTGTCTCTATCCTCTTTAGATAAACAGCTTCCCGGGGTCCCCAGCTGCAGTCGCACTGTAGCTTCGCTGTAATGAGTTGAGGGTGGCTCGCACAGACGAGGAGGGAGAGACTCCATTTCTGCTGCTGCTGTGTGGGTCGAGCACTGCGTAGGTGTAGCTGCTCGCCGGGCGACGTGAGGAGTGGAGTGTGTGTACTGTGTGTGTGTGTGTTTCTGTACCTGTCTCTGCTGTGTGTGTGTGTAATGTCGGTGTAGAGTAAGTGAAAGTGTGTCACTTCCCACTCCTGCTTATTTATATGAATCAGGTGCCTAACTTCTATAATGCACTGTTGACTTTAACCTGCACACACGCACACTCACACACAAACGCACCAGCAGCAGCAGTGCGATGACATCTTTCAGATGTTAATGTGGGGAGTTTGGGGAAAAGAATAAAACCAGAATCTGCACTTACAACACACACACACCACACACACAACACAAACCCCACACAACACAACACACACACCACCACACACACACACAAACACTAGGTTAATACGACAACACACGAGATGAACTGTAGGTTTAGCTGCAGGAATGATTGAGACGTCCCTTTGGGAAAGATCCATATTTATACATATAATGTATTTTATGTGTATGTGTGTGTGTGTGTGTGTGTGTGTGTGTGTGTGTGTGTGTGTGTGTGTGTGTGTGTGTGTGTGTGTTGCTGTATTTCTCAAACACAGTATATGTCCCTGGCCCTGTCTCCCCCTCCATGTCCCATGTAGAAGACTGTACCGCCATGTGTATTTCATAATAAGCAGATGAGTGTCGACGCCCCACGGCTGAGCCTCCATACATATTGACCATAAACATGACTTTTATTCACAGGATAACGCTGTGGGAGTTTGTAATTTGCTTAAATCTATAATCTTTTCTCATTTTGTCTTAATATCTTCAAAGAGGGTGAAATTTAATGAACATCAGTGTTTCCATGGCAATGTGCAAAGGAATAAAAAAAAAAAAAGGCCTGGTTGCCATGGGGTTTGAAGTGTATATTGAGTTAAAAGCTCCCTAAATACACTGTCAACACACTCAGTGGTCTCCCAGGACATATCGGGCAGAATCTGTCTGCTCAACAAAACTGACAATTGTTAAACCTTTATATAAGGCAGAAGAACAAATTGCTTCACAGAAGGATGGTCAGAAAGATTTTACTTAAATTGCCCAGCAAAATACTAGGAGAACTTTTTGGGGGGAAATGTGCTAATTTAGAGGATATTCTTTATCTTTTCATGCGAGACTGTCTATTGAATTGAAATTTCTCCCATGTTCCTTACATGGAGCAGTGTTATTTTAGCCATCACATAAATCCAGAAGAAGGTCAGGATCATTTTAAATCAAAACTAATTTATATTTGGTGGTATGACTGTGTTCTGATCTCTTCAACATGCATATATAGAGAACATGAGGTAGGCAGAGTAAATGATAATGGTCTGTATTAATATAAGGCTTTTCTGGAATTGAACGGCCGACTTTCTCGTTAGAAGATGACCCGCTCTACCCCCTGAGCCACAGCCCCCCCAAGCACACCTTCCTACCTTTCTATGAGCCTACACGGAAAGTGAGGCAGGAAGAGCAGCAGCTAAAAGACCCCGTCACAGAACAGAGTAGGTATCTATGACGACACATGACATCACATTTATTAACATTTCACTGCTAATTCAGATCTAAACTGCTTCTCACATTATGCACACAACTGAACTATGTGCACAACTTGTATAAAAGTATTGTCTCTCAAACTTCCTGCAGAAGTATCTTACACAGAGATGATGAATCATCATCAGTCATTTGCTCAATTACCCGCTACTGCCTCTCACCACAGAGGAATAAAAGACTTGTAGAAATTGGTTTCCACACTGGTCAAGATCTCAGCCTGTTGTCCGGCCCGTGTCAGAGATTCCAGGCTTGATCGTCAATGCTCAAAACTCCAGAACAAGCGTCTCTCCCCTTCGCTGGACAAGCTCCAGTCTTCATCAACAGATCACGGCCACATCCGTAAAAATGACAGAAGAGAACAATTCAGGAAGCTGCAGGAAGTCAAGCCTGCAGAGACAATAACCGTCTGCTGCTACAAGAGTGCGTAAATTAAAAATCAGATCTGCGCTGTTCTGGGTCAAATATAAGGAGCCACTGGCATAGAAGTCCGCTGCAACAGATGAAGTACCGGACTGTACCTGAGCTCGACTACCTGACCAGTCTGAGCTAATGATATGCTCAATTTTATGAAACACACACATTTAAAACACTGAATTCTGCTGCAAACATCTTTAATGTGAGTTTTAAAATCAAGAATTATTTGGCTGTTCACAGTAAAAAGAAAAATTCACTCCAAAGCAAAGGATGAGGTCAAACCATCCATCTTTTTTTTTGACAGCCTGACCCCTGATATTTGTTTCTTGCCTTCCAGCATCGCTGCCGGTCACTACTTTCCCGGCAATATAAAATTAATTTCCGCCCAGGTAGACTGCTGTAAGTTTGCTCAGGACTTTCCCCCACTGTGGTTTCTGAGCAAACACTCACTGAGACTTCCTTAAGTCTGGGTCAGTTCCCTAATCCTTTTTGTTTTCAGGTGACAAATCCACTTTTCTTGTGGGTTGAAGCTGCTCAACACATGAAGAGAAAGCGAGTCCCACACACACTGTAGCCAAAATATTGATGACAGAAACAACTGTTCTTGTAGAGAGCTATGGCAACAAGCCACTGAAAGGTAGAGAAATCTGCATTTGATTGTTGATATCATTGCCCTAAAGGTCTGTATCCTGTAGCACAATGTTATCATTCTGTGACTGATCCTGGTTCTGATGATGGTACAGAATCGGCACATATATGCTAGACCTGCTTATTTTGTTTGTCAGCATCATTTACAGCGGACGAATTATTTCGATGTGACTATAATCAATAAGTCTACATTCATAATCAATCACACAACTGCTCATACATAAAAAGGGTTTAGCCTTATTTCTGGACATGCATCTCCAGCTTAAAGGTGGTCTGTGTGTTCTGTTAAAACCTATGTTCCAAATTGCACTGTATTAATGCTCCTAGAACAATACCTTTTCCACATGTTTTGTTTGGGAAAATGCTAAATTTGGATTATCCAATAAGAATATGCCATTTACATGACCCATCTCAAATTCCAAATATTGTCATATTTGGAATAATGGCTTAGTCTGCCAGGTAAATGTACTGAATGTTCCAGATCCACCCAACTTTAACCAGAGCAAAGGTTTAATCAGCCAGAAAAAAAATCATAACACACGTGGATGTGAGTGTGACCTTAATGAAACATCAATCAATTTGGCTGAGTCAGGTACATCAGGTCAGGTCTGGGTCAGAACGCCCTCTCAATCAGCCGCCACTCTTTCCCCACTTCATAACCAGCAGCTTGTTATGAGACCAGACTTATAATAGGAAAACCAGGGCAATGAAGGACTTTGACTCAAGAATGAACCAAAAAAACTGCACCGACCTTACCATTAAATGCTTTTAATGTGAATGTCTGATATGTGCTCTATGTTTATATTGTGCTATTTTTTATGTTAAACTTTTAATGTTCTAAAGGGTCTGAGTATCATGAAAAGCGCTCTATAAATAAAATGTATTATTTGTATTATTATTATAGATTTTCCTCTGTGGTGGAGAGGAGGTAAGTGGGTAGATTCTAAAGTCACACAGATGATGGTGATGGAAAAGAAACAGTGGTGAATTATCATTCATTTATACTGAACTGAAGCAACTAAAGACTCGGTATAGAGCGAGGAACTGAGGTGACCAGGGAGCAGGTGAGGTCTGGAAACCAGGAGATGTTATACATTGATGATTGATAGGGTGGCTTCACCGGGGAGAGTCATCCGAGTTAATTTACACATTATGTTCTTTTATGCACAAGTAAAGCTTTGCCTCTGAGACACTGGACCATCCTTTATTTTTTTTAAAAGAGTAATTTCTTCACCCCCAAGACCTTGCAGAGATTTTGGTGCTGCATGATTTATAATGATCCTTCTTGTCTCTTTTACATCTTTTTTTTGACTTACTCTTACTTTACATTCATTTGGCAGACGTCCAAACACGACTTGCAGGAAGAGCATCTCAACGAAAAAGTGACTAAGCAAAGAAAAAGGACACCTTTTTATGACCATATATCTTTAAGCCAAACTTTTTTTTATGAGTTTGCTTTGACCTCAGAAGAGTCATCTTGGGAACTGAGCCCCAAAAAAATCCAGCAATAAAACGATTGGCTGTTACTCTGAGCATCATGGGACTATAAAACTATAGTTTACGTCTTTGCCCGGAGGCCTGTACACTGAGGCAGGATTTGGGTTTAATCCTAAAACCTTAAACCAGGTTATATCCTGGCTTGAATTTTAAAATAATACTATTGATGAAAACTATCAAAGGAAAGGTCAATGCAGAAAGACACGGTTTATATTGCTGTCAGGCCTTAGCTACACTACTGTGGATATTTCTTTGAACTGGTATTTTCCACACCTCCGCCCACACAGTAGGATTGCTGTCTGCAGTATAGGTCATGCACCTAGCCTCCTCTATGTTAGTGGATGAGACCTGGTCCAAACCACATACTATAGTTTGACCTTTCGTTTTTTTTCTCAAATAGAGTTTCTGTCATTTTAAGTAGTTCTTATCACCCCGATATGTTAAAAGGCTCATTTTTATGATAAGTTTGTAATTTGATGCTATAAAAACATGGTGAAATGTCATGAGACTGACTCGTGATCTGTCCTGCTTGTATATAACAGGGACTTTCTACAGCAGCTCCATCCCCTGGTTGCTGTTGCGTAGTATCTGGCTCCAAATTATGTTATTGGCACAAGATGGCAGCGTTTGTATCCGGTATATTTTGGCTTCATTTCTGGACAGTGGGAGGAAGTTGAGACACGTGCCAATCTTTATATAGTCTATGATTTATACATGTATTTTGCTTTTATTAAAAGCAAAATACTCATTGTTCAATACATAAATGAACATGCCTGCCAGATTGACCTCAGACATTAACCACTTATCTCCTCTCCCCTCTGTTGTATCAGCAGGAACAGGCACACACAGCCACCACAGGATATATGAGTTGTTTCAGACTGGCTGTTCCTTTATCTTGTGTGTAATCCCCAGCACCATGTTGGCGCACAGCTGTCCTGCTCCAGCTGTGGGTGGAGCAGTGGCTGTCTTCCAGATCAGACAAAGAGGAGACAACCTCTGCCCTGGGCCACGTGTAATTACTCCCACAACATAAAGCACGAGTGAACAGAGGAGAGGAGGCTGCCAGACACTCATTGGAGGAAAAGAAAAAGACAAAACTCTCTCTCTCTCTCTCTCTCTGTTCTCTCATTTCATTTCTGTCTCTCTCAGTCGCACCGTCTGTCCCAGACAGTTTTAGTGTTTGCTTTGTCTTTTCCACACTCCATCTCTCTTTTAATCCCTCACAGCCTCACACACATAAATTATGAAACATAACAACACAAACTCCCTCACCTTTCCATGACTCAGGTTGTTGACAGGAGTCCACACGCATTAAAGACACTAACACAACAAGCCGATCGCCAACAACAACAACAACAACAACGTCCTGAAGGATTTGTGTAGCACTATGATTCATGGAGACAGACTGTGAATGTATCGTTCACCTGCCTCACTCGAGGATTTTCAAAACATGGGAGACCACGACAGATGCAAGGCACCAACTAGCAGATCCAGTCAGGGGCGATGGTCTGAAGTGGCCCTGTCCTGTCAGTAGTCTAATCTGGGCAGCACAGGGGTAAAGACCGAAATGAAGTCGATGAAATTAGTCAAGTCAGAAGTGCTCCTACTCTAACATTTTTTAAATCTTAAATGAATTTAGTTCCTTTTTTACACTGATTAATGCCTCACAGAAAAAAGACGTGATAATATAGTTAAACAATTCACAGGCTCTGCCATTGATCACTTGTAACCTGAAGGTTTAGACCTGGATACGGTTATTACAATATTCTTGACACCACACTTAACAAGCGGTTCGTGTTTCTGCTCACTTGCCCAATCGCTGCAGCTTTCATGCAACACAAGTCTCTTCGATTTTGATCAAACATGTTTGATATTTACGACTCGAAATTGAGGAACATGTTCATAAATATCCTCCAATCATCCCAGCGATCATCAGGTGGGCTGAATCGGACCCGAAATCCTCCTGATTATCCTCTAGCGCCCAGCAGGCGTAACAGACTGGTAAAACATTGCTGAACAAACAGTTCCCGACAGAGCGTAAGTGCTTTCAATACACCAGTGTGTTTTTTAAAACTCACATTGAAGGTTATTGTTAAGAAGAGTCACAGCTGGAGCAGCTGGACTCTCAAAACAACATCGCAGTCCGTGGGAATAATTGGCTCAAAGGTCAATATAAATGACTCCGTAATGGTCTCACTAAGTACTGTGATGTCTAGCTTTCTGGTCTATAATCTATTTTGGAATAACGCTATTTTTGAGCAGCTCCCAATCCCTCCGATTTCCAGTCGCATTTTAGCAGCTTAACAAAGAGACGATTGTTGTTACATGAGAAACGCCAGTGTGGGATTAAAAGTTCCGTAAACCCCATAATCTGTTGTCAAAGTTGCAAATTGAGCTTTTCCTTTAAATATACAAGCGCTCGGGAATATAAACCGTCAGTTGCCAAATTGTCAGCTGTGATGACACTGCATTGAAATACTGGAAAAATAGAACGTGGATAACCTGTGAAAACAAGGCAAAGTGCCTGGCTGACCTGAGATGGTGTGATGTTGCACTTCTCTCTCGCTTCTGTTGTTGAGAAATAAAAGGTAATGAGCACAAGCAGCACAAGCAACACAATGGTACACACACGCACACCTCATTAGTGCACATAAAAGTCTCACCCAGGCATCATGCATTGATAATTAAATTAAAAACGGCAACAAAGTGAGTGCAACACACACACACGCACACACCTTCCTCCAACACTTGCGGCATGTGAGGAAAGCCTTGTGTAGGTGGAGGAGGGGAGCTACAGTACAGCGAGTGTGAGATCTAACAGCTTAGCATGGCGTCTTTCACGGCGCTAAATCACAAGGATTCCACTTATGACTCAGGAGTTCGGAAAGTTCTGCCATCATTGTTCCCCGGGAGGGGAAGTCTGCCACTCACTCACGTGATGCTGTCTGTGCATGAGCAGATCCTTTTTAAGAGCACTCCACATTCAGAGACAGTTTGCTAATAGACACTTGTGAAACATGCAGCAGATGTTGGCTGCTTTCAAACATTGATTCCTTCAATTATTTTGTCAGCTACAGACACTTGAATACAGAAAGAAACAAAGAGCTTTGTTCGCTCCACCATTGCTACAATAATCCATTCTTATTTCTATCAATAATCTGATTATTTAACACACTTAACCAAGATGACATCATTCACAGCACAAATTTAGCATTTTTATTATACAAGATGTTTGTCTCACACCAGACATGTTATGCCTGGTCCACTATACTTCATACTAATATTATGTTTTTCATAGTATGTTTTTGCAGTTACGATAGAAAAATGTATACATCAATAAATCAAACATCTATAGTAGTTTTCCATTTTTTACTATATACAATCCCCCACTGTTTCGCCATCATCCACGATTTGTTTCGATCATAGACTGTGTTTAAACACATCTCCACTTCCTCCCACTGTCCAGAAATGATGCCAAAATATTCTGGATAGGAACGTTGCCATCTTGTCCATTTGGTGCTGAGTCCGCTGTGCAGCAATCTTGGCGTGCTGCGGAATCAAGGTCCTGCCTAAATACATGCTTGACCAATAATGAGTCAGTCTCAGCTGCAAATCATGACCTTTCACCATGTTTTCCTGCTCAAGTTTGCAAATAACTCAATACTCATTCTACGACAAACTAAGCAGTTTGTTCACACTGTAAAAGTGACAAAATAAAGTACTTAAAAAAAACTTGTGTGTTGTTTGATATATATATATAAACTGTAATGTTTTACCTTTTTTTCACAGGAGCAGTAATATTTTGACCTGGAGGAAGCAGCACATCTTGGGATGACTTGGATTTGGACCAGTTGTGGACACTTGATGAAATTGACTGAACTCATTGTTAATGCTTTTAATCCCACGTGTACTTCTCCTGCGACAACTCTTTCACTTTGCAGTTGTGAAAAGAAAACACTGAAGCTGCTCACAGATGGTGTGTGATGGTGAATTCAGCTCCAGGAACACATGAAATTCAAAAATGCATGCATTAGCGCACGTATATAATTTTTTTCCTGCTTGCATAAAATTGATAATTATGTGGATTTTCTTCTACACCTACAACAAAAACAGTGCACTTAGACAGTTAATATACATAAAATACTGTAATCATCATGAGGTACTATGCACCGAAGAAAAGAAAAATTGTCTACCAATTTAAAAAACAAATGAATTGAATAAAGTTGCCAAATGAGTTAATATTACTTTGAAATTCGATTTAAACAAACTTAATTCATTTGTTTGTTGCCAATTTAACTGTTTTCTTTATAAATTTGGTCAAATTTTCAGTCCACCTTCCTCTGCATGTGACAGAGTGACAAAAACATTTACACAATACACTTATTCAATAGACTTTTGTAACATTGCACCACTTATTATCTCGGGTTTGTTTGTGTTGGCATTACGTTACAGTTCACATCAAAGTATATTATTATATTAAAGTGAACACACAACCGTAAGTTAACTTTAATCATCTTCTATTATATTGCAGGTTAAAACTGAACCATTTGTTCCTTTGCTCACACTCACCCTGTTCCTTTATTCAGACCCACCATGCAGGTTAGTGATAGACATGGTGCCACCCAGCATTTCCTGGTTGTTGGTGATGTCATGCACGACATCACTGGGGCAAACCAAGTGAAGGGGTGTCCTTTTCTACAGGAAAGTTTATTTCTCAGCTTTTCAAGCAGTATAAGTTATGTTTCGTTTAAATACATGTTATGTCAATGTCAATGAGCTTCTGTATTTGTAGGTTAGAAGATTTTCTGTTCAGTAAGAACATTGGATCTAACAAACTAATCACTGGTTCAGGTGGGTGTGCTTTAAACATCCAACATAATTGCAGCTGAATTGTTGTGATCTGAGGGAGAGGCTAATCGACCAAGGGCTAGGTTGATCTGGTCTGGGCTTGGCTGGATTGCATTTCCACCACCATGTGCCTTTTGTTTGAGTTGTATGGTTTGTTTGTATTCTTTCTTACTATTACTATTTCTTTTTCCCAGGTTACATGGAGTTTTGGTGAGCAAAACCAGCGAATAATTATCACATCACGTTTCATTTTCATGCAACTATGAGCTCCATAATACAGTAAATCTTTATCATCAAAAATGTCTGTGGCTTGTTGGACTTCTTGTGCAGTGATTTGCAGCTGGCTTCAAACAGAAGAATGTTCACCCCTCAGCTACTAAAATGCGATCCAAATGAAAGGCAAAAGAGAAAATCCCTTTTTAATGTCACACATTCCTTACAAAGCTTCCCAGACCCCATTTCCTTGCCATTTCCTCACCCTGAACATGTTGCTGAGCTTGAGTTATTCCGAATTCAAAAGTTCTCACTGTCATTTTGAGCTGCCGACGTGAAAAACTCTCCTCGCTCAGCCTTGAGGAGCCACCTGGGGAGAAACAACTTGGGCGAGGTGTTCGAACCGCGTCATTTTTCACAGATGAAGCCCGCCATTTCCCCGTCCATTCATATACAGCGCCCTGCAGGAGACACCATTACACATTCATGAGAAGCACCTGTTTGACAGTCAAATGTATTCCCCGCTGTCAATTGTGAATTGTGATGAGAACGCTTGAGATGGAATCAACCTTCATGTTTCCCACCAATGACGATGTCATCGCTCATCCTCTCTGAGCGGCCCCCCTCCCTCTGCCTCGTCACATGAAGGACCCACTCGTCCCCGCGGAGAACAAATGAGGCCGACCTTCGTTTGACAGACACAAGATGGATCCGCTGTGGTGCGTTTGGCTGCCGCTTTGAATTCTGTCGCCTCTGTATGCTCCATTTCCGTTTCTGAAGAGCGGAGTAGGTGGGTAGTTTCTCTTTGTCCGGTCTCTCCATCTTTAGCCTCAATCTCTTGATCTCAATTTTCTCCCTTTCTTTCCGCCCACTCTCCACCTCTCTACTCATTTCTCCCTCTTTGTCTCAATCGCTCCTCTTCACATCTTTTCTTTTCTCCTCTCGCTCCCCTTCCTTTCTTCTCCTCCTATGCTTCACATTTGTCAATTTCCTACCCTGTCTGCTCCACTGTCTGTGCCCTTCCAACTTCTCTGTGCCCTCTTTTGCTTTTTGAGCGAGTGCTCTGGCAGAGCAGAGAAATGATATAGCCTCAGTGGAAATGACAGGGGTCGCTGTGCAGGGTCAGCGATTTCTGTCTCTGCGCTAACAACTGAGAATGTCATGTTGTAGCCATAAAATGTGAGCAGGTGAGAGAGCGGGGGGAGGGAGGACCGAAAACTGGGCTGTAACTCACTTTCTTTTTAGTTCCGCGAAAGCCGTATTTCATCTAGTGCATCACGGTCATCAAAGACATTCTTCCTCCTCCACCACTACATCCAACCCTCAGTTCTAGTAAGGGTCGTCGGTTCTGGCCGTAAAAATACCACTTCCAGTGATTAAGTGTCCAATTACGATCCCATTCTTCCCCTCTGCCTCCTCTTAGTCATTTCATGAAAGAGGGATTTCAAATCTCACTATCAGAATAGATCTCAGCCTCTGTTCAGTCTGGTTGTTCAGTGGTCAGTGCTGTCGTGTGCTGATAGGAGAGATTCATCTTCGATGACGTTAGCAATGTTCCATCAGAGGAAAACCCGGTTCAGGGTCCAAGAAGTCCAGTGAACCTTAATGCTTCCAGCTGCCTGTGCAATTCAAGTAAAACTTTGTTTGGAAATGTGCATCACTAAATGATATAAACTGACGTGATAAATGGCCGTAAGGAGAGTGTCTGCTTAACTTTCATGACGTGCTTAACTGGGACAAAATCTAGTTTAAGGCCTTCGTTAATTCAGTTTGGTGCTTATATGTTTCCTATTTTCCATTGTACAAAACCAAAGTCCAGTTATAGAAATTATAGGTTGTATATAAAGATGGACAACATGTCATCTCCCAAAAAATTAAGGCAAAGCATCTTGATCACCACCTAGTGGCTGGCTAAAGTATAGGTCATAAATATCCTCCACTTCCGTGTTAGTGGCTGGGACAGGAACACGAATTTACACCACAAGGGTTCAGTGTCTCCATTTGTTGCAGTTTGCAGCTCAACGTAGACAAAACTTAACAGCATTACCTTTTTCATAAACTCGATGAGTCGTGTCAGGTAGATCTGATTTGCTCAAGGTGGTTAAGACAACAATTCCCATGAGCCCACGCTGCTTCACGACATCATCGAAATAGGTCTTTTATTATTGCTTTGTTTGAGAGACTCCTTGTTGAAGTTAAATTTTGTACATTTAAGTCAGCAGTCTATTTAATCATTGTTAAGTTTTTCTTCTGAATTGAGGTTCCCTTCATCGCTGGCAGTCTTGTCATTTGCTCAGTCTTGTCATTTGCTCAGCGCAGCCACATCTCAGCCTCCCTCCCCTCGCTTCCTCCCCTGCTGCGGTTTAAGCGGCGCTCGGAGGTGTTCAGATCAAGCTTCTGGGCTGATCAAAAGAGCGCCGCGGGCTATTGTGAAGTGCTGTGATAGCTGTGAGAGGCAGCCGGAGCACACTTCACGATCCGATTGTGAAAGGGGAGACAGCCTGCAGGTAAAGGAAACAAAGTCAAAAGAGAGGACAAGAACAAAGAGGAGCTGTGTGAAATGAAATCCAAGAAAGTGTTGAGCTGAGGACCATGTTGGAGCTTTCATGACGGAGAAACAATCCATCCAACCAGTCAACCTTATCTCCAGGTTAACACATGCATATTTATCTCTCTGGTCTTATCTGGGCCCAAACATAGGGACAGTCAGCGTAACCGTTATCTAATTAAGTGGATGTTAACTGTTCCGCATGTTGCTTTAACGCTGGAGAAGTTTGTAAACAGCTTAGGGATAAAGCACACAGTTGATTTCCCATGTTCCCACAACTGATAACATATTAATTAACATAATCCATTACAGCTTCATTTAGGATTTCAGTCAGATAAGATACAAGAGAAATATATCCTCGGTGCAGAGCCTGAGGTGATGAATTTTCATGATCCAACCCCCCCGCTCCCTGTAACCACAGGTCAGGTGAACTTTGTTTGACGTAACGGGAGCTGAATGTGGAATAAATTGAAAAAAAGTTGAAAAGAAAAACAAGAAAACTGCAACAATGGATTTTCCTGAAGCAGCGTTTTAAGATTCAGGGACAGAGGTCCAGAGGGCTGGTTCCTGCCTCACTGCTGAATAGGTAATAAACAGAAGCAGCCAGTGACAGTCTCGGTAAATACAATAAGTGCTTCAAGAGATGGGAGAGGGATGGAGGGAGAGGGAGGGAAGGAGAGGAAAGCAGCGAGAAAAGGATAAACGTAGACAGATGATTGGGAGATGAAGACGAGATGGAAAAGATCAGCGTGATGAGGAAGAGAGTGAGAGGCCGGAGGAGAGCAAGACAAAGGGGGTGAACAGTGGCAGCGAGAGGAGAAGAAAGATGAAGGAAAGGAAATAAAACAGAGACTGAAAAATGAAAAGGAACAGATGGCAGAGGGGAAGGGAGGAAGGGACAAAGGGGATGTGGTGTGTGTGGTATGGTACAGAGCGAGGGATAAAGAAGGCTGAGGGAGGGAAGAATAAGCAGGATAGAGACACAGAGAGATTTGAGAAGGCGTCGTGCGCTGAATGCAGAATTGAACCATCTGCAGGGAATACAGGGAACCTTCATTTCAACTTGTGCCAGCTGGAGAACGGGAGCCTGTGAATATGACAAAAGAATAAAGTTGCTCTCGCTCACATGTGGGGCTTGTTTACCGACAAATAATTTGCCACCTGAAAGAATTAAGAAAACAAACAGCCGGCGTGAAACACAGGCTGCTGCAGGAGGACACCAGAAACAAAGGGAAGAATGTGACTTAAAGGGACTTATGCTGCACAGATACAGGCCTAAAGCACTTAATGACATTATATAGCATGTTTGAGCCGCTCTAAAGCTCCAATCAAGCTACTGTACAACATGAGCATGGGTTTATGAATATAATCAAATATCACACTTTTATAATGAATATGTTTGCTTTACTTCCAGGAGAACACTTGAGCCGTTTAGAGGAGAAAGTATAAAGAAAATTGGGTCCGCAGATTTTTCCGCAGTCTCCTTTCACATACAGTACAAAGAACGCAGGAGAATCGGCCCTTATCCTCAAACGCTCACGAATCCTGTTGTCTTCAAAGTTGATATCTTCGGGCTAGCAGGAAAAGTTCTGGAAAATGTCCGGAGTTCAGTGAAAATAGCTTCAATAAGATTTAGAGACACTTTAATCCTTATTTGAATCTACACATTATGTCTCATTGTTTTATAGATCGATTTAGCAGAGAATGAACATTACAGCTTCGTAAGACGAAATTAAATCGTAAAGCAACGCTATGCAACATCAATTTTTACCTTAAATCAAAAACTTTGAGCTGTAAAATAAAATGAAAACCTTAAAATATAATCTTACTTACCTGCTGTATTCATTCATATGCGTCACTTTGCAAACTATAGTGTGAGAAGACAGCTCACATTCAATGTTGCTGTAGTACAAGCAAAAGGATTTACGTCTCAGAGTTTCCCAGAGGACTTCCTCCTACTACTGTTTACTTTTGGTTGTTCTCAGAGCAAGTGTTTGAGATGATAACTGTTGAATCAAAGAATAAAAAGGAAAGATGTAGGACGACAGCAGATTTTGCCCTGATTGTCATGATTCTTACTGGTGACTGTGTTGAGAAATATCTACAGTGGAGGGATTCAAATATTATCATAAAAAACAGTCATGATGGACAAATATACCAGAATATCACATGAATTCTCTGTTACTCCCTGTAAATAAAAGTTCCCGTAATTGAGCTGAGCATTAATCACTGTTCATATCCTGCATACCACAGACCACAGTACTTTTTAATCAGGAACCTGGGGTATTGGGAAGTTTCCTCTGTGAGCCTGTAAAATGCCCCAGTAATCAGGAGCAGTCCAGATTAAAGTTACTGTAATGACTGACTCCAGCGTTTCAGAGAGACGCAGCTCAGCAGAGCTGATGGAGACTCCTGGGTCTCTGAGGAACATCTGCACCAGCTCTTCTTGCAAACAGAAATACAAAGCACATGCTAATCTCGGTTTCTATTAGGAGGCTCCTTCAGGAAGGGCCTGGTTGTGGAGAGGGAGCCCGAGACGTCAGCCCGCTCCTTATCATCATAATGAGCCTGCGTCCGGATGCTGTCATTGTGTGTTGCACAGATAGGAGTGCTGCTTATACAGTGACCTTGTTTAAACCGGGGTCCCTGTCTCCTTGATGCTCCTCACACAAAGGTAAGAGCTGGGTAATTGCATGCAGTTGTGTAAAACGAGCAGAGAAGGACGTCCATATATTCAAAGAGAGGCAGGAGACAGAGAAGGAGAGGACAGGGACGAGGAGGTGGAACATGAATGCATATGGTGGACATGGTCTCAAGGACAGTTTTGGTTTAGCAACCATTCCCTCTTTTGGCAACCTTCCATTTTGTTTACACGTCTCCTTATTCCTGTCGGTTCTCTTGAGGCTCAGGAAGAAGAACAGGTCCTCTCACGGTTTGGGTCCTTGGACAACACACTGCCCACAGTACAGCCTGTAGTAAATCATTTATTTTAGTTTCTATTTGCAACCAGTTTGTTATATGAGTGGATGAATAAGTGATGATAAATGTGTTGCAGCCATTTTTTCATTGTCCTGATTAATATAAAAAAAGAAGGATAACCACCTGTTATATGTAAAAAATGTTAAATGATTCATATAAACTACTGTCGGCCTAACTTATAATAAATTATACTTCCACAACAGTGTGCCTCTGGTGATCTTAAATTGTTTCTCTTTTGATAAATACCCAATTCTAAGTATTTTTACTTTTATCTTTCACAAAGTCAGAATTTGTCTCATGCAGACCATCATCTTGCTTCCAGGCTGGTGTTATAGCCAATATGGTCCATTTTCTAGTGGAGGTCAGACGACCTCTGTCTGGAACGGAGCATAGATCCTTTTTCTCCAGGGAACTTTGGACTCCACAGGCACAAGGGACCTGAGGGGTCCAACATCAGGGGCCGCCTCTCGGCCCCCGGCTTGCTTTGCCTCCCCTGTTGCTACACACCTGCTACTCCTCACAGCAGCCATTTTGACATGAAATACTAAACAGGTGTCACATGAATTAACATCGAACAGAGCATAAACAATAGGATCAGTCACATCGGTGTTCACCAGCTGTCAAAATGTCTGCTGGGAAAAAAGTTTTACAACACAAGTCTATCAAATTTGAACAACTATGACTTAACCCAGGTAGGTTGTGTACTGTGGGTCATACTATACATATTGTATGTAAGGCCAAGCCAGGTTGTTCCACACTATAAAGCTGCTATCCGCACACTTTCCTAAATTTTCCAGAGGGGCTGTATATGAGAAAGCAAATGACATTTTCAGGAACTTTTCCTTCTGAACCCCCAAGTTAAAATGTCCGGAAAACTTCATCGAGCTCATGCGAGAATACAGCAGGAAAGAGTCTGGAAACTCCCCAGCATTTCTAACTGAAGCAAAAGTGGAAGAATAAAAAACATCTCAGGGTGAAAAAGTGGTGTCACACAAGAAAAAAAATTCAAGAGCTTTTGGTGATAAGAGCTGATGGCGGTGTTGAGGCTGTAAACAAATAAACTGTGAGCAGTGACTCTACCCAGACGCCACCGCTCGTCTTCGTTTTCCTGCTGTCGCGAACACGTCTGAACCGGACAATCTCCTGCTGCGTTCTTCAGATGTGAAAGGTAAACTCGGGAAAATGTCCGGGCCCAGTTTTTCTGGGCATTTTCCTGGGCTTTAGAAAAAGTGGACGTCTGTATCAGTGCTCAGTTTCTTTGGCTTACAAGCTGCCAAATGTGTTTATGTGAGCGTGGTGTCTAACATTGCTAAAAGCAGCCACCCAAGGCTTAAACTGCCTTGTAACCAATTTTCTGGTCAATGGACAATGGGCTTTTAGTATTTTAGAACACCCTTGCCATTCTTCCATGGGTACAGCAAATGCAGCACAGACTAAAAATAAGCGAAAGAAAAAGAAAACAGTTTTGCTGAAATGGATGGGTGGTTTGAATAAAGGCTCAGAGAAGCAGTAATGGTTAAATAATCGATGCTCGGTGGGCCACAGATGCTCCAACCATGGAACTCATAGTATCCAGCCGGGCATTTACGCATATTGTTCATATGCAGAATCTAACTGGAGCGTTGACATGTTCATCTCGCCGTATATACACATTCATGCTTTGGCGCACACCTTCTGCATTTAAATTAGATCATATATATCGTCTGTATGTTCCTACACATGCATGGATGCATACAGGGACAGTGACATGCATTCACACATTCAAAGCTTATTGTTGCAGCACGATTGCCCTTTTGCCTTCATCCAACAACACCCATGCAGACACATTGGTTGTGTATGGACTGTACTTTATTGTTGAGCTCTCTTTGCTGTGACACCGATAGATAAGGCCTGACTGCTGGCAAAGGCAAGGACGGAGATATAAACGAGAGCAGACTGCAAGAGAACACGTTGGCTGCAAATTTCACTTTCTTAGCTATAAGCTTTTACTCACTATTAAAGGGATAGTTCACCCCTCAATGTCCTCTGATATCCTTGCGTTCAAGTGATGGATCACAGAGGACATTTAGGCTTAAAAACGCGTGTAAATGATGCCCTTACGAGTCAAATTCGAATGTCAGGCTTACGGACACTTGGATGACACCACACTAGCAGTAAGGAGGCATTGTATGTTTTCTCTCTGTTGTTTTTTTTACGTTTGAAGAATCAGTCACCATTCACTTCAATTGTATTGGATTTGGCTGCAACGCTGTTAACACCTGAAACTCCTGAAGTGTTTCGTGGCACTCGAACACTTCACCCAACCCTCCATCGGCATAGTGGTGAGTAGATGAGTGAATTTTCATTTTCGGGTGAACTATCCCTTTAAACACAGAGAGCAGTGATGTGAAAGCTGTTTTTTGGCACCCAAACTCCACAGAAGAGCGAGGAGCACTTTGCATGTTTGCAGCTGTAATGACGCTTGAGATTGGCCTTTTTCATCACAGCGAGCATATAAAAAAATTGTTGGAAAACATGAACTTTTATTTTCTTGACAGTCGCCATGATGTTGACGACATGTAATAGGCAGGTTCTCTTTTGCTCACCACAACTTTGATCTGACAGCCACACAGACAGGAGGTACCACTCTGAAGGACATGTAGTCTGCTATTTTACGTTGTTTTCTTTTATCAGAGAAAGATAATTGCTGTTGTGAGATTTTTTGGTACATCTGAAATGCTGTTTGGAGTGCACTTTTGTTCTTATACAACATTTGTCAAGCTCAGTTTTTGATCATTTGCATTTTTTAAATTTCTCTCTTCGCCAGGTAGCAGTCTTCCTTCTCTTCACATTCCAAAACCTCTTCGCATGATAGTGCTCCTAAATATCTATCGGCAGATTAGCGTGAACGATTGCGTAAATGGCCCATATATACAGTAAAAACATTGCTCCATAGCTACACTAATAATCTCCACAGGGTGCCACCTGTCTGTAGGTTCAGATGCCAGGTTTCAACGAAGAAAAAGAAATGTGTTGGATAAAAAAAGACGACCCATGTCTTCCTCCTTTCTTTGTGCCCTGGACAAATCTAAAATTATAGTAGCGCAAAGTTAATATGTAGAATACACTTTCTAGATGACTCTCTCTTAATGATTTCCCATGTTGATGACTTTATTGGACAGCTCATCACATTATCCACAGACAGAATCTCTCGGATAAAAACATTTATTCCACAGTATCCTTGTGATGGTTCTCCCAGTAGTTGGATTGTTGTGCGGGTCATTTCTGTGTCAGAATAACAACTTCATTAAAACCCACAAGCCTTGTTTGTGCACCTCCCCTCATCGACAGTGAACAGTGTTTACCATTTTGCGAACCGAAACTTTGATTCAAGTTTTCCGAAAACCTTCTAACACAATCGCTCCTCAGTTGAACATAGGCTCTGACTACTCTTGGGTAACCATACATATGCATGAGCTTCTGTTCTACATACACTTGATGCTCAGCAGCCCTCTGCTTGCACTCTAACAAGCAGCTTTTCTTCAAGTGTTTAGTCATCGTTAAAAACATTCATTTGCAACATAATGCGGCATTAAGTCCTGCTAAGACACATTAGGTAAACAATCTTTAAACACTGGATTTTTTGCAGTGCAGCCAGTCGACCTGTGATGACCCGCGGAAACTCGGCTCACCCATCTATCTATATTTAATGGTACGAAAGTGTTCCCCTTCCTTTCTAATCTAATCACTCTTTGACATGAACTCATCAGATACATCACAGCAGGGATTGGAAATTGATCTAAGATGTGGATGTGAGGAGAGATATTTGTGAGAGGAAACAGCAGGAATTTATGCTTCTTTATATTAATTAGAGACCGTGCAGAAATTAATTTTAAAAATATTTTATGTGCCGGTATTACAATTAAAGTTTGGCCATGGTTAACTAGATCTTCATTCTGACAAACTGTCTTTATAATTCTGTTATGTTTGCCATAACTTTTCCACCAACATATTGATGCTTGAACTTGATTAAACAACTTGAATTATTTATCATTTGCCTCTTTTATCTATATACGTTGAGCTGTTCCAACTCAATATCATTATTTATTTTCTAGGTCAAGGTCAGGGTAAGAAGAAAATATTGATATAATGCACAGGGTCTTAATTTTTCAAAAAGCAAAACATATTCTGACTTTCCAACCACACGCATTTTCACACTGTCCCAAAGTGATTGTTTTTTTGAGAGGGATTTAACCCTGATCCTGTAGTTGATGATCATGAAGTGGATTTAAAAATTTTAAATACTTTATTTTAATAATTACTGCATTTATGATGACATCAAGAGATGTAAGATATGCACCTCCTTCAGACTATCTGTTATAGTTGTAATAGTAATATAATAGAAGTAAGACAAAAGGAATTGTCCACGAAGGAGTGCTCCACCCAATAGATTGTGAATAAACCTCGTCTAGAATGTAATGGCACCAAAATGTTGATACGTTAGCTGAAAAACAACTTTCACCTTGAGAATACTTCGTCCCACTTCCCCTCTGCGTCCTTCCCTCAGAGCAGGAAAGCAGCTACAAAACACTGTAGGCACTGTGACCATGACCACTACAAAACTGAGCAGAGTAAAAAAAAAAAAATCACCTCATGTTGGAGATAAGAGAGCAGTCCAGGTGAGTCCGTGTGCAGTTTACAGAGAGTCTGAGGGTCTCTCCATGAGGTAAGAGGTGCTGTATGATTGGATCCACTGATAGGCAGCCTCAGGGGAGTCTTTTCTCCTTTACCCAGCCAGGCAGCGCTCAGAAACATGTATGTGTTCATCGAGAAAGGAGGCGGTGTGAGCGCCTCTTCCTGAACTGAGCGTTTTTAATTTGTTTTATTTGTAAGGCTTTGAAGGTCCGTTAGGCTCCCTATATGTCCTCATAGTCCAGAGACACTGGAACATTGTCGTCTTCTGCCTGTAAAGTCAGAGTGTTGCTTCCGAGACTCTGAGGTTACAGGTCTCCACTCTGAGGTTCCGGTCGTGTTTCCTGGTTGCGGCTGCGGCCCAGTCTGGGGAAACGGGAGGCATTTTTGGACCGGGGCGTCTTGGCTGCTCCGTCGTTTGCCTGGGGTGTGTCTCTAGATAGGAGAAGAAAAAAGCATTAAATAAACATGTGGTGAAGTTTATTAACAAGTTTATTGTTCTCATTAGTGTTCAAACAAACCACTGATGCTGCCTCTGAATCATCTTCCTTCTGCAACAGGATTTTTTTTTTCTGGAAAGCCAGACATTAGCCAGAACAGCAAATGGTGAAACCAAATGAAATGAATCACAGTTATTCTACATTATATTAAAAGAGTGCAGCAAAATTTTAATTTTCACTGATGTCATCGTCTGTGTTGAAAAGGTGTTTTACGTGATTTAACACATTTTTTGTATTATTTCGACACCACATTATAACGCATTATAACACTTGCAGCTTCTGTTAGAGCTGAAAAACACTGTAAACTAATTTTCTCACTTTAGCTTTTGGCTAAAGAAAAATATACAACCTTCATATTAAGTGATTTCCTGGTTTAGCATCTGGTACGTTTTTGTTTTATCACTATGTTTAATTTTCTCTCATTATTTAAAAACCTCATTATTCCATCACGACCAAGTGTCATTATTTGTGACACAATACATCAGATTACAGTCTTTTTCTGATCTAATGAGGATGTTGATGCTTTTCATTACTCGGGAGGAAATAAGCTTGGCCACTCGATGACATCATTGCCCTAGTTATCCTCACAACATGAACCCCCTTATCCCCTTAGTCTTATCTGATAACAGTGAGAATGAATGAGAGAGGCACTTGTTGAGGGAAGGAAATGAAAAGCAGAGTGAGTGAATACCTGGTGTTAAATGCTTTCTTGTTGTCTGAAGCACCTTTGTGTTCCCCTACTCTACTTATCAAGCGTTTCAGCCTCAAGACAGAAAACCCCCAAACCCCCAACTGTTGCTTTTGCTGAAGAAGTGACTTTTTAAAGGCAGTGGCTACTCTGACAAAGCGATTTTTAATAAATAAACATTAAGGAGGCAGAGAGCATCTCCCTGCTGATGTCCAACCGGCCTCTTTACGGACTGTACCCCAGCTACTGGAGCTGTGATTGAGCTTATCTGGGACATCGGGGTGGTCCTGTGATAGCAGTTTGATACCCACTCCGGAAACACGTGCTATAAATAAATGCGCTCGTGGTGAGGTGCTTTGGCTGAAAGTGTCGCTGCCAGCCATGTGCTTTCATGTGAGGCAGCAGGGGCTAAGACAGCAGCACAGCGAGAGCGCAGAGAGGCTCTGTTAGGAGTTAGGCCGAGACACCGAAGAGACAGTCAGACATGGTCCTGAAAGGCCCACAGGTGGAGTACAAAGTGTCTGTCATAACTGTCAACACAAACAAAGGCTCAGGTGGGAGAAAATTGTCGTTTTCAGTAACGAAAATGTCCGGACAATACAGTCCGAACTTTCTTTTAACTACACATATTCTTCTCTCTTAGTTGACATCTTTGTTGGTATCATCATTGTGCATGTCTCCTCATTTTCATGCTGAGATACTTGTTTTCTAGTTTGGCATCCATCACTAGAAATGCACTGCATGCACTTATTGTAGGTCGCTTTGGATAAAAGCGTCAGCTTAATGATATGATATGATATGTAATACGGCCACTCTCTCGCTGTATTCTCACGTGGCCTGTTCCGGAGTTTTTACTATGGGGCTGGCAGGAACTATTCCAGATTGTCCGCAGCAACTGACTTGTAAATTTGGGTTCTCACATACAGCCCCTCTGGATAATTTCAGGAGATCATCTGGAGTTCAGAGCGTGTCTTAAAAGCAGTTTATGACTAACCAATCGGAAAAAAACTAAACTTTGTTAATACGATGAACATTTTCCCTTTTCCTCTGTCACAGAATGTAGTGCCACTTATTCCTGTACCTCCACCAACACCGGGCAGGTTCAATCAAATGCCTTCACAATTTGAATTTGGCCACACAGCGATGCGTTTGAGGGTTAGATCAGCAAAAATCATGCTAAATTGGGGGCAGCATGCCGAGTTGAAACCCCGGGACATCTCATTTATTCATATCAAACTGGGGGAAGGAGCTAAATGTGATTAGGGTTATATATTTCTTTACTTTCTCTCAGCATGTGCTTGTCCCCATTTGGACAGGTCATTGACTTGTGCTGGATAATAACTTTCCCAGGCACTGTTGGAATATTAATAATGCTGCAGAGGAGCATAATTAGAGTAAACAGGTACACAAACAAGCATTCATCAAATTGATTGTCTCACAGTAAATGGTGGGGTGCAATGAATAATACACGCTGAATAATGAAACTATTCCCGCTACATTTCCTTTCACACTCACACACACCTACTGAAGTCAAACTGCCACAAACTGCTCTCGACAGTGAGACAAAGGTCTGCAACCCTGTGGTTTTTTTCTGAGGCAAACGGTCAATAAGGCGAGAGTGAGACTGAGTGTGTGCTCTGCGTGTTCTCAGTAAACCATGTGTTGAGTGTTGAGGTCGCGCTGTGTACTAAGTGCTGTCCAAGTCTAACGAGAGATGTGAACATGTCGCGGTTCCAGACAGGTGAGAAAAATAGCTGATCAGTGTGTTGGCCATCAAAAAGAAACACTGCAAAATGAAAAATAAATAACATGTGTTCAATAGAAAGGTGGATTAATCATGAAGACCAAAGACTGCAGCTGTGCCTAAAGGAAGCAACGTGATTAGGCTGCCTCATTTCGAAGGCTCCAACAAATGCCTCCTTTAATCCAAGAGAAAAAAAAGGTTCCAACGGGTGGAAATCCTATCCCAGGATTCATTACGCTTCAATGATAAACATTTTTTCAATGAGGTAATGGGGCCAGCAAGCGATGTCCAACATTACACATGTTAAAAAAACCAAGGGGCATTAAAACTTTCTCCTTCTGTCCAACTGCGGCTCTGTTGCTACGTGACAGCCGTAAGGGCAGGACAAGCTGGTAACACCGATCAAGGAAATTCTCTGTAGACTGTCTTCTTTCGGTTCAGCCTTCACGCTCTATGCGACCCACAAAGACTGTCTTTTTCATGGGGTTAGGGTACACTGCCTCCCTCGAAGAAGGCCACCTCTGAATAGGGACACAGCCACAAGAAGTGGAACCAAACCATCTTGATTGCCCCCTTGTGGTTGGATGCAGAATAGGTCATAAATCCCTCGTCCTCCGTGTTAATGGATGGGTCATGGACCGTCATATAATTCTTTCTCAAAGATGGTTTCTGTCATTTTTTACGTAGTTCTTATCACATTGATGTTTGTTTAAGTGTTTGATTTTTCCAGTAAGTTCAGTTTTAATTATATAATATAAATACTATAAAAACAGGGTGAAACATCATGATTGACAGCTGAGACTGGCTTGTGATTGGTTGAGTAGGTGTGTATTGGTGGGACGTTGATAGGGTTTGATTTGATGAACCGTAACAGCCATTAAGCTCACGTGTCAAAACATCCATCTCCATGACAACTGAGGAAACTCCTGCATCATCCCACTGATAAAGACCATGTGACCTAGCACTGAAATAAGCCAGTATGTGGACCTTGAGTTGATGGGGGGGGTTTTTTAGCCAACCATTTTCTAAGTCCAAAAATTTGAAGCGTACCGCCCATGCACTACCAACATGAAATAGGACTGAATTCCTGTACATCCCTCTTATTTCTCTTAGTATCATTTATCTGATTCTTTTGAAATTCATTCAACCTTTAGTTGGAAATACATTTAGGTGGAGACATCATTTACAAAAAAAAACAAGAACAGAAAATGAATAAAACATTCCCAGACACCAAGAGAATGAAAAAAATAAATAGATAAGATAATAAGTGCCCTAGCAAAAACGGGAGCAAAAGTAAAATCCTACAGGAATAAATACAGTACATGAAGTCACAAGACTGCTTTTACCTTTTATATCTCGTCTGCAAAAGACCAGAGTGATCACATAGCGACGTATGGTGTCAGTGCTTTTGTCAAACTACTGCTGAGTCAAATCAAAGCGGTGGGAACCCGTCCAAGCGAGTTTCCTGTCAACTTACATCAGCGTGATTCAATTAAGACAAAATCCAGCCAGGGGAGTAGAACGTAATGTAGCTCTTGAATGACTCAATTCCAACCACGTAAACAGTAAAAAGGAACAGTTGGCTTCCTAAAAGGAATTATGTCCATGACAATGACAAAATAACCCATAACGCTTCTAGTGCCAGCCATTTTCATAGGACGTCTAGGTCAGTACCACAATTAAGCAGTTTTGAGATCCATCTGGCCTTTGAGCAGCGAGTGCCTCAGCAGGGAATCTGAAGTGCCGAACCCTCATCTGCCTTTCCATCTTTTTCCCCTTGCGTCTGTCTCCTCCTCAGTCCAGTGCTCTCTACCTCCATCCTCCACTGTCCTATTCCCCGCTCCTTTCTTCACTAAACTGCCTCTTGTCATTTTCCCTCTTCACTGGCTCCTAATTCTCTCGATGCATCAGAACATCTGTCATCTCATATTAGAGTCGATGCACTCTCGTACAGGCTTAATACTGTGTCACAAATCTGCAAGTGACAACATCTGGTGGCATCATGGAGGTCGAGGGGATAATTGGCTGTACACAGATAATAATTAATATATAACAGCCTAGAAATTGAGGCACTTAAAAAATATTGCAGGCAAATGCTAATTATATAGAAATGCTTTCATTTAGTATTGATCAGTAAAACAAATGAACAAGCTAAGAGAGTAGATCTGTTGTGAGGTCCATTAAAATCCACTCACACAGAGCAGGGATAAATGTACCTTACAGAGTGGAGAGGGACCTTTAAGTTTCTTGTTTCTTCCATCAAATGTATTTTCTCATTTATCATAAGAAACAAAGAAATACAGATCTGCAAAATACACAATCATTTAAAGCAACGCAAATTGGACCCCAGCCCTCAGATCCAGGCGACTGGTCCCCACAGAGCATCACAGAAAAAGGTCCTCAAAGTTCATTAAAGGTGGATACCAAGCCTCTATGGCTCATTCCTTCGCTCCATGGATTTGATTCGTCTTAGCAAATACTTTTCATATTTTAGCATAAGTTGTGTAAACCCTAAAGGTCTTTGGAACTGCAGCTGAAAGTACTTTTTATATAAGAACACCTACAATATTGAATTCTAATATTTTGTGATTAAAATATCAAAGTCAAAAAACATGATTATTGACCGACCTCTGCATCCAAGCATTGATTGGGACACTGTGGTCAGATAATCTGTGTGTTTATGTTTGGCCTTTAGGACCAAACAGTATTCTCTCTGTGTGACTGCACCCTCTCCTCCTCCCTGCCCTCCCCCATCACTGAGTTAATGAACAGACTAATCCGACTTTCATCCCTCACTGAGGATGTAAGACCCCCACAGGTTTGATCACGCTAACCGAGCAGGCAGTTACGGAGTCGAGATAAGACAGCAACATCGTGTCCAACCATTAAACATCATGGCAGCACTGGCCTTGACATTTTTGCGAAGAGAATCTGGTGTGAGCTCTGCATGCTAACACACACGCACACACACACACAAGCCTGGAACATCATGGTATGCTGATCTAGTTTGATCCACCGTCGACTGTCATTCCACTGAGTCACGGGGGGGGGGGGGTAAAGATTCTCATGTCACGACCCATTACAGCAGGTGGACAACACATACTTAATCATCGACTCTCTGTCAGCTGCCACTGCTGAACTTCATCCAAGGCAGACGTGTCCGCAGTCTCTCTGCAACGTGTTACATGATGCTCAAGATGTTGCTGTAACGTCCTGTTGCTATTTCTGTTTGAATGATCTAAACCTAAGGCTAACCTTTTACAGAGGGTCACACAAGCAGAGTTTTGACCCCTAAAGGATCTTTTAATGACCAAATTAGATACCTATAGGGAAACTGACGAATTATGGACACAGACAAAACAGAGCAGTACCACTGGAAATCATGGGGGGCAGTGTAGCCGATAGATAACCAGAGGACACGAGGAAGAAGTTTTCACAATGGTGGAACTTTTTGAGGAGAAACTTGGAGTTGGTTAAACACTACAAGCATCTATTCGATGTTACTTTGCGCAGGCACAGGACAAACAGTTAGTGCGGAACAGCCGGGAGGAAAAACCTCCTCCACCCTCGACACTGTCGGGAACTCTCGACTCTGTGCTACCTTCGAGTGGATAGGTAATCCTCTTAAAATCTATTTTTTGCCTATTTCAAATGCCCAAATGCGAAAGCTTCCAACAGAAGAACTATAAGGTCATAATGCATGTATGACATCTCATTTGAAAGGCAACCACTTCTTTCTTCTTTCTAAAAATGTGCTGATGTGAAAAAAACCTAAACTACATTGGTTCAAACTGACATGAAAAACAATAACTAGGACATGCTTCGTGCCAGACATATGGGAATCGTCACATACATTCTACACCTTTTCAACCACACCTGGATTTCAGACTTCTCGCCTAACCTTACAGGACATAGGGAGTTTTAGTTTGTGGTATGTACCATGCCAACGTAAAGGATGTGTGGAAATATGTGGGCAGTGCTGGTTACATTGTCATACGAAGTTTCTCCCTTCGTACATAGAGGCAACATAACTTCGCCCGAACACTAATTGACCCATTTGCTCTTTACCACCAAGTACCAGTTAGTTTGTTGTTCAATCTTTCTTCCCTTATTCTTCACCTGCTGTGTGATACAAAAATGACACTGGCAGGCGATACAACTGAGTAAGAATAGAACGAACTCTGCATAACAATATATCAGGGTGTGATGAACAGCAGACAGTGAAGTGTGAAGCAGGCTTCAGCGGCTTGACACACTAATATTTCATGTCAGTCAAAGACATGCAGTGGAAAGGTTTCTATTTCAGCTCACAGATATGAGAAGGAGAGATTTGATTATTAAGGCTCTCAGGACAGACTCAATAATGAGCAGTATGAGCTTTGGGGGCTTTATACAGGCCTGTCTATCTGGTCCTCAAATTCCACTGGACCAAACACTATGGAGACTTATCTCTCAATATGAATGCATCTACTTGTGCAATATGGAAATATATCTCTTTAATGATTGTTCTTGGTATGGTGCCCCTTAAAAATGCAATCAAATGTTTTATTTAATCTATTAAATGCCCCCGTAGCTCCACCCTGCTTCAACCTGAGCGGAGGTTTAATCAGTCGGAATAATTGAGAAGAGCTGTAGGGGTGTGCAGGGTCTTTAAAGTTCCGTGTCTTGAGGACGACCAGCTGTCACGTCTCCACTTTAGTTTCGTTACTTTTACGTTGAAGCTCACATCTCGTCTCTTTTCTGGGTCACTTCACTTCACATATTTCTGTTTGTCAACCCCCCCCCCCCCAGCATTGAGTATGTATAGTTTCATGCTTGCGAATTTTGACACTAAATAAACGTTTTTACCATTTTCTAGATACTTGTTCTTATTGGACTAACTGCCTTGGAACCCATTTGACAAATTAAGCAGTTTCAGACATTCCTTATGATTCCTTGTGTGAAATACACCTCTTACATCCAATGGTATTTAAAAATCCAGCAACCATTGGGATCTAAAAGCCAAAAAAAAAAAAAAAATCTTCTCTCATAATTTCACAAAGCCTGCAACTGGAATTAATTTGCCAAAAAGGACGTAGAACAGGTAGAAATAAGATGGGGATTGTGTACTGTAATGAAGTTCTCCTCGTGTCTCTGTGGGTTTTCTCCGGCTTCCTCCCTCGGTCCAAATACATGCAGAGATCAATTGAAAACTTTAAATTGTAGGCGCCTCATGTCAGCTGGGATTGCCTTCAGCTAAACCTGCAGCCCTCTAAGAATAGGTAGTATCGATGGATGGATGGATGAATGGTTTGTATACAGGACAAAGAAAAACAGCCAACCTACTTTTTTCCTTTCTGATGTATCTGGGAAATCCCTGAATTCACATGCTGATATGCAGATGTGTTACCATGGTTACCAAATGATCTTGGGTAGATACTGTGGAGATCACTTTCTTTGACAGTTCCCACAACCAGCAAATACATTTAGTGCTTTATCCTGTGAATTCATTATGAAATTATAGATCTATCGTCAGTGGTTCTCGCACAGATCTTCTTCAAAAGGCTTAAAGCACGAGAATAATTTGAAAGAGCCTCTGATAATTATAGAAATTCTATGTGTGTTGTTGTTGTTGTTGTTGTTCTTGGTGTAGCCTGATGACTCAGATGTCTCCAGACAGGAAACGACATTCCAGTCAGACGGTGTGACGGGTCGCGCTCACCGACAGACTGCAGTTTGTGGCAACTGATGTGAATATTGACAGGAAATGACTGGAACATCTCATTTTCAGATGTAGCCTGGTAGGCAGGTGCGAATCTGAGGCAGCATGCACTTTCACACTCGCTGGTCTGAGTGTGTATGTGTAAGTGTGTGTGTGTGAGAACATACAGTATATAGGCTGCACGTGTAAGTATGAGAATTAAACACAGGGAGAAGCTGAAGTTGTTTACAAGGGATTCAGTGACATTAATCCTCCCTGTTTGTATCCGCTAACAACCACCACCACAACAGCCTAATTCTTTCTGAACGTTGTTCATTTAATTGGTATGGTACACACAAACTGTCCCCACAAAGTGACAGGCAGTTTGTTCTTGTTAGTGTGTGAGCATAAAATGGGATTTAAACTAATTTGGAATCTGTCATATTTGAGTTTAATGTGGATAAACTGCTGCCTAATGATGTGGATACATGAAGAAAGTTAGAAAATGATTTATATTCGTCTTTTGTTTGCTTTTATCACATTCCCTGACTCTTCATTACTCTCAACGTTGCAGAAATCCTGCATTTGCACACATGTGTTGGCATCGCCGTCCTTTCCCGTGTGCGTCCACTTACTGACAGAATGGCAGGAGAGACAGCAGGGTCTCTTTGGAGGGGCGGGCCGTGAACTCCGGCAGCGTCTGGATGAGTTTGTTCATCACCGTGCGAAGGTAACCCTGCAGCTGCTTCCTTCTCTCCTCCACGAACTTGGCATCCTGGAGACGGAGAGACAAAGACAGAGGGAAAGACAGAGACAAAAAGAAAGACAGACACAGAGAGAGAGAGAGACAAAACGAAGAGGGAAAGAAAGAAACAGAGAGACAGAAAAAGAGAGGGAGAAGAAGAGAAACATGATTTAGTTATGATGATAAAATGATGTTTGGAGAAGCTGAGGTTAAAGCTGCAACATGCATTTTATTCTTTGACATCACAGTAACAAGACAAAGAATATGGTAGAGCAGTGATAATTCTTTAGTTTTACATGACAGAAGATGATTATGAAAAACGCTGCAGTTCCTCTCAGCTTAGGAGCTTTAAAGCGTCTTTCAGCTCATTTTCTTTGGTTGTTCTGGTCGGCAACCGGATTTGCAGTTTAATTTTGCAGGATATTAGCATTAAAAGAGCTAGACAAAAATGAGTATTAGGTATTCATTAGGTGAACCTGAAGCTATTCGAGACTCAGAATGTTCTGTAGCTGCTGGCTGAATCTTAAATAGTAAACTGTTCAAAGTTGTGTTGTGCTCGTTTCCACACTCCCTAAGACGCAAACTAAAGAAATCTGTCATTGGTTTGGAGGATCATTCCTGTTTATTATAACTTGGCTCTTGTGTCTGAAGTGTGACTTGAGTTTTGGTTTTAGAGGTCATATAATACCTTCAGCTCATCCAGGAGAACAAGAAGCACGAGTAGTCAAACCATCAAACATGTGGATTATTTAAACCTATTTTTTAATTCAGTTTTCACCTTGAAATGACATAAAGATCCCTGCTTGCAACTGTCTTTGCTAGTATGTATCTATGACACATAGGAAAAGTCTGTAAATTGTGATGGACAACAGTCATTTGAGTAATTATTTGACCCCTTCCTCTCTTTTTTCTCCTGCATAAATTTGGTTTGCAAAGATTTTTTGAATCTTGAATCGTCTAAAACTTGTAACATGTTGGACAATGTTGTTACAAGATGTTTAAGAACCTGGATTTTTCTTTTAAAATTATCTTCTTGCTCGTGTTCAACACTCCATATACAGTTTTTTCTTTATTGTTAAAGACATATTTGGTTTTATAAAAGAAGCAGTTAAATTGGTTGCGCCCATCAAAGTGATGCTGTTAAACAAATGAGGGAAAAAGACATAAAGATGCAACAAGGGACCAAACTAAAGAAAAGCTAAATAACATAAAACCAATTAAAGGTAGGGTTGGTAAGTTGTTTCTGTTTCCTTGTTGAAGTCATCTTCACCAACCGAATGAAACGATTGGCTGGCGTTACTGTCTGTCACTAACTGAACTGCCTGCTCTCGCTGAACATGACCGGAGTCTTCAGCCTGAGAGACGGACACCACTGAAGCAGAGACGATAGCCAGAAGTCAGCGAGGGAGTTACAGGAATTTGGGCTTCTATCAGTTGTCAGACAGTTCACGCTCATGTGTTTTGGGGGCGTAGCTTTACCCAGAGGGCGGATGGGAGGGATGCATCAGTGTAGCCTGCTCTTGCTCGCTTCTCCAGGATTACCAACCCTATCTTTAACGAGACCTGTCCCAGACATGATGATTTCCATTGCTTTATTATAACAGTAATGCTGTTTCACCCTCTGAGTCTGCAGTATTGTTGGCTATACTGGTTGTTTCCCTCGGCATCGGGCCAGAATTTTATTTAAGTCATAGAGCAGGATGACTGACATGCATGGAAGTATAAGCCACCCAGCACAAGAGGAGGAAGGTGCTTCTGACAACAAAAATACATGCTGTGACTTCAAGACCTGTAACCTCTGCTATGATTGTGTCTTGTTACTGTGCAAGAATCAAATCCTGCCCAGGAGTTCCCTGTGATGTGTCTCTGTGAGTTCTCCTCCTGTCACTGCTCCACACTACACACTGCTGTGTGGTTGCAGGTAAAACCAGCAACAATTTGAAGGGTCCACTGCCAGAGACCAGGTTTCCAAACCCTGTGTCTCTCATGAAAAGTGACACTCCACATTGAAAAAAAGCTGTTTTAACATCACCCCCCAATAGTCGCACATGTCTTGTTGTTTGATTGCCGCTATAAAAAAGGAAAAATCAGGCAAAAAGTCAATGTGAGCATTCACACCCTCTTCTCTGAGGGAGTCTGAAGGCAGAGGCGCGGGGCCAAATGGCCGGTGTTACCGTAGCTAATCTGTGTCCAGCAAGGCCCAGAACAAAGCCTGGGCAAGGCTCCGATTTACTCTCTGGTGCTCGGGACTGGAACTGACGGAGGCCAACATTTCCCTCTTTTTGAATCTATTGCTTCTCTTTTGATCCAAAGCCCAAGTGAATTTGTCCTCGCCGAAAATATACATTTGTTTCTTCTGCACAAAAATAATGAACTTGCTGTGGTACCGAACACACAGCCGAGGAAAATGTGAAAAAGAAAGGGGCACTTCATTAATAATAATAATATCTGTGAATCACTGTGATTCACAGTTCTGTCAAGACTGTTAACACAAAGCTGATGTAGATTCACATCCATTAATCAACGAGTGTTAACGAGTGTTGTGAAATAACTGATGTCCAACACATCTTTCACATCTGATGATTTCATGCTTATGCTTTCAACATGCTGCCTACTTCACAGGAACACCGACATTCACACTTATGCTACCAGCAATGTTTTGAAATAAATATGATGAAGATTGCATTTAAAAGTTGCCTGCAACAAGGTCAGACATTATGATCTATATCAGCTGCTAAACAGAAGAAATAGAGAAACATAAATAATAACAAAAAAGACAAGTACAAAATCAAAGTCACTGGGAAGCAATACTCGTGGAAACTAGAGCTAAAAGGGGAATTAATTTGTGTTAAACATGCAGTAGTTTAACCCTTTTCCTCTTTATTTAGTTACCTCGGAAGACATGATAGCTCCATTGAGTTTTCCCATATTTCTTTTAAAAGATTTGTGATTTTAAAGATTTTAAACTTTAAAGATCTTAAATTTGATCTAACATAAAAAAAATGCTGATCAGTTTGAGATTGAGTTTGAGATTCTTGATAGGAAATAATCTGGAAAATATTGTGTAATTCATGGGTTTTGAGTGATGAAAATTATTTAAAAAAAAATCATAATGAGAGTTTAGTTAATGTTACAGTAGGGACCTTCTAATCTTAGTCCTACTTGATGGAAGAAAAGATTAAATGCTTTATTGTGGCATTATGGCTTATTTACATCTGTATAGCAAACCCAATCAATCAGATTAACATGATCCCTCAGTGACTTCCCAGCAGCAAATAAGGCCAAAATCCAGAGGTATCGCTGTAGGGAGCAGCACTACACTTTCAAGTAAAAACCAAAACAAATATATAACTGATATTGTAAAGAAGATTGATGACTCACACTCAGTCGTGGGGTTGTGCATCAATAAACAACCCCACGACTCTAAAGCAGACTGTCAATGTCAGATGGAACAGTGATGCCATCACTTAACCTATGACAGCAGCGCATACAAACACTAACTAATGTCATTCTACTCTTGTTCTCAGTCTGTAACTGTCACCGATCACAAAGCTGTGTGTCACAATAGGTAGATAATGTGCTGAGAAGAATTTCATCTCCATTATATTGAGTTTACAGAGGCAGATCTGCTGCCTGTCGCTGTATATTCATGGTAAAATATATTCCCCCGTTGCCACTCGGAACCAACCAAACACACAGTAGATGATATGCAGGACAGTGGCCAGAAAAAACTTTTAAAACAGATAAGAGGTTCCCTGTCGCCTCGAGTAGTGGTTAAGTACGTATAGGCAGTGGGAGTGGATAACTAAACTCCACTTGATGGCGGGTAAAATAGACACGGTAGGGATGGGTAGATCTGATGTGTCAGATTAGGCTGTGTATGCCAGCGCGGGTTTCATGCTATGTCAACACAATAAGGGACACCCTGACTGCTTTCATGGACGTCAGAGCAGTAATAACACTAATGGACATCATGACAGATTCATCCTCTCGTGGAGACATTGGGGGGGTGGGGGGGCAGAGGGGGCCAGGTGCTGTCGGTTGTTTGCAGAGAGGAACGAAAGGACAGAGTAGAAACTACTGTGGCATACTGATGTAGGTACAAAGCTGATTGTGTCTTCTTACATCCGTCTGCTCACACGCAGCTATCTCTACGACTTTCCTCCCCTCCTGCGCCGCCATACTGATATGACATGAAGCCTAAATCAATCTGTCATTATGTGTCATATAGGAAAGGACGTGTAGAGGCACATGCTAAACCTGAAGGTGAGCATGACTTTGTTTGAGCATCTTGTGGCCTATTTCTGTCTTTAGAAATATTACAAGTATTTTAGAACACAAAGTAGGTGAAGCTACTTTTAGTCAAAACGACTTAAAGGAGACATAGTATACTTATCTTCAGGTTAAAATTGTTATTCTTGATTATTAATTGAAAATGTTTACCTGCTCTAATAATCAAAAAACACATCTCTTTCCTATTACTGTCCATTGCTGCAGCTCCTCTTTTCAGCCTCTGCCTGTCTCTATGTGTTAGCTCTCTTTAAGACTCCCTTCCAATTAAGCCCAGTCTGCTCTGATTGGTCAACCGCTTCAAGCAAGCGTAGCAAATGCAGGCCATCGTGACCCCCCAAATTTGCATAATGCATAGAAGTATGAGGTTGCTTCCTTGGATGTATTGGCCGGACGACCGATGAGGCATTTCAGGACCTGAGAAGCAGTGATATCTGTGGGGGGAGGAGCTGCCTATAATATGGACTTTGGGCTTTTTAACTTTGTACATTCACAAAAAAACTATATAACACACTCAAGGAAAGAAAATCTGGAAAAGCAGAGTCTGTCTCCTTTAATATCTAAATCTGTTTCTTTGCAAATGAAACTAAAACCCTAGCGAAACCACAGTGCCTGTAGTTGTGTCACATTTTGGCTTTGTATTAATGCCCAAACTGAAGTAACTGCATCATGGTTTCGTACCTAAGTGAATATGGTGTCATTGAACATCTTAAAGTCATATATTTTAACATGTTTAAAAGGACATACAATTGACCAAAGATACATGACAATCCAAATTATATAAATAGTTTAAATAAATAAATAATATTACATGAGCAGATAATAAAATATAGTCTATTTCTTTAAAATAAAGTAGTACAATCATAAGAAAGCTGAAAGAACACATTTTGTTGGTAGAGATTGTATTTCCCATCATACCTGTGGAGATTATCCAAAAAGGCAGAGTGCAGTATTTGCAGTTTTTAGATATTATGTAGGTTTTATAACAAAACTTTAAACCCTTTTTTTCTTAACTGCTTCTGTAGTAAATAGTCTGTCTTTGTTGAGCACTATAGAAGGTTTGTGGAAATGTTCTTCCATCCAATACTCCCCTCACCTAAATGCCATAAATGTCATGGATTCTGGCTGCGAGATAAGACACCGTTTCTATGAGGATGCTTGTCGTGGTTATGAGCACAAAATGTACCATAATGTAGGATCATAAAATGGCAATGTAACAGCAGGAAGAGAAACTGGATGTATTTATACAGTACATGCACAAGTGAGCGTGTACTGCACACACACACACACACACAACTGCA
Organism: Reinhardtius hippoglossoides; assembly: GCA_006182925.3. NCBI lineage: Eukaryota > Metazoa > Chordata > Actinopteri > Pleuronectiformes > Pleuronectidae > Reinhardtius > Reinhardtius hippoglossoides. The sequence continues at coordinate 12,715,726 of CM031690.1, forward strand.
GCTAAATGTCACTTCCCAGAAAAAGCAGATAAGCTGGAGAGGGGAGCTGTCAATGGAAGAGAAGCGTAACGCAGTCACACATGCATTGGGGTCTCCACAACTGCTCAGTGAATCTACTGCTATACACCATTCAACTCTGGGAGGAGGAAAAAACACAAAATATCACATATGAAGGAATAAAATGCACATGTTCAGAAGTGAAAAGTAACTAAATCCATACGGTATTTTTCTATCCAACAAAAGATCTGAGCTTTACACCAAGATGCGATTAAGATCTAGAATTACCTGTGTTCAAGGAGAAATTTATTCCTGTAAAATCAACTAATCCTCAGTGTTTAGTCACTTCCTCAGATGCCAAGCTATCATGTGACTGCAGGCTGAAGCACAAGCAGACTCCACCATAGGAGAACACACCTCACATGTATCCAAACACGTGAAGGGCTGGCCCCCTGACCCATCCAAAGAATTTAGAGAGGTAATGTTGCGTTAATAAAATTGAATAAGTGTCATTAAATAAAACCAAGTGGCTTATGATGCTGTGATGTGATGCCAATGAGCTCAAAAGTTCCCCCCAAGCTAACAACTGTAACATGAGCAGATATCATTAACATTAACGATCATTAACTTGACCTTTTCACCCGATAGCACGACAAACCTCAGCTCAGTCTAGTCTCAGTGTTGACGTTGGACTTTTTCATTTCTCCTCCTTACAGCTATATAGCGTATATCATCATAGCGTATCCCTTACGGTATGAATACGTGCCTCTACTTCTCTTACACACCAACAGAGACTCATTTCACTTCCTGCAACAAACAGCAGGGAGTCAGTAAAAATACTGTTCTGTGTTCACAAGTGAAGAAAAGATAGAAGAAAAAATACTTTAATTAATATTGACATAAAGAATGTGTAGGCCTATATGGTAGGAAAACAGAAGAGAAAGAAGAACAGAAGAAATATAGTATTAATAATGTTGGTATGTGTTACGGGATTGTTTTCACCACTACAGTGTGTTATACTGGTTGAAGCAAGAGAATAATAATCTTATTATTTTAAGAATAATCTTATTTGTGTGCCTATGACCTGTTTTCTTTTTAGTACGTTATCGAAAGTGATATAGATTATAATTTTTCATTCTATTGTATGGAAGTCTAACCCTAATGAAGACATCATAGCTGCTTTCAGATGTGCACTGAATCTGGATAATCTCAAAGTTCTCCGGAGGGGTGTATGTGAGAAGGCAAATGTCCGATGGAGAGGCTCCAAACATTCTCCCGAGTTCCTCCTGTCAGAAAACTAGTAAAACTAGCAAAATTGAAAAAAAGGAGAATGCAAATATCTCAAGATGAAAAAGTGGTGCCAGACACACAAAAGTCGTGGTTTCATTTGCATAATAAGCTGCTATTTTGGCAATCCAGACTGTGAGGTAAATTCTTTGAATGTAAATCTGGAAAACAAAACAAAAAGTTTCTCAGATTCACTTATGGAGTCGCAACACCTCCCAGGTCACCACTTCAAACTGGAAAAACCAACCTGCGTTTCGTTAGTGCACGCCGACTAGAAAACAAGGTCAACACTTTCCACCAAGTCAGCCCACGCTGGACAACAGCGGGGCTGAGCAGCCTGTTCTCTTAATGCTGCGTTTAAACACACACACCCAACCCTGGGTCCAGGCCATGCATAAAACATCACAGGCAATTCAGGAATGCTCACACAAGACCTTCACAATGTCTCCTTGTCGTAATTAAAAGCGCGAAACATGTATATTGCATAATATGTGAACAAAACATACTAAGACTGGTTAATAATTCACTTTGTAGTTTCTGATTAATTAATCAGCCTTGGTGCTCCTCTCGCTCTCTCTTCGTATGTAAAGACAGAGGAACGGCAGAGGCCAAAGGGTTGTTGTGTAAGTGCCATATTTCAGCTGTGATTACTTTTCAGAGCTCTAATATATGTTCCTGTTATCAAAATGAGGACTGTAGCTATAAAGTGCCACTGCCGTTGTTGTAAAATCCATTTAAACAAATACAGTATTTGATATTGAAGAAAGATTAGTGAAGGATTGTAATCGTTGTTCTCATCTCTCTTGTGTCTCTCACCCAGTTTAATGTACATTACTGTTGACTGAAGTAGGTTAAGGGATAAAATGGACAGCATAGCACTCAATACAGTAGGATAATTAAAAGTCCAATCCTGAACGGGTAAGAGTCGATACCTTTAGTGTGTTTGTTCTGTGGTGATGAGGTGCAATACAGGATGTTTATATCTCGCTTAGGCCCAACAGACCCCTTATGAAACCACATTTAAATCCACTAGATCTGGATTTTTATTTGGATCTGCACCTAATTGCATACACTTTTTTTATATCAAGACTGCTGCATTATTCTCGGAGAAATCAAACATTTTTCAAAACACGCTCTATATTAAAATGGTAATGAGGTGGAAAATAATTCCTGGATCCGCACCAAAATGTTATGAGTTATTTCCTGAGCCCTTCAACCAAGTTTCCAAGGCTACATGAAAGTACCTCTCTGCACCCGAGGTAAGTTTAAACGCTGAAAGCTAAATCACACGCTAAATTCAACAGCAGAGATTTTGGCGATAGGTTCGGTGACCAGAAGGGTCACGATGACTGCACACAGCTCCAACACAGTGACACTGATCAGTAGGCAGTAAGTAGAGACTGGTAGACGGAGAGCGAAACTAGACTCCAAACTATAGAGATCAGTGACTGAGACCTGGACCATAGACTGTAAATAAAGATGGACGACACTTCTCCACTGACTCCCACTCCCTCCCACTATATTACGGATATAAACGCTCTTGTGCAGTATTGAAGTCCTGCAGATACTCCACCAATTGTCAGTCTCAGCTGTCAATCATAACATTTCACCACGTTTTTATAGCATAAAATAACTAATTAAAACAGAAATTAGCTTGAACAATGAGTGGGATAAAAACTAACTAAACTGAAAAAAAAAATCTCTGAGAAAAATATATTTGATCATCTCTGGTGACTAACATGGACAAATACATCATAGCTGAACAGCTTGGTGTTCCTTTTTTTTGGTAAGGGACTTCATTTTCAAACAATGGATCACAAATGTTTTTGGTCAGCAACTGTTCACATTGAGACTTCTTATCTGACTGCTTACTAAACAGGCTATGCTGACCCTTAGTGGTCACTGGTCCCTGAAAACATTATTTCAGTTTTTTCACCCCTCTGTTGCTTCTGGGTGAAAAAACCGACAACGTCTTCAATTGTGCACTCGACATAAAAAAAAGAGTGAGAGATAAAAGCAGCATCAAAAGTGACGGGTTTTTATCAAAGCCTGAGGTGGCTGAGTGATTTCAGTGAGCAGGAGGAGAGACACAGATACAAGTGGGCAAATGAGAGGAATTGATATTGAGGGAGAAGAACAAAAAAAGAGAGACAAATGCCTTTGGACACAAGCCATGAAATCGGGATGAGGAACGGTGAGTGAGAAACCCTGACAGCTGACCCCTCGGGTCTGACGGTAGGATTTTGATGTCGTTATCTTTGCTCCCCTCTATCTCTTTCTCAACTTTAGCATCAGGAAGTATTTGACAGACACGACTTGGGGACATTTAGCCTCTATGCCGAGACAGGCCCCTGACAAATCAGCTGGTTAAGAACTTTCACAGAACATGTGTGTGCATCTGTATCTGTGTATGAATGTGAAACATCATCTGTACTGTTGGGTTTACGCAGCCGGACAGTCTCGCCCAAAGCACTTGCACAGAGGGAGTGTCAATAATTCATTAACAGGGGCAGAGAGACACAGACGCGCAAATGAGACAAAGAGGCAAAATATAGAGTCTAGAAGAAGAAGCATCGGATTGGCGGCTTAATCTATGTTCTCTTGACCTATCAGTAAAATAGGCCGGTAATGTTATGTTTGTTTGCTCTAAAAATGGAGGATGCTGGCAAGCAAAGCTGTCCTAAGCAAGTAACAAACAAGGCTTGTCCGTTTTGTTTGAAAGTACTGAAATACAAGTCCTGATAATTATTCATCTGTTTTTCTATTAAAAGATACCTGACTAGAGATGTTCAGATACTAGCATCATAAATGTCTCCTGTACTGGGTCACCGGTACCGGTCCATTACCACAACTTTAAATTATATTAGTTGCACCCAGATAAAACTGCAATGTTCTTTTTCCCTGGAAATCGCTTCTTCTTTGTCGTTTTCAAAACAGCAATTGTGCTGTACTGCCACTGAAGTGTCTTCCGGAAGTGTAGCATTAGCCAGAGCTTTGGCAACATTTCATGCTGGAAAATTCCAAAGGTCAAAAAACAATGTGTCCTGTGTGTAAAACTTCAGTTTAGAAGTTTTATGCACTGGCGTCAGATCGATACTCCGAAACAGCGGATACGCAAAGCCCAGGTATCGGCATCAGTATCAAGAAAGGATCAGAGCATAGCAAAGGTTACTAAATGACTGTAGAGAAAAGTAATATATTCACGATGAGTTTAAAATGTCTCCGTCTTAGTGAAACGCTCAGATTAGCACATATGTATTTAAAACCACTGTCTCGTCAGATGTAACACGATTCATATGGAGAACGCTGGATTTAAACCCACGTCCAGGTAATAATTCTGTGATTCACCCTCCCTGCATGTTCCTCTGTTGCACCAGTGATAAGTCCTGACACCACACAAGGCAGGAGATTAGTGAACAGTCCAATCACAGGGAACTGGCATGCAAACTGCCTGAGAAGTCAGTGCGTGCAGGTGTGTGTGTGTGTATGATAGGCATGTGTAAGACGTTTTGCCATATGTTTCCCCATGACGTAAATCCATAGCATAGCAGAAGATCTTTTACAAATTTAGCTGCGTTTCTCTCTGTGTTGTCAATCATTTTGAAAAGTGTATGTGTGTGTGTGTGTGAACAGGCAGGATGAAAGTGATAAAGTCCATGTAATACAGTGTGTGCACACATTTCCCCTGCTACCTGATCTTCGCTGACAGTGTGTTTCATCCCGTGGAGCAAACTGCAGATCTTCACGGAGCAGCTTCTGAAGGTCTCTCCCTCTCACATCACACCAAGTCACCCGTTCCAAACATTAACATTTCTCTATCATCCTAACACTGAGAGGCCCTGTGTGTGTGTGTGTGTGTGTGTGTGTGTGTGTGTGTGTGTGTGTGTGTGTGTGTGTGTGTGTGTGTGTGTGTGTGTGTGTGTGTGTGTGTGTGTGTGTGTCTGTACAATATGTAGTGTATATATTCAAAAGGAGCTTTGGATTTGCAAAACTGCGGTTTAAAGTGTCACTATAAGATGGATGATAGCAGGAAAGATTCTAAAAGGTTGACGGATAGATGAGAATAGTTGTTGCAGATCATAAGGGAGCTAATGTCAAAAACAGGACAGGGAAAGTAGTCTCACACAAGCACTTGTCATAGTCCTTAAACCAAGCAAGGCTGAACTCGATAGTAAATACATTCATTAGCATAAACTATCAACACCCACCGGCCATCCTTTATGCAAATAGTCCTTTGGTTTGTTTTGTCTCATAGATTACTGAATGTTTTGCTAAATATCAACTTGGCTCATCCATCATTTACACCGCTTCTCCTTTGAGGGTAGCGTGGGAGGGGGTGCATTTATACCTTTGAACAATTGAGCATGTACAATTGACCGAAGCTGCACGTCTTGGACTGTAGGAGGAGGCTGAAGGACCCAGAGAAAACCCATGTGAGGGCATAGGGAGATCATGGGGTGTCAAACCCACAACCTTCTTTCTGTGAAGCGACAGTGTTCCATCACTGTGTCACCCAATCTTCAATTGGATATTCATTCAAAAGAGAACTAATGTGTGCCTCATTTCAATCACAAACTTGAACCAACCTTACAGGTACCCAACAAAGTCTTTTGCCACTACTTGTACTAGCACTATGATGCACAAAGTTGTTAAATGTTCAGAGTCTTGCACAGTCCTGCTGGTGGTTTAATACTAATCCACATGTCAACACAACCTTATGGATACTAATGATAGGGTTGGTCATTTGTTTTTAAAAAACGTTTATTACATTACATTACATTTCATTTAGCTGAGGCTTTTATCCAAGGTGACTTACAATAAGTGCATTCAACCATGAGGGTACAAACCCAGAACAACAAGAATCAAGAAAGCACTATTTCTTCAAGAAAGCCAAACTACAAAGTGCTATAAGTAAGTGCCATTTAAGTGCTACTAAATTGTTAGTTTAAACTTTTAGTCAAGGTATAGTCGGAAGAGGTGTGTTTTTAGTTTGCGGCGGAAGATGTATAACTTTCTGCTGTCCATCTTATTTGTTGGAATTATTTTACACGTCCCGATAATTTATGGTCATCAATAATTCATCTGAAAACATAACTGGTGTCTGTGGCCTTCGCAGGACTGTAACAAACCTGACCAATCATTTAATTTTGGCTGAATGAAGTGATTGGCTGGCGTACCTGTCTGTCACTGTACCTGTCTGTCACTGTACCTGTCTGTCACTAACTGACCTGCCCGCCTGCACGCATCCTGCCCGTGCTCTCACATGTGCATGAGCTGAGTCTTCACAACCCGGAGAGACACACACTGACAGAGACGATAGCCAGAAGTTAGCTAGAACTACATTTTAGTTCTAGGCTACATTTTCAAAATGTAGCCTGCTCTTGCTAGCTTTTCCAGGATTACCAACCCTAGCTTTAAGTGTAAGTAATACGTATTTAAGTGCAACTGTATATATCACTGCATAGATAAGTAATTACAAACATAATTGTACATGTTACGTATATTTTTACACCAGTAATTTCAGCTCTACCTAAACCTCACCGTGTCAGTGTTTCTTTGAGTAAATTGTGTTTGTATACTTCAGTTGTGCTTGATGACAGAAGCGCTGCTCTCCACTTCACCTGAAGGAGAAGGTCGTCACCACTGCCAACACTACACAGTGCTCCTTGAGAGCCACAAGCAAACACTGACTGGAATGAATAAACAGGCAAACTCAGCACGGCATGCCTGCTGATTACTAGTGAAAACACAAACACACACAAAACAAGATACAAAATACACACTACATGCTGCAGAGGCTCACTGCTCAAGCATTAAAAACCTAGTTACACACACCCACACACGGGTTCATATCAGATGTTTAAGCTATAAAGTCGTCCACCTGCTCACTCATTTCACTCCAGTCTGGCCCCGAGGCCTCCAGCTCTATTTTCTGTTGGAACATTTCTCCAGAACATCTGCTACACGGAGCAGCTCATTTTGGAAATGCAACTAAATTACTTAATTTAATAAACTTATACCACAGGAGGGGTTTCACGATATTCACTAGTTTGTGGCGTGAAAGCATCTCTTCAACTGAGTGTACAATCTGTTGAAAGTTGAAGAGCTTTGGCATGAGTGGCTCATGTTTAATACATTCTCAAAATGTTGATCTTAGTAAAACATCATCTTCTTCATTTATAGTAAAGGGAGAATCAGCAATAGTCAGGAAGCACACAGAAAATACAGGTTTCATCAAATGCAGGACTTTTGCAACTCCTCGTCAAATATGCCATTGTGTTGCTGCATTAATGCATCAAAACAGATATCTCTCATATTTATATGCACTTCATGCCGTGTCAATTTGTGATTTTCTAGGTAATTTAAAATGTTATGATTGAGTTGAAGACAGACAGATGAACATGAAATATGCTCTCAGCTGTAAAACTTGACTCAAACACCATCAGTGTGCATACAGTGTATTTGTAAAGTAATAGAAACTTCTAAAAGAGAGACTAAAGACAAACTACGTGGGTTTTAGGAAATGAAACCTCAAGAGGGTTAAAAATTGGCTTCACTCAAAATGAAAAGAAACATGAGGGAAAATAGAGCTCAGGGTGATACAGAGAGAAACTGGCATGAAAACTCAACAAAGAGGGGACAACATTAAAAAAAAAAACTCGTAAAGCATCGAGAGACGTAAATAATGAATGAATGCGACTGAAATAAAACAACAGAGAGGAAAACTATTTACGCGTGTTATTAAAAATGACTGAACTGTCAATGTAACTTAAATTCAGCTCTGACAATCAGTCTCACTCCTCTGGGCCAAACTTTTCAAGTCTTAGTAATTACAGTGTAATGACCACACCCCAGTACACCTCGAAATATGTTGCTATGTTGATTAATCTATTAGACTTAAAGCCTTGTCAATATGTGCAGATTTTTCAAACAGATATTTCCCCTGCATTACAAAATATCTTCAACGGACAAGAACACAAAACTATATTCCAGGCCAGTAGGTGGCGATAAAGTCTACTTCAACCATACGTCAATCGATATCGTTTCCCAAATGCTCTGTTTTACATGTTTAAACCGATACACGGATACAAGTTTTTGAAAATCTGCACACAATCTGTCTTAGTGACTGAAACGCTGTATGTGTGTAGACGAGAGACCCAAACACAGAGAAAAGTTTGCATTAGTGTGGACAGGGCGTTAAAGGTTCAGTGTGTAAAATTTAGTGACATCTAGTGGTGAAGTTGCATGTTGCAGCTGAATACCCCTCACCTCACCCTCCTCTTTCAAACATGACAGAGAACCTGTGGCAGCCTTCACTTGTCATAAAAACTCAAAAGGTGTTTAGTTTGTCCAGTTTGAGGTACTGTAAAAAACATGAGGGTCTCCGTAGAGAGGACCCACTCCAGATGTAAATACACACACACTAGTGAAAACATCAGTAGTACTATTTTATATTTAATTTCTGCCAATAGACCCCTTTCACCTAAATCGTACACACTGAACCTTTAAATCAAGTGAATGAAGCGATGGTTCGGTTGGTCTCTCCAGCAGCATGTGATGTCCCTGCTTGTGAGCAGAGAGAAACAAAGTCACAGTTGCATTTTCTCCAGTGACGGGGGGAAACTTCCCGGAGATGGTGAAAACCAATAATTCACACAAACCTGCAGTGTAATGGGCTTTCAGAGAGCTTTCCAGGGCGCGCGCGCGCGCGCGCACACACACACACACACACACACACACACACACACACACACACACACACACACACACACACACACACACACACACACACACACACACACACACACACACACACACACACACACACACACACACACACACACACACACACACACACACACACACACACTTCTCATATTTGCAGCCCCTGAAACTAAGCATTGAGTGCATCCAGTATCTAGCTGTGAAAGCGCCGACTTTAAAAGGTGGTGGAGTCAGGCGACAGGCTTTTGGCTGAGCCAGCGTCAAATCCGAACAGCCAGAGAATCGGGGTCAGCACCAAATTATATCCCAAAGGTTGGAGGGAGACAGGAGAACAGGATGAAAAAGAGGGGGAGAGGAGCAGGGTCAGAGGAGAGACAGAGAGATCTCCAAGTTGCTCAAGGGCCAAGTGAGTCATAGAGACGCGTAGCAGCGACTGTCCCCTGTAGATGAATAGTGAGGCCGGGTGTGTGGCAGCAAAAACAGAAAGGATGAATGAAGAGGTGATGAAGAGAAATAAACTTCCTGCAGTGGTTGGCCCCATCTGATCAGCGCTTCACTTGCTCAACAGAATTTACAGGCAGATATAAAATTTTTACAGCCCGATGTAAATTTTTACGACACCTGGTGAAAGTCATAAGGGTTTGTCTGTTTTATGGCGGAGACAAGTTCAATACACTATTCACTAAAACCCTGCCCTGAACAGATAGTGACTGTCGTTCCGCTCCACTTACCTATTCAACAAGAGCCACCTCGTTCTAAAATCCCTTTCTGTGAGATATGCTTTTTGAAAATATGAACAACAAAGAATACCTTTATCTTTCCACGTATGGAAGCTAAGCAGTGTTATGTTACAATGAAATAACAGTCTGAGTTTACATTTTCTATATCACACCTATAAGACGAAGACTAACTGGCTCTGCAATGCAACACAATAACAAAGCTGTATATTTATTTCTTCTTTTGCCTGATTTAGCTCATCTCTTAAGTTTATCTTAAGCTATTTTAGGAGCTACCTTTTTAGCTGAGCATTCTCTTAATGTAATTGTATTTAATCTACCTGCTTTATTTTGTTTTATTTTACTATTTAATCTTGTTTATTTCATTTCTCATTGTATTGCTGTATTGTTGTATCCTATTTTCACAGTATTTTGAAGCACATTGTATTGCAACTTTGCACAGTATGTCGTCATATGCTGCATATTGAACACTAACTAATTAACTAAGTAACTAACAAACAACCTAAGACTCTCCTATTCAAACAAGTCACCCGGAAACATCAGTCGAAGCTAACATTAGCTACATTTGATCAAACTGCTAGCAACAGTTCGCAAAAATTGATGGTCACCGCATTAAATTGAGAAGTCTTTTATGTTTCTACTTCTCGCTGCCATCGAGAACTCAATGTTTAAAAACATGTTGTTAATTGTGGGTGGAAATCTGCCACCTTTATGTTGCAAAGTGCACATGGGCCATGCGCGATCAGAAATCTTGACTGGTCAAGCAACGGAACCAAAGGTCTATTAGCAATCGTAATTATCAACTGATGGACATTGACTATTCTTAATTTGCCACTACTCGACGCAAATGGCTGAGGAAGAGACACAAAGGAACAATCCGATTGGTTGGGGTTACTGTCGGCTCACCTTGTTCCCTATGGCTTTCTTCGGTGGGAAGTTGAAGGTTTCCACCTGTGGAAACTGGCTTCTCAGGTGGCTGTGGAGCTCCCTGAACTCTGTGTAACGTCTGTACACATTCCACTCGTTGTCCAGGATGCGGATGTACACCTGAGGATAGATGAGATGAACATAACTATTGAGTCATTCAATCAGCAATTAAAATCACTGCGAGAAAAATACCATTGTTCTGCCCCCTATCAAATATGAAATAAGGCCAGAAAATCAGAAAATACAGGAAAAACACACTTCAATAGCAAACTGTTGTGTCATAGTCTTTTATGGCAGTTATTTGACATTAAGCTTATATACCTAATAAATGAGATGGGTGAAAGAATGACATCCTCTCATCACTGTGAATGTGTATTTTCACTTATATACACGGCTACACATTACAGAGAGCGGGTCTTCGGATAGACGTGACTGTGCTGCCACCATTTCTATGCACCATTAGCTGCTTTATTCAGACTCACAAAAGATAGTCGGAGCAGAGAGGGAAGAAGAGATGAGCCTATTACAAGGGAGAGTGAAAAAAAAGCAGGAGCTGGGATCCATTTTCACAGTAAAAAAAAAAACGGAGAACACACAGAGACAAAAGAGAGAGCAGAAGAGCTTTGAAGAATTCAATTCTAAAATGCCCAACCACAAAACAAAGACGTGATTCGGGTACATGAAAACAGGAATTGATTGAAATATCGACCAAATGTACCTGAGTAGAGCTACCCCCTACCAGGCAAATCAAAAAATAAGTAAACAAAAGACAACACTGTGAAAACTGTGCCATACTGCTCTACAGCTTCCAAACCCACAGTCCTGAAAGTCTTCATGATGGCTACTACTGCTGAATTCAGCCTTTGAAAGGTCTACTCGCAAAAAAATGTTTTTTTCATTTTAATTGGACAGCAAACCCTGAGCATCAACAATACACATCACATTCAGGTCCAACATGACTTCTCCTTTCTGAATCCTTGCTTTAGGGTCACATGAAGTACACTGAGCATTGCATGCTGATTTGTGCTGATTTGTGCTGTCAGGTTCACTGCAGTCAGGCCCACTGCTGAGCTGCCTGACTGGAGAAGTGAAGCCAGGACTGATGTGCATCACCCCAGAAACCACAGCAGCAGCTGCTGAAGGAAAGAAGACTTTAAAGGAAAAAGAGAACTCCAGCTGAAGTACATGGCAGCTGTCCAGCAGCATCTGAAATCCCTTCTGCCTCACACCTTCACAACAACATCAAGAACTCGTGACCTTTTCACGCTCACTCGTTGTGCTGAGGATGAATCTAAGAGTATTCACCAAATTTCATAGCAATCTTATTGAGATAATTCACTGAATATAAGTAAAACAAATGACCTGTTTGATGGATTGAGATATAGCCAGAGGTAAGTTGGTAGGATTCATCCTCTGGGGACCATCAATGTCCATGAATGTGTTTACAAAATTAAATAGAAATCCATAAGTTGAGATATGTCAGTCAGGACCAACGTGGTGGACTTAACAAAAGAAAAGGCCATAATTATTCTTATAACCATTATTTTTGTCATATTTCACTTTAGTTACACTTTGATGAAGTAAAGTGTCCTTAGAGGAAGTGCAGAAAACAAACTGTCAACACTACAGGGACTCTTACTATGTTTTGTGCTCATCCTCGAAAATTTGACAGGCCAAGGTTTAAGAAGCTGATGACAGAATGTTTTGTTTTTCGAGGTGACAGTGATCTTTGTCGGGCATGTCTAAACACTGTTAATGAAAATGAAGAAATGACAGAATTCACAAAATAGTGAATTAAATGCTCTAAATGAGGGATCATCAAGATACTGCATGGGGGGAGGGGCAATTATTGTCTGATAATTCCTTTTTTAAGTATGTCTAAAAATACTCATTATGTGAATTAAACATGTTATCACAAAATTAATTAGTTAAAAAAAATGTTGTACCAGCATGATGTACCCATGACTTTTTATTCAATCATGTGCAGGTGGGAACTACCCAGCATGTATTCATAACTGTGAACTAGTGAGCTATGTAATATTGTAATATTGTTAAATTAAATGTTTGTTTTTCTTCAGTACATGTAGTCAGGGGTCCCTGCTCTGTATGTAGCAAGATTGTTTGTCCACTCTATCAACTGACTCACTCTGTCAACAGATTTTTATACAGTGGTTACAGTAATATATAGTCTTAATGAAATCTGCTCTCTAATTTAAAACAGGATTTAAGACCAAAGAAATCTAATCTCGACTTTGGAGGAACAACCAATAAAGATCAGTCAGGCATAATTTAGAGGGATGACGGACACAGTGAGGGTGCTGAGGGAGAGAGATGAGCCATAGATAATGCATGTGGTAATAAGTACAGACACAACATGGGAACTTATTGCCATTTCAGCCCAGCTCATTTGGCGGATGTGCCAGTAAAGTCAGCAGCAGTGGCTGTGACACACGGCTCATCGAGGCAATTAAAGGACTTGAGCTCCTTCTTCTCATTGTCATAACTCAACACACAAAATAGGCCTCTTATAACTCCAGGATTTGCCTAAAAATAATCAGGTTTCAGGGTTTTTTGGGGGGTAAAATTCTGCATACTTTTAATTAAATATTGTGTTGCTGTCTTGATTTTGACTGAGGAAGGGTGCCGCAGTTTCGGACTTTTTTAAATCCCTGCTTTACAATGACTTGTTGTACTAAAAGCAGCAGCACTGAAAGGAAAAGGCCACCCATCCATCCATTCATGATCCACACCGCTCATCCTATAAGGGTTGCTAGGTGGGGGGGTGGCCTGGAGCCAATCCCAAGAAAAGGCCAGAATCTGGTAAATGACAGTCGCGGTTGACGAGATGGGAGCAGACAAGGCCATTAATGGACCGGAGACATGTCACCTCAGCACCCCATGTCTGACCTACAGAACCTCTTCTAAGTTATTACCAACGTTTTTTGCAAGTTAAGAGAAATGGTGACTTGTTATGATCTGGTCGTTCGTGTGTGTGTGTGTGTGTGTGTGTGTGTGTGTGTGTGTGTGTGTGTGTGTGTATCAGAGTTCCCTAATGAAAATATTTCATCTTGGACATTTTGATTTTGATAAATTCGAGAACATTGTCCATGTCAGCGAATGGGATTTGCATCTAAAAGGTGGATGAATTGTTCCACCTTAAATCTTAAATCATATTTCACAACTTCAATCTGGACTCGTCAGAGGCGTTTGAAGGAGAATGTTTAAAAATAAGTGGTCTGACATTTCAATCACCTCCAAAAATACAAAAAAATCCGGATTTCCACACGTCAGCAGCTGCACGTTTGCCAGAAACACTTCATTGGAATGAAAACAGGGATGTCAAAGTCACCGTCAAGGTCACACGGGGCAATTACTGTAGTATTAAGTTGAGAGCAAGACAAATCATAATGTATTTTGTGCATTGTTGTTCAACTGGAGGAAAGCAGGGTCTGTGCTTTTAGATATTCCGCCCAATAAGGTTTTCGACAATTACAAATACTCGCGCATGCAACCACTTTGGCTTTACATAATCCACAATGAGCACACTTTAGCCTGCTTCAAAAACCAGACGGGTAAAATGTCCTTACGTGCTGCATGTTACACAATCCACATGTCATCTCCTGGGTCAGAATACACATTAAGAGCTGCATTAGCAACAGTGCGACGAAGGGATAAGTCCCATATTGTCTGTAGTTTCTCAGACATCAAATGGCTCCCCACGTATGGCGGCATTAGCACAGCGGGCTTAATCCACTTTGCACCGTCTCATTGGCACACTTATTTATGGCAGCACATTAGCCTCTGCACACAGCTACCGGCTCCCTCTGTCCGACTAATCACAAAATAGTCCTTCATTATCTCAGCGGCGTCTGTAAAAATATTTGAGCGCCAACGTTTCAGTATTTCCAACAAAAGCCACCTTCAAACGGGGCTAGGGTCTGTAATCGTGGTGCAGAGGGACCTGGTGGAAAACGGTGGGTTGTATTTTTCTGTTGTTTAAAGCTCGACTGTGATGGACACAGTCCTATTGTCAGTATTTAAATGGCTTATGACTAAGAAAGCGTAATAATACGTTTTGTGAAAATATGAGCTCAATGAGCGCATGAAAGGAGAATCTGCCTCTGCTTACTGAAGTATAAGTAATTTATGATGCTGAGACAGGTCTGTTAGAGGTGGACTGTTGTGATTAACTTCTTTGATACGGCTTTTCCCACAAGTCTAAATCAACCATTTCAGATGGAAATCAAATGTATTGTAGTGAAATGAAAGGCCAAGATAAAAAAGTGTAGGAAGCTTCTCCCCAGTCCCAACACTACTATATGTCTTACAGTGTAGCTGCATTGCAATTTCATCTGTTGAATCTGATGTGGGCGCAGAGAGTTGTCTCAGTGCCTCTTGCACAAAGCATTTCTTATTCTGTGATAGAAAACATCATTATAGAAAAAAGGAGTCTAGAAAAAAAAAAAACAGTGCTCACTGTCTGGAGTCTCTGAGGAGCTGTCGGCACTGGTGTGTTTACTGTTGAGATTTTGGATGACAGTCCGAAATCGAAATCGATTTCTGATTTATACTAAAGACGCGGCCGATGTTTGACGATGGAATAAAAAGAAAATTGGCTCACAAATGCAGGGCACACAATGAAATAAGATTTACATCTCCACTGCCTATAGTAAAGGCTTCATAGATTCAAACGTCACAGTGGCACAGTGTCTACTGTCGATTTGGCACTAAAATAATGACAGGATATAAAGATGGACCATGTATCTCCCTTTCCTCCCATTTAAGCCAAAGTATCCCAGACATGGTTGCTGCCATCTTGCACTGGTGACGTCAGTAGTGATCACGGCGTCCAACGCAACCAATAACAAGTCAATCTCAGCTGTAAATCGTGATGTCTGATACTATTTTTATAGCATCAAATAAACAATTAATACCAGAAACTCGAACAGTTGTGATAAGAACTACTTTAAATGAAAAAAAAAAAAAACACTTTCAATTTGGCATTCTTAGTTATACAAAAAGTTTGTGGCCTATCCTACAACCAGCCACCAGGGGGTGATCCACATGTTTTGGCTTCTCTTTTTAGGAGCTGTTATGTCGTCAATCTTTATATACACTTATTGGTTTAACACTGAAGAAAACAGCTCTGAGTAAAGCTATCTCATACAGTAGCTACAAACTCTGTCTACAAGTTCAACCTTTACGATAATGGTATCTGTTACTATGTTAGGCCAGAAGAGGGTGCTACTGAGTATCTATTCAACTTTTTCATTCTAAATGCGACGTTCTGCAACACAACTTTTCCTGAAACCACTTATGTATTCCTCTTTCCTTATACTTTATGTACCCCTGCTTTTTTATACCTAATAGGTATACTTTTCTTTGATCTATATTATTAATAATATTATTAATAGAGCTGTTACTGAGCCGGTGTGAGTTTGATTGCAAGAGGAGCATATCGGCTTCATCAGTGAGGAGAATGAGGAAAAACTAAGTGACTGAACTCAAAGTCGTAACCGATCATATCACATTCATGTCAAAGGTACTCTTTTCAAATTGTTACAAAGGAATAGTTCAATATCTGGGAAGTATGCTAAGTCACTTTATTGCAGATATCAGTCTCATATCTGTCCATTAAAGATAAGCAGCGACTTCCTGTTGTCTTGCTTTTGTCATGAGGTTACCATATAAGCAGGGGACACTGGTTCTCGGGACTAACTCACGGCAACAAAGCAAATAAGTGTGTTTCCAAATGTTGAACTATTCCTTGAGGCAAGTTGTTAAATACTCTCTAGCCTCTTAAACTGGTCGGAAATCTTAATGTTGAAAAATGTTACTTTGATGTAAATAACTCTTATTTGTTTTCCGCTGTGTCTTGAAAGATGAGGACAGAGCTTTTTTTAGATGATTGTTTCTGGGCGTGCGAATAATTCTTATAGATCAGCGGTGACATTTGAGACAAAATGTCACTGGGCAAGAACAGGACGTTCACTTTAAGCTGAGGCCCAATACAGAGATTTGGATAAAAATGGAGCAACAACAAAGGGGGGAAAAAATGTCCAACAAACAGCATATGAGGAGAAATCAGTTCCCCTCACTGGAGTATGTGACTATATGTGTTATCTTTCCTTCCTCTGTGTGATAATTCATTTCAACACTTGATGCCACATGACAGTTATCAAATGACATTAGCTGTGCCTGGATGGTGACACTACAACAAAAGCTGTGCTCTGTGTTTTCCCAGCCTGCTTCGATGTAAAAGGGTTAGCATGGGCTTTCATTTATTCATTAGGATCCCCATTAGCGGACACATCAAGCCAGTCCGATGTCTGCAGACAACACAACGCATGATGATGCATGATTCAAAGTTTCTAAATGTGTGTGTGTAAATGTGGGAGGAAGTTCCAGCAGCTGGTGGAAACTGTGGAGAACATGCAAAGTGCACACTCAAAGGAAACCTAAGACCCATCTCTTAGCCCCATCCGGGGCGACAGACACAGCAGCACAGCAGCTTCCCGAGGAGAAAAGTCCTTTCATACTGTGACATAACTCCAGAAACTAATATCTGAGACGGGAAGCCTGTGAACTGATAATGTGAGCTTTTTTGTGTGTTTGACATTAAACTGGATCTTTAGCTGGAGGGTATTCCAACGAGCAGATGGAACCAAGAGTATTAGTGAGCCACATCTGATACTTGCAGAAGGTGGCGGAGGATAGATGATCTCTATCAGCTAGTCTGAGTCGTCTCGTAGTCTGATGCGCTCGCTTCACTCATCAGTCGTCTCTCTCTCTTCATTCTCTCTCTCTCCTCTCTCTTCCTCTCTCTCTCTCTCTTCTCTCTCTCTCTCTCTCTCTCTCTCTCTCTCTCTCTCTCTCTCTCTCTCTCTCTCGACCCTGGTCTGTTGTTCCCCTCCATTTGACTGTCAGGCTAACTGTGGTAGAAACAGTGTGAATACAAACACTACAACACAAATGAAAACACCACAATAGCAAAGCAAATGCCACAACACAGCTACAAAAGTCACAACACGACTGCAAAGGCCACAGCACGGATGCAAAAGCCACAACACGAATGCAAACACTACAACACAAATACAAAAGCCTCACAACAGAAACACAATCCCAACAGGAGTGAGCAACAATGATACAGCTATATTCAGTGGTGTTAATAACAGACATTTATTTACTGCAGTCAAGAGAACAGTCGTTTGTTAAAACCCGGTCGAGCCATTCCATGCTGAAAATTTGATGTTTGTTTATTAGAGGGGAGAGATACAGGTGCGTTCCTCAATTTTGGTTGCTCCAAGCACATTAAGTAGCCAAGCATCACATTCTAAGTGCTTGGCTGCGCGCATGAACTCAGGCAGTAATTTCAGCTCTTTTTATTCTCAACATCTATCCAGTTTTGGTTGTGTTTCTGTGTTTTCCATAAATGCACCTGTGTGAGGCGTCTCTCGGTTGATCAGATCAGACAGAAACAGGAAAGACACTAAAGCAACATATTGCAAAGAGAAATTCATGGGTTTTCAATGCCAGGCGATGATTTAAAGCCATGAAACAATTAATTAAAGAAGAAGACAGAAGGAAAAAAGGGAGGCTTTGAAACCCCTGCCAGACACAGAAGGTACTAAGATGTCTATAAAGGTGGGCGTCAATGTATTTTCAGTGAGAGGGACTGAGTGAGTAAAAGAGGATGAGAGCGAGTCAATCCAAAGCAAAGGCAGCAGAGCTTCTCGTCATCACCCTGCTCTCTTCACAGATCATTCTCAGCCTAAACATTTGCCCAATTAGGCAGAAAATAGAATCCATTTGAAGGTTTAAAGAGGGGGAGCAGAGAAAAGACGAGACCTGAATGCATTTGTGGATCCTGGTCATGTAGCTGAAACCATTCTTGAAGCAGTGCTGCCATAGTCAACATGGATAAAATGCTAAACACAAAATACGGAGTCTACAGTCATATTGGCAGATCTGCAAAGCTGGATGACATGATTGCTCCCTATAAAGTGAAACCTAAGTGTCTTGGTCGTCCTCTGCTGGCTGCAGTATAAGTCGTAAAATCCCACCTCCTCCGTGTGAGTGGCTGGGACGCGGGCCAAAGTCAAAATACGTACATGTACACACACATATATTACCACTGTCCCATTCATACTAAAATGGGAGACAGTTCTATCTGGCTTCCATACATCCCTACCTCATCCCACATTCCATTCTATTGTACCTAGAGGATGCACAGACGATGCATAAAGTCAGCGGGGTCACAAACTTTGGACTGCACAGCGGATGTCCATCCCTATCGGACATGGGTGGACGGCAATATTTACGTCAGAGGTCCATCGCAGACCTCAGCAGACAGGTGGTTGCGGAATCATTGAAGTCCCCTTAACTCATGATTGGTCAAGCAGCTAGTATGGTTAGGACGTCAATATTGTGGCTCCATCCTCTCATTATAACTGTGCAGACTGGCTCCAAATGACATAATCAATACAACGTGGCAGCGTTCGTATGGGGGATATTACGGTTTCATTTCTGTATGGTGGGAGGAAGTGGAGATGTGTTGTCCATTTTTATAAAGTCTATGACTCATACAGAGATGGCTAACATGTTGATATAACTGCACTTAGTACTTGGTAGTAGGCTTCAGATGCTAACATTCGCTAATCAGCTTAAAGTAAGGGTGAGATGTTGTTGGTTCTGCAGATTTTTGGTCAGAAACCAAATTACTGGATCAATTTAAATCACCAAAGTCAATATATCATCAAATTTTATTTGTATAGCCCATATTCACAAATGAGGGGAACAACCAAAAAAAGTTGACAGGGACAAGACCCATCATTTGACAAGAGATGCCTAAAAGTTGTCCCCTCAATCCAAAACGTATGCCCTTCATTTAATGATGTGAATTTTATGGTTTATTAGTTAACCGTGTGAAACTGTGCCCAAATCAGGAATAGGAGACAGGAATAAAACACAAAGACGGTGCTACAGAGAGAGACAGAAAGGAGGGTGATTACTACCTTTACTGCAGTAAAGGTGTTTATTTTAGAACGCTGTTGATACTGATGCCCAACAGAAATAGACACTGTGGGGGAGAAGCCAGAAGATGCAGATGAGGAAGACTTTTGTTGGTAAAGTGGAGAGAGGAGGAGGAGGAGGAGGAGGAGGAAGAGGAGTTGTGTGGCTGGAACACAAACTGAAACATTCCTTTGTCGAGTTGTTTCCTTTTCAATCACAAGAGTGGATGAATGACTAAATGGGAGAAATTAAAGTCTAATCGAACAACTGAGTCCACTAAGAACTCTCAATAAGCAAAACATTGACTATAGCACCACTGTGGGGGTGCTGTGAAGCAACGGGTGGCAGCAATCCAACCTCCATTGTTTTGCTGCTAATGCTTAAGAAAATAAAGGCATATGATCCTCTTTATATATTCAACTGATTCTATTGGTTGAAGCAAGCTGCAGTTTTCACCTTCTTCCCCGGTTGGGCACGTATAACGACTCCACATCTACCGATAAAGGTTGAGATTTATTTTGGCAGATAAAAATAAAGACATTTGCCTTTTCTGTGCCCTACACACCCTGTCTGTGCTCGAGGGGAAGCTGCTGGAGGTTTATAAGGTAGAGGTGACTGATTCAAACACAGGAGGGAGAAAAGGCAGTCTCTCAAATCTGGCTCTCCACTTTTTTCACATGTTTTCTCTTAAGCTGCTTTCAGACGTGCCCTGAGGTCGGGGCATTGTCCTGGAGGGGCTGGATATGAGAACGCAAATATCCAAGTCAGTTGTCCTCCTGACATTTTCTGGAACCTATCCTGCCAGCCCCTTGGTAGAGTCTCCTGATAATGAGCCCATGTGAGACTACCACAGGAAATGTACAGAAAAGTCCCAGAAGGGTGAGTGGGCACGTTGTTTCTGACTCGCAACTGAAAACTGAAAACAAAACAAAAAGAATACAAATATTTCAGGATCAAAAAGAGGTGTCAGCTTGGTAAAGGATAAGATTCGAGAGCTTTTGGTGATTGGGGCAGACGCCGCACATCGACACCGGCAGCTCGGCTACATACCTCCTGCATGCTCGGCCCAGACGCCCCCCCCACCCCCGTCTGAATACCCCAGACAGTTCCCTGTTGTTGTGAATGAGTCTGAGCAAATCAATCCCCTGCTGCGCAAATTGGGTCAGGACATTTTCTGTAAATGTCTGAAAACTATCAACTAAGAATTTAAGTCACACTATTCACTATTGAAAAGAGGATTAAAAAGAATAGAAAATATCCTCATGCCTTCTTAAGCCATCTACTTAAGACTGTTAAATGCAAAAGTTTGGGCCCAAAAACTTTTTGTTGATTCTGGAAATGAAAAGAAGTAAATACATCACCTGCAGCAAAGAAAGACTGAAATGATTCTGACAAAAGAAGCAGCTGGTGTTTCGAGAAGGATCCTCCTCATTAAAATCTGATAAAGAAAATAAAAGACAGTGCACGGAGGGTTTCTCTGCACATTTTACTGAGGGACTACCATCCCAGTCAAAAACAGCTCCTGGATGTGAAAGGAACCCATTATTAAAATGTTCCGTTTTCTATTTTACTGTTTGCATTAAAGAAAATGTCACGATACTCCCAATGCATACTGGTGATTTTATAAGACAGCTCTTTTTTTTATTGTCTTTTAATGCTGGTTAGCAATCTGCATCCATACCTGACAGTTATTTGAAATGCACATGGGAGACATAATAATGGAAACTCCCTATGAAAACTGCTCATAACTGCTCATCAAGCATTCAGGACAACGAATCCCACAAACGGGAAATGTGGCTTCGCCTTGAGAATAAAAGATCCTCACACACCAAGTCAGTGTTTTTTGTGTGTGTGTTTTAAATCCATCAGGCACAGAAACCTTGCACACAATGAATTTTATTATTCTACTCAGTCCGGAAATTCACAGTGTGAGATGAAATGGAGTGGAGCAGTGAAGGTGATTTTGTCGTCCTCTCATTTCTTTAAAAATGAAAAGAAGAAAACATTGGTCCATTGACGGACAATGTCTCATCAATACATGTTACTTCCCGGGAGTCCTTGTGCTTTATCGTTGCAGATCCAGGATCACGGCTGGATCCTGGATTGTGATTACAATTACACTGCTCACACATACCACCAATACTGATAATACCTCTATCATTACTATCATCATTGCTGCTCCCTTCATTTCTGTCAGACATTTTCTTTCGTATAAATACTCTGAATTTATGTTATACACTCATGAACGTTGTACATACTGTTAATTTTATTGACATGCTCTGTTACATGCGGCATCTATTGCACTTCTGTCCGTCCGGGGGGGGGGGGGGGGGGGGTCCCTCACATGTGACTCTCTCTGAGGTTTCTACATTTTTATCCCCTTAATAAAAGAGTTGTTTTACCTCACTTTAGTCAAGGGTTAAGGGCAGAGGATGTCACACCTTGTTAAGTCCTATGAGGCAAATTGGGATTATTTAATATGGGCTGTACAAATAAAAACTGATTGATTGATTGAACTTCAAATGTTTTGGATGAAAACTAAACTTGGTGTGCAAAGACCTTAAAAGAGAAGGTCTTCTTCTTTACACAGAACTGCCATCGCTATACTAGACACTAAGCTTTTTATCATTTGAGCATGAAGCAGAAGATCTTAAAGACTGACGGGTGGTAACCAGATCTGAGAACTCTAAGTTGGGGGCCACCTCATGAGAAACTGCCGTGCCACCACAGCAGGAGGAAGACAGGACGAGCTGCGGTTCTTATCTCCGTCTATTATCACAACTGCTCCACTTTGCCCACCTCCATCCCGTCATCTCCCCCCTGCTCGCTCCTCCTCTTTGTGCGCCTCTCATCAAACAACTCTCCTGAAGACTCAGTCACGGTAGGAGACTGCTCCCCTCTTACCTCTTCCATGTGAATGAATGAGTCACTGACAAATCCTGACAATCAGCTCTGAGTGTATTAAGAAAGCCAGGGAGTAAACGATTGAGGGTGAGGGCGGAGTGGAGGATGAAGAGCAAAGTAGAGCTGAATGTGGCGCAGGAGGAAAAAAGAGGAGAGGAAATGGGGAAAACAATGAAGCATGAGAGGGAGAGGCAGACTATTAGGGACACAAACAAAATGGGTAAATATATTTTGTGAGGAACAAGGACGAAGGAGCGCAGGGAACAGAGCAGAGCAGGGAGGTGAGGCACACTGACAAATTATGTTCCAGGCCAGCCACAGATCTAATCACATGGCTGGAGGCCAAAGTAGAGATCATCACACTTCCTTGAAGGGACAACGCCATCACCAGCCAAACCCTGATTCTACACCCCCCCTCTCCATGCCCAGAGGGAGAAAGGGCAAACCAAATTATCTATCCCACCTCTCACATCCCATTTCTACCCGCTAACAACACACGTTTAAAGTTTTTATTGGTGGGCGGCTTGGTGATGAAGTACCACAGCAGAACTTCACCTCAGCTCTGACTGCTGGACACCCTTTACGAGTCTGGACAGCGGGGGGGTTCCTGTGCCTAAATACAGACATGCATTAACAGCCGATCAACACTTCTGCTTAATGTAAAAGAGGCATGATTAGTCCAATGAACGACTAGGGCTTCTTCGACAACTGCATTTTAGTTGAGTCGGTGGAGACAATTTTTTCCGACCTTTGCCAATGTGTAAAACAGAGAAAGGACGTTTTGTGGCTGGTGATGGGATTTTATATATATTTTTACATTTGGAGAATTATCCTAGTCTCGTCTGCCTGATGATGGATTCATCCATATGCAGTGTGGCTTTTTAGGTGAGTGTACACTATCAAATCAACACAAGTACAATGTCATTGACTCCAATAAAATAGCTGCAATACCTTTGTTAGACATGGGGATCCATCTTAATTATCTAACTGCATGTTCCTAAAAGTATATTGCAAGTCCATTTAGAGGGGGTGCATTTACTTAAGTGAGTTTAATGGTGGAATAAAGGTCGCTGTGCCAGACACACACAAAAAATGGTTGTACTTGGTCTTTTAATCAATCATATGTGTCTGTTTAACGTGCAATAAAACACTCAGAGTGCCATCTCCCATTCCCTTTAAAAGCCACGTGAAACCAGTATCACAACCAGGTCCAGTTGCATATGTGTACAAGCCGCTATGTTTTCATCAGATTTATTTGTTCTGCCAACAAATTATGAGTAATGGCTCTATATGAGTTAAAGTGTTTATTGCAATTGTATTATATTTATTTCTAATGGTGACGTCCTCCTCTAGCTAAAAGGTCATACATTAAAGCCCTGATTCTGCCAATATACACTACCGTTCAAAAGTTTGGGGTCACCCATACAATTTTGTGTTTTCCATGAAAACTCACACTTTTATTTATCAAATGAGTTGCAAAATGAATAGAAAATATAGTCAAGACATTGACAAGGTTAGAAATAATGATTTTTATTTGAAATATTAATTTTGTTCTTCAAACTTTGCTTTCGTCAAAGAATGCTCCATTTGCAGCAATTACAGCATTGCAGACCTTTGGCATTCTAGCTGTTAATTTGTTGAGGTAATCTGTAGAAATTTCACCCCACGCTTCCTGAAGCCCCTCCCACAAGTTGGATTGGCTTGATGGGCACTTCTTGCGTACCATACGGTCAAGCTGCTCCCACAACAGCTCAATGGGGTTGAGATCTGGTGACTGCGCTGGCCACTCCATTACAGACAGCATACCAGCTGCCTGCTTATTCCCTAAATAGTTCTTGCATAATTTGGAGGTGTGCTTTGGGTCATTGTCCTGTTGTAGGAGGAAATTGGCTCCAATCAAGCGCTGTCCACAGGGTATGGCATGGCGTTGCAAAATGGAGTGATAGCCTTCCTTATTTAAAATCCCTTTTACCTTGAACAAATCTCCCACTTTACCAGCACCAAAGCAGCCCCAGACCATCACACTACCTCCACCATGCTTGACAGATGGCGTCAGGCACTCTTCCAGCATCTTTTCACCTGTTCTGCGTCTCACAAATGTTCTTCTGTGTGATCCAAACACCTCAAACTTTGATTCGTCTGTTCATAACACTTTTTTCCAATCTTCCTCTGTCCAATGTCTGTGTTCTTTTGCCCATATCAATCTTTTCTTTTTATTGGTCAGTCTCAGATATGGCTTTTTCTTTGCCACTCTGCCTAGAAGGCCAGCATCCCGGAGTCGCCTCTTCACTGTAGACGTTGACACTGGCGTACCATTTAAAGAAGCTGCCAGTTGAGGACCTGTGAGGCGTCTATTTCTCAAACTAGAGACTCTAATATACTTGTCTTCTTGCTGAGTTGTGCACCGGGGCCTCCCACTTCTCTTTCTACTCTGGTTAGAGCCCGTTTGTGCTGTTCTCTGAAGGAGTAGTACACACCGTTGTAGGAAATTTTCAGTTTCTTCGCAATTTCTCGCATGGAATAGCCTTCATTTCTAAGAACAAGAATAGACTGGCGAGTTTCACATGAAAGTTCTCTTTTTCTGGCCATTTTGAGAGTATAATCGAACCCACAAATGTGATGCTCCAGATACTCAACTAGCTCAAAGGAAGGCCAGTTTTATAGCTTCTCTCACCAGCAAAACAGTTTTCAGCTGTGCTAACATAATTGCACAAGGGTTTTCTAATCATCCATTAGTCTTCTAAGGCGATTAGCAAACACAATGTACCATTAGAACACTGGAGTGATAGTTGCTGGAAATGGGCCTCTATACACCTATGTAGATATTTCATTAAAAACCAGACGTTTCCACCTAGAATAGTCATTTACCACATTAACAATGTATAGAGTGTATTTCTGATTAATTTATCTTCATTGAAAAAAACAGTGCTTTTCTTTGAAAAATAAGGAAATTTCTAAGTGACCCCAAACTTTTGAACGGTAGTGTACATGTCCATCAACAGATATGAATCTTTTTTAAGTGCCATGGAACAAGACACACTCAATGGCTCTGGATAAGAGCGATGACTGAAAGGCCTGAAATGGAAATATAATGTAGATTACGCTGATGCTGAAGTTGATGTGGTGTCCGTGCTGCAGCGTGAGGCAGTAAAAGCAGCCTCTGTGCCTTCCCAAGGGTGTTTAATCTATGACTGATGGATGTAAGACCAAGACAACGACTGTAATTATCATCATCATCACTGTAAAACATTCATCAGTACCATCATCAACATAATAGTTATCTCCCTCTGTCACCAACCAGCCATTATCACAACCGTAATCGCCGGCGTGAACGCCCGTACACACGCCCGTTGCACAGGCTCAGAATCCTGAGCCTGTGCAACAACACACAGACAAGTTGAGAAAAATGTGCACGAGATCTGGAGCATTAGCCTCATTTAAAAAACTGAACATCCATCTGTCGCAACACCAGCACACGCACGTAGCTGCACATACTCAAAGTTTGCATTAATGCATATGGATTTATTATCTGATCTGCATAGCTAAAGCAGCCCTTCCCCATGCGGTCTGAACAACTGAGCAGTTCAGGAAATGAAGCTTATCGCCCCGGCAGCCACAGGTCCTCCGATGTGAACCCAGCCCTCCCCCCGGGTGCAGATGTAGAAATTAAAGGTGCTAACACATTTCCCACACTGCATTTCTCTTGGGGACGGCAGCCCATCGCAGGCAGCGGTGCTCACTTCTGAAAGTGTGTCAGAGAGGACGTCTCAATTATTCATTGAGTGGCTGATTTATGGGGTTTCATATGGTGCATATTAAAGGCTTTGGGAGGCACCGGGAAGCCAAAGACGCTTTATGTAGCTGCTATTAATTGGGAACCTCTATCACTCTCTTTCTCTTAGAGCACACAAACAACTACAGTTACGGTATACTTACTATGCAAGGCTTTGGAAAGGTAAAAATAAGTGAAAGTCTCATGCGCTTCTATAGAAATAGAACAAAAGTGTGGAGAAGAAAAAACGGGAAAAGAACGGGAGTGAAAAAAAGTTACAGTTGACATTATCCAGTCTCTTTAGCATAATTAAAACAGTGGGAAGTTTGCAGCGAGCCCCTGACTTTGTGTGGAAATTATAGGTTCAGCTTTTTGCTGATCAAAGAGAATCCCTCATTTGAAATACATGCACATGCAGTTTGAATGTATATGCAAAACATCCCGGGAGTTCTGGATCAGAGGTGCTAGTTCTCAACATTGACATTCTCCTATTTGCATATACCGCAAATTTTCATACACCTCATTCACACTGACTTACGTTTGCGGTAGTTGGTGTTTGTGTTTGGATGTGCGTGCATGGATGGATAGATGCACGAGCACACAAGCAAGATCTGAACAACACTGTTTTTGTTTTGCAGTGCAGCATCTTTTTCTCATGGTATGGGTGTAATGTGTGATTCATTGTAGTTGTCAAAGTGCTGTGGGGGTGGGAGGGGAACCCCTGTTTCGTTCCTGGAACTTATCACCAGGAGCCGCACCACCTTTCTAAGACTGACGAAGACTGGAAGAGGAGTGGGAGTGAGTGCAAAGTAGACAAAGGAGGTGAAAAAGTGAAAAGGGGAGTAAATGATAAAAATAGAAGAGATGTAATAAAGGAGAGCTGTGTGCAGTGGGAGGAGGAGAGGTAGAGAGAGAGAGAGATGAATGATGATAAGCAGGTAAATCCATGAAAGGGGCGGTGAACACTGAGTTTATTGGAACAAAACTCCAAAATAACATTTGGCTCTAATGGCTGAAACTTCTCTGTGACTCTGTATTGGACTGGGTGTCGTTCTTACTGAAAGTTGTGAAGAATGAAACTTTTCCACCTCATGCTGTCCTAATATCACTGGCAGGTTAGAATTGTGTAGGGGAGAGTGTCTGAAGTACGGTGGCCCTGAAGGGCAAATCCAAACGACAAATGGGAAACCGGCTGATCAAAGATCAAAGAACTGATCAAAGGCCATTGAAAAGAATTGGTTTCAGAGCGTAGCAGTGCCGTTGTCACATTGTATCTGAAAAGGACTTTCCAGGGGCTGGATCAGAATTTTTAAATAAGTATTTGGGGTTGTATTTTATAGGTACAGTGAATAAATAATATTTGTACGTCTCTAAATTTAATTGCAAACCAAATATGTCAGTCCTGCTTTAAACTTAATTCAAAATTATTGTCAGATTGTTCTGGTAAGAGAATTAATGTGAACCCTGTATTTTCAGCATTTATGTATGAATCTGTCTTAAAAGATTATAATTATCTTAATATGAGTCAAAATTATGATTTAACTGTCTGTCTATTTTAACTTATTTTAACTCTAAAAAAAAAATTGTATTGTTCTTGTCAAAACAAGATCGCAGACGTGTAGGTTAAGGATGCTTTGACTGATAAAGAACGAATGAATATTTTAAGTTTTGTATTTAGTATCTGCTGAACAATGCCTCCCCCAAAAACCCTGGAGAATGTTATATAGTCATCTTAAAAGGTAAAGATATCAATCAATCCACAGTCAGACAAACCAACTATAAATAAAGACTATGATTTCTTTAAGCACAATTCAGAATGCAAATAAAAAGGTAAAAGATGTTTGGAGTAACACCTGAAGGCTTAAAGAAATCACTTAAGCTACAGGTCAAGTTATTCCAAAGGGTTCACATACTTATTTTTCTCACCACTACATCTACAGAAACCTCTCTACCCATTGTCTGTCATTCCAGTGGCCACTCTCATTGGCCAGCTGTGCGGGGGTGAAGGAGGAGTTACAGGTTCAACACCTCTCTCTTGCTCTGTCGGCTTTTTGCACTTCTCGTGTGTACAGCCAAGTCCAACAGTATGAATGCCTTGAAGCGATCCGAAAATGTGAGCCGTTATCAAAATATGTCAATGATATTACAACAGCCCGCTTTAGTTCTCAGCTCTCTGCCTTATTGCACACATCCTGCGAACTCCACAACTCATATTGTGACAACGCATAACGAGCCAGCGCCTCATTTTGGGGGAAAAGAAAAGAGATCCTCATCATCGCCTGAACGATGTTCTTTTTAAACCACAATGCCAGCCTAAAGTGCACAGGTAATGAAAACACAGACACTGATGCTCACACCGAATGACTCCCTGTGTTCGTTGGCGGCGTGCAAATGATGCTTCCTTCCCCTCCTCTCATAATAGCCTCTATTGTTGGCATTGTGTGGGAGGGAGACACTGATTCGCCACGGCCGGTATAATTCTCTCATTATGAGTTCAGAGGGGGGAAAGGAAGCACGGGGAGGTGTGGAGGGATGAGGGCCCAGGGGCACGGCGTCCCACAAAGAGCAAAACCCGACTGATAATGGAGCAAATCCATCAGCGTCTGGCTCTCCATCTCTGTCTGTCGCTCGTCATCCATCCACAGGCCTTTGGATGGAAGTCATTTCAGAGAGCTTGGAGTGAAAAGTGTCTCAGAAGAAATTCAAAAAGAGATAATGGAGTACAAGCAGTCTCGCCCTCACCATCATACCGTGCAATCTGGCAGAGAGAGAGAGAGAGAGAGAGAGAGAGAGAGAGAGAGAGAGAGATGATGCAGAAGAGGAGAACACACAGAGTGAGAGAGGTGGTGGTTGGATCAGCCTTTCCTCCTCCCTGGTTGAGTGTAGCAGCAGCTTAGACCTGTTTGCGTGCTTATTTTCAACCACATTGCTGCTGTGACCTAACTTAGGCTCCAGCCTCTACAATCCCATTCACCCTCCAAGCCTCCCAGAACCCTCTCTAGCTCCGGCTACGCCTCAATGCTCTCATCATTCGTTTTATTTTGCAAGTACAGTGGGGCAAAAAGGTATTTAGTCAGCCACCAATTGTGCAAGTTCTCCCACTTAAAAAGATGAGAGAGGCCTGTAATTTTCATCATAGGTACACTTCAACTATGAGAGACAAAATGAGTAAAAAAATCCAGAAAATCACATTGTCTGATTTTTAAAGAATTTATTTGCAAATTATGGTGAAAAATAAGTATTTGGTCAATAACAAAAGTTCATCTCAATACTTTGTTATATACCCTTTGTTGGCAATGACAGAGGTCAAATGTTTTCTGTAAGTCTTCACAAGCTTTTCACACACTGTTGCTGGTATTTTGGCCCATTCCTCCATGCAGATCTCCTCTAGAGCAGTGATGTTTTGGGGCTGTCGCTGGGCAACACGGACTTTCAACTCCCTCCACAGATTTTCTATGGGGTTGAGATCTGGAGACTGGCTAGGCCACTCCAGGACCTTGAAATGCTTCTTACGAAGCCACTCCTTCGTTGTCCGGGCGGTGTGTTTGGGATCATTGTCATGCTGAAAGACCCAGCCACGTTTCATCTTCAATGCCCTTGCTGATGGAAGGAGGTTTTCACTCAAAATCTCACGATACATGGCCCCATTCATTCTTTCCTTAACACGGATCAGTCGTCCTGGTCCCCTTGCAGAAAAACAGCCCCAAAGCATGATGTTTCCACCCCCATGCTTCACAGTAGGTATGGTGTTCTTTGGATGCAACTCGGCATTCTTTCTCCTCCAAACACGACGAGTTGAGTTTTTACCAAAAAGTTCTATTTTGGTTTCATCTGACCATATGACATTCTCCCAATCCTCTTCTGGATCATCCAAATGCTCTCTAGCAAACTTCAGACGGGCCTGGACATGTACTGGCTTAAGCAGGGGGACACGTCTGGCACTGCAGGATTTGAGTCCCTGGCGGCGTAGTGTGTTACTGATGGTAGCCTTTGTTACTTTGGTCCCAGCTCTCTGCAGGTCATTCACTAGGTCCCCCCGTGTGGTTCTGGGATTTTTGTTCACCGTTCTTGTGATCATTTTGACCCCACGGGGTGAGATCTTGCGTGGAGCCCCAGATCGAGGGAGATTATCAGTGGTCTTGTATGTCTTCCATTTTCTAATAATTGCTCCCACAGTTGATTTCTTCACACCAGCTGCTTACCTATTGCAGATTCAGTCTTCCCAGCCTGGTGCAGGTCTACAGTTTAGTTTCTGGTGTCCTTTGACAGCTCTTTGGTCTCGGCCATAGTGGAGTTTGGATTGGACTGTTTGAGGTTGTGGACAGGTGTCTTTTATACTGATAACGAGTTCAAACAGGTGCCATTAATACAGGTAACGAGTGGAGGACAGAGGAGCCTCTTGAAGAAGTTACAGGTCTGTGAGAGACACACATCTGGCTTGTTTGTAGGTGACCAAATACTGATTTTACTGAGGAATTTACCAATTAATTCATTAAAATCCTACAATGTGATTTCCTGGATTCTTTCCCCCCATTCTGTCTCTCATAGTTGAAGTGTACCTATGATGAAAATTACAGGCATCTCTCATCTTTTTAAGTGGGAGAACTTGAACAATTGGTGGCTGACTAAATACTTTTTTGCCCCACTGTATATGTGCGCGTGTGCTCGAGAGTGAGAGTCTTAGGAGAAGAAAAGTCTATGCACCCGCTCAAGGGTATTTAAAAGAGACCCCTGCCCTCTCTTTGCGATACTCTGCGGTCTTTAAGGCTGCTGGCTCCGTATTCAATCACCCCAACGACCTCACCTTAACAACAATGACTCCAGTAACCTTCGCCATCCATTCGCCTGTCTCAGAACAAAAGCTGTTTCCATAGGGAGCCATTAGACGGATGTAGCTCTGGGAAAGGAAGAATCCAATACACCAGATGGGCTGCTCTTTATACCAGCTCCAGGGCTGGACTGCAGTCTCACTGAGGCTGTTATTGAGAGGGAGAAATTACGCTAAAACCGTGGAACACATGGAAAATGTTCAGGTCCGCTGCTGGAGTCGATCCAATCATCTGACAATGCAGGTGGATGCTGGTTATTGCCTAAAGCTCAGCAGATATCTGCTACAGGGTGTTTTGCATACATATTATAATAATATTTATTTTACTTAGGTGTGGTATTTCCTGAAGTAAAAACGGTCTAGCAACTGTCAGGAAGACGAGGATTTCTTACATGTTTTGGTGAAGAGGAATTCAGACCTTCAGGCTTTTAAAGGTAGAATACATCTGATTTTCTGAAAAGTAAATACTTCAGAGATATTTGAAGAAGGGGTGCGTGGTACAAAAGTGTCATAGTCATCAGGGGTGTGATAGTGCAATACCTTCTTCACCATGATAAATCATTGGCCTAGTTCTGAAAAATAAAGCTTTTTATTTTTTCAAACGCTCAGTTGGGCTCTGAAAACTTGTCCTTATGCAGTATATCATGTAGCAAACTAAAAAGTTAAACAGAATGTTATGCAAGCTTTGGGGCAGTGTTATGATAACAGAAGGTGGAAACACAAGCAACCTGTTCCACCACCATTAAAAACATATGGTCCGTGAATATGAAGAGGCAACACGCACCCAGGCCAAAACCAGAGTGTGTGGAAAACCAGCACCAGGGGAGCACGGCCCCAAAACCACACCAGTGTCCCTCCAGGCACAGTTTACTGCTGCCACACAATTTACTAAGAGATTAGTGAGAGATGGGAATATATCAGGAGACAGGACAGCCCACCCTGATTTGAAGGCTGTTGAAGAGGACTGCATTTGTCAAGTTCTTTCCACAATCCTCATAAATTCTTCTAACCATCTGGATGAAAGAATGTTCTGTCTCTTCTTGCACCACAGGAAAGATTTCTAACCACCATCTTTGTTCAGGTTAGGAGGAAGAGTGTTTGATTCTGGAAACACCTTAATGACAGTTACATGCTGTCAAATGATTCAAATTTTGTATTTATTTAGCTCGGTGACTGAAATTTAATGCTAATACACAGGAGACACAATTCGGGGCGGGTTGGAAACACATTGAAAAATCAGTGTGTAATGAATTCCCCCTTTTATGACAGCACCATTAGGATGCACTCACCTGAGAGTCTAAGCTGCCAAATTACAGGGGACGAGTCACTTTCCCAATGCCGTGCAGCCACTTAAATGTGAGCTGTTTTCCACATTTTACCCCCAACAGCGCCACGAAATGCTAATTCCCAAGCATGTTGAAAAAGACCTGGATATTCTTTATCATTCTGTCTGTGCTTGATGATAGAACTCTGACCCAAGTGACTACCCACACCTCGGAGGCTGAATAGGGTGCAAGACAGCTCTCAGCTCGAGCCTCCAGTTTACCTCCATTATGTATAAGTTGAGCCGGGCTGAGCTCGGTGGCCAGTCAGTCTTGACTATCAGTTGGAGCCGGGGATGTGTCACCTGTCTCTTCTCGTCCCATATGGTTTCCCCTGACTTAAGTTACAGCTGTAACTGCCGGCTACAGAGCAGATAAGAGCACAGAGAGTGTGTGTGTTTGTGTGTGCCTGTGTGTGTGCGTTCACTTGCAATTTTCAGAATACAGGTGGCTAGAAGATAGGTGTATGCTGTGCCTGCGCGTGTCAAGGTAATATGTGTGTGCTTGTGCTGGTCTCGAGCAGGTATGAGCGTGTTTTCATATATCAGTGTGTATCTGTAAGTGTTTATTCCACACAGTGAACATGCTTATGTCTGTCCCGCAATCCAAAAGTGTGTTTCTCCATGAGTAAAAACGTGTGTGTGTGTGTGTGTGCGCATGTCTATCTATAGTTATGACAGACAATTTTGGTTCAATACCATCATTATGAGGACATTTTGGCTGGTCCTCCCAAATTCAATGAGCTGTTTGAGGGTTTGAGGGTTAGGCATTTAGTTGTGATGCTTAAGGTTAGGGTAAAGGGCTAGGGAATGCATTATATCAATGAGTGGCCTCACAATTATAGAGAGACCTGCGCGTGTGTGTGTGTGTGTGTGTGGTGTGTGTGTGTGTGTGACAGTTTGTCTGCATGCGACAGTTTGTCTCAAAAAGCCGAGCCAGGGGACTGATGGTCTGAGTGTGTGTGTTTCTGTCTCACAGGGGGAACCGGGGGGGGGACAGCTGAGGTGAGAGAGCTGAGGTGTAACACCTTGTTAATGTGACAGACACAGTAAAACAGTCGATAACTTGACAGATACAAGAAGTAGCAGCAGTTTGGTTTGTTAAGATGCTCTCGAGTCCAGTTCCCAACTCACCTCAGTTAGATATGTTCTTGGCACAGATCTCACCAACTACGATTTTAGTCAGGAAGAGTTGTGCTGGTATCTTCAGTATAATGCCATAAGCTCTGATTAGACTTGATTATTAATTCATAAGTGGAACAGATTGTAGTGGGTCACTATTTTTGGACTGATTCATGAAGTGTCTGGAGGGGTTCTTTTAAAATCAAGAATACAAGCCATTTCTTGTAAAAAAAAATTAAAATGTAATTGAATTACATATTTCAAATACTTTGGATTACTTCAATATCATCTCAACATAATGATTTCATGTAAATCTGTGAAATACCTCATTTTAATTTGACCTTGAATTATCCACAGCATTAAGAAGAAACCAGTAAAAAAAAAATAGACAGAATTCAGTTTCATCGAATGCTGTGTTTCACCTTGTTGCCTAACAGTGTATTATCAATTTTTAAAACAACCCTGTTGCGTAGACAGGTTTCCTCCCCATCTATTATACTCAAGGATCCTTGAACAGTTGAGCGGCATGAACTGCAACAATGCTAATGAACACTGATAAGTATGAGGCATTAATGCAAACTTGTTCCAATGTGTAATGTTTTTCAGAGCTCGCTCATTTCGCCGCATTCCACAGTTTAGTCACATGTAAATAGATCGATACGTCCTGACTAAATGACTGTGCTTGCTAATTTAGTCTGGTAAACAGAGGACGATGCAGAGAGATGCTAATGCGGCCGAGCGTACCTGATAGACGTGGTAGGCGTTGGCGGCTCTGCCCTGCAGGAACACAGAGGGAATCCACACGTTGATGAGAGCGCGATGAGCCCTGAGTGACACAAACAACAAACCATCCTCACTGCCGGAGTCATTACCATCACCATCATTACCATTATCATAATCATTATCACTGGCAGAGGCAACATCAACAGCGTGTCGGCACTGGGCTCGGACAGCTACAGCAATTTACAGCTCACTCCGCTAAAACACCTCAAAATCCAATTTGGTCATGAACCGAGAGTAACACGAGAGAATGAATGTCCGAAATCAAACTGTGTCGGATGAGATTTGGTCAGCAGTAAATTTGAGAAAGAATAACAGAACAAATATTTTACATGGATATGCAACTCAAAACTCCGGGGTGAGAGTGAATCTATCTACTGATTCCAGAAATCTCAGCCCGTTTGATTGAAAGTAGAAAACATATCTAGAGAGCTTCATGTGCATTGTTTAGGGCACAAGGAAGTGCAGCGTTGAATTTGGTGCAATTTGGACACGATACATTCAATATTAAACTTTGAACAAACAGGTGAACAGCTCTTGCAGCATCGATGACGCAGATTCAGGGTTCTGTGGACTGAGTCCTGCAGACAGTCTTTACCTGCTGTGGCAAGTCAGGAAAGAAAACTGTAACCAGCATCACCACAGGCCAATTAACAGGTAGATTTAGAAGGTTGGAGAAGGAGGGAGGGGAAGGCAGTGGGGGGGTAGAGAGAAATATTCTTACGTTTCAAAATCTGACAAACTGGGGTCATCTGACGTCTGGCTTAAATCACCTGGAACCTGGAAAATGAGAGTGAAGAGGTCAAGAGAGAAACGAAAGATTGGCATTCATGACAGAAACTGTACGAACACACACACAAACAAACAAATACACACAGTGTCCAGTATGCCAGTCATTTCCCAAACAGGGGTCCTTCAGGAGGTACTTTAGCAGTCAGCAGGGGGAACATGGAGAAACTACATCCAGAGATTACAAAGTGGTGTGATGCTAAACTTTAGCAGATTCACAGTCACATCAACCAGTAAGGTACAAACTAGGATAGGCTGACTGCAAACAGCACACTGCCCTCTGCCCTGTCTGTCTGTAGAAGTCAGTAGAAGTTGAAATAATTGAACGAGCAGTTACAATAGGTAGTTTAGAGTAATAGCTGCAACAAACCATTGAAGTAATTAGCTGAATGGATTGAATGGATTACTTGTTGAAATGGTGAGATAAGAGTAATTCATCTAATTTAGCCAAAGACCAGCAAGTGTAAATTCAAACTGATCTTATTGCCGACAGTTCAACTGAATGAAAACCCCAAAAAACGTTTGGGACCAATGTTGAATTGTGTTGTGTTTGATCCCAGTTGTTGTTGGTGAGAATCCAATGATGTTGTTTATCACTGTTTATCCTTATTTGACACCCCCTGTACGTGTTGTGTTTGTGTGCTTGAGTGAGAGAGTGAGAGAGTGAAGAGAGAGAGAGAGAGAGAGAGAGAGAGAGAGAGAGAGAGAGAGAGAGAGAGAGAGAGAGAGAGAGAGAGAGAATTCACCAAGCCTGTAATTTGTTTCACTTTTTGCAATTGCTTCCCTAGAGGGACCATGTGACCAGGCCCAGATGTGAGCCACCGGGATTTGTGTGTGTTTGTGTGTATGTTTGAGATCGAGAATGTGTGTCCGTCTTCCCTCATCTCTCTTAACCAGAGCTGGCCAGCCAGAGAGACTATCCAAAGGGCAGAGTGATGGAGAGGGGGATGCGGGGGGGGGGGGAGAAGAAAACGGGATAACCTGCATAGAAACCAAATGAGACCGCACATCAATGTATGCGTGTATGCGTGTGTGTGTTTCCAGTCACTCACCGGTCCTCTCAGGTCAATTAGTTCCTGTCTCATCTGGACAATGAGGTGGTCTTTGGCCATTAGGGAACGGTACAGGCGCTCATTAAACTCTATGAGCTCCCCATGCATCTCGGCCACCTGCAGCACACACACACACACAAAGAAACAAACACAAACAAGTTTTAATTTATCATCCTGTAGCACCTTATTATACAAAACATAATTATGTGGGAAAAAAAGGAGACAATAGAAAATCATGTACAGTAAATACATGTTTAGCATTGGCACGTTGAAAAATACAACTCCAGGTTTCCGTTTAACACACAAAAGGCAGCAGCGCTCCAGGTGAGACGTAATGGTTGTTGACAGCAGGACAGATGGGAAACAGTCTGACAGGGATGGGAGATGGAGGGAGAGAGGAGTGAGAGACATAGAGGGAGAGAGAGAGGGAGAGAGAGTGCGAGGGGCTGAAACCAGTTCATATCCTTAACAGCAAAGACTACTGCCAGACTGCTAATCAATTGTCTTCAGGTCTAACTAACCTTGACGTAGTGTTATTCACATCTTTGCATGTGTGTGTGTCTGCAAATATGGGCGAGCTATTCAGTGTGCGTATGTGTGTGAGTTTCCCAGGGCTGTCTGCCTAACCAGGCTGGGCAGGGTGGACAGGTCGCTGTCAGGAGACTGACAGCTGTGACATACACTGTGCTGTATGGAGGACACCTGCTGTCACAGCCGCTTCAGCAGAGCGCCGTCGCCAGATGACAGGTGAGCCGCGGCGGCTCAGGCGCCAACCTTCGTCCATTAACTTGTTCACAGCCCATTTACGAGCAGACACGATGAAAGGCCTCTTATGTACCAACGGCAATAATGATCAAAGTAAACTGGATTTATCAAGTTCACCAAAAAAAGTTGAGTTCATACAAGTAAATATCTAAGATTTAATATTATGACAAAACTAAAGTGAAGAAATGTCAAGCACCAGAGCAGAACACATATGGTTTAATTCAAACCGAGGCTATATTAAAAGCAGCTTTGTATTTTTAACAAAAACAAACTACTTTTATTCAACTGTGCAATGAGACTGTTTCAGCTTCAGAGCTACATCACTGAAAGGAACGCAAGGACCCGGGTGACTATAACAACAGGTTATATTTTAAATTGTTCTTATATGTCTATTATATAACCAGTTCCACTGAGGATGAATCGCTCATTTGCCAAAGAGCCTGAGCCATTTTACCCCTGACTCTTTAATCACCCATTTAAAGAACAGGTTCATTTTTTTAACGCCTATTTTCATTGCTGTTTCTTTGTGGGGAACGGTAAGTCTCAGGCAACCTGAGAAGATTTCAAGATTGTTCCCAGCCAGTGTTTGTTTTCATCAGGATCCATTAATCCCTAAGAAATCTACGCAAATTATGAAAAATTTACTATCTCACAATGTTAAACAGAGTGAAAATTGTTTGCCTAGATCATAATATAAAAAGCTCTTTGTGTTTCCAGAGATGCAGGGGAGGAAATAACACGCAGAAATAAATGTGCAGTTCAAATACAAGAACAAAACAAAACAGATCTCTCCACAGCTCTGTATGTACAGGAGGTAAAATCAACAACCAAAAACTGATTCAAATGTATATGAAAATGTTGTGAAAGTATGAATCTATTATTTAAGGTGGATTCGAGTCACTGCCGGGAGCCAGATGCAGCTCTGTCCGTCAATCCAGCTGTGACACACACTGCTGCCTTCTACAGGTGGTGCTGCTGTGGGATTTCAGGAAGAAAACATTTTAGAATATTTTAGAAAATTTAGGTGGTGCTAAAGTGATTTCAAACCCTCCAGTTGCCATGACAACCCTGTTTTAAAAATACAGAGAGCAATGCTACGGTACAGTACAAGAGTTGTCCCGACCTCTGTGGAGCAGACGGCTTCTGAGTGCAATAATCTTACAAATACTGCTGGGTTCAACAGTGACATTTAAAAAAGATGTGATCGAACATCATTTAGATACACAAATAAATCCTGACAGTAAAAGTTGACATTTAAACACAAATGAGAAACATAAAAAATAGTCTACTGTATGTGAAAAAGAGTGATTTAAGGTGTAATATAAAACAAAAGGCTATATTAACGAGCTGTAGCTCTTCAGGCGAGATACTCAGAGGGAGAGTAAACAGATAATTCTTCATTCTCGCATTAAGTATTCAACAGCACACAGACGAGACCACAGGAGCACAGCTCACATTCCGAATACGGAGGCGTGTTGTGTTTGGCTTCAAATGTGATCAGAAAAATACTAAGATCGTTTGCCAAACTGAATCACTAAGTCAGGTGGAGATGCCAAAATGTTGCTCGTATGGTCAGATGACTCTGCTTACAACTGTCTATATTTAGGAGGAGCACAAGAGAGGTTATAGACTTTCATCTGTGTGATTTTTATCAACACAACCAGAACCAGATTGACCACCCTGAGGTTGTATGCCTCCGCCAACGAGTGCAGTTTCACATTTTTTCCAGACTCAGATAAGGTCACCTTGACCTTTGACCACTGAAATCTTATCATTTAACCTTAGAGTCCAAGCGACAACTTTTCAAAAGTTGAAGAAATTGCCAAAAGGCCAAACACATGTGAGGTCACCATGACCTTGACCAAAATCGAATAAATGAATACGAGTCGAAAGCTGTGTCACAATTCAAAGGCCACATCCTTCGGAGGCTGCATCCAAGCAGGACGACTAGACTGTCCCATTGCTAAGGCTCCTTTAAATGCGGCGGGACAAATGTGTCCTTTCATCCCAGACAAACAGAGGCTTGAACTGGTGGATCCTTCTCAGCCTCTCCCAACTTATCCCAGGATTCATTGCGTGAGGTCATCTTCAAAGCTTATGATTCAGGCTTCATCTCAACCGCACAGCTAACAGTGCACATGTTAAAAAAACAAGGCTAATCAAAACTTCTTTTCATGTCCAAATGCCGCTCTGTTGCTAGGCGACAACAGTAAGCGCAGGACAAGATGTTGGCACTGATCAAGGGTATCTCCTCCAGACCATCTCATTTCAGTTCAGCTTTTGCTACAGTGAAGAGGTTTTACAGAGGATACTACTCGTTTGATTTGTGTATCTGTCCGTCTTTGTTACTCTGCGCTTTAACTGCAGCTGCGATGTTATTAAGTGAATTACAATGTGTGTCTCCTCGGGCTGTTAAATCTCTTCACTGTCGACACAACCTGAGCTCTACGGGCGGTAGATCATCCACGGTAGAAAATCAATGAGGTGCAACAAGTCTGGGAGTTTTGGAAGGGTCCTCTTCAGTCCTTTTGCAGCTGATCAGAGGGATAATCATTTCTATGGAAATAAAGGTTGTTTTGTTTAAAGGAGAATTGCTGTATTTTTCAACCTGGTCCCTAAGTTTATAAATGTGGCAGACTCACATTACTTGGAGTGAGTCACTCAGAGACTGTTTGATGCAGTAAGATGGAGTTGGAAACGTGAGTGAGAGTGAGAGTTTGGGTTATCTTGAGAGAAACTGTTATGGCTGCATCTTACTCTGACGTGGACAATGTCGATAAAGCATTTGACTTTGATGGCTGTCCCTTCTTGTTTGAGTATACGGACAAAAAGCGCCTACAAATTGAAGCTTGAACGAGGAGAGACAGAGGTGTCAAGCAGAGTAGGGACAACGACCTGCTGCAAGATTCTCGTTGAGCGAGACAAGCCTAATTTCTCGAGGTTCTTAGCAAAGATCCAGAAACAATGGGAGCCTTTTATTGGCAAAATAAAGCCCTTTTAGAGGACATTTCATGGACTGTTCCAGTTGCCCCATAGGATTACAATGTAGCCATTTGTGATGTTTTGCGCATCCCGGCGGAGATGATCTACTGGACTGATTCCAAATGTTAATTTACACCCTCACATTTATAAACACAGTGCCCAGGTTGAAAAATACATAAATTGCCCTAATAATGGACAAATATGGTTTTTTTTCAGCTGGGAACAAAGACATCTAACCATTTGGGTTCAGTTGATCCCCAGTCTGGCCACTTCTTGCTTTTTTCATTCTTAACAGACATATCAGTGTGCCCGGTCAATATCGACTGCGACTCTAAACAGCAGATCTAAACGTTGGATATCTCGGGATCAGATATGGCGGCAAAGCAATAAAGTACAGCTGATGGTAATCTTTGAACATAAAACACGAACGGCTCAAGCTCAGAAAACTAATCCCCCAAAACAACCTGACATCTCAATGTGTGTCCTGGAAGAACCCTGATGTTTCAATAAAAAAATGTTTTAAAAAGTGGACACCCAAACACACACTTTCATAGACTTGTTCCGGTCCAACGGGCGTTCATTACTTCCCAGCGTTTCTCCACTTGGGGGACAGGGAGCGGTTACGGCCGAAAAAGCACTCCTGGCTGTCCTCGACACACCAGCCATTCATCATGCATTTATTTAACCGCCACAACTCTTAAATAGGACTTTATAAAAGAGGAAATTCATTTTCAGCGTGAAGAAACCCAATTAATTCTCAGTGAGAGGGAGCTAATCAGTTTGTCATTCTCCGGCAGTGCGTGTGTGTGTGTGTGTGTGTGTGTGTGTGTGTGTGTGTGTGTGTGTGTGTGTGTGTGTGTGTGTACAGTATAGTATGTGTATGTGAGCGCATTGCTTTGTGTGAGAGTGGTTGTCTATATTAAGCACCGGCTCTGTGGCTACGTGCTAGTGTTGCGAATTTGTTTAAATGGTGAAGTTAATGTCCTGTGCCGTTATTAACGCAGGGTCATTTAGATGCACAGCCAGGTTTCAGTGTTCACTCATCAGGCCCGGACCCGACATGCAATGGGCATTATTCAGGTGCATTATCCCACCCTCGAGCTCGACAGAGGGCCACCCAAAGGCTCGCTTCAGGCTTGCAACAGACAGAATAAATCGTAACTGCGGGGACCAGGGTTAATTAATGGCTGCATAAATTCTTTCCACACAACAAAATAAATGATAGAAATAGAGATCAGTCTGGAGAAAAAAGGGGTGACGGCGAGCTGGAGGGCTGCGTCAGAACGAGTTTGGATTGAGTTCTACATGATTTTTCATCAAATATAATGAATATAAAAGGATAACTTGACAAACGATGACATAAATCGAATCCAAACGAACATGGCATTCAAACAAACAAACATTAATGAACAAGCCAGGGGGATGATTTTAATTCCAACCGGATAGCTTAACATGTGAGTCTTCTCCTGACACACACAACTGGAACTTTCTTTCGTCTTGAAAGTGATGGAATGGATTACAATTTATTTCAAGCTTTCAATGCGAAACCATAAAAACATCCCGATGAACCTGACAGCTCAACAAGTCAGCAAAGTATGGAGCGGCTGTTTTCTTGTGCTTTAGGCCACAGCTGAACCGTAGCCTTGATGCCCCGGCTGTGCTGCTCAGCAGGGAGCTCCCAGGGCCATCCTACGATCAAAGCTCAGGACAAAAGTGACCCCGATGTACTGCCAGAGGAGCCGCGCATAGCAAATTCAGCAACTTAGTCAACAAATCGCTGCAGTCTTTTTGCAAACTGGGCATTTATCCCAGCTCGGTACTTGGAAAAAAGAAGTGAATGAAGAGTTTCTTGCAGCTGGTTTATAAATAGGTCAAAACATTATTTTAAGGAGGCACAATATCCTTGACTTGAATGTTAAATGTGCAATATAACTTCAGCCACTAGGAGACTCCCAATCAAAACAACGTTGACCTAGTTTGATGATGTCAGGAAGCAGCTTGGGATCATGGGAGTTGTTGTCTTCACCACCATTGCCGATGAAAATCGTGACTAAGGTGCAAATCATGGTCATGGACAAGATCAGATATTAAAGGTTTATTCACATTAAGCATCAAACGGTAGTGATAATCATGATCCATTATTGGTAACCCATACAAACAGTGGAAGGAGAAAACAGCCGACTGGCTAACTGTGCTTTTCCTTCATCGCACGTCGTTTGACCCGGATGTTACAGCAGAGACAAAAAAAGCTGTGGGTAAAGTGAATATGTCACAATTAAAAGACGACCAAAATGAAACGTCCTGCTACTTTGGATAAAATTGAGGATTTTCCTGGGTTTGAATATTGTTGGAAACATTTTGTATAATGTAAGTACACAAGTCAACAAAATATATAACATAGTCTGATTTGTTTTAAACGTTTAAATGAAGATCTGCTATATATCTTGAAAGGGTGTGACTCTAACCCATCAGTTTTAGGAACTTACAGTTTGAGACCTGTGGTATCGCTATGGAGCAACGTTTGCATATTCACGCACACTTGCACTGCCACTAAATGCAGTTCCCCTGATTGCCAGCTGGTGGTGTTAATGTGAAAAGAAGAAAAAAGCCTGCTAGCTAGTGAACATAGTCTAAACAATGAACAATGAAAGATTTTAAAATGACATTTTGAAATCTTTTATGAGGAAGGAAATGCATTCAACAGATGTTAGAGGGGTCAATGATACAAACTATGTGTTCTACTAATACACAGTCAGAGTACATTACTCCACAAGGTTAATTTGCCAAATCCTAAGTATAATTGCTCAATTGCTTTTCTTATGTAGCCGTACACAGACCGATTAATTGCATTTACTTGAGTTGTCCTGCTGAAGACTGGGTGCTGAAATCACATTTTAAATAAGAGCTGATAAAAGACATCATATTTCCTCTAGTAATAATTTTGTAATACAACAAATTAGTCTGCAGAACAATTTCAAATCAAAGTATAACTCGCACCATGTTTTTTCAGGGTGAACGAGTTCCTCTTAATTTATTTCCCTCTCTGTGGAACTGATATAATTTGTACTGCTCACAGTATTAAACATCTAAACGAATGTGTGCGAGGTCTGAAACTGAACCGTGAAAGTAAGAAAATAACTATGATCTGACCTTGTTAGCACATCCTCTCCCAATCTGATTAATAATGACAAATGCACTGTGCGCTGTGTGCTCTGCAGCCAACATTACCATCTATCTATGTTGGCTACTCTCTAAGTAACAGAGATAAATTGCTATCATTTATTTCATCCAACCCTGCAAAGTGCAACTGTGCAGCTGAAAAAGTAAATTAAACGGTGATGTACTGTGTAAAACAGACAATAAAGTGTCTCTCAGGACCAAAACAACAAATAACAGCACATCTTCTATAGGGTTAATAACACAATTTAAGCTGCAAGCAGCGTTAAACAGGCCCTCGCTCCCGCGTGCATGTCAAGGGTACAGGCAGGATGCTTGTTGACAAGGCTGCGTGCTGTGGCTGTACCATCAGACCCTGAGTAATTGAGTCAGATGTAATTTCTTGCGCGGGTGCATGGCAGCATAATGGATCGCATACCCATGTCAATATCTGTGTCCACTATGTGGCGCGAGAAGGCATGCACTAAAAATGCATTTTGTTCATGTGTACAACATGAAGACCAGACTATGAAAATGTCATGTAGATGGAATAATGGCGTACTTCTTATTGCCAGTACGTGGCGCTATGAATATTGATGTGAAGATTACTTCAGGCCAAGACCGGGCAGATCTGAGCATGTACTGTGAAGTTAAAACAACTTCCTGTGTCATGGCCAAATATTCCAATTGCGACGTCATGCTACTGACACTAAAACAACATGTCTTAAAGATTTGTCATCTCAAGATTGCACACAGTGAATTTAAATTTGAAGGATTTCATTAAAATAAAATACCTTTCACTCACCAAAATGGCCGCCTTCCTCTTGGGTTAAAGCTATGGTCCCTCGAGGCTTTTTTGTGCGTCTGAGAATGCTACATGTACCGAGCTACGAGAATGTAGGTGACATGTGCCATGGGGCTGCTTGGTTGAAATTTTCTAGGTGGCGCTGTCAAGTCATTTTACCACTCCCATGTGCGAAACCCATATTTGTCCCCTTCAAAAACATAATCCAATCCCCAATCCCCTAATTCCTTCAGTTCTAGAGAGAGAAAAAAACAGACGCAGGTCTAATTGGCTAAAATTTGCACATAGTGATGTTATCAATTATTGTCACGTAATCTGACAGATGCTGTATTCATTTGAGGTAATAATCTGATAAGACTGTATATGAGACAGGCAGAGCAGTGATGCAGAGTGTTTGTGATCAGACGCTCTGTCTCTGCTGCAGGGCTGGTTTACTATGATGCAACTGTCTGCACTGGAAGAGTCATTATAGCAAACTGCCGCCCAAGTGATGGTGACCAGCACGCTCCCTCACATACAGTGGGGCAAAAAAGTATTTAGTCAGCCACCAATTGTGCAAGTTCTCCCACTTAAAAAGATGAGAGATGCCTGTAATTTTCATCATAGGTACACTTCAACTATGAGAGACAGAATGGGGGGAAAGAATCCAGGAA
Source organism: Reinhardtius hippoglossoides (assembly GCA_006182925.3). Lineage (NCBI taxonomy): Eukaryota > Metazoa > Chordata > Actinopteri > Pleuronectiformes > Pleuronectidae > Reinhardtius > Reinhardtius hippoglossoides. The sequence continues at coordinate 12,760,340 of CM031690.1, forward strand.
ATCACATTGTAGGATTTTTAATGAATTAATTGGTAAATTCCTCGGTAAAATAAGTATTTGGTCACCTACAAACAAGCCAGATGTGTGTCTCTCACAGACCTGTAACTTCTTCAAGAGGCTCCTCTGTCCTCCACTCGTTACCTGTATTAATGGCACCTGTTTGAACTCGTTATCAGTATAAAAGACACCTGTCCACAACCTCAAACAGTCCCAATCCAAACTCCACTATGGCCGAGACCAAAGAGCTGTCAAAGGACACCAGAAACTAAACTGTAGACCTGCACCAGGCTGGGAAGACTGAATCTGCAATAGGTAAGCAGCTTGGTGTGAAGAAATCAACTGTGGGAGCAATTATTAGAAAATGGAAGACATACAAGACCACTGATAATCTCCCTCGATCTGGGGCTCCACGCAAGATCTCACCCCGTGGGGTCAAAATGATCACAAGAACGGTGAACAAAAATCCCAGAACCACACGGGGGGACCTAGTGAATGACCTGCAGAGAGCTGGGACCAAAGTAACAAAGGCTACCATCAGTAACACACTACGCCGCCAGGGACTCAAATCCTGCAGTGCCAGACGTGTCCCCCTGCTTAAGCCAGTACATGTCCAGGCCCGTCTGAAGTTTGCTAGAGAGCATTTGGATGATCCAGAAGAGGATTGGGAGAATGTCATATGGTCAGATGAAACCAAAATATAACTTTTTGGTAAAAACTCAACTCGTCGTGTTTGGAGGAGAAAGAATGCCGAGTTGCATCCAAAGAACACCATACCTACTGTGAAGCATGGGGGTGGAAACATCATGCTTTGGGGCTGTTTTTCTGCAAGGGGACCAGGACGATTGATCCGTGTAAAGGAAAGAATGAATGGGGCCATGTATCGTGAGATTTTGAGTGAAAACCTCCTTCCATCAGCAAGGGCATTGAAGATGAAACATGGCTTGGTCTTTCAGCATGACAATGATCCCAAACACACCGCCCGGGCAACGAAGGAGTGGCTTCGTAAGAAGCATTTCAAGGTCCTGGAGTGGCCTAGCCAGTCTCCAGATCTCAACCCCATAGAAAATCTGTGGAGGGAGTTGAAAGTCTGTGTTGCCCAGCGACAGCCCCAAAACATCACTGCTCTAGAGGAGATCTGCATGGAGGAATGGGCCAAAATACCAGCAACAGTGTGTGAAAAGCTTGTGAAGACTTACAGTAAACATTTGACCTCTGTCATTGCCAACAAAGGGTATATAACAAAGTATTGAGATGAACTTTTGTTATTGACCAAATACTTATTTTCCACCATAATTTGCAAATAAATTCTTTAAAAATCAGACAATGTGATTTTCTGGATTTTTTTTTTCTCATTTTGTCTCTCATAGTTGAAGTGTACCTATGATGAAAATTACAGGCCTCTCTCATCTTTTTAAGTGGGAGAACTTGCACAATTGGTGGCTGACTAAATACTTTTTTGCCCCACTGTACACACTCTATACACAGTCTTCAAAGACACACACAGTCTCCTCCTTCACGCAACGCTTTGTCATCCTCTCCTCGCCTCGCCTCTCCTCTCCTCTCCTCTCCTCTCCTCTCCTCTCATGTATGATCTAATCTGAGCCACACCAAGCTGAGCTGGCCTAAATACAGAGGCTAAGAAAGCCCTGGCTGAGCTGGAACACCTCTTACCCTCTAAAAAAAAGCGACAGAGAAAGAAACTGAGACCGAGAGAAACTGTGGTACATCTGACACAAACCTAATAACTTTAATTCGACTGGTGTGGAGCCATATGAGGTCAAGAGGAAAGTGAGAATATCAGACCATGTCAGTGTTCACACATACGGACAAGGGTCAAGAAAAGGACAGGGTCAAGGTCAGGGGAGAGCTGATACCAGCACAGAGTCACGTGCACTGGGAACATTCACTCGCCCAATGACCTCTTTCTGCAACTTGAGTATTCAAGCTACTTGGTTTGGTCTGAAATCCAGAATAATTAGAACAATCCAGAATATTGGTTGAATTTTTGACCTTTCACTCTGCGACTGTGATGCATCTTGCTGATTCCTAAGTATACTTGGTGGAAGGATGTAATATGCATTTGGGAAGTAAAAAAATGTACTTTCTTCAACATTGCAAAATAGAGGATTTCTAAATGTTCACTTATTACTCAGACAGGCATATTTAAGGGACTGATATTTACGTATTTATTTTTGGAGCAGATCCAAATAAGAATTTGATCTAAATTAAAATCTGGATTTAGATCATTTAAATGTGGTTTCATAAGGGGACTAGAACATTTCAAGATTTCTTAAAAAATTCACTGAAATGTCCTGGTGCAGATTCTTTTTTCTTTTTTAAATATACTTCCTCATGTGAAACTCTTGCTCGCTTTTCTCTTTTCCAATTCCACAAAAAAAAAATTTGAAATGAAATATCCACTATGATATGTGATCGTGTGCTGTGACGTTACGTAAAAAACAAAAGGCAGATGGTTCTTGGTGTCTGTATGACAGCGGGTAACATTTCCAAGTGAGCAGGACAGCGTGACTCATTCTTCCATCTGTTTTTTTTATTTATGGCACAAGAGAGACCTGGTTCAAAGGTTAATTTAAACATTCTAAACTGGGTGAGACCTCAACTCCAATATGTCCAACACTGGGCTACTCTGTAAATATAAATGCAGCCCGTGCCTCTGACTCACTTCATCACAGCTGCTCCTAAACATGAAGAGACACGGCCGAAAGACGGAGGGGGGGGGGGAGGAAGAAAAAGAGTGTGAGAGCAGATCGATATAGACATCACAAGCTGTGCTGTCCACTCTGAAAGGAGGAGGAAAAGAAAAGATGGAAAGAGAGATAGAGAGAGATGAGTTCAGTAATGTGAGCGTGTGAGAGCGGCAGATGGAGCAAAACAAAAAGACAGGAATGGCAGTTTATAGAAAAAGGCTAAAACTGGCGACTTGGTACAGACGTAGCTGTTTGTCACAGACGCGTCACACGAGCACTTGGATCTCTCACTCCTGGGTTATGTAGTAATATTACTTTGAAAGGCTGCAGCTATGAAAACATTAAAGTACAGTCTGTCAGCTTTAATTTTGGGCTGTTTTCAACACAATGCAGATTAACATTCAGGGAACTAAAACCCTCTCTCTGTGCATGTTCCCCCCAGTCCATGCATGCCAAATGTATTTGGACAGATTAAGATTAGTTTACATTCAAAAAGTTACTTTCACTGTGAGGAGCCAAAATGTTAATATACACTGGCAGGAGCAGTGTGGAGACTGGGGATTAAATGGCAGCTGGTAGTTATGGATTATCGCAGCACATATATATACAAGTGAAAGACTGGAGTCAGAGTGATAGTCGACATTAAAAGACTTAAGAAGTTGGTGTCTTATTGAGTCTTTCTGAAGTAGCACATGTTTAATTATGAGCTTCAGTTACAAGGTGCTTTACAAGTTAAAATGAAATGTGAGGGCCAAAAAAGTAAGCAGTTAAAAACCCCAAAAAAGAATTGAAAAGCTAGATAAACAAAGATAAGCAAGATAGAATAAAACTTTATAAAGTGATTTAAAAACAGATGGTTTGATAAGAACTAGGAGAATCCGCACCTATAAAAATGTACCTATAAGAAAGATTTAAAAGAGTTTGTCAGATGGGTCTCCGCCAAGCGACTGCTGTTTATATTGGATTTTGGTTTCACATTGCACCATGGTTCAGTTTGATCCAGACAGAGACGACCTCTTTTGTTCCGACTGAATTATGATCCGTTGGTCCGAACCCTGGTCCGAGGCATCTTCCACACCTGTTAAATCCCATTACACTTCTTTTTTAACAGACCTTCACTCCCACTGCAGAGCTTCAATAGCAAGACTCTGACTGTATTTTACCACTGAGCTCGATGAGCTGTATGATTGTAACATACATGTATATCTGCTCCGTAGCTGGAACATTAAGTTTTAATACTGGTTTAATGATCCCACTTTCTTCAGTGTCTTCAATGATTCATCCCAATAAGAATCAAATACTCACAAATTGTAATTGAAATCATTAATGCAAGCAGCTTTTAAACCTGAAGCTATTAATCAGCCCCCTAGTCTGGAAGGGTATTCTCACACGGAGGCAAAAAAAAAAAAAGCAAAAGATATTTTGTGTAAAGGAGAATTTAATAAGGCAGAGGAAGGCGTTTGTACTCGCAAACACTTCAAAGAAGATTCACCTGCATTATTCTGAGAAGAATACCATGCATTATGCAGTGTTTTGACTTTCCGAGGGTCACATTCACGTGCATTACACAGCAAAGACAACGGGCATCGTAAACGCACATCGGTTCATATTTCCCTAGCTATTACTGCGTCTTCCCTCTGAACAGCGGAGACTCTGAGTCGGTGGCTTGTAATTGTTGTACTTGTTCTTGATGTTGTTTATGGTTAATTAATGAGCTTGCGGATCAAAGGGAGAATCCCTGATCCCACAGGAAGTTTCAACCCATATTCCGTCTCTATCCTCTTCTCCCTATTCGTATCAATACCACACAGCAGGGATGTAAAAATAATAATAATAATACAGAACGGGAAAACAAAAAAACAAACCAAAAATATGTCTAACTGTAAATGCGTACTCACAAGACTTCTGATGTAGTTCGGGTTTGTTTGTTTATTGGATGTGAGGTTAGGATGATGCAGCCTGTGAGCTGCAGACGAGTTTGTCCACAGCGGAGGAGGATGTAACGAGGCCTCCATCTGAAGCACAGATACCTCCCATCCAAACCTGAAGTGCATTAACGACTGAGGCCCCCTCTAATGATTTCAATTGGCAGGTGCCTTCAGTGAGAGTATATGGTTCTAAAGGTCAGACATGCAGCAACATCCATGCAGGAGTAACAGCCGCTTGCATTACATTTAAGTCTGGATGATCTGTGATCTACTTTTCAAACGAATCAGAGATTTTATGACATTTACACTACTCTAATAATGAGGATCAATCATGAAACAACAAGATGGCCGTGCTGATTGGCCAAATCATATCACCCGAACAGCACAACTCTATTCCAGACAATCAGCAACAGGGATATTCATGCCTGGAAACAGCATTTTCCATGGGAACGGTCATAATCAGTGCTTGCAAACAGTACAGGCCATTTCTCAGTTGAGTTGGTTCAGTGGTCACATGACCTGAGTATGGAATTGTTGTATGAAACATTATAAAAAGTGGTTAAATGTGAAGTTATATTCTGATAGTTATATCTAGTCAGACATACAGAATTCTCCTGGGGCCACCTTTTCTATTAATTCCACTTTGGCTTGTAAAGTAGCATTCAGCCCACTTGTAGGCCACATTAACAGGTTCTTAAATAGAGAGGAGTCCTTGAACGTCTCTTTGAGATTACAGGTGAGTTTGAAAATCTAAAGAGCCTGAGGAGGGGGCGGTCTTTCCCCTTAAATCCACTTCATCTAAAACAACGGGGGCTCTTTCTCTACAACTGCCTTCTCCATCATTTTCATCTCACTCAGAATCCACTGATTCATTTATCTCAAGAGTTAATTCTACGTACGACAAATGGACGACGACAATATCCTGACATCATTCGACCATAGGAACGAAGGACAGCTCAATATTCGACTATAATTCTATAAAAGAAATACCACGTGACACAAAAATTACTTTAGTTTCTACATGGACTTAAAATGTCAAGGGGCCGTTGGGTATTGTGTCCCTTCAGCCTGACACCAGCAGCCTGTGAGCGCTACCTGCCCACCCTCTCCTCGTCACTAAGGCCTCACCGATCAATGCCATGCAGCTTCGCCGTTTCTTAGAAACCTCTGCGGACACGTTAACTGTGTTATGTAATTTGTTTTTATTGCTCACGCACACAATGAAAAGCAACAATGCAATAAAGATGTAAATTGAAAAGCGTATGTGTCTATGCCCTGGAGTTGTAGTAGTTTCAATTCCTTACCTCTGTGATTTTATTTCTCTCTTTGCATCCATCTGCCTTTCACTAGATTCATCATTTCATTGCCTTTTCTTTCGTTTCTGACCGGCATCGCTCCAATGGGATTATGCCGTTAGTGCCCCACCCACTTAAATCTAGCATCTATGCAGATTTGTGGGAGAAACCCTGACTCATCCATACAGGAATTTACCCAACACACACAACCCGTACCACCTTGTCTCTGCCACGGCTGAGAAGATAAGGAGAAATAAATAGATAAATAAATAAAAGGAGTGAGGGGAGAGGGTAAGAAGCACGAAGAGGAGAGTAAGAGGGCGGCAGTGGAACATCCAGGAATTATCAAAGTGTAAAAATAAAACACTTCCTCCACAAGTCACTGTGTATCAGTTCATGGTTTTCATCAGTTTGGTTGAGTAACAGTACAAAGGTGGAAAAAACCTTAAATAAGAGATAATAGAAAATATACACATATAACCGATACACTTTACCCAGTAAACCCTATGTCCCCTTTCTAAATCGCATGACCTACGTGTCATTAAACTGGTGGATGAGACCTGCAGGAGACCGAAATACAAACCAAACAAAAAACCAACACACAAACACGGGAAGAATTAAAGGACGTCACAAAGTTGGCTATAAAAGATCCATTTTACACCTGACAGTACCAAGCTTTCATGTCTTTTTTACATTGTTTACATTTGATCTGGATAGTTTTGGTTCCACATTGCAATTTAGGAAAGAAGACTTTTGTATTTCACACGTACGTCCTGTAGTCAGAACCTTTGTAGGCTGCTTCTACCTTTACTTGACATTGATTGGTTTGTAAACAGAAGCGCGTCTGATATCGGAGTGTTGACAATCCAGTGAGTAGTAGTGTTTACATTTGAACCAGTTCATTTTGGTGATTTTGTTGCCAATGCAATATAATAACACCTCAAGAGTTGGGTGAAAACCAAAACAGAGCATGTAAAGAAAGTGAGTATTTCACTTGAATTTAGCAAGAGGACAGAAACACAAATGAATGCTGGTGAAAACAATTTTGTTTCAAGAACAACTTGATGCTTTGTTTAAACAAGTCCAGTGCACATTGCAAACCTTCCTGTTTGGACTGGGCTGTGATGATGCTGGTTGCAGTTTCCTTACTAAAACTTTTAAAGTAATTGAGCTGCTGCAGATTTCACAGAATCCTAAAGCTACACCTCCACTGCTGCACAAAGAATCAGTTGATGCCATTGTCGTTATGGACAATTCCTTCCTCGGGATCCTCAACAATACACACGCCAAATGTGAAGGCGATAAGATAAGTGGTTCTTGAGATATATGAGTCACAGACAAACAGACAGAGAAAGATGTTGGTGTGTTTTCAGTTGATTCTACTTCCCACAAGTGGCCAGAACATCAGCTATGGGTATTTTATAACCTGATAATCATTGGATGTCAATGAAAGGGAAAAAGATATGGCCCGTGGATTCTCTTTTTTTCAATCCAAATCAGTACAATTACAGCTTTTATGAATTTCTATGCCTCATCAGTATCTAAAGCATGATATTTGATGGCCTGAATGCTGTAATCAGTAGTTTCAGTGGAACCAGTGATATAGGGCTACATTCAGTGAAAGGCTGTGGCTGCACAGTGTCCTGCAAGGCACAAAACTAGTCACCTGCAGAGCTGCACTGTGGCTTTACAGAGAGGACACGGGAGGGGCAGTTGTGTTTGAAACCCCAAAAAAGTCAGAGGCCACACAACACAAGTTCAGGGTGTGACAGTAGCCAGTGGGAGAATCTCTGTGCACAGTTCAGAACGTGACAGGACAGATGAACAAACAAGGATGCGGCAGGAAAAGAGCATCAAGCCATTTGAGACTTGGTTCAAACATAAACAATGTCAAAGTCGATAAAATGCATTAGCATCATTAAATTAAAACTGATGGGGGTCACAAACACTGGCGTATTTCCCAGGTTAATGAAGGCTGAGCCACTGGCCAATATTTATTTGTGTCTGGCAGGCCTGTATGTATCCAACAAGGCTTTAATGTGACATTTTCAAAAATCAATAACTTGTTGGGTCAGATTTTCTCTCGGCTGCTGGAGCGAGGCGGCTGAGTCAGGAGCTGCTCATGTATATCACACGATTTCTAAATCCTCATATCGGGATAAGGAGAATGAACACACACACACACACACACACACACACACACACACACACACACACACACACACACACACACACACACACACACACACACACACACACACACACACACACACACACACACACACACACACACACACGACAATCAAACGGTTAGGAAAATAATGGTAATGGGCATGAATTACAGATAAATTACTTTACACACACCGACAATATTATTATTATTATATATAAAAAGCTGCACTTTTTTCTCACTTCTATGAAAACAGACTGGTGGTGAACAACAGGGGTCGATCCAGGGGTGCACTGGTCCCTGCTGGAATCTGATTGGCCCGTGAAGTTTCCCTGTTCTGTCAGTAGTCTTTAAAAACAAACTAACAATACTAACATTATATATGAGAGTTTGTTAACGTTAATATAAAAGAAGATTTTGATAAGCTTGCTTGAACAAGGAACAATTTTCAAAATATATTGGATGATGTGTGGATAATGTTTGAAGCAAAGCTATAGAGCTAACAGTAAACCAGGAATGAATTCAGTGTGCACCTTACTCAATCAGATATGGTGCATGGATCATGGATATATAATTGTCCCCTTAATGGCCCCCAATTTAGAAAAATCCTAGATCCGCCAGTGGTGAGCAATAATGAGAACATCCTGCATGTCTCGTTTGCTGCACGTCTTTTCTTTTCTCTCTTCCAGCTGCAACCACTTTAACATTTTACAACATTTCTGCCAACTGGACGACTTGTTTTATATCAGGGACAAAGAAAAAACACCTGTGTTCTATATGACAGGCTGATTTAAACAAAGCCATCGCGGCCTGGCAGGCTGGCCCGGGACCGGAAGAGAGCCTGCAGCGCGATTGTGTCCCCCTGCCATCCTCCAGGCTCACTGTGAAAGCCCGCTCGAGACTGACAGCCAGGCAAATGAACAAATAAATAAGTAAACACCATTTAAAATGCATCGCACGTACACATGCATAAATAAGTGAAAGCATAGGTTGGCCGAACACAGGCAGAATTTTTTCTTATAAAAGAAATATAAAACCATGCTTTAATAATTCATGCCGAGGCCCCCCCACACCTCGCTACACATTAGAATAAACACAAGGTGCCTTTATTTTGCTCCACCGCTGTAACTCTCTCTGGGAGCGCCGCTGCCTCATTGGTCAGTCTAATAGGAATCTGGACAGCGCTCCCATCATCACTCATGCAGCTGGGAACAATAGGCCTGATGTCCAATTATTAGAGCGCTTCACCATGCACTGCAATCACTGTATTTGAGAAGAGCCTGCACTGGCAACAATAGAACCGGAGCTTAAATCACTGCAACTGAAGAGTACAATTCTCTGCTTTATTCAGATTAAGTGGATCGGTGAGAATTTCATATTCCTTGCAAAGGCTGAAAAACTCAATCTTATTATTCTTTCTTTAACTTTGCTTGTTAATGTAACAAATGTACTAAACGCAAAGTTCCAGGCAACATTAGGAAATCATTAGCACATAGAAATTCAATCACTGTCAACAAACACGACTATTGGCCCCTACACTGGTTTTGGTTTTGTTTGGCAGCAGGTTGGACATGAACAGATACTTTATGAACTGCCTTGTTCTTCTAGAGAAGATATTTGAGGTTGTGCCACTGACAGATGACAGAGAAATGTTTCTTTTATCTTTTTCTGTAAAACAAACAAGACAAACCTGAATAGACTAAAGAGCAACGTGACTTGTGTGGTTGAAATTTAGAAAATGTTGTATTCATTTTTGTCACACTGATTTTCTTAAAAAAGACGGATTGAAGGCTAAAGTAAAAATGAAAAAAATACACTTGTGCTTCCTTGTTGAGAGATACATGAAAAAACTGATACTATTATTGTGTCTGTACTGTGGTGAGACTACGAAGTGAAAGCAAGAAGCCGCTTGTTTAATTACTACATAGAGTGTATATAAAGATGGACGACATAACAGCTCCATAAAGGGAAGCCAAAGTGTTTCAATCACCCCCTAGTGGCTGGCTGCAGTGTAGATCCTCCATCTAACGAACGAAAAAGTCAAAGATGGTTTCTGTCGTGTCAGTGGAACCTCAATACCCCGGTTAAATCCCCCACTACTACTGCACAGACTCCGACATGCACAAGATGGCAGCTTTCGTATCAGAGATATTTTGGCCTCATTTCTTGATAGACGTGTCGTCGATCTTTATATAGAATCTATTCTTTATTTCATATAAAAACTCAAAAGTAGAAGTCACAATTAATGAAAATCTAAATAATAATACTCCCCATTATGTTGGAACTGTTCCTTTAAGTGCTTTGGTTTGTGCACGCAGCAGGAGCAAAGGCCACTGGTATATGAGACAAGTTGTGGAACACACAACTGTGGGTTAGGTATCAGAACTAATTCACAGTGAGGAACAAAGAGAAAGACGGCACTCACCTCTATGAGTTTGCGTTCATAGCTGGCAGCCAGCTCCTCGATGTCACCCATGGACTTATTCTGTGGCACAGGGGTCTGCTCCTCGCTTGACGGTAATATAGACAGGGCTGAACCAGAAGGAGAGAGAGAGCACACAGTTACATTTAGACCTACAGCGTAACAGCAACCACCCACTTTTAGAACAGCTCTAATTCCAGGAAAAACATTTCCCATTCATTTTCTCCACAGAGGTTTCAGAAAATCTTCATAAAAAAATAATTGGAAAACAAAAAAAAAGGCAAAGGTACAAGACTGTGTACATAATTATTTGAAGAGTCTCGTATCCCATAATCCCCTTTCCAACGACTGTCAAAGCTTCTTCTCCAAACTGTATTTTGCATGTAGTATAGATACAATAACAGGTCACAAGCACATGCTGTGCAGACAACTATAGACAGTGGGTTTGTGTAAGTCATGCATTGTGTTATCTTGTGTGTCGAGTTGTGACACCTGCAGCTGTTTGATGCTTTTGTTTTTCGCAGCGAGAGAAAAATACACAGGGAGCAGCAGATCTATAATACTAATATACACATTACCAGCCGGGAAAGAGCCATAAATCCCCATTTTATTAAATCAATGTCAACACACTGAAGTGGACACGAGTCGTGCGCGTCATAAAAAACATATAGCCACGAAGGGAAGGCGCACAAAGTCGCTGAAAGACACACATTAGCACACAAATCCTCCAGGACGCACACTTCCTTGTAACGTACAATATAAAACGCTGTAGCGCTCACATTTTTCTTTCTGAGAAAACTTCTTTCCGTTCTGTCAAGATGATAAACTCTTCCCTCACCGTCGCCTCTTCTACTCTGACTTTGTGTTGAGACAAAGTTTATTGTTTCTTTGCAGCGCTGTAGCTCACTAATCAGCTGAAGTCATGATGACGGAGCCTAAAGCACCGCTTCTGAGCCCGTGAACATCAACTAATCTGGTTCCAACTTTTTTTTTAAACTGCAAAACTAGGAAAGTGGAAGTTCTTCTGCTGCCACCACCACACACAGCTAGCACCTAGAGTCTAGGTATAGCCCGGTTCGCACTAGCAATGTCGGGCCGTTTTTGTCGGCCTCAATTGGCAACACACAATTTTTCTTCGCCGTGTTAGATAAATTCAGCCCACTCGTATTATTCGTGACGTCACGCTCCGCTTGGCCATCATTGGCTGCAGCTGATCACGCCACATTGCGTGATCAGGAACTTGGTGCGCTCAGTAGTCGACTTGTGATTGTACGTCATTTGTGATTTTCTTTTAATCTTTCAATCCCTTCATACCAACAATGTCGAGCAAAAAAAGAAAGTGGTTGGACGAATACGTACAATATGGATTCACGTGTATAAAGGAATGTGATGGGAGTCAGCGTCCTCAATGCATGATTTGCAATGCCAAGTTGAGCAATTCTAGTCTAGCACCGGCAAAACTAAAGGAACACTTCCTAAAGCTGCATGGAGATGGGAAATACAAGAACACAACGCTCGCTGAATTCAAGGTGAAGAGAGCCGATTCGTTGATGAAAAAGGCTACTCTGAGTTGTTTCCGATTGCTGCTGAAATGATAATGTTAATAGTTACCCAAATTCCTCTTTCAAATGACACTATCAGCAGCAGAATAGACGACATGAGCGATGACATCTTGGCTCAAGTAGTTGCAGATCTGATTTCAAGCCCAGCAAAATTCGGCCTCCAACTCGACGAGACCACCGACGTTTCCAATCTAAGCCAGCTTGTTGTATTCATGCGCTATATGAAAGACGACGTGATAAAGGAAGATTTTTTATTTTGTAAGCCTCTTACAACAACAACCAAGGCAGTCGATGTGAAGAAACTCATGGATGACTTCTTCAGAGACAACGATCTTTCGTGGAATATGGTTTCTGCAGTTTGTTTGGACGGAGCTCCAGCCATGCTGGGACAACACTCTGGTTTTGGAGCGCTGGTGAAATCCGATGCAACCACCATCATTGTTACGCAGTGTGTTCTGCACAGGCATGCGTTGGCAACAAAACCTTGCCTCCAAAACTGTCAGAAGTATTAAAAATTGTAGTTGAATGTGTGAACTATGTGCGAAATAGTGCTATGAAAGCCGCATCTTCAAAGAGCTGTGTAAGGAAACGGGCTCTGAATTCGAGGTACTTCTGTACCATTCTAACGTTCGGTGGTTATCCCGGGGAAAGGTGCTGAATCGTGTTTTTGCCATGCGTGTGGAATTAGCCCTGTTTTTGCGAGAGTACCAACATTGTCACACAGATTGCTTCGAAAATTCTGAGTTCATTCTCATTTTGGCGTACATGGCCGATATTTTCGATGCTCTCAATCATCTCAATCGACAGATGCAGGGCGGTGGAGTCAACATCATCGAAGCGGAAGAAAACCTGAAGGTGTTTTTAAAAAAGCTACCTTTATGGAAACGACGAACAGAGAATGATAACTTCGCAAACTTTCCCCTGCTGGACGACTGTGTAAGTAAGATCGAAGACGTGTCTGGAATTGGAGACATTTCTGTACCTGGGGAGCTGAAGCAAGCAATTGCCATGCACTTAGATGAGCTCGCAAAGTCTCTCGACGGATACTTCCCCACCAGAGAGTCATATTCAGCACGGGTGAGACAGCCGTTCACGTTTAGTGTTGCGACAGCAGATGTCAACGATGAATACCTCGAGGAAATCATTGAACTTCAGCAGAGCCAGCTTCAACAGCAACTCTTCAGAACAACAACGCTCTCAACGTTTTGGTGTCACCAAATCGTACCATACCCTCTCATTGCTAAGAAAGCCCTTGAGATACTCACACCGTTTGTTACAACGTATCTTTGCGAGCAATCTCTAAGAAAAGGAACAGACCTTGTTGCGAAAATGATATGAGAGTGGCACTTGCCAAGGTGAAGCCCCGCATTTCTGAACTTGTATCTGAAAGGCAACAGCAAAAGTCACATTGATTTGCAGTAAATATTCATTGAGTTATGTTTTTGTGTGAAATTCATGTTTTGTTGGTTTTGTTCTTTGAACACAGTGATTTTGTGTGCAACTGATGCCTGGTTCATTTTGTGCACTAATAAAATATATACCTATGTTTTGAAGAAATCATATTTTATTTTTCCAATTACGAAGGTTTCGGTGAATGCACTGATGAAGCTTGCAGGGTTCAGTACCTCCAATAAGGTTAAGAACCACTGACCTAGACAAACACACTGAGGCAAGGAGGAGGAAGAGAGACGGACAGAGGGGAGTGATATGAGCAGAGGAAGAGAAATTCAGCATGTCCGTCCGCAGCGCAGAGGTCAAATAAACTTGTGGTGATGGCTCATTGGGCAGAAGTTAAAGACAATATAGCGATGGGCTGAGAGGAGATAAAGGGTGAAGCCTGAGCAAGTGTCTGCATGTCGAGACAGAGCGAGGCGAGGCTCCCTGTGTTTCCACACAGACAGCACCGTAGGAGGAAGAGCGACTGTGAATCACAGGTACACAAAGAAGAGCTCTTACAGAGCAGCATGGCACCCAGCTGCTTTGATGCTTTACTCTAAGGTAACACTTGATGGGAGGATGGGGGAAATCAGAGAAGCAAATAATAATGATAATGCACATTTGCAACAAACTTTCCATTAGCTCAGTGGAAATCATCATCGCGTTTGAGGGTGAGAGGAGATTTGTTAGAGGAGACACTCATGCAGTGAGAGGGAAAGGAGGACTGAAAGGATGCGTTCACACCAACCGGGATGTGAATTTTTCACACCAGTACAAAGTCAATGCAAAGACGGAAACAGGCTCGAATTTCGATGTTCATGCGAAACGCAGGAAGCAAACATAAATAATCCTCAGGCCAAACTTGAGCAGGTAACATGACAACATCAACATATAGTGTCAACATGTGGATTGTATAGGAGCTTTTAAAGACTCTTATGAAAAACATGTTTTAAAAGCTGTTTTCAGACTTTACCTTTCACATATGAAGAATGCAGCAGGAGATTGTCAGAGCCATATGGGTTCGCAACAACAAAAAAACACCTGGAAGATTCACGTGAGCGGTAGAGCCTGCAGTAGGCAAACCTGAACCTTAACCTGATCTTAAAAATGTCTTCCCCATTCACGTACTGGGGACTTCCTTTTTATCCCTACAAGGAGGAAAAGCCCCATAATGTGACTGTGGAAACATATTGAGGTCCCAACAACATGAGTAATACCTGGAGCGCACATAAACAAACCAGACCATGCACACGTATATAAAATTGTCTGTACGAATGCATGCACACACACACACACACACAGCTGCTGGGGAGTGATGCTCAGTTAGTTTTGTTATTACAGACCAGCTGTTTGTACAATTTCCTCGAGCCAGGAACATCTGTGTCTCCGCCACCGAACCCATCCCCCACCGCCGCCCCGTTCGCCCACACACCCGGTGCACGCTGCATTATTAAGAGCCGATCAATGTGACAGCCAACACAAATCCAACTTCGGGGGGGGGGGACAAACTCAGAGGTGAGGAAAATTGGTATCACAAGAGCAAACATCAGCCATCCTCTGTGTTTGTGTGTGTGTCTTTATGCCATTGTTCCCATTTCTGTGTGTGTCTCTAACTTTCATATATATATATATATATATATATATATACACTACCGTTCAAAGGTTTGGGGTCACCCAGACAATTTCGTGTTTTCCATGAAAACTCACTTTTATTTATCAAATGAGTTGCAAAATGAATAGAAAATATAGTCAAGACATTGACAAGGTTAGAAATAATGATTTTTATTTGAAATATTAATTTTGTTCTTCAAACTTTGCTTTCGTCAAAGAATGCTCCATTTGCAGCAATTACAGCATTGCAGACCTTTGGCATTCTAGCTGTTAATTTGTTGAGGTAATCTGTAGAAATGTCACCCCACGCTTCCTGAAGCACCTCCCACAAGTTGGATTGGCTTGATGGGCACTTCTTGCGTACCATACGGTCCAGCTGCTCCCACAACAGCTCAATGGGGTTGAGATCTGGTGACTGCGCTGACCACTCCATTACAGACAGCATACCAGCTGCCTGCTTCTTCCCTAAATAGTTCTTGCATAATTTGGAGGTGTGCTTTGGGTCATTGTCCTGTTGTAGGAGGAAATTGGCTCCAATCAAGCGCTGTCCACAGGGTATGGCATGGCGTTGCAAAATGGAGTGATAGCCTTCCTTATTTAAAATCCCTTTTACCTTGTACAAATCTCCCACTTTACCAGCACCAAAGCAGCCCCAGACCATCACACTACCTCCACCATGCTCGACAGATGGCGTCAGGCACTCTTCCAGCATCTTTTCACCTGTTCTGCGTCTCACAAATGTTCTTCTGTGTGATCCAAACACCTCAAACTTTGATTCGTCTGTTCATAACACTTTTTTCCAATCTTCCTCTGTCCAATGTCTGTGTTCTTTTGCCCATATCAATCTTTTCTTTTTATTGGCCAGTCTCAGATATGGCTTTTTCTTTGCCACTCTGCCTAGAAGGCCAGCATCCCGGAGTCGCCTCTTCACTGTAGACGTTGACACTGGCGTTTTGCGGGTACCATTTAAAGAAGCTGCCAGTTGAGGACCTGTGAGGCGTCTATTTCTCAAACTAGAGACTCTAATATACTTGTCTTCTTGCTGAGTTGTGCACCGGGGCCTCCCACTTCTCTTTCTACTCTGGTTAGAGCCTGTTTGTGCTGTTCTCTGAAGGGAGTAGTACACACCGTTGTAGGAAATTTTCAGTTTCTTCGCAATTTCTCGCATGGAATAGCCTTCATTTCTAAGAACAAGAATAGACTGGCAAGTTTCACATGAAAGTTCTCTTTTTCTGGCCATTTTGAGAGTATAATCGAACCCACAAATGTGATGCTCCAGATACTCAACTAGCTCAAAGGAAGGCCAGTTTTATAGCTTCTCTCACCAGCAAAACAGTTTTCAGCTGTGCTAACATAAGGGTTTTCAAGGGTTTTCTAATCATCCATTAGTCTTCTAAGGCGATTAGCAAACACAATGTACCATTAGAACACTGGAGTGATAGTTGCTGGAAATGGGCCTCTATACACCTATGTAGATATTTCATTAAAAACCAGACGTTTCCACCTAGAATAGTCATTTACCACATTAACAATGTATAGAGTGTATTTCTGATTAATTTAATGTTATCTTCATTGAAAAAATCAGTGCTTTTCTTTGAAAAATAAGGAAATTTCTAAGTGACCACAAACTTTTGAACGGTAGTGTATATATATATATATATATATATATATATATATTGTGTGTGTGTTTGTGTGTTCATGTGTGTCTACAGGTTGCTGATGGAAGTGTAAAGTATAGTACATTGCTATTGATGGGCTGAAGATAAGCTTAGGGATTGTTGTGGCAGGAGCCAGGATCATGCGTTTTCTCTTTTTCTATGTGCTTTAGTGCATGTGTGTGCATGTGCTATATAGAAAGCCTCATCAGTGTGGAGGTATATATATATATATACATATATACATATATACATACATACATACATACATATATATATACATATACATATACACATACATATACATATATACATATATATGTGGACTAGTGGCAGAAAATAACGGACATCAGACTGGAAGGTCGCTGGTTCGAGGCCACGGACTGACAAAAACATACCTGGATATGGACAACACCTGGATCTGTTCAAGTCCAAAAGGACTCTCCCTACCCCACTGTCTAAGTGCCCCTGAGCAAGGCACCTTACTCCCCCAACATCTGCTCCCCGGGCGCCGTCCATGGCTGCCCACTGCTCTGTGTGTTCACTGTGTGTGTTGTGCCCTACTGTGTTCACACGGATGGGTCAAAAGCAGAGGACAAATTTCCCCCATTTGCATGTAGTGTGTGCATGTGTGTGGGACCAATAAAGGTATCTTGATTCTATATATATATATATGACCCACTTTATGTATGACATATCCAACAGCTGCAGAAAGATTTGCAGGTCATTTCATAAAACTGTTTATCGGAGTGTGCTAATGTGTGTGCATGTATATATGTGTGTGTATGTCCCATTCCCAGAAGTGAGCATCCCTGTGGTTTTCACCAGAGCGTGTGTGCACCTCTAGAGACGTCTGTCTTATGATCTCAGTGTGCGATATAATGAGCCAGGTTAGTGAGGTAGTCTCCCGAGAGAGACACACACACACACACACACACACACACACACACACACACTTACTTCAGCCGAGCATCATTCAGGACAATAGTGCAGTGAAGCTTTAGTTCTGCTTTAGTTGCTGTGATGTTTCATGATTTCACTTGGTGATGTTGTTAAACTGTTTTTGGACACAAAACCAGTCCATGTTTGACTGGGAACACGCTGGGGACAGATGGCACAGTTTGTTGAACAACTGAGACAAATAGTCTGTTATCCATGACTATTTTTGAGTTTACAAAATTTGTCTTGTGCTTTGTGATGTTTGTGTCATGCAAACTTCTTTCTATTGGTATTATTGAATATTCTTCCATTTCGAGTGAGACTAAAAACATTTTGAACATATATAATTAGTACATTTCCTTTAGATAATTTATTTTTTATGTTGCAAACAGCATGTCACTGTAACATCAGACGGAGAGTCACCATTTGTGTGATAGGTCAGAGACATTTTCCGGAGGGGCTGCATGTGAGAACGCAAATGTCAGCTGCTCTGGACATTTGCTAGAGTTCATGACTGAAACCAGCTTAATAAGATATAGATCTTCAACAGTTGTTTAAATTTTCTGTGATTTTTCCATGTTTTGCCTCATGAATGAAAATCTACAAATTCTTCACCATGGAGCAGATGGACATCACTGCTCGCCACAGAACAAACTGCTGTCTGAAGCAGAGTCTCTGCCGTTTTTCTGGCCTTGGGGTGTTGAGGGCAAGCTGCTGAAAACTGTCCACAATCTGCAGGTCAGGAGTTCAAGAGAAAAATTCACACCAGAACCAGAATGGCACAGGGTGAAAAAAATGAACACGCTGACACACTTCCTCGCTCTGGTGGCCTGCTGTTGCTGCCAGCTGGAATGTCAGGTTTAGAAACGAGAGGTGACAGCCTAATTGAGTTTGACCTTATTAAGAGCGTTAACAATAGCGGCGGGTTCATATTCAACCGACTCTGTAACACGCTCAAGAAAAGCAGATGGGGTGACATGAGCCTTCAATTAATGTACCACCGGGTAGTTTTTATACCTTAAAATAACAGCTTTAAAATCATTTTGATGGTATACAAACTTATAATAGGGAGAATGGCATGTCTGTCATTGCCACAGCGCCCCCTGGAGGCATGGAAGAGAACCATGTCCCTCTGGTGTACCGTGCTGGAACATTACTACCTGCTTTACAGCCTTCCTCACACATCAACAAGCGAGCGAGCAGCTAGCTATAAGAGACAACTAGCTCGTCGTTCTCAGTGTGGACGTCATGGCAGAGCGCAAACCAAAGAGGACGTTGTCAGAGGAAAAGAAGAAGAGGAAAAGAGAAAGTGACCGAGTAAGAAACCGAACAAGAAGGAATATTGGAGCGTATTTCACTTGATGGCAGGAGCCACAAGACGCCAAAGGCTGCAGGACAGATGCCGACCTGGTGTTGTTGTTTTTGGACAAGTAAGTCACCAATTCAGCTTGTTCTCTACGTCTTGTTCAGTTCCGCTTGCTTGACTTTAGGCTGCATCAGTGAAGTTGTCGCTATTTTATCACCAGAAGCAAGTGAACCTATTTCAAAGAGGTTAAGCAAAGTTAGCCAAACAATTCGATGTGATTGGATACACATCAAGCTTGGACATCAACTCCTTGCTGGCTGTGTTAGCTTGTATCCGTTCTACCCGCAACAGTCGAGATGGTTCTTGGGAATCTGAAGTCGCAGATTTCTCCTCCGTTAGCTCGTCAATAAATAAATGCATACGAGTACAGCTGTATGCTTTGGGAAGGCTGAAACTTGTACATACGCATCCCACCTGTGGGGGGGGGGGGTCCGAGTATACTGTAGAGCGAATCTCTCACTCTCTCGCTTTAAACCAGGAAAAGCCTGAGAGTACCCTCTCCAAATAGAAGCTTGGACGGGGCGATAACAACGTCGGTGCCGGCTTTGAGAGGAAGCCGGGGAGAAGCTGACACACTTGACTAATGCTGCTCCGTCCATTAGCAGTAAGGAGACGTGGCTCTGCACCGGCGACCCCGGGCACACAGTGGGCTGCAGAACAAACAAATGTCCATCCCTGCTGCAGCCGAGCGCCGAGCGAGCCTGCTAAATAAAACATGCACTGGGCTCCCACCACAATAGGACTAATGCGCAATCAAGTGAAGCGCTTCTTGTAATGCCGTAACAGCACAAACCCCCGGCTGTCTCTACCTACTGTGAAATTCGGGCTCCTGTGAATCTCGTCTTCCATATCTTATCTTCTTATGAAATCGCTCCTTCCCTCCCAGCTCCTGTTCTTTGTTCTTTCTGTTTTTGTGCGCCTCACTTTATTTCATCTCTTTTAACCTAAAACCATGTCCTTTTTTCGTTTGAGTCTTCTCTATCGATCTTAGTTGCATTTCTCTTCTAAACTCCTGTGCTCCCCCACTTTCCGCTCATTTATACAACCTTCATTCATCCTTTCTCTTCGTTCCCACTTTACCTTTGAAATCTTCCTCAGTCCTAAACCAATCCTCCTCCTCCTCATTGTGTTTCTCTCATCTCTCTCTTCTTTCATACATTTTTTCCCCCTTTATCAATCATTCATTGCCAATCAATTTCACTTGGCGGCGCACTGTGCTGCCGTGTCACAGTAGTCCACTGATCATGCATGTTGGGAAGACCAGCTGCATTGCATATCAATGAAAACATGCATAAAAGTATTTCACACACACACACACACACACACACACACACACACGTAAAGTGCCGCGCAGGCAGACCAACGTCAAAGCAAATTGAGGTTTAGGTTCATCTGCTTGTCATTATGAAACAACACCATCAAAAATCAGAACAGGAAAAAACCTCATTGTGCTTTGCTGCACTGGCAATAGCCTGCATCCTTCACACACACACACACACACACACACACACACACACACACACACACACACACACACACACACACACACACACACACACACACACACACACACACACACACACACACACACACACACACACACACACACGTTGAATTATTCACACAGTAAGACTATACATTGATGAGGGGCTGGCTGGGAAGCAGGCAGGCGGCTGGCGGATTAATTAACAAGAGCTAATCAAAAGCAATCTTCTTTCATTTTCTATTCGTCCATAGTTCATTTCTCGCGAGCCCCTCCTCCAGATAACCGAGGCCTTTGTGTATCAGTCCATACGCCTGTATTGAGTGTGAGTGTGTGTGTGTGTGTGTGTGTGTGTGTGTGTGTGTGTGTGTGGGAGGGCAGCTTTGTCCTGTTACACAGAACAAACAACCCAGGATTTTCAGCCCCAGACGAGGCAGAAGGTGTGGAAATCTCTCATCTCCTCGCTTTCATGGCTCCAATCCAGGAGCTGTGTCTCGGCCCTGCTGATCATGAGTGGAGAACCACAGGTGTGTTGATCACACACACACACACACTTGCACAAAAAACACACAATCATGCACATGTTCCCTGAAGCATCCACGACCTGTCTTACGTGCCATGAAAGGATGGGAAAAGTGAGAGAACAGCGTCTCGTACAGTTTGAGTTCAGCGATTTAGTGATTTCACCTAAAGAAAGAATAAAAGAAGAAATGACGCAGGCAGAGTCTGAGAGCATCTGACTCTCGTCTGAGTAAACTATCAAACAAATTAAATAGATTTACGTGAAATTACGCTGCACCATGCTCATGTTTTCAGTCAATTATCAACTCCCATAAGAATATACCTGCAGCATAGAGCACGTACACACACACACACTGAAGCCTATCATTTTTAACCATCTAGCTGTTTGTGTGTATGCTTCACTTTCGAGTTCTCTTTGAGCTTTTTCCTTTCGTCTGTTCTTGGAAGTCTCCAGAATAGCTCCAATCACATCAAACCACCTCTATCCAGCATCTATCACGACCAAACCACAGTCAGTTTGCAGCCCAGCATCAAAAAAAAAAAAGTGTGAAAAGTGGTTGAAAGCTTCTTTTTTTTTTCGCCCGAGAGTATCCTTCCTTTTTTTCCTGCACCGCTCTCGTGGTCAAAGTACGTCACAAATGACTCTGACTAGAAACCTGAATCCTTTTTTGTCCTGCATGGAAATGTAAAAAAAAGACCTGATTCAACCTCGACTGTGCTTTCTGATTGCAAACTGACCAGCTACTGGAACACACTGTGTTATTAATGCCAAAGTTTCAACTGAACTAGAGAGTGCAGGCCTCAGCCAAAGGCGATTGGCCACTTTGCCACCACAATGCATATAGATTTATTGAGATCCGAGACATCAGGATCCTCCAGATCGGCACCAAATTCCACTTGTTCATTGAGTTTACCACTCCACATTTTATACGATCTACATGCCTGAAGTTTTTCACAAAAATCTCAGCATTATTTCAAATTACAAACACAAAACTTTCACATTCAGTGTCCAACTAACCTAACCCCAGTCTGCATGTCTTTGGACTGTGAAAGGAAGCTGGAGTACCCACGCCGACACAGGGAGAACACACAAAGAGCCCAGCCGAACCAGGATTCAAACAGAGAACCTTCTTGCTTTGAGGGGATAGTGCACACAACAACTATTTCTGAAGATTTTTTTTTACAAAAACTAAAAAAAGGACCTTGATCCACTCCCTTATTCATATCCACTCCAAAGGTTAATGGGTTCCTCGTTGGCCCATGCCCCATGTTTTCACCAAGTTTTTAAAAAAAAGGTTCAGTAGTTTTTCAGTAATCCTGACCAAATAACTAGAACGACAATCATGGCGTGCATATACCTCAGTTAAAACCAATCAAGCTGCACCAAATTGCAAACTCATCGACATCAGCCTCCTAAATATGCTAGATATTTTTCAATGGGATAAAAACGCCTAATCTTGCAATGTTAAATAAAGTGAGAAAAAGATAATCCTGGATCCGCCCTCTTAAAAGAATCCACTCCAAAAAGGTAATGGGTTTCTCCTTTGGCCCACACCCCCACTCTTCTAACAAAGGTTTAGTGAAATCCACTCAATAGGTTTTGCATAATCCTGCCAACAGACAGACAAACAGCACTGACAACACAGAGGAGGTAGAAATGTGAATGCAATGCAATAGTGGTAGATGGGGATAGCTGTTCTCAGTCAGGACATATACCACAGGCCTGGTGACGTACCAGCAGCAAAAGATGGTCATGACTCATGCAGAACACTTTTGTGTTGTCAAGTATATTTTTTTACACCAGTAATCAGATTTTGTTGATGATGAAGATGTGAGAAAGGTCAATAACACATCGCTAATAATAACAGACTCAGCAGTGGCAAGTTTGATATTCTTCTCGAGGCTATTTCAACAACCAAAGCTTATTAACCTTCTTTAATGCTGCATCTATCAATAATATTGAATCAATACGGGAAACAAATTACAAGATGAATCCATTGAGAAAAACCCTGACTGTGCAGTTCCCTTTTATCGTCTTTAATTCAATTATTTTACTGATTCCTCCCACAACAAATAACACTGATAAACCGCAGGTGTTTTCCCTCAGCAGTGAATTCAGGACCTACACGTCAGATGGCTGGAAACACATCCCCAGATTAATGTTAACGTTGCCCTGTATTTTCTGAATTTGAAAATGAGCAATTGTTTGCTCAAATGTTCGGCATATCAACTTCATATGGTGACAATATGTCTGTGTTATTTCTTAAATACAGTCAACTCCTCCCTGTGGCCAAGAATAATTACTCAACCCACATTTAAGCAGCAAAAAGGAAGAATTGTACCATCAATTACAAATGCACAAACACGTATTATTCATAAAACAAAGCGCATCTAAAGTGGATTAATTAGATATTAGGATTTAATCAACCCTTTTCCCTAATTCCTTACCATGTACTAATTTTATCTTGTATTTAAGAATGCTGAGTGCAAATTTAAATATACTCAATGTTGTTTTCATGCAGACTAAATCCATTTGCTTGTCATGCACTATTCATTAACATGAACATTACATAGAAAATATATAAATAGTCAATGGGGAAGTAGCACGATTGCATATTACAATGTCACCACTTGACTGAAGTCTGTTTGTACACATTTCATGTGCGATCAAAACCGTTATTTAAATCCATTGCTTGCAAACTGTCTGCAAAAGTATAGTATAAAGTATTCTTGTGAATGTATTAATATATACATATTCACATTTATATCCATATCATATTGGATACTAATGTGAAATTATAACTACATATACATACAGCTATAATATATATAGTACACTGCTATTTATTTAAATTATATTAAGAAAATCGCAACCATTTATACATAGCAAATACCATTTTTACTTATATTCATATTGTATACGATACCTCCCTATATTAACTAGATATTCTCTGTATTTTTATTGAATTCTATTATATTACATTGCCTATTTTATTCTGTTATATACTTTCACATGTTCGCTTGTTTACCTCATTCTGACTATCTGCTGCTGTAACAAGTGAATTTCACCAGAGTGAGATCAATAATGTTAATGCAGTTTATTTTCTCTCAATGTATAATATAACGTACTATATAGATATATCCATACTATATAGAATAAGTATTCAGGAACAGTGGTGGCCAAAAGCTCTTCTCCTACAAGAATTCATTTCTCCTTCAGGGATCAACAGAGAATCAGAAAATGAGTTTGTTTTATGTCCTCCAACCTATACACCTCTAATAGCTGGAATGACCCAATTTATCCGACGGGATCAATATAGTTCTTCCGACGCACTTTTACGGCCTCAGACCATTACATCTGATTATGTTATAATGAGACATTCAGCCTGCAATCAAACTGTGAGTCTACTGCGATACTGTTCAAAATCAGCCGCCTCGTTGTTTGGACCTTGTTTGTGTGTGCCTGTCACAGTGTCACCTGAAGCTGCAACCTGGTACGTTCATCCATCACTTGTTCATTTGTTGGTGTTTTTCCCATTGTGAGGCTTTTTCTGCTTTATTACACGGTTCAAATTATACGAGGAACCTGTAAATGTGACGATGCGGATGGCGTACGCCTCTGAACATATGTCTCGAGCATATGTTCTACGCTTGGTCCAAGTGAGCATCGCGTTTCCGAGCTGCCGCCAACAGATATGCCCCATCTTGACCCACTCTGTGTGCTACCCTCAGCACAGTAGGCTCCTTGCTTGTAATTACTTGCATTATCTTCACAGTCTCCAGTTGCTCTATTCTCGTCTCCCGCTCTTCACTTTTGCTGTGACCCAGTTTCCCTGCGGCCATTATTAAAGTTTCATTTTATCATCTGCTCTAATCTGGAGTGCTCAGCCTTTGTTTAGCCCTCACACCTCTCAGCACTACATGGGCATTCACAGAGAGCCGCAAGCAGCGTGCGACAATGAAAACGATAAGGACATTGCTCAAGTAGGGGGATGGTGGCCGATCAATATACTAGGAATTAGAAAATGTTATCACCATAAGCATAATCATCCATCCCTTATCTGTACCGTTTACCCTTGAGGGTTGTTGGGGGAGTTGGAGCAAATCCAAGGGGGAGAGAGGCAGGGTACCACCTTGAGAGGACGTGACATACAAGCTGCTTTCAGACAGGCACTGAACTCCACAGTTCCTCCCTATTTTCTTCGGCGGGGGTGCATGTGTGAACGCAAATATCAGAGTGAGACACTCCTGGTATAATGTCCATAGATATCCAGGAGAAGTCGATGTGTGAACACAGCAGGGGATCCCCGCTGGATTCACTGCAAGTGAGCGGGGGGGTTGATGCTTTTAACGCGCGACAATTGAAAAAACTGACAAAAACAAATATCTCCCGGTGAAAAAGAGGTGTCCTACACGCAGAAGACACGCTGAATGTGTCAAGAGAGTTTTTGGTGATAAGAGCAGACACGCAGAAAATCATGTGATCTCTCCGCAGCGGAGTTAATGTGTCGCTTCCTTTCTCCGCCTGCTGCACCCGGCTGCTCCACATCTCGCTTGAATAATGCGGAGGATTTGATGCTGTTGTGAATGTGTTTGTGCAGAGAACCTCCTGCTGTGTTGTGCATGTGTGAAAGACAGACTACGGGTAAACTCAGCAGCAAATTCTCTAAATTTTACCCGCAGGTCATGTCTGAAAACAGCTATGGAGACAAACAACCATTCCCACTCAGTCAATTTAAAGTCTTCAATGAACCTTATTCCAATCTGCATGTCTTTGGAAGAAGCTGGAGAACCTGGAGAAAACATGCAAACTCCACACAGACAGACCCTGAGACCAAGATCCAAACTGGGAACCTCCTTGCTTTCAGGTCAAACAATCAAACAATGGCATTTGTTTTATAATTCCAGAATTTTCTTTGTGTCTGTATGTGCCTCGCATATCTGGAGAACTGTTCATCCTGTCAGCTTCACAAAATTTATAACCAATTTCACCAATTTCTTCAGTGGATTGGTTTAATAAAGATTTATAAGAAATGTTAAATGTCTTAATTCTACAAACTCATAATCTGAGATCAAAATCTGGATTATTGTGTGAATGCGTCACTGTCACAAACGCACATCACATGCAAACAAAGAGTAAATCTCACAGACACAAACACACTCACGTACAGAATCCAAAACAGCACAGCTCACTTCTCCAACTTGGCCGTGCAAAATCTCATTTCACAAAATCTAAACCTGTAGAAGAACTTTTTTTCCACTCAGTGCCTATTTAGACCCTCGATGGCTTAAGTTTCCACAGGGGAAACTCAGATGTGTTAAAACTCCGTCTGCAGCAGAAAAATAAACCATTTTGCTGTGGTGGTCCAGACTTTGTCATCATATTGAAAAGAGAGAGATGTCTTCTCTCTGCTTGCAGCTGGTTTACTTCACCTCAGCATAATTCGGAGTTCCAGTCACAAAAAAAAAAGAGAAAAGGGAAGGGAAAAGGAAACTGTATGATTTAGTTTTTGTTTAGTTTCTTTTCTGCCAGGAAAAGATAACGATTTCATTTTAACAACAATAAAACAAACTGCAACTTTACAACTTGCCAGGTTACTCCACTCATACCCAGCTTCACTGCATGATATGATTGTACCGCTACGATAAAAAGACTCGGGAGGAAAGACACACTGTGGGGGGCGATGTAATTGAATTTGGGTTTTTATAAGTCTCCACCTTGAGCACAGCATGCCCGGCCCTATTCAACAAACAGGTTAGTGCAGCAGCTTCAAGAGAATGACTATCACTTTGTCTCCTGGCCCGGCAAAGTGAAGCGGCTGTTTAATAAAAGCCACATTAAATGCATGCATTAAGAAGATGAAGTTTTCCTCTAAATCACTGACCCGACAGTGCTCCAAAAAATCTCTCTTATTTTCTGTCATTAGGTTTTACAGGTACGTCACAGGAGGAGAGAGAGAGGAATGTGTGCGGTGTGAGTGTGTCCGCACGGATTTCGAGCAGAAGAAAGAAGAGAACCTAATTATTCTTTTGATCAAAGCGATTATTAGAAGAATAAGAGAGAGAAAAACGGCTCTGACCCAAAAATGTCTCGGCAGGAAAACATCACAGCTCAATCTGCTGCAGCCTATTTAAGCTGTAAAGCATTCAGCGAGCGCTCGCACACTCGTGCGTGACAAAAGTCGTACATTTACGGGACCGATCGCACGCAAACTGTGAACCAGTCCACTTAAAAATGACACTCAGTAGAGCACACGCCTCCACCGAGGCCAAACAATCCACATGTTAAACCACATTCAAATCCACTGGATCACTGTTTGTATTTGCATCTGCACCAAGTTGCGCACACTCATACATTTCAGTCTCCTAAACATACCTTTTGTTTTTTTTCTAATTAAAGAAATTAAATAAAGAAATAGAAACCAACAAATGTTAAAGAAAGTTTTTTTAAAAACTTCTGGACTGCCCTCCTTATCCAGATTCGCATTAAAAATGTTATGTTTGTATGTATCATGCCCGACCCCTCTACAAAAATTCATAATACTTCCTTCAATACATTGTACGCAGCAAACTGAGTGAGGAGGGAAACGAGCTGAAGAGAAGGAGAAGAGAAAAACCCTGCAACTGAAGCACACAGGACTTCCCACAGAAGAGAGGAAGTGGTGAAGGTTGCTCCTGATACCTCTGACCCCTTTACCCCTATACCTCACCCACTCCCCCCTTCCCACTCCCTCCCACCCCTTATCCTTTACCTACTCCCCAAAACAAGCCCTTCCCCACATCCAACCCCCCTTCTATTTATATTTAAAAACAACTTAAATATTGTAAATAAAAATTATTGATGAATATCATCTAGTTGTGAATGTCTACCTGTGAGTTTCTATTCCCTGCTGGAAGATGTAAAAACACTGATCTTAGTTTAGAGTTGTTAGTTGTATTAATGCATTTACTCTTTCTATTGACATCCAGCATTTAATATATAACAGATATTTTTCTGTTGTGAAGACAAAAGGATCAGATATTTAAAATTATTGACAGATGGGTTAAAGGCCCAGCTCTAAGATCAACGCCACTGCACTGTACACTATAGCTGCTTTCAGACAAGCACTGAACTGAACTGGAAACAAACTGTGGGTAAAGTCCGGACCCAAAAAATGTCTGGACTTTACATTACATGAAGCATACAATCACACATGGTAATGTCCTGAGGATAGGAGAACAGGATACGACCAAAACATCTCAGAGCGTAAATACATTCATTTGCAAGACGATTCTTCTATTCACCATTTGCCTGGAAGCTGTGTTTCAAGGTAACTAAACAGAACGGGCTCCACAGACGCACATTTTCAAACTTCTTTCGGCTACATATTTTCAGGCGACATACAAGGCGCTGGAAACTTAAATAGCATTCATCGAGACCTCAAATGAATTTTCAAGGATAACAATCAATCCATGTTCATCAATCTGGCCCTCTCTTTATTCTGACAGGAGAGGGTACACAGAGACAGATGGCTGCGCAACGGAACAAAAGCCTAAACTGTAATAAACTGAGAATAAATAACTTTGAGTGAGCAGCCCTGGAGACATTTCTCTCAAAAATCTTTATAGCATCTTGCATTGCTCTGACCAGGTGTTTGTTTTGTGCTTCAGTGTTTTTCTGAGAGAATTAAACTGGACAGACACGGACCACAAAGGTTCTTTTGATAAGCTTTGCTTTAAAATGATGATTTAGTCTAAACTCCATCAAATGACAACCTGTAATCTGAGGTTTTTTCACCCACTGGCATCAGAAAAGTTTATTTCCTTACAATGTCAGGCCCCCCCCCCCTTAAGTCTGTTGTGTTCTCGCCACTTAAAGCGAAGGCAGCCAACCCCCCCCCCCCCCCTCCCCTCCCACCAGGCAGCGCCGTAGCTCTGTTAATTGACTGCCATTTTAGAAAGTCGATCAAGTTGCTTTTTTGTTGTCGTGTTAATAGCCTCTGTTAAAGGGCACCTGTGCTCCTAATATCCAATTTAATCACACAGACCATTTGTTTGGTAGCCTGACCGACTACCATTTAGAACTGATGACTAATGAGAAAGGATAAAGAGGTCAACAATCTACATCTATGTGAAAACCTGTGTAGTAAGAACTTTAAAGCACAGTTGGATGGTAGGTGCAGGGAGCAAGTTCGAGACTTGTTAAGAAGACATTTAGGACGGAATTCAGGGTAAAATGGAAAAAAATTGGGGGAGCAAAAGTTAATAAGGGGCAATCTTGCCTTTCCCAAAAAGTACCGACAAGGTTCCTTTAGTGCAAGAAAATGAGAGCGTCATGCAGTAAAAGAGTTGTCTGCTCAGTCAGCCCTCCCTTGTTAAATAAAGGTTAAAATCCTAATGCGATGTAAAAGGAGTGGAGAGTTCGAATTCTGGTCAGAGCAATCACTTTTGCTCTCACAGCCGCGGTGTGCATGATTCTCCCTCTGTCTGCCAAACTACAGTGGAAGCAGGTGCTGAGCAGACTGAAGAAAATGGGTATGAATGCAACTTGAAAGAATTCATGTCCCTACATCACCGTGGTTGGCAAAAATGGAACTATGCAGCCAGAGAACACCTCGGCCTGACATTTACAGATGTACGGCGGCTGAGTTGCTTGTGTACTCGTGTTAACTTGGAGCCATAGCAACAAATGAGCACGTCTAGCCCTCCTGTCTGCCATGGATCATTACCCAAACATACATACTGCGACTCCACTGCCAGTTTGACAGAAAACACCAAGAAACTTGTGAGAGCTTTAGTCTTGAATAACAGGAAAGAGTGTTACACTGGTTTAACAAATGACATCATGTCAGTGACACCTAGAAAATTGATCAGTGACTATTTTTGATAACTGATTCATAATTTATATCATAGACTTTATATGAAGATGGACGAGACGGCACAACTTCTTGCCACTATCATAACATTTAATCTTATGTGTACTTGTATGTTATCTCAAATGTTGTGGTAATTAGACTGCATTTCCATTATGAAGAGAGGATTCTTATCTTTTATATTTTGGTTGTCAAAACTCATTTTTCTTTTCACTTATCTGCCGGTATTGCCCTTTCTCTGTGTTGAGACACAACAAAGTTAAGTTCCCACTAAGTCAGGCCCATCAGCACAAAATGTAAAATACACTGTTGAGGCCAGAGGAGGCTGCCAATCATCTCAGTGATTGCCTCGTTTGTTGCAAGTAGTTATTCTGAAAATTAATACGTTGATGATCTGTTGATGTGTACGCACCACATGAAGGACATTAAAACAGGATTCAGCCAAGGTGCCTTGGGGGTGTTTTAAAAAAATAAAATAAGACAAGATGATGATCTTCCTGTAGGTGTTTCAGATGAGTGAGTTAAACAGGAGAGGAGAGAGAGGAAAAGAGACGAGAGGAAAGGAAAAGAGATGAGAGGAGAGGAAAGGAAAAGAGAGGAGAGGAGATTATCCTAATTTTTCAAGAGCTACGAGAGAACCAATCCTTTCATTTAGTATCAGTAGAAATGTGTTCTGTCTCCAACACTAAATTAAAAAAGATAATGATGGGGATGGAGGGGGGCTGCCGCAACCTATTAGCAAGTGTAATTTAGGCATTTCCTATTTTAGAGCTGAAGGAAAGCCAGAGGGATGGGGACAGAGGGGGGGGAGACAGAGAGAGAGAAAGACACACACACACACACACACACACACACACACACACACACACACACACACACACACACACACACACACACACACACACACACACACACACACACACACACACACACACACACACACACACACACCTGGGTATTATTGACTTCATTCTGCAGTGACCTGCTGAAAGGTTATCCAGGCGAGAGACCTGTGCGCTCTTCAAAATTAAATATTAACACTTATTCAATATGGAAGACGGCTGCTGCCAAAAAGGAATAGTGATTTTAGTTTTTTTCTTTAGGTCTTTAATTTCTCACATCTCATGAAAAGGTTTTTCGTCTCTAAAAGTTTAGGTTTTTATACATCACGCAGTGCCATCGAGGAGGCGTCTCATGGGTCACACACTCATTCTACAGCAAAAAAAACGAGTGCAAACATACTGGAGTCATAAAAAATATATATCTTCAGGGACAAAAGAACAAGGGGCGCTGCAACAGATGGTGTGGCCCACACAGAGCCCCGATCTCAGCATCATGGAGTCAGTGTGGGATTACATGACAGCCTGAATTCACACAAGAATAAGTTCAAAAAAGATGATCGACACACTTGTAAAGTAACTGCTCAAATATACAGTATCGAGTATTATTATACAGAAGTGTTTTGTGGACCCAAACACTTCACTGTGTGTAAACAATGTTAGAGCAGAATCCAATACAATTGAAGTAACTGGTGACTGATTCTTCAGACGTAATAAAACAGAAAAGAAACATAACGTGTTCCTGTGGTGTCATTATTTTTCTTTTTTTTTTGTTTGAAACTCCATAATGTTCAAGGTTTTGTGAGACAGAGTCGTCGATCAAATCCGCAGATGTCGACAGAACCTGATGTTTTCTCTAATGAGTGACGTCCCTGTTCTAATCTCCACTGCACAGAACTGACGACGTATTTAAAGATGTTTAATTGGCGGAAACCTCTCTTTCCTCTCAGATCTTTATCAGATCGCAATACAGTTTGTAAACCATCAAAGAATCGTATTCTACATTTAGAAAACAGCAACATTAGTTCTTTCAAACACATTCGTGTCGGTGTAATTAGATTTCTGTCTTTACAGAGTGAGAACTAAATATCTGTGATAAAGGAAGGTCAGTGTTTGATTGACAGCTGATCTCTGTGCGGCGCAGAAACGTCACGACGACGAACTTTGAGCAACAAACATGGCGACAAAAGAAGTTAAAGATATCTCCTATGTCGTGTCCAAATCGCACCAAATTCGATACTGCACTACTTTGGGGCTCTTGAGTGAAGCCAGACAGAAAGAAAGAGATTTATGGAATTATTAGACAGATTAAACTGATGTATAAAAAAATGATCATGGCATTCACGTCTTTATAAATTCTTTTCGCAGTTTGGATGGATGGATTGATGGATGGATGATGGATGGAGAGTGTAATATAGAGGCAGAAGGAACAATGAGAAGATCCGTCACTGTAAACACTGTTGCTGAGCCAAGAGGAAGTACTAAAATCAGTCTCTACATTTTAACTACTTGGTTTATGACTCTTTGTGGAAATGGGAAGTTAATTGTCTTAATCATCTGCAGTGAAAACACTGTGGAAGCAGCAGCGGTGCCAAGGGACATGAAAAGACAGTGACCTTTAGACAAAACTGCTCTTTAGCCCATAAAAGACCTGGAGCTGGGTTCACAGATATATTTTGGTGTGAAATGTTTCCTGGGATCTGGGGTCTCTTTATTGTGAGTTGCAGTTTTACAAAAACTATGGCTGACTTCTTCCTTAAAATGACAATACAGAGTAAAACAGTTTTAGTTTTTTAAATCAGCAGAGCAAACAATAAGAAGCAGTTTTATGGAGAACACAGCAACCTGTTGGAAATACAAAGCAGTGTTTTCATTCATTTGCCCAGGGAAACTATCCTGAGGCAGTCTTTGATGCTCTGTCGACTGTGGAATTAATATGCTGTATTGTTGTGCAGGTTTTTTTTTCATACATTAGATTTGGTTTGTTTGTTTTATTTATTATTTAGTTTGGGTAGACTCAGACATTTTCCTTGTAAGTGCTGAATTTCTTTCCAAGAAAGCACTGTTTGCTCGTCTGCTTCAGTGAACGGCGCTGAACCGATTGACACAGTTGCTCGGTCAGCCATGTTTTTAGCTCATTATATTCCCAGAATTCATTGCAAATTATTGTGCAATGCGTAAGACAGTCGAGAAACAGACAGCTTTGCATGATGGATGAACTTTAATGTCTATTTGAAGCCTGACTATTGGTTTACTTAAGAAACAGTCTATTTGAAAGCAGTCCTGAAAAAACACAGAGTAAAGACAGCGAGGTGACAGAGCTTCTCGGTTACTGGCACGTTTACGACGAAAAAAACAGAAACTCCTCTACTGGCAATAGGAAAGGAGTCAATCTATTTTAGTGGGTTTGCCCACATAAAAAAAAAAAAAAGTGTGTACACATACTAATTTTGGTGTAAAAGAGGTTTATTGACTGCTGAGGGGGGGGAAAGGAAAATTTAGAAACAGCTAAGTCAAGTCATTTCAGGAACACCTAGTCCAGCTTCAGAATCAGCACCATGGACAGCGGCCGTGACCAAAGATGTGTCACCAGAAACTTCTTCAGTAAATTAAATATCTCAACCCTGATTAACTTCTTTTCTTCCAGTCACAGACAGTCAGACACAGACGTCCCCTCCTCCGTCAGTGCTTCCACAGGACGCTAACACGAAAACATCTCTATTAAAACACTGGTCTTAAATGTCTCGTAGCCGATCCATTATGGATGAGGAGAATGACACAGACCACTGGCTCCAGATGAGCCTCAGGGACAAAAAGAGGCCTTAATTGAAGGAACTAAGTAAAAAGAACAAAAGAGACAGTGACAGAAAAGAGATTTCACAGCGGACAGGGGGTACAAGCACATGAGTATGTGTTGATGGCGCTTGTTAACGGACACCCCCTCCGCTGCCACGACCCTGTCAACAGGTTTAGATCACTTCACCCCACGTCTTGACACAAAAGCAGAGATAAGAATCAAAGAAGGGCTGCGACAGCTTTTTTTTGCCTTCTCTTACTTCTACACAAGCATCACTAGTCAAAGCATTTGTCAAATCAATGATCTGGTGTGGTGTTTTCACCAGCTCATAGAGAGAGGTCAGGCCACAGCCAAGCGGAGCAAGATGTCTTTCCAAACTATTTAACAGTGTGAATCTCATTTCCCTGGGGCCATTACTGTAAATCTACATTACAGAGGCCTGTCGGTGGCTGTCGGCGTTTGCTCACAACATTACACACCAACACACACGTTAGCTGTAAGTTGAAGTGTCATGGACACACTGCCCTCTATGGGTAAAAGATGTTGGCCCGGAGAGACATGGTGCAAAAGTGCAAAAGTGCAAAAGAGCTGGTCAACTAATGGAGAGTTTTTTTAAGCTGGAAACTACATTACTCTCTGTTTTTTGATGGAAATATATTAATGCTGGGTTCAAAATCACATTTATTGACAAATTTATAAAAAATAAAATAAATGTTTACATAGAGTAAACCCCTTTTTAGTAAATTGAAGGGCCCACTCAGGGCCGCTGTCCATGGTGCTGATTCTGGAGCTGGTGCCTTGACATCTACACCAGTGGCTTGGAATGGCTTTACTTTTCTGTTTCTGTTTTAGGATTATTACTTATTTCAGTTTCTCGTGTCCGTTGTCAGTTTCATTTGTTTTTCCATTGCTTTCCTGTGTTTGTGTTGGCTTAAGTATGGGGTGTGACTTCTCCCCCTGGGTCCAGGCAACATTGTAATTTCCTCCGACAGTGTTTTAGGTTGTAACAGACAAGCCATCGTGACTGTGGTAGCTCCTCCCACACGGTTAAGTATAATAGTTAAGAATAATAGAATCTGCCTACATGGGGCGGATGTTGAGCCACCACCCCAGTGATCTCTATGTGTGAGTTGTTTTGTTTTTTTGAATGATGCAATTTCATTTGATTACAGCACAAGAAGTGAAGTGTGAGGATTTTAATCATAAGCAGGCGAGGCAATTCCTGCTGAATTAATTATCTACTCCATGCAGCACTTTCACATCCTGACTGAGAAAACTGAAAACTTGCAAGTTCACACGTTACAAGATCGTCAAAAATATTACACTAAATCACTCATGGACTGCACAAAGATGAGGCAGGTGGAGGGAAAAAGAACATGATACAAAATTACCACGTTATCACCAAATAGCTCACAGAATCTATCCAGTGTGTAGGATTTATAGGCATCTATTGCCAGAATTGGAATGCAGTATTCATAATGATGTTTTCATTTGTGTATAATCCCCTGAAATTTAGGATTGTTGTGTTTTCATTATCTTAGAATGAGCCCTGTCAACATAGGCAGTGGATCCTCTTCCACATTTTTTGGTACCTTAAGGCCTCAGTAAATTCTCCTACAACATTGGAAGAGGAGAAT
Source organism: Reinhardtius hippoglossoides (assembly GCA_006182925.3). Taxonomy (NCBI): domain Eukaryota; kingdom Metazoa; phylum Chordata; class Actinopteri; order Pleuronectiformes; family Pleuronectidae; genus Reinhardtius; species Reinhardtius hippoglossoides. Next base: position 12,795,563 of record CM031690.1, read on the forward strand.
GAGGGAACCAGGATTTATCTGCAATATATAGCTTAACCTCCACTAAATCCTACACACTGAACCTGCTGCCGTTCACGCCAAACTCAGGTGTAGGAGACAGAGTTTAACACCGCAACCCAAAAAGTTCAGGAACTTCAACTTCCCGAGTTCCCAAACAAACATTTCCCGCTGCATATGTTATTTAATCAATACGAGAGCCAATTACGCAGGAGATGAGGGGCGCTATTACGCACTGAACTTCTGACATGGCTAATTACTGGAGGCGACGGGCAAGTTTCAATCAGCACCACCTGCTCCTCACTCGTTACTCATGAAAACAAGCTGCGCCGTATTAGATTTTGTTTTCGTGAACTCCTCAACTTCACCTTGTGTGGGAGCCGGGGCCACTGCGGCTCATTCGCAACAAGCCCGGCTCATTGCGCTGTGGCTAATAAGTTCTGAGACTAGAACTTGTCAAAGTTTATTAAGGTGGCCTTTAATCACGCCAACTTATCCAAGCTCTCTGTTTGTCGAGCCTGATCAGCGGAGTAGTCTTCTGAGTCGTTCAGACAGGGAATTGACCCCTTGCTGTTATGTTGACGCGAGAGATCTTGCATAAAGCTGATGATTTCAACAACACAAAAGCGCGTCACATCACCTGTCCCCTCCCTGGCGTATTCAAAGCACATACGCACACTCATTAAGTAGTGAAATTCCAAGGGGTACCCTGCAACTTCTCTAATGTCAACAGCTACCCCAAAAAACATCCTGACACTTCTTTCCATATTCACACAACGAGAAGAGATAAAAAAGAAAACACTTCAGAAGCTTTTCACACATACAAAGGATAAGACGCAAAGTGTACTTTTGTGTTCCCGTGTTTTTCTCCAACTACCTCCATTATTTCCTCAGTGACGGCAGGCAGCAGTCACGCCATCCGCCGCAAACACACGTGCATATTAGCTGCTGTAGCTGCTTTCATTGGCTGGTCAAAGTTCCCGGAAGATGATCAAATATACATATACGTATATAGACACATATCCTTTTATTTATATCTCCAGATACACTCCACTGCATTAGCGTGGATTATTAATGCAACAAGAAAGGCTTTGAGAAAGAGAATAAATGTGAGAGAGTAAAGACGAGAGCTGGAGGGACAGTAAAGGAGAACATTATGCAAAGGAAAGGAAAACGCCAGCAAGTGAAGCAAGCGGCAGCACGAGTGAGAAAACGATTGCATGAGGCCTGGTTCCACTATTAAATATTTCAATCACAGATTTGAGTTGCTGTGAAAATGCTTTTGATCCAGACTCTAAAGGCCTTTCACAAAACAAGCATTTCTTTGAGTTGGCTGCAGCACAGTGGGATTCACCGAGGGAGACAGTTCAAAAAATTGCTCTGAAGGAAAAAATAAACTTTTCTTACTAAGTGGATTCCCACCAAGTGAGTTATCTTCATTATGTTGTAGATAGTTGGCTTTTCATCTTTAGCGGTTTTGATTTCGTTCCAAGATATGAAAAAAAAGGAGCATGTAGAGCAATGGGACCATGCTAATTTTGAGGACTCAATATAATCAGAGAACAATAGTTTTCCAGTGAAAGAGGAAATGAGCTGTAGTGAGGGCATGTAGGGGGTGACACCCTAATGAAGCTACTGGTCCTAACTTCAGTCGACATCTCACATTAATGAACACAAAGTGTCTACATCCGATGTCGTATTTAGTTGTGACGGGATGTGGAAATTATATACAAGGAACTCGAACAAGCTAGTAAATGATCTGAGATGTTTTTTTCATTATTAAGTGAAACGTTTGGATCCAGTGTGTCAGTGTCCAGTAATAAGAGTCAGGGAGCACCTCAACTAGAAATAGCATGAAAGCGCGAAATGAGGACAATTACACCACTGTCGTAACTGTACATCAAAAATGAAGCTAGCATCCTGTTAGCTTGGTTTAGCACAGAGTAAAGAAAGAGGAGGCAGGGGTATAAAGTTAACCTGGCTCTGTATAAACATAAATAAATAAATGATATTTCCCACCGCAAAATGTTTGTTACAGAACATAAAAGATCTCGAACTTTGTGTTTTTGCTGTCGCTTCTCTAGGAGCTGTGTGCTCTTCAGTGAAGTCAGTCAGAGCATCGGCAGCACCGGGAGATACCCTGCCCACGTCTTTGGCCCATTCAAACTTCCATTACCTTTTTTCTATCTTCACTGTGCACGTTCACATGACAAGAATACTGGAGATGTTCCGATATCAATACCAGCATTGGAAATCAGATACTGCTGAAAATGTTGGGTCGGATTAGTATGCGAATCTATGTACGACTCCGATACCACGTCTTCAAAGTATATTAACTTCACCCAGATAAAACTGCTGCTTTCTTTTACCCGAAATCACTTCTTCTTCGACGCTCCAAACCAGCAATTGGTCTGTACTGACAGGAAAGTACTGTTTTTAGAGCGATGAAGAAGAAGTGATTATGGTAGCGTAGCGTTAGCCAGAGGGAGTTTTTCATAGTGTTTAACGTGAGCCAGGTCATACAACAATGGTATAAAGCACCACTTCCACACAGGGTACTCCATACTGCTCTGGAAGAGTCTACTGTGTGACATCATTCCCCCAGAGCCAAAGTACCAGGTTGTGCTACCTCCAGTCAAAGCAAAGCTAATCACCTCCACGAGCGAGAGTGGTATCGGTTTCTCATCTATCGTAAAGCGAACAAGTTCATCCCCCAATAAGTCAAACTGCTCCTTCCTTTGAATCTGGCGCAAATTGAGACTAATGGATGTGTCATCTCAGATCATGAACCCTTGTGTTTACAATCATTTTCACCCCAAAAATAACCAATCGGCACTTTTATCACTACATCTCACAGTCATAGCTGTAATGCAGTTATGAAACTAAAAAGGGATTGATAATGCAATTCTAAAAACCCACTGCAGATTAAATTCATCACAAAACCCTGATCTCTAAACCTGATGTAAATCATTATCATAAAAATAATCTGAATAATAATCTGAAGCAAATCAGAAAATATTTTTATCTCAATCAGATTCAGAGATTCAACACACAATATATTCAGATCCATAAATTAACTACAGCAGCTCAGATGAATCTTGTTGGTTGTTCAATAAGATTTGACTTGTTTTTCTTCTTTCTTATTATGATCCCTGATATCAGACATGTCCCCTTCACTGCCTGTTACCCTCACATTTTTACTGCAGATGATGTAGAGAACCAGATCTTAGCTTCATTTACACCTGGATTTGATTTATGCTTTAGCTCACAGATTAAAATCTGATTACCATCGATGCATGTCAGTGTCACAGGAGAACAGAAATTACTACTATAATACTTGTAAATGACTTGTCTCCTCAGTGTTGCTGCAGAATGTGCGGCTTGGCAGATAAAACCATTTCACTCTTCATCAGTATTCTGAATCCGACGTGGCCGGAAGGATAGACGAGCAGAGCAAGAGTCAGGTCCAAAGAGGAAGTAAAAGAAATGAGAAGTACGGCAAAGGCCTTCAGAGGGCTCTCCTCGCCACAGGTATTTTACCGAATACAAAAGAGCCATCTGGAGCGAGGATGAGAAGGTTATCAGAAGTCAGTGATACTTTAATGCTGCAGCAACATATTGGATTTGATATCTAATCCTACACAACCTTGATTCTAAAACCAAACGTGTTCTGCAAGCCATTGGTTCACACATAATGGATGTGTATATGGAATATTTAGACGACAGGGTAACAGAGTGGACACAGAGACAATGGCATCAGTCTAACAAGTCGTTAACTGGTGTGGTAACGTACTTCAACGCATCTTTTATTTATTTTTTTGCTTAGTCGCACTGAATTTTAATTTGTGTGAATAAATAAACAATAGTGACACTGTGGCTATTCAAAGAGAGAAGAACTATTCAGCCTGTTTCAACAAGCCCACATTCTATCCGTTATGTTTTGATTAATTTCAACGTTGGGCCCAGCATCAGCGGGAGCTCACTACAGCAGCTCAGTGTCTCAATCACGCATGTGCAAACTCTGTCTCCAAACGACGTTATTGGCGCAAGATGGCAGCTTTCACATCAGGGATGAAGTGGCTTCATTTCTGGATAATGGGAGGAAGTGAAGACACGTCATCCATCTTTATGTACAGTCTACGGTGATGGCAAATGATCAGTGTCAAATCTCCCAGCAATGAGTAGAGCTGTAAAAATCAGTGCTCTGTACATTATGAAGAAATTAGAGTCACAATGTGGAGAAACAGAGTAACAAACACATGGGGAATCTAACACAAGGAGAAATGTAGGCAGTGTTTAAATCACAGCTCACATGGACGCCACAGCTGTGGCCACAGCTTGTGTGGCCATTGTTACAGAAGTGGCATAACATCCCATTCTTCTTGTTTGCCGTCTCAGCAGAAGGATACGACTTCAAATTACTCCAAAGAGAGTCAAAACAAACACAGAGGATGCGTAAACTGAATCCTCAGCAAGAATTTAGTCCCATGTCAGCTCGACTTAAAGATTTTCCAAGTTGTTACTGAAGTAAAAACACCTTAACAGGAACTTCACTGCCACTTATATCCCACTCTGTGCTCCTCAAACCTTTCTTTACTCACACAGCTCTTACCTATTTTCATTTCCTTTACTTTCACCACACGCGCACCTACACACAGACCGAACCCCACTCACCTGCACCTCTCCTCTTAAGCCTCCAGGTCTTTGAAGGAGCAGAGAGCTCCCGGGCACATAAGAAGCAGGATTAAGTTGTTTATAGAGCAGGACTGTTATCACATAGCACATTAACAAGCTAAACACTCTGGCATTAGTCAAACAAACACACACACACATATACATACATGGAGGGGGGTCTTGGAGGGAGAGGAACAGAAGCAGTGATTCAGTTTGAGGGAAGGGGGTGAAATGTGCTCTGAGGTGGCGATAAAGAGATAGAGATTTGCTGGTTTGCTGGTGGCACTTATTCAGCAGAGAGTTGCGGTGGCGGCGGCGTCTCAAAGGCTCGGTGGGGTTTCAAATGAAAAGGCTCCAGACGAGCGTGGATAGTTATCTGTGTAAGACTCTAAATATTCATATCCAAATCCCAGCAGTGCTCCGAAAAATAAAAATAAAACTCATAATCAAGCAGAGACGTATCACTCAAAACAGATTACTCCCACGTGCTTGGAGACTCAATCTGAAACTCGACATGAAGACTTATTCTTTTGTGTCGTGCGGCATCCTCTGGTTCCTTAAAGGCACCCAAACTAAATGTATTGTTATCATTATGGTTGTTATTAAAGGAACGCTGGAGAGCAGAATACATTTGAATGTCTTTCTCTGCAAGGCTCTTATTTTCTGCAGCACTCACTCCCCCACACGAAGCTGCTGCATTCTGGGGTTGACCTCTGCAGACCTTGTACTCTCACTGACCAAAGAGAAGAAGCTTGTCCAGTTGTGCTCACTGACAATTACTCTGAATAAGACCAGGACGATCACCAAGACATACAATTTCAAACCCTGCAATATTTTCCTTGTTCCTGCAATTACTATAACCGGATCTAATTTTGATTCATGTCGCTGAGCGGTTGTCTCCCTTTGAGTTGGCAGGGACTTCTGCCCTCCTATAAAATCTGACAGAGATTGAATGGGAACAGTTGAGCCCCAAAGCACAAGCACTAGACAGCAGCCAGTGTGGATCTATGGATGCCAGTGTTGGTCTCAGCCCAGGCCGGAATATTCAAATAATTTTTTTATTTGTTAAGCTTATTTATCATTTTTTTATTATTCTTTATCTATTTATAGTTGCCTTTTCTTTTTTATTGCTTGTGCTATTCCTAGAAGGGCCAGTATGTCGAGTGCCAACTGGCTTTGACATAGAAAGAAAATAATGAAGTAATTAAGGGGAAAAAGTAATTTCTAAACATCCAAATAATATCTAAACAAATAAATACTGTTAGAGCCAGTACGAATTTTGGGGGGCGATGCACATATCTATATTAGATCATAAAAAACATTTCCAAAAACATGCCAATATATCAGGTGGTATATATTATTAAAAAATAATTGGCAATGATTCTCAACTATGAACCTAAATCTAAGCATAAACTTAATTATAAATAACTATAAATAAAAATAAAACACAAATACAACAAAATATATAGAATTTGAAATGTGAAAATAACCACAAATGCAAATAATTTCTGCATTGTTTGTTCTGTAAAATAAAAGTTTTCACTGCGGCTCACATCGGTAAACATAAACGCTGATATTATTGGCCAATCAATACATTGTTCAGGTTCTACATGATATAATAATACACAAAATAAATGAACAAATAATGCAGAATTCATGAAAGTTTTTGAAAATATTACATAATATTATAATTATTCTATTCCTTCTATTGTGATGTTGTATTTGACTTGTTTTATTATTATTGTTTCTAACTTCATTTAAATTCAATATATCACTATTAGTCAGTGGTTTTATTCTTCAGACTATAATTTTGTCTCAGGTTTTAATTTACTGTTATTTTTCATTAATTGTTGACTGTTTTTATGTTTATTTTACGAAAAGTGGTAATATAAACAAAGTTTATTAAAATTATCACATAATTCCACATTTATTTTCTTCTTTTTTTAAACATACTCCTTGTTTTTTATGGCACTGTGATGATATCCATTGGCTTTGCTATCTATTGGAAATAGGTTAATTAAATGTATGACCTGAATAATGAATGATCTAATAAGATGAATATAGTAATCAAATAAGATTGATATGCCGTACAGTGAGGAAGTGCACGTATGAAGGAGTTCATGCACTATATCACACGGCAAAAAAGATTTCTTGTCACTCGGTGAGCAGCCTAATTAAGTTGATCATGAGATGAGATGTGTTACGGGTTTCTGTCAAACTGACAGTGAATGACTGATCACATTCTACATTGGCTTGGTGGTAATTAATCCGAGCAGCTTGTCTCAGTGTAAAACAGAAAACCTTCACACGTGGTATCTGAGGACGTTTAAGTGGTTTCGATATTTTCCACCTGGCATCACAGACTGAGGAAACGAAACGGAAAGAAACATTTGCCGTACCAGCGATCCCACTGATGTCGGCTGTCGGAGGGAACAAACATCAAATAACCGTCGTCTTTCTAACTCATTTATTCACACCTCACTTGTGAAAATTACATTTGAAAACATATGCTGCTGTTCATATGTGGTTTCCTTGAAATACGACACAGAATCAACAGTTTTCTGATGCTGCCATTTCAAATTAAACATATAAATACTTTCACGCTGAACCTACAAAAAATACTGCTATTCTGATTGTGAGCATCATATGATCATTATAATGTGTGCATCATACATAACATTCACAAGATGGACCACTCAAACCTTTAAAGTCCAAGTTGCGCACACACACACACACACACACACACACACCACCACCACTACTACTTGCAAAGCTTTTTCTATCACACCATTCATACGCTGTCGGCACAACCATCAGGGATCATTTTCAGTATCTTGCCCAAGGATCCTTAGAAATGGGAGACTGGAGAAGCCAGGGATCGACCACCTGCCTTCTGATTAGAGGACGACCCTCTCTTCAACTTTATTTATAAAGCACTTTAAACACAACACTGTTGATTCAAAGTGCTTTAGAAAGAAATACCTGCTATAACTTCTGAATTAAAACTACAGCATTTGTATTGTACTGAAAAGGCCTCTTTTAATCAATTCTGAACTCCTGCAGTGAAGGCAATTAAACGACAGTCAGGATTAATCAACATGTTCGCTCAAACAAGAACGGAGCCAAGGTGGAAAATGACAAGAACCGTCCAACATGCTGAAATATTCACGTCCGGCCAAAATGTTTACTGCCATGAGGGGACAGACAGAGACAGATGCTCCAACAATTTCATTATCGCCTCTATGTGTGGGACTCAGCGTAGGTCGGCTGTCAGAAGCACTGATCAGCTCTGATTAATGTCCTGCCATGTCAACCCCGAGCCAACAACGTCATCTCTAGCAAAGTATGCTTGTAAGCCTCCACCTCCACCTCACCCAGAGTGCATTGCATCGACTGTGAGCGATGCTTTGGAAATCAGTGGGACTGCCGCAGGTATCGGACATCCAGCTGCTTAAGTAATTAAACACTGCCTCCTTTAAACAGGTGCACAGATACTACACCTCAAACTCTCCTTCTGCGATGTACACACACACACACACCCACCCAGAGTCTCACCTATTCTCAGACGGTTATGTCATAACAACTTCAACTTGCATCATCATGTTTTTTTTCCCCCTATATTTATTCAAGAGAGGGGTCTTTCAGTTTGAGAGAAGGATTCTGTTATTTCAGGTTCATATTTTGTGATGCTTTCACTGCCCTCACACTCAAATAGCCCCTTTCTGTGATAACATTAGCTCTGCTTGCACTCAAACTGCTCTCAGAATGCCTACGCTCCAACGTCTACTCTCAGTAGTACTCGCGTAGTGTTGAAAAATGTAATTGCCCTGCCCTCACTCTGGGTGTGTTAGCTGGGTGTGTAAATAAAGCCATGCAGAGCGGGAGTGCATGAAACTGGTTAAAGTAACTGCCTGTACAGGACTCTTACAGAAGTAAAGCGAACGCACCCAAAGGGATGGCGGGACATTGTCCTTTGTCAACACTACACCTGGCTTTCTATTGGTTGGGGATTTGACGGCCTTGAAATCCAAGCGCAGAAGAAAAAAATCCAAAAGCAGACATTTCACTTACACACAGAAGCAGAAAGGAACATATGATAAAGTGATACAAAAGCCGGAAGAAAAAACAGCAAACAGGTCTTAGTCCCTGACATCTGCTCCCCGTGACCCGCACTGCTGGGCCCTCACTTCGCTGGGCAGCATGCTGAAGTAAGTCTGTGCTGTGTTACCATCAGCGCAGGCAGTCATGCAGTAAATGACTGGCTAGCCGGGCTAATACAGCACCAGTTGCTACAGTGGCTGGGAGGCAAGCAGGCACCACATGTAATCGCTCCCTTACTGGGGTCGGAAGACAGATGGGGCGTCAGAGGAGATGTGTTTGAGGAAGCTAGTTTCAGAGGTGGTGAGCAAACACATCCAGTCTCACACTCGCATATAAACTTGTGAGGTTGCAGGGTGGCAACTGGCACACAGGTACAGTAACAGCCTGGAGGCACGAGTAGTGTGTGTGAGTACAGTATTGATGATTGATTTCAAAAACACCCTGAGGCAAGAAGAGGAGAAGAATCTCTAGATGCATCACCTGAAGGCTTCCTGCTCCCTCCGTCTGCCCCTCTTTTTAGACACATAGCTGCTCTCTTTTTACTTAGACCAGGCTCAGAGATGCCCCGCTCCATTACAAATCTTCACACGTATTGAATCAACACTAGTATTAGAACCACCCTCCTTAAATTGAGATGTTCTTCTCAGATCTTGCTCACAATGCATCAATCGCCTTACAGCTGGAAAATCCCTCTGTCGCTCTCAAGGCTCAGTTTCAGTCTACATACACTTTTTTATCCAGACTCATGCCTCACAGCGAGGAATTGACTTATGCCCACTGAAATCTAATCAGGTAATCTTTGAGTCCAAAGGAAAACTGGGCAAAAGTTGAAGAAATTCCCAAAAGGTAGACTTGAGACGTCTTGTTCAATGGGCCAAGTATTATGATGCTACCTTGACCAAGACCTTTGCTAACCCAAATCCAATCATTAAATCTGTATGTCAAAGTGAACATTTTTGCCAAATTTAATATATAATTCTCTCATGACGTTCTTAAGAAAACATGTTCACAAGGTTAAAAAAAGGATTTGTGAGGTCAGAGTGAGGGATGCTGAAAACAGGGGTGCTAAGGCTGCTGCACACCCTACTGACGGGGGGCTGTAACTTCAAGACAAAAAAGTCCACTAAACAAATTAATGATTTTTTTTTTGACAGTAGTCAATTAATCGTGGTTAAATAAATCCATCCTTTTTCATGACTTCACTTTCAATGTAGTATATTTTCGGTGTCACTGATGGACAGTGTTATGTCACCACTATGTCTAAAACAAGTTCTGTCCCCATCAATCCCCTAAACCTGAGGAGGAGAGAACTGAACAGCACTATGGTTCTATGGTTCTCTGACTGTCTCCAAGTGTCCCTGCCTTTGACCTTTTAGTCAGGTCATCCTTATGTGCAAGTGAATGTTTGTGCCAGATGTAATAAAATTCCCCATTTGTGCTCGTATATACATGCACGTATGTATGTATATACGAAAAGTCAACCCTAAAACATAATGTCTCCAAAAACATTATTCCTCCAGGCCACTGGCGAGGCAGAATAAAAGCAAACCTTGTGAAGAGGTGTCATGATTAAATAAACACTGATTTAGTGGCAGAGTAAAAAATACTGGGTTAGATTTCACTACATCAAAAGATTCTTTATTTATACTTCTAATGTGTGACCTTTCTTTAAAAGCTAACAACGGAGACAACCAAACTTGGGTTATTAAGTATTGCAACAAAATGGCAATAACTCAAGCAAATGCCGAGGTTTGGTTGCCCGAGAGCCAAAAATATGCATCAGATGGGAATCTACACCCCGCTGGAGTGCTTTCCATCCTCGGCGGAGATTTTCCATATTTATCTCTGGGATAGGTGTATGTGAAGAGGCTCAGCAGGAGCTGGCATTCAAGGAGATGATTAAAATGTTCATTAACACTGATCGGTCCAGGTGATGAAATCTGTTACACACCCCTGCAGCGCCCGCACGGAGGCGCCTGTGAGATATGACGCCCCCCGGGTGGATAAATCCACACACGCACACTACACTCAGAGGTTGACCACCTGGACCCACCTGTGACAAACAATATGCAATATCACCCTTTTATGTGCCAGGAAAAGAAAACAGTGGCTGTGGGATTAATTGTCACGTATCCACACAAACAGACCACCCTGTGCTGAATGAATTAAGGTCGCTCACACCTTTGAGCTGGTAAACATGACCAATCTGTTGGATTAAGACCTGCGAGGCTAAACAAGGTGAGTGGTTTCCCAGCTTCTGCTGTTATCATCAGGGGCCGCAGCTAAACGAGTGTGTGGGCACAATTAAGCTCAACTCACATAGAGAGTGACTCATCATTTGCTCTTTTACAGTCGGCCTACTGGGATGTAAATAACTTTTTAACATAAACCACTTGCACACTAGTTACAACACTTTCTTACCCACCTACGGTCGCTAATGCACAGTTTAATTTAGGTCTCACACACACACACACACCCCCAGAGTCTCATATTCTCACTCAAGGGGACATGAGACAATTACCACAACTACACTGTATGAACATGCACAGTTTGGAACAGTTGCCCTGACAAAGCACAAACCTACACACATTTGTTTAATGATGACCAGCATGACCTGCTTTTCTCATATTAACCCCCAAAGACACTCAGCTACTCATTTGTTACCAATTAATGACAAACCCACCTTCATAATAACAAAAACACACACACACACACCAAACAAACATAACAGGTAATCACCAGAAAACAATATATAACTACACACACCTCAAATTTCAATAACATACACACTTGCATATTCAGGTTTGCACGCCTACACACATACAGACACGCACACAGCTGTGTCTCCTTTACTTCAGAGGACATTGCATTGACTTGCATAGATTTCCTGGAGACTTAGTCTAACCATAACCATATAGATACTACTTACATAACCCTAACCTTAACCCTAAAACATGTCTTCGCCCTAAAATGTAATCATTTACATTATGGGGACTCGATTTTTGGTCCCCATTGTGTGACTGTGTAAACAGATTTAGGTCCCCATAACATGAGTAATACCTGGACCACACACACACACACACACACACACACACACACACACACACACACACACACACACACACACACACACACACACACACACACACACACACACACACACACACACACACACACACACACACACACACACACACACACACACACACACACACACACACACCTGACCTCCCTGAGGCCATACAAGGGGAAAGCGGAGCACGCAGAGGGACAATAAACGCAGATCTATGCGTGTAATGAATAAGTTACACTCTCCTATTAGGGCAGGCAGCAGTGACAAATGCTTCTCATTCACTCATTACAGGCCACTGGGTGTCGGAGGAAGCAGCAGAGACCAAATCAGACCAAGGGAAGCTTATTGGGTTTTAAACGGCCATGTAATCCATTTCCTTATTGGAGATGAATAAGCTGCTGTCTGCGGTGAGTTTATTTATGGACGAATTAAACACGTATGCGGTGACAGGCAGAAAGCAGAATGAATCAAAGCGCTGGGCTGCAACTGATCCTGGTGGGGGAAAACGCAGGTGTGGGATTTAGACGTACAAGTATAAATAATGAAAAATGGGGCAAAAGATTGAGGGAACAGAAATACAGAGACTACATGAAAAGAAATGCATTTCATGGGCAGCCCGACAGGGAGCTGGCTACGAAAACATAGTCATAAAGTCAAGTAAAACAAAAGGAGTTGGCAGGAAAAGGAATAGGTGAAACCTTAGACTTTATATAAAGATGGACGACGTGTCTTTACTTCCTCCCACTATACAGCCATCTTGCGCATTTAGGGGTCCCGTCAATACACGCACTTGACCAATCATGAGCTGTCAATCATGACATTTCACCTTGTCATTGTATCAAATAACTGATTAAAACCAAACTCATCGGAAAAAATTACTTTGATGTTTTTGTTAGGTCCATGTTCCATCTGCTAACATGGAGGAGGGGGATTTAGGACCTACAATTCAGCCGGCCACCAGGTGGCGATCGCGACTCTTTGGCTTCATTTTTGGGGAGCTGTCATGTCTACCTTTTTTATAAACAGTCTTACAAACAAAGCAAATCATTTAAAATTTCCTTTTACATTTTCAGGCAACTCTTTTTTTCTATTGAGTATTAATATAAAAGAATAATGGAGTGCGTAGATAAAAGTGAGAGGAAATGGAGATATCACAAAGCTCTTGACAAGAAAATGAAAGAGAGGGAATTCCATCTCGCCAGACTAAATGCCCTCTGACCTGTTATCGATCTGTTCGAGTGTCCTCGACATGCCCAGCCAGCACTTAACAGGTTAATAACTCTGATCCCTAGCCATGCACTGGCAGGCCAATCTTTTCTTTTTTTTTTATATAGCACTGCAGGCCAATTTCAGCCGACCGCATCCAGCAATCAGCCATCTGAGAGAGATGAGGTGAAACCCTGCTTCCTCAGGTTCGGTGACCGTCCCCCCGGGGAATCAATCCCCCCTGGTGAAGCAGTCAGTCACACACCAGCCGCTCAACCAGCCGGCCATTAAAACCACCTCCTGGGAGGATGAGAGGCCTAGACACATCATCACCTGAGAGACAAAGAGCCTCCTCTGAGGATGCAACAAATGTTTTTTCATCCAGTCAACGCCCTTATTACAAACCCTGACCTTCTATCATTGCAGCAGTGGACTACAGACAACAGCACTTTGTCACAAGTCCCTCTGTCCTTGAACCTTTCTGTTTCTCACACTCTCCTCACTCGTGTGAATAGATTCCTGACACGTTCTTATTTCCCAGTGACCTGCTACATCCAGCATGTTGTTCAATAATGCTTGGAGCACACATTTGATGCAGCTACGCCATCAAAAATAATAGCAGTGGGGAATAAAGAAATCACAATATGTCAGTCCGAGGGGCGAATATGGAGCGAATACGCTTTTTCTGGAGAGTGGACGTACGTCAAGATGCTAAAGGTGTGTGGGATTTTACATAAAATACATATACATACCTCCACCAAGGCCCAACAGTCCACTTAATTTCTATCCACCTGCACCACATTTCACACACTCAAAGATCCATGAATTATTCCCTCTGAAAACAGTATAAACGTTAATAAAGACCCTATCTGGCAAGGTTAAAGAAAGCAAAGAAGATTCCTCGATTTGCCCCCTGATCGCGATCTGCCCCCGAAAATTTGAAGGATTCTTCCCTGAACCATACCACACCCTCTGTCCCAAGTTTTGTGGAAATCCGTTCAGTAGTTTTTGCACAATCTGGCAGACAAACAAACAAGACAGTCATGAAAACATAACCTCCTTGGCGGAGCTAACAAAGGGCAGGTGACAGCTCGTGTTCGCCCCCTGTCACAGTTGCTTGGAGAACCCAAAATAAGAACGCACCTGAAGCGTAACACCTCAAATAGACGAGCATCAAATCTTAAGGGGCGAGTGGTTTTAACTGTTTATTTTTTACTGACTCCTACCTTGTTTCATTGTCAACACCTGTCGTCGCTCACTTCCGTTGATGTTGTGTTTCCGTTATGTGGCTTTGGTTTTCCTGTTGTGGCTTTGGTTTTCCTGTTGTGGCTTTTTGCAATCGTGTTTTCTGTTAATGCGCTTGCTTGAGACGTTCCAAACAGAGAACGATTCAAAGAGCTGGGCTAAAGTGATGGAGAAGGGTTCTAACAAAACCTGAACATCAATGTCAGATTGCACAATGGAGACTTGATTTCCTGCAGACCGCTTGCTAGCATCAGTACAAACATAAAAAGCAGGAGAAAAGGGAAACTTTCATAGTTACAGTAATAAAAAAAAAAAAAGGGGTGTATGCTCTTTCAAGGCCACATGTGCCTTATTACGTAGGGACTGATCTTCAAGGGACATTCAGACTCATGGGAACTGTATTTTCCCTGTGTCTCTCTCCCGAGGTTTCTCTTCATGTGGCTGTGCCTTACAGTACACATGACTGCTTGTGTCACATGACAACCCCTCTGGGGGATCAACTAATGGTTTCTCTTACTGAAAAACCCACGTACAAACAGGCACACATACGTTCAAACACCTAGCACTTACACATTCATCTCACTTTGACGTTACACCCATTGGAGCTATGCTAATGTAACATGTAAAGTATATGTACTTCCTGTCTTCTACTATGGCCAACATATGCAGATTTTCAAATTGGATTCAAGCATGTAACATGAAGGATGATACACATTCATATATAAATCGCAGAGCAACACAAACATACCATTCTCTCATTTGCAAGTATAAGTAGAAAGGGGGAAATCCCCGAAACAAAACACAGATAGAAGGCATCTCACAGGAAGCGGTAATTAGCGCTGAAACACAGGGAAAGGAGAAGCTTCTTTCGAGGCACGTCAGTGGGGCTGGCGGAGCCTGAGGAGCGCTGGAGAGATCAGATCTGCAGCACTGTCATTAGACCTGAGAGGTTTCAGAGAAGGCAGCGCACTGATCACGGGGAAGCACGCTGACAGCACATGAAACCGGGAAACTTGTGTATCAATTCATACTAGTCTTTTTCTTCCCCTTTTTTTTTTTGCTCCGTCTAAACTGCTCCCTCATCATTCCTCCTCCTCTGCTCCTCTGCTCCTCTGCTCCTCTACACTCACACATCTCCACCAGCACACTGTGGGATTCAACATCAAAGTATGATGGAATGAGGCACATCATTAGCAGAAGACAGAGGCGAGGGAGGATGAAATCATTTAGACGCCGCTGTGGAGAGGGAATTACTACGCCTGTCGGAATGAGGGGAACGGGGACGGGAGGAGAGGGAATGACAAGAGGGAAGAAGGAGGGGTGAGACAGGAGAGGGAATGTGTACAAATGATGGAAAAATTAAATGTCAACATCGGTGTGAGAGCTAATGAGCGGTGGTGGTGAGGAGGAAAAAAAACAAAGCAAGATCAAGCCACAAATTCAAGAAATGACGCACTAGAACACGTTCGTCAAGACCACGGAGGTGAGCTGGGGGATAGATAGATAGATAGATAGATGGATACTTTATTAATCCCGAGGGAAATACATGATAATACATGGTAGGTGTCTTCATGAGCGAGGGAATCAGCGAGTCTCACTGCAATCATCTCCCATCCTCAATGATCCTCCCCGCCGTGCACTCCGGTGTCAGCGGGCCAGGCGGCCGAGTTTGACAGGCTGAACACGGTAATTGCCAGGGATCAGAGAGGAGAATGTTTTAAACATGAAGCCACCGCAGACCCAAGTCGCACACGTCGGGTGCTTGGATAACAAGTGGGGGGTTGTCAATGCTCTCGGCAACATGGCGTGACTGTTGAAATCTTCTGAATCTGCACCTTTTACATAGAAGACATCATAAAAGGTTTCCTGGTCACTGGGTGATCCAGGTTTTGTGTCTTCAAGCAAAGCACAGACGATCTGAGGAGTGGATGTGAGTGAATTTACATTATAAAAGGGAGATTTTAGCATCACGCAGCTTAGATCTTTGTAGATTTGGCAATATCCATAACATTAAAACTAACACAGTCCTCTGTGAGGTAAGTGCAGAGATTTGGGAACAAAGCAACAAACAGGAGCCGTCACAGCATCCTTCAGGTTTTAAACAAGAGCCAGCCAAAATGATAAACTTAACAATCTGTTGTAAACATTCATCCCAGCAGAGTTGGGCAATATGGCGATTAACTTTAAACTAAAATGAATTGAATACTTTTTCCCCATAAACACCCAGGAATCTCTTTGTTAACTTGCATTACATCCAAATGGACCTGTTATTCATCATAGGCAGACAATGGATGGATGTACACTAAAAGTGGCTCCTTTTCAGCTGTTTTATCAGGCGTTTAATGAAGGAATGACGTCAATGATAACCATTCCTCTATCGTTACTTTGTCTTTACCACTGAGGGATGTGGGCATCGTGACACATGGCGATGGGAGGCTTCAACCAAAATATGGGATCATTGGTTCGTCAGAATAAACAGAGATCACCTCCAAAGACACTCGGGATCCGACCTTTCTGTCAAATAAATCACAACGCAGGCGAAGCCAGACTCCACCAGTTACACTTGTCTGCTACTTGCATCGTGCATCAGTGAACTTTGTTGTGTTGGTGCTGCCATGTTTGTATAACAGACAGAAATGACGACATTTGGACACGCACCTTGTTATACATAGGAATTTTAAAATAAATTAGAGATCGCAATCGACCAAATCCGTGCTTCTCTTTAAAAAGGAATAGTGGGCTTGATAAAAAAGGCTCGTACCTTGTTTGTTCTGATGGTCAGTATAAATACCTGAGGCACTGTTAACCTGATATTACAAAGTTCTACGTGTCTCTTTACCTCCACGTCTCGCAAAAACATAACAAAAAACCTCTCACAAAAACACATAAAGCCTTGGGGCCGTCACAGATAACAGCCCTCCGCTTCTATACCCCAAAATGCAATTAGCCATTATGTGGGCCTCCATAATCTGCCATGTTCATTTTATTTGCCTCTGATACAGCAGGGGGGGCTTATCTCGCCGGTCTTTAAACAGAGCACCGCTCGCGTCCCCCGGCAGCAGGAAAAGCCAAAGTCAAAGTTATCGAGCCTGGCCGAAAACTAAAAGAAGAGGATAAGCCAGAGTGAGAGAGACGGAGGTTGAGAGAGAGAGGCTCACTCAGTTTGACAGCATTAAAAGAAGGAGGTTAGTCATCAGAGCCCCGTGAGAAATGACCTGATCTGGGATCCGGGGCAAACTGATGACCTTCTTTTTTTTAATGTGTGTGCCTCTATAAGCATTTCTGTTTGTGAGCAAAATAGACGTACTGGGACACAGAAATGCAATCTAATCTTAGGTCATAATGGTTTGTGGGTGTGTGTGTGTGTGGTTTACCGTCGTTGCCCTGGTTCCCCTCTCTCTTCAGCATCTGTACCGCCCCCACATACTTCTTCAACTGGACCTTCAGGACCTCATTCTCCCTGCACAAAAAGACAAATAGATGCACACACACACACAGCTTATAACCAGGGACGAATAAAAATGAAGAGGCTATAACTACAATACACAGTGGTATGCAAGCAATTTAGCCTTATATAATGTCAACTACCACGACAGTAATTTATAACAGACCAGATCAGATCTGTGTATTTACACAAAATAATCATCTGCTGACTGTGGAGGTCACAATAAAGACACAAGCAGGAGAGATATGACGTTTCTGTCCAATGACTCTGACAAGCCATTAGCAGGAGGTTTGTTTACTCTGTTCCGTGACACAAGAGCAATGAAAATAAAAATAAGCTTGAAATATTGAGCTTTTTACAAACTTTGCAAAATGTGTAATTTAAATGTAAACGTTGGTGCGTTTAAAACCCTGTTGTAAGATGCATGCGCTGCAACTATGGCAGCTGAGAAGGCCTTAAAGGCGAGGAGGCGATAAATGACGGGTTCAAACACTTGCTTATTGTATAAAATAACTTCATTGTAGAAAACTTAGTCTTCTATTGTCTTCAGCTGATGCAAAAACAGCAGCTGCTACATTAGTAGAGAACTCCATTTCTGAGAAACAAAGGCTCCAACGGTTGGTTCCTTCTGGGCGCAACCTATCCCAGGATTCATTGCGCTTGGGTGACAAACTGATGTTTTTCAAATAGGTTATGGCGCAGGCAAGTAATGATATATATAAATATATATATATATATATATGAGCTGCAAAAAGAGATCATTTGCTCTTTGCATGTGAATTCAAACAGTGAGCAAACAGGTAGCAGGCAGCCTGGGTAGTATATTAAACTGGAATCCTGCTTCTCTGAAGATTCACGTCTCCTCAAACCTACGCAGAGAAGGAAATAACCACAGATCGAAGTTGTTCGCAGAGGTGCTGAATCACACGTCTTTTAATTCTCACTAACACTCTGTGGACCAACACATCAAGCAAGTAGGTTGGTTGAGTCAGGTTCAAAATGAGAACCAAAAGGGATACGGCCGTGGAGTGAAGGTCTACACACATGTATGAAAGAATAACATCAAGCCATCGTTTCACAGTGATGCTCCGTGCATGTTCTCCCTCATGCAGCCCAGTAGACAAATGTTGGGTTATAAATTAAAATCCATGTGCAGTGAAAATATCAGCCCAGCCAACTCCTCCTGTACTCGATATCATTTATAAAATCTTGTTCGAAACCCACTCAGTCCAGACTGAGGTATCCACAC
Source organism: Reinhardtius hippoglossoides (assembly GCA_006182925.3). Classification (NCBI taxonomy): domain Eukaryota; kingdom Metazoa; phylum Chordata; class Actinopteri; order Pleuronectiformes; family Pleuronectidae; genus Reinhardtius; species Reinhardtius hippoglossoides. The sequence goes on from CM031690.1 coordinate 12,814,553, forward strand.
TCTACTCCACATATCAAAAGGGCATCACTAACCTTTCATTAGGATCAAAGGTTTTGACAAAAGCAAAGGTACGTAGATAAAGACATTAAAAAGTCTCATTCAAGTCAAGTGGATTTGTTAATTTACAGAATCAAAATAACAATATAAATACATGGGATGGTGGGAAGTTGTAATAAGGTGCAGTGTCAACAACACATCAATAAACTGCATCTGCAGCACAACGCTTATATAAGAATCTGCCGCTGGGAGGAATTTATGTATTCACGCAATCCAAGAATGTTCTACATAACTTTAAAAGATGCTACAACATGAACTCTGACATCTTTTAGGCAAGAGAGACCGAAAATGGATTTCAGTTGTCGGTATCTCAGAGATATGCATTTTAAATACATGTGTTAATATAAATCCAAACGTATCAGGACAAGAGTCTGGGTAGAAGGTTGTGGAGTCAAAGATACAGTCCGGCGATGCTATAATCATAGTGTGTGTGTGTGAAGATGCAGAAACAAAAGACACATAGATAAAGAAGCCTAGTGAGAGAAAGAGGCCGTCTCTTTACAAGCCGGAGCCGTTTAAACATCATCGACTTTGGGGAGGAAATCAATCAGAGTTGGAGTGTGGCTTTATGCCCTCGGCAGTTAAATTTAACAGCCTTTGTCTTGCTCCGCCGCCGCACCGCCAAACCCTTCATTCGCAATGGGTGGATAATGTTTTTTTTTTTTGGTGCCCCGCTTATCAGCCCTCATTCCCCATCCACAAAAGCGACAAGCTCTCCGAGGAGCCGTCCACGCCGTTGTTATCGGAGCCACCCGGAGCCTCGACGCCGTCCCAGCCTGATCAAATTATAGCTAATATGTGCCTCTTGCTCCAAGTGTGTGTGTGTATGTGTGTTTGTGGAGGAGCTTGGGAAGATACTCAAAACAATCTAATTTTACTGAGAGAGAATATTATGTTACAGCACTCAGAGAAAATGTGAGTGAACTGGCCTTGATTGAAGCTGCAGGTTAACAAGTTCTTTTGAAAAATGTGGAGCTTCTGCTTATTAATACTTAAATCACTTCACTTCTATTCAGTCTCAAAATGTGAAGAAAACTGGACCAATACAAAAATCTCCGGATGAATAATTGGTGTCGGACATGTAGAAGACGCCGACAACAAGATCCGAGCTATTTTCCAGGGTTTATATCTGAAAGTGTCTTTTTTATCTTTAAAATATACGTATCATATTTTTACAGATATAATTAAAGAAGCACTAATCAATACTTTTATAACAACACGGCTCAAATTATGATGTGTAATGCGAAAGGGTTAACTCATAAAGAGCCATTACCTTCATCTCTATGGAGCTTTAAAGCCTATTTTAGCTTAGTTTTTGGTTTTGTGTGTATAAATATACACACAACTGGATTACAAACATAAATGGACTTCAAATTAAAAGGTATCTTAATGGCCTGGAGGTTCAAAAAGGTTTGCATGTTTTCAGGATGCCAATCTCGTGATACGAGAAAACAAAAATGATGACCCTGTAATACAATGTGTACAGCAAATACAACATAAGTCCTCTCAGGGGAAATTTGAGGCTGTCAGCTGATATAGGAGCTGTCAGCGTGACAATGTAAATAAGCATAGTGTCCTGCAGGTTATGAGTAAGCATTCCTCTCACAGCAGCCTGAGCTGCGCGCTGCAAATCTTTTCAAAACCAATTTCAGAACGGACTGATAAAACAAAACAAGAAGTAGGTGTGAAATACAACCTCTGATTCGAAGCGGCTTGCCTTGGGTCATACAGAGGATTCAGCCACCGTAACGTATGTCATTTCTGAGTTTTAAACAACGTTGGTGCATCTGCAGAACAATGAATGTTCTTCCCCTTCTACTGCTCCATGCTTCTGTTTATTAAGGATCATAAATCTATTTAAAGCCCAAAGGAATTGGCTGTTACAATTGATGCATGTCATTCCACCCTCTCGGTTTGATGCTGCAACTAATGGGTTTGGAGCGGCTAGTGATCTGTAATTTGATTGATCCATTCATGGTTTTTATTTGATAAAATGTCAGTAGAGTGAAAAAGCTCCACAGTCTAAAGGCCCTAACTTAACGGGGTTGTGACAAATATTTGTATGCTACTAGCTTAAATACCCACTCACGTAGCATTCCAACATTTCTCGATTACAATCATTTTCTTTAAAGCCTCGAGCAAGTCCATCATTTCAAATTCAGTTAAGTGGACGAACGATATTCAGACTCACAATTTCTCAAACCCAAAACTGTATCCAGAAAGTGGTTCCGTCTCTCTGTTGATGATTTTAAATCGATAACAGTCCATTAAGATGTTTGCTGCTTCATTTCCTGTGAATGTTGGAACGCAGTTTAGACTCTTGTGAAACTCCAGGGGCAGTAATGTTGTAAATGAGCATGCCGGAGGTGAAGAAAGGTAAATGGACTGCGTTCATTTATTGCTTTTCTTTTTTTATCAACCACTCAAAGCGCTTTACAGTACAAACTACATTCACCCATTCGCACACACAAACAGTATATACTACTGTAATACCTCTTTTACACCTACATTAGAGGGGAGATTTTTTGAACGTGCATCATATAAAAAAACTAAAATCAGAAAGGAGAAGGAAGGAAAAGAAAGAAGGAAAAAGAAGTAAGAAGAAGTAAGAAGAAAGAAGAAGAGAAGAAGAAGAAGAAGAAGAAATATCAAGGAAGGAAATGGAAGAAGGGGAAGAAGGGGGAAGAAGAAGAAAGATGAAGAAAGAAGAGGAAAGAAGGAGGAAGGAGGAAGAAAGAAGAAGGGAGGAGGAGAGGACAAGGAAGGAGGAAGAAGAAGGAAGAAGATGAAAGAAGAGGGAAGAAGAAGGAAGGTGGCACAAGAAGAAAGAAGAATAGGAAAGAAGGAGGAAGAAGGCCTGCATGGTAGTGCAGTGGTTAGCACCATCACCTCCCAGGGCCTAGCTCTTGGTTTGAATGGACGGACGCCTGCTTAGAGAAAACGCCTGTTAACTATGTTGGTTTATAAAACTGTCTCATCATCTGCCATGTGAGAGACAAACAGAAGATTTATAGAAGAGTTTGTGTGCTTGTGTGTTCGTGTGTGTGTGCGAGTGAGACAGACTTTCAGAAACTGAAAGTGGAAAATGGTGAAAGAAACTGTGCGTTTGAGATATAAAGAAAGTGTAAATATTTTGTGTGAAAGAGGAAAAGTCAGAGACAACTGTGAAGTTTGCGAGTGTGCTTTGTACAAAGCCAATACTGCGAGAGATTATTAGAGCGAGGAGGGAAGATCTTATCTTCTCTGAAAAATAAGCAAAAACAGTATCTCAAGAGGAGAGCTTCTACTTTAACTACACGGAGTAATTACTTATGTTCAGTTTAAGCCCTGGGGTGATTTTTCTCTCTTGTATCCTTTGACCGCTTCCTGTATTATCCTCGTGTTTGGTAGTCATCTTAATGTGCAATAAACACAACTAAATTGGTTGTTCTTCAGGTGCACTCCGGTTTTGTTTGAAAGTGGGAAATGAGAGGTACAAAGACGCCCGCAGAGACAGACAGCTCAGGAGCTGGATAAAGCTCCTGAGTGCAATTTACTGCTCACCCTCTCAGAAAAAAAACACTCCAGGCATACACACACTTGTGTCACACTTCCAAAGGCCCACAGTCAAAGCTGTATAAACTCACAACAAAACAAGGCTAGGCTAGGGTGCAGGGCCGGGTTGTTAAAACTTCCACATTGAAGGGAGAAGGGCCCCCCCTGGGTAGAGTGACATAAATGACTTCCCATAGAAAGGAAACGAGCGAGCTTGAACTCCCCTAACAAGTAAACTAGGCAAACTTCACAGCCGCTCTCTCTGCCACTTCTTAGATCAGCTGCACCACACTGCCTTGAGGAGAGACGGCCGCTCTGCCAGCTAAGAAAAAGGCATCTGCTCCCATTTCTTTTGTGTGTGCGTGTGCGTGTGTGTCCGCCTGTCCAATCGCCCCCTCCCCTGTGACGAGGTATCACTTCCTGGCCCGAGCCCACTTGACTGGCTGCCTTCCCGTCTTCCTGCTGCGAGAGGCCTGCTTTCTGCTCTGCCAACTGACGTCAGAAAAAGGGGGACAAGAAGTGGTTGTAGAGAAAGAGAGAGTTCAGTGTGTGTGTGTGTGTGTGTGTGTGTGTGTGTGTGTGTGTGTGTGTGTGTGTGTGTGTGTGTGTGTGTGTGTGTGTGTGTGTGTGTGTGTGTGTGTGTGTGTGTGTGTGTGTGTGTGTGTGTGTGTGTGTGTGTGTGTCCTTGAGGGAGTGAGTTTGAGGGTTAGATGTTCAGAGCGAGGCCACTTTGGTTTTGGACATCTATAACCGAAGCCACAGTTTTTCATGACTGTCTGTTAGCAGTAACCAGCCACTAAATAAAAAGGGCAGTTTGATGAGACACTAAGATAAGATATCATGCCAGATATATTTCTGACAAATTTTTCTTGAAACCAAAGTGATGTTATTTCCTCTCCAAGTGTGTGAACAAATTTTGTTCTTCATCAAACCTCGGCAAATCTATGTTTTCAATTTTTTAATTATTATTATGTCATGTTTCCTTCCATATTTTATAGAAAACAATCTCCTTCTTACATAACTTTGTGCTCGTGCTATTGCCACTTACTTTCAGTCAGTGAAATAGCAACTAGTAAGACAGAGAGAGAGCAGGACTTATGGATTTCACATTCAGATTTTGTAATGCTCTCACTCAAAACCCTGTGCACGCACTCAAATAGCCACTGCTTGTGCTCAGATTTGCTCTGCTTGTGCTCAAACTGTGCACTCGCGTCTGGAAAATGTTGTTGCCTGGACACATTTCCGATGCTGCAGCTTCAGCTCTTCTCCTCACGCTCACACTGCCTCTGTGCCCACGTGAAACATGCTTTAGGAGCTGCGCTTCAAGAAAGTACAACACCTTCATTAAGCAGGAGTCCAGCGGATCCCGAGAGACGCTCTGTTATGTGGTGTAATCATATGGGAAAAACAAGTTATTGTGTAAACAACAATATTCAGACTGATGTTGACAGCTATGGCTGAAGTGGCTGTGAAGTAGGGAATTAAGTTTGCAAACAGATAAATGAAAATTCACAGCGACCGAGTGGGCGTGTTGATGCCGTTTCAAACACACAACAAACTGACTCTGGACAAAACAAACAACAAAATCACTCAGGATGAAAAAGAGGTGCCACACATATAGAAGATGCTGACAAAAATGTCAACTTCGAGAGCGGTTTGGTGATAAGGATCTGCGCCGGTGTCGACGTTTTGTACAAAAACACTGCTCTCCACAGTGCAATGAATATGTTGTGTTAAATTTAGCTACGGGTCCAGATGAAAGGGTGGATCCAGGATATTTTTCTCCCCTTCTTTAAACATTGTGAGATTGGGCATCGTTTGATTTTCTTCACCAATTTCCCAGAGAATAATTCGTGGAACTTAAATTTAAGGGGACTGTTGGGCCTTGGCGTAAGTTATGCTCTCTTCTGAGTGCTTTTCTAATTGCAGGACTGTTGCAGTACCCTGCATTGCTTTTAGCTAAACGTACCTTCCTACTGTAAATACACTCAGTACCAGAATACATGAGGATGCTGTGCGTCAGTGTGTGAGTAAGGGTTTCACATTTTCAGGATATATTTGGACGGATGAGTGAGTGAGGGTCCTGCTGTATATCTGAGTTTTGTGTGGGTGGGAAACTCAGTGAGTTAGCAGAGGCTGGTTTTTGCCCACTCCCCTCTGCCGGAATCTACGTCAGCCGAAATCTATCTATGGCCACTCGCTCATCCTCAGCCACCCCCATATACAGACGGGCTCAAGACACACACACACACACACTCACATAAACATACGCACATAATATGCACATATATGCCATTTAATTTGGGTTTGGGCACCGCTCAACTATAAAATCAGTATTATTCAGAGAAGCCTCAATAAAACCATCTGATGCTGAAGATAAGGTTAGCCTGAACCTTCGTGCTCGCAGCGAAGTCCTCTCTGTCAAGGTGAGAGCACATTATACAATCTGTGTCAATCCGCATCTCAATTAACTGGACAGCGGGGAAGCACTCGAGTTAGTCGCTGGTCAACGAGGAAGCCGACGGTCCCTCCAAGTGTTAAGACGTTACTCCTCGGTGTCAGATTTGATGTCAGGCTTTCTGGCATCCCGGCTCGCCCTTTAGTGCGAGCGAATCACAAAAGGAATTGTGGGATACATAGCAACCGTTGCCAGTAGCCGCTTTCACTGAATGATTCTGACAGCTTCCAGCCCTCATTCAGTGGCTAGCTGCTCCTTCGGTGGTATTTATAGCAGCTATTGATCGAGGACAGATTTGGCTGAGAGGGAAAAGCAGCACTTGAGATTTAGCGGCGGTCTATAGAATCGGCTTTGTGTGTCTGTGTGTGCGCGTATGGTCGTGCGGAAGGAGCGCACTGTATGTCGGGGAGGACGGCGGTGAATGTGAGGCCATCACTTGTTCCTGGCACACGCCGGATAAGTGCTGAACAAGAAAATCATCAGCTCCTGCACTGTCCTCTCCAGACTACAAGCCCATCAGCTGCAGCCGTCCCTACACACTTAACTTCGAGTGTGTCAATCAATCCTGGCTGGTGGCTTGACTTGACTGTAGGAGGCTACGATCGGAGCACAGACCCGCTGGGACTGCTGGAGGATGACTAATCCTCTATTTAAAGGGCTCACGGCTCAACTGAAGGCTTCTGGCATACAGGCAATCAATTGTAGAAGCTGAGGTAACGCAAGTCACTTTCAGGGAAACCGCAGATGATCGCTTAGTGGGACAAAAGTGTTTATATATTGATATCTAGGGGATGGAAAGGTAATGCAGGGAAATAGTCGTTTTGTCGTTCATCGGCGAATGTTTTTAATCATGAGCGACTGAACTGGACGTGGCGACCTTAACATCGATACTTGCACAAATACACGTCCTTCTTCCTGTGTGGGGTGCAGCGGTAATTGCTGTGATTATGTGTAAAAAAGTGATGCAGCTGCTGGAGATACAGTACGAGGCACAGCCCAGCACAGTCAGCAGCAACCAAAGCAGCTTTAATCACAGACATGAAGGTCCTCTGGGTTATTACGGCTTCTACACAATGTTTACTGATGCTGTGCCGACTTAAAAGTTCTCCGTTTAAATTTATTGATGCGCACAACAAATAACAAGGAGGGAAACAAAAGTTCACAAACTGTATCGTCTTTTTTGAGCACAGACATTTTGAAGATACACTACACAGCTAAATGTGATATTTGGGCTCTACACTTAATGATGACTGATCTTTGAAGAAATACATTAATGCTGGTTTTAATATCACTATTAATACCAAATGTATCAAAAATGTACATTTATGGGTTGAACATGGCTTATTGCATCTTCTAATTGAAGGTGGGTGGCCCCTAGTGTGTGTGTGTGTGTGTGTGTGTGTGTGTGTGTGTGTGTGTGTGTGTGTGTGTGTGTGTGTGTGTGTGTGTGTGTGTGTGTGTGTGTGTGTGTGGAGAGAGATGTGGGGGGGGTTTAGATAGGCGTGTCTCAACTCCACCTCCCAGCACTTTATTCTAAAGCCCTTATTTTAATTAGAGGTGAGGTGTAGTTACACTTTATCTTTGTCCAATACAGGTGTACTGAATACTTCTTAAAAAAAAATGTGCTAATGTTAGTGGCAACACCAGTTTGTTTCCAGGTCAAAATGTCTGAGGTTGATTTCGAAGGGTTGGAAGACCACGTAATAAAATCTGCATTATGTGAAATGCGGACTCTCCGACAGCATCATATTTCTGTGGAGGATTGACAGGTTAATGGTCAGTACCAACGACCCAACCATTACACTGTCAAATGTTCTTGCTTTGGAATAATTCCTCCCACTAGCACCACCCTGACACTTCTCAGCTCAGTATGGTGGAAACGACGTCCAGACGAAACCTGGAAGATGTGTTTACTGGACATTAGGTGTCGTCCTCTACCTCGTCACGAGAGGTTTCTGATGGTTTCTCAAAGGAGCCGCGAGTTTCATAGAGACATTTCAATTTACTGCTTGTAGACTTCCTGTCCATTTTGCAAATTCTCAGTTGAGCGAAGAGAAAGTTAAGGACATGCTGTACAGAAATACTTAACACACACTTCACAAGGAGACCTACGGATTGTAGAAGCTTTGTTTTGCTTTTCCAATATTAAAGGGGCCATATTATGCTCATATTCAGGTTCATAATTTGAACAAAAATTGATTGGTTTATATGCACTAATGTCCAGAAAACACTTTCCTCATACTGTCCATTGCTGCAACTCCTCCTTTCAGCCTCTGTCTGAAACACTTGGGTTTAGCTCCTGACTCTGTGTGTTGATACTACAGCAGCTGAGAAGGACAATCTTAACATTTGTGGATTAAATCTCAGAGGTAGATGACATGGGTTCAAATACACGTTTAATATTTCAAAATACACCTGAGGTTAAAGTCTCGGCCTTTGCCCATGAAAGTTAAATAACTATTAGCTTATTGCATAACACAACTTAATTTTAAAATAAGCCCAAACATTTCTAGCAGCAGCTGCATTTTAAAATCCATTGAGTGCTCTTCCTCTTTTATAAAGCAGGGTTTTTATACACATCACTGTGGATAGGGCAACAGCTCAGTAACACTTGCACCTCGAAGCCTGTAGCACACCATTTGGAGCAAACATGTCGATCAGCTGTAGCAAAACGGTACAAAACGTTGTGGGATTGAACATTGAACCTCGCATTGTGCCAGACAAGCCGCTCTGTGTGCATTACGCAAATGTGGGCCATTGTGATGTCGTCCTGAAACGCCTCGTCGAAAGGTTTCCAGTAAAGGGAACTTTTTGACTTTGGAGATCTATTACACACACAAAAAAAACCTATGTAGCAAACTAGAAGAAATAAAAACTGAATATGTCTCATTTAATTTACCTGCTGACAACTCTCACATTTAACCATTTTGAATATATAATGTCAGAAAATAGTGAAAATGTTCAAACACTGGCTAAATTAGTGTCGATGTGAAGCTCTGCTTTGTTACAGGCCTGAACTGACTGACAGGAGGGGTGTTTAAAAAGTCCTAGCTGGAGCAGCAGTCAATACAAGCTAATCTCCCACAATGCAAACAGAGATTACTGTGTTAACATACATCCCTGCTGCTGCTGCTGCTGCTGCTTACCTGGCCAGTGCCTGGACCTTGGCTGTGTGCCTCTCATCCAGCTCTGCCAGCTTCCTCTTCAGCATGTCCGTTTCCTGCCTCAGGCCGGCTGAGTGCTCCATCTCCCCGTCCAGCAGACAGCGAAGAGACCTGTCGCACACATGACGCAGATCACACGCGTGTAACACGACTGCATGCAAAATGATACAGCTTTCCATGTGGATGTGTCTCTACATGTAGACACACTAGACGCTGACACTCTGGTCAAGTTTTTAACATAAGCAATAGATTAGATAAACATTATTAAGCTTCCTTCACTGACTAGAGTCACATTCAGATCTGTAAAAAAAAAGCACTCATCTGTGTCACTGATAATTTAATGCCACAACAACAATTTATCAAATAAATCAAACACACGGCTTGGCAGTGATTATGGTGAATCACAAAGATGTAAAAGCATAACTCAGAGTTTTCTGTTCATTTCAACAGAATTTTATTGGACCACGTTCTGTCTTTTCCTCAGTGATCCATTTTAGCAGCTGTTGCATGGGTTTGAATCCCAGTCTGCTTATTTACGAAAAACAAAAAACACAACACTGAACTGTTTTCTGCCTCAAGTCAGCACAAAAACTGCCTCTCGTCTGAGGATGAGGAGAAAACAAGCTGACACAATTTATATTGAAAGATCACCCGATAACTTCTTCCAAGCTGAGTGTGTGTGTGTGTGTGTGTGTGTGTGTGTGTGTGTGTGTGTGTGTGTGTGTGTGTGTGTGTGTGTGTTTAAGGGCTTGCAAGCAGCAGATAAGCGAGGACATATCTCAACGTACGTGTTTTGCTCCTCCAGCTCGTCCTTCCTGTTCATCATGGCTACAATGGCCTGACGCAGCTCCACTGCAGAGAATAGAGAGTGAAACTTCAGCACTAACTCAAACACATAAAACACAAACAGAACTAAGCATGACCTTTAGTTTGGAAAGTTCCGAAACCAATCCCACTTTCGCTCTTCCTGGATTATTGCTGTACTTGAGTTCCATCCCTAAAGTACAGTTTTTCCACTAGAAGAATCAACTCTTTTAATCTTTTTGGTTTTTGAATTTAATACACATAGACAGTGTGTATAGTTACCACCGGTAAGGAGGTTATGTTTTAATCTGAGTTTATAATAAGCAAGATAATGCAAAACCTCCTTGATGGATTTCCACAAAACTTGGGGGAAGGATGTTGTATGGATCAGGGAGGAACCCATTCAACTTTGGTGCGAGTCTGGATCACCAGGACTTTATATTTTATCACTTTGTTTAACATTGTGAGATGCATTATTTAGTTTTCTCAGGAAATAATTCATATTATTATAATTATAAAACAGATATCTATGAGTGTGCAAAATTTGGTGCAGCTTGAATGACTGTACGGGGAACGTTGGGCGGCTGTTGCTGAGGGGTAGAGTGGTCGTCCTCCAACCAGAAGGTTGGCGGTTCAATCCTCAGTCTTCCCCATCTGGATGCCCAAGTGTCCTTGGGCAAGATACTAAACCCCTAAATGAGGGTTGCACTAATTGTAAGTCGATTTGGAAAAAAGTGTCGGCCTTGGCGGAGGTGTGTTTTCGACTGAGTTCTGTTCTAGTCTGCTATGAATTCTAGATACCAGCAACTTCAGTGGAAATTCCCAATATCTATATCAGCCTGAGAAGCATCAGTCAGTTGAACTGTATCAAACGCAGCAGTCAGCAGCTGGCGTATGTTTATCTCCTCTCTGGTGTTAAGGACAGAGTAGAGCCGGGCTACAGTGACTCATCTGCTTCATTATGCTTGGGGGTGCACAGGAAAGGTTTCCGAGCTCCTAACAAGGCGGTTACGACTAATTTCCAAAAATAACAACCATGAGCAAAAGGAGTTAATCTTTCACTTTGCATTCCACCATTTACACACTCGCACGGAGAGACCACAACTCTCTTCTCATCACTAATGTAGGGTGTCAATGTAGCCACAGACACAAGTAGGTCTCCTCCAGCCCCGAGCTAAATGCCTGGTTGGGGGGGGGGGGGGGGGGAGGAGAACCGAGAGGAGGAGGAGGAGTGTGATGAAGAGCGCAACACGGGAGAAAGTCTATTATCACCATTCCATTCTCCATTCTCCACATCAGCAGGCCAGAAATAAATGTGACCTTTACTCCGACCACGCGTTCACAGTGGGTGCCGCGGACGAGCCATTAGGGGCTTCGGTCGAGCCAGACGCCCCCTCTGTCCTCACAAGGGGACGTGGACTAATTACAACACACGTGTGCGTTTATAAATGCAGGTTACTGTGTGTGCATGTGTGTGTTTGACCACCGAAAACCTACAAGTTGTTGCTTAATTCCAATAATAGAAGCATTCAATGGATCATTGCCCTCTTTCTTCTTCTTAGCTAACCTACTTTATCACGTGTTTAATCCACTAGTGCAGTGCTGGTTTGGAATGGGCTGTGTGTTTGGTCAGTGGTGATGCTGGTAGCAGTTCTGTCTGACACTGTAAAAGTGACCTGCAGTTAACTAAAGACTGTGTGCAGAACACTGAAGCTGCACCACCGCTGCTGCACAAAGAGCTGTTCACCTGTTTATTCAAAGTCCAGTGAAGCTCAAATCAGTACGCAGAACCCCGACCTGGAGAATTAGTTATGTTGTTGTTTTTGTTGTTGTGAATGTGTTGTTGATGTGATCAATGCCGCGACTACAGAGTGCTGGTTGCCTGTTTATTCAAGTTTTTAATCAATATTGAACATATGTGTCCGACAATTTGATTTTAATGTATTTCGATCTATGCTTGTTGTATTTGTTTGCTCTTGTTTAAATCTTCTGATGTTAAGCACTTTGAGCTGCATTTCATTGTATTAAAGGCGTGTACAAGTTTTTATGATCAAGACCATTTTTACAATCAGTTTCTGCCACACAACTTATCCCGTGACATTTATCTGTGCATGTTTCACAAAGCCTCACTCACGAAAAGGGCGAACCCTGTCATCAGCTATATTTACGATTCTTGAGAACTAAACATTCACACGCTGTAATGATACATTTTTGGCCTCTAAAAACAATAAAAGTGAGTTGAGGACAGTGTGGAAATGAGAACCAGTAAGCGGATTACTAGTGCACGAGTTGTGTCAATGCTTCTTGATGCATCTTTAATAATAATTGCTTTTCAGACCAGAAATCTTAAATGATTCATTCCAGAACATAATGGCCAATACACCACCATGTGTTTCATGCGGTGTGTTCAGAGTAAAGAGAGAGAGAGAGAGGGAGATAACTTGGTTGCTGCAGGGAGAGCAGGTGACATGGAGGTGAGTGAGACAAGGAACCAATGTTGATGATTGTAACCAAATGAGGACATCATACCAGTCTAATCCAAATATACGGACTTGGCCTACGTGTATTTGTATTAGGGCTGTCAAGGGATTAAAATATTTAATCAAGATTAATCGCATGATTGTTATCTGTTCTAAATGTACCTAAAGGGGTATTTTTCAAGTTTTTAATACTCTTATCAAAATGGGAGTGGATAGAAATGCTTACTTTTTACAGAATATATGTTTATTATTTTTGCAACAATCCAAAACAAAGACAAATACTGTCCAGAATATTCTCCAGAATACCCTCAAAGGTACTGCATGCTCAAAAAAGATGCTGAAAGCATGACATAGCAAACTCAAGCCCAACAAGAAACAACAAATGGGCATATTGACATTGTTAATCGGCCTGCAAGCTGTAGCCACCCATTTAGCTTTTGCTGTTTAGGTTTGTTGCTTGTGGAGTTGTCCATGCATGAGGGAGGGGAGAAGAGAGAGGAGAGATGACTGGAGAGGAGAGGAGAGATGACTGGAAAGGAGAGCAGAAGAGAGGAGGAGAGGAGAGATGACTGGAGAGGAGAGCAGAAGAGAGGAGGAGAGGAGAGATGACTGGAGAGGAGAGGAGAGGAGAGGAGAGGAAAAAAGATGACTGAAGAGAAGGTTAGTGTTGGATCAATCAAAATCAATTTGCTAAACCTTTTGCTAAAATAACTGTACTTGTCTTCATAGATCTATAGCAATGCATACATTTCTGTTCATTGTTTAAAAAATAATACAATAAAATATGAAACATTGTGGGCCCTTATGTGTTTGCTGTCTTATGTCTTAAGTCTAATGTATACATGCTAATTTAAAGATAGTTATGTATATTTTATATAATTTGATATACCTATGTAATTGTATTTTTAAAAATATAAAAAATGAATATATCAAGTTATATAAAATACACATAAACATGTTTGTATTACCAAGCACACATTAGACTTACAATACAGTATTAAACATTGTAACAAAATACATCAAATCTCATCTCATGTGTTAATGAGTTGTGAGATTTTGAATGTTCACTTCATGACTATGGTCTCGGGACAAAGCCACAGGTTAAGAGGATATTATGCAATTAAAAGAAACGTCTCATTACCTAAAATCAATTTGTGGCTTTCTCTGGGTTTGATCATTGTTGGAAACATTTGGGATAGAGTAAGTACACAAGTCAACAAAATATATAACATAGGTCAAGTTGTTTTTAGACATTTTAATGAAAATTGTTGCATTATTATATCTTTAAGCCTCAAGCAGGAACTGAGAAATTCATAGAAAAGCAGTGTATCATCAATTTGTGACATCACGTGCTTTCCAAGAATTTTTCTTCAAGCCACTTTCTGCCTACTTGCCTTAACTTCTTCCTCTTCTTGTGGTTTGCTACGTTTCCCATGAACAACTTTGCGCAGCACCTCGAGAGACGGGCTGTTATTGTTGCTTCGGGGGTTATGTGAGTGGGCGGGGAGAGAGCAGAAGCAATGGGACTGTGGATATCGAGAGCAAGAGAGCGAGATTTTTCCGGCCGAGAAAAAAGTCACGGTCTCATCTCTTAAATTGCCAAAATCTGTTTTGGCTGCGTTGCATTCTGGTTTATCGAGCCGACGGTGGGCATAGAAATTGGCCTCCATGCCTCCGTCAGGATGGATTTCTCCCAATATGATCGCTGGACATCAGCGATTCTGGAGAAAAGAGCTTGTTGCTCTCTGATTTTAAAATGGCCGACATGAAAACCACATGTTACAGGGTTTCAGACTGGAAAAGGGAACCGCCTCCTTTTGCCTGCAGCGTGGACCACAAAGGCCGACCCGAAATGAGACGGTCTGGTCTACAGAGGATTTCAGCCACCTGTGTCACCAGCTGATCCCACCCCTACTGCTGTATCTTGGCAACAGAGATGAAGTGGCACACGCCTAGAAACTTCTAACACCCCTTGCTTAGTTTAACAGCCTTTGAAATGGGAAAGCCTAGCCCTGCCGCTGTGACTCAATCTTAAAATGCAGCCTCTGAAGGATGCAGCCCCTGAATTGAGACACCACTTTTGTGTCTTCTTTTATTGTGCAGCTCTTTGGTTGAATGTTGTTATTTTATAAGTGTGCTATATGAATAAACTTGACTTGACGATGGATAAATTGCCTTAAGATATAGTCAGATCTATGTTAGACACTTTAGTGGGTGCGTTCAATAAGGACCCAAACTTGTATGACATAGTTGTTTGTACGTGAAGGGCACAATCTGATAAAGATCAGATCACATTTTATGACCAAATGATGCAAAAAACCAGGCAAATTCAAGGGGTTTACATACTTTTTCTTGCCGCTGGACTGTTTTATATCTTACTAAGGCCTCATGGAGCCGCCTCTGCACAAGTGATTTGTAGATCACTCCCTCTTTCCGTGGCCCCATGACCACCTCGTACCGAGAGCTAATAGATTGGACGACAGCTCAATCCCAGTACTTACAGGCAGCTGCACTAACCTTTCCTGCCCTGGCGCTGTGTGTCTTTTCTCTCTCTCTTCTCTCTCTCTCCACACACACACAAAATCAAGCAGCATCAGTGTGAGCAGCTGAGTCTAAACTCTGATTAGCTCCAGAGCCCCACACATGAAATGCTCATGATGCATATTTATTTAAATCTCAATTTTCTTCTTTTTTTTTTTACATCTCACAGCTGATCTGCAGGAATTCACACAATCTTAAGTTTCTCACAAGCAAAATCCTCTGAGAGCAGCAGATGAGTGTGTATTTAAGCACAGTGCCATGTGCATACACAGGAGCAACAGTGCCATCTGGTGGATTGTTTGCCATGAAGGCAGAATTACAGTACAGGCCCAGGCACGGGGCTTCACAATTTGTAATTAGATCACGTTTAACTGCACTGAAAAACAACAGGTTTTGAAAACACTCATCAGCAGGTTTGATTTAATTTGCCGCAGCGACAGGATGACAAAAACATGTTCGGGAACTTTCCAATGATTCATTACCAACACAAACTTCTCATGAACGTCCTTTGTCATCTGATAACACCTGAGCAGGAAGTGTTGATTCAGCTTTTGTGATTTTTTTTACTGTCACAACTAATGTGAATCATGTGTATGTTTAATTTTATGTAAATTACATCCGATCAGCAGTCGGCGATTGCTACGTGGGAACTCTTCAAAGATGTGACTCGAGGTGTCACAGAATCTAACTAGATTTCTAGACAGGTCGGCGACAACAACCAATCAGAGTGCAGCAGGGGGTGAAGGCACATGTAGTGGTGAGGTGCCCCTTGATATTTTTTTACACTGCACATTTCTGCAATTGAGGGAAATCAAGCAATAACCATGCATGGGACAACAACAAAAACTGAGAATGCCTGTTGAGTTGGGGTCGGGCTCTGTTCTCAGTCGGAGCTGCTCTGGATTCTTTACAACTGTAATGTCCACTGAAGCGTTTCACCTCCTCCAGCCTGATGTGTCATTGGGTGAGCAGGAGGATCAGTCAGACACCTCATGCCTTTACTCGTGTGTTTTTTCTGATCAACCGTAGTTGGCTAGTAGGCTAGTCGGGTGTTTATCCTGGTGAAAGGTTGTTTAGTGTGTGACCCCCGGCTCCCAGTCAGACGTGCAGTATACGACCGAAAGACTCCCGATCAGAGGACAGCAAGTCGTGTAGTGGGAATTTGTGTTAGTGAAGTCATGCGGAAAGACGTTCACTTGTCTCATATGTGCAATAATCCATGATGATTCATTCCACAGAACAGGTTTTGAGAACAACCCGAAAAAGAAGAGCAAGAGAGAGAGAGAGAGATGAGTAGTACGAGACCGACGGATGGGAAGAGGACAAACACTCACCCACTGTCATGGACTCTGGCAGACCAGGTGTTTGCAGGACGCTGGAGATGGGAGCAGACGGCGCCGGTGGACTTGACTCCATGCTGCAACACACGAAAACAGAAATCAGGTACTTTTGAATCTCTTTAAATTATGTTGCAATTGATTTTAGTGCACTTAGTCCTGAGAAAAGATTTTACCCTGCAGCACAAATAATCCCGTGACAACACATCATTGCCTTACTTGAACGTCAGCTCGGTCCTGCTGCTCTCACAGTTTCCCACCGGCCCTGTTGAGTCACACTGAGCAGGAAATGCGGCCGTGTCTTCCACAGAGCTCACTGAAACAGAATGGAAGTGAAAGTGAAATCACTGAGTGAGACAGAAAGCCCCTCAATTTAAAACGATAGGCAACTGATCCTCAATGCAGATTTAAAACAAACAAATATAACAGAATCTTAAATGGTAAAAAAGAGAGGATAATAAGGATCGGTGCAGCATTGTAGGCTAAAGGCACAGAAGATGATAGGTGGGTTTTTTTATCTGCTTCATATTTTTTTGTCGGTGCAGGCCTCTCTATAAGCTCTGTGGCTGTTGTTATGGGGGGGGGGCAGTATCGTACCTGGCTGAGGGTCCGTAGGGTTCAGAGGGATGAGGATGTCGGAGCTGCTGTGGTTTGTCATCACCTGTAGAGGGCTCCACGTGGACACACTGGACAGACTCCCGAACACCACCCTGCACAATGAGAAGTTTAATCCGGGTCAGTTTGGTTGTAGTCAGCTTTGAACATTTTGGAGTCAAGCCTTAACTGCAAAACATGTTATTATACAACCATGTTATCTATTTTCTAGGATTATGTAGTCTGACACTTAGGGAGATGTAAACAGGAAGTATAATGTTACAATGGACTCAATGAGTTGGGCTGTGCCTTGTTTTTTTTAATATCTACTTACATAAACCTATGCTGAATCACTTTCAACTTTCACTGGTTTACATTGATATTGAATAAAACTTAAAAACAAGATTATTATCATGCTCCGTTTATTATCTCCAAGAGAGCAAGAAGGATTTTTTTCCACTTTCCCTAACATTGCGAGATAAGGCATTTTTCAAGGGAATAGAAAAGGGAAATAATTTATGGATCTTGATGAAAAAAATAAGGCACATTTAAGGAACTGATATCTATGAGCGAGTCAATATTTTTATGCAGACTTCTGGGCTTTGGCAGAGACATGCGCTTTCCAGAGAGCCATTCTAGTTATTTATTTATTTAATATAAGTTTATTTGAAATTGACAAACAGTGTAAGGCGCAGTGAATCTAAACACATGTGAATATTTCTGTGCGCTAGGATTTAACTGAGTTACGGCTCAGCGAACAAGTTAATACCATCAAACAAATGTTCCTGTTGTTTTTGGAACGCAGACACACGCTTGTCTCTTCAACTTCACAGACACTTTACTCTTTCAGTGGAAGCAAACATCACAATCAGGTTATTAACCGTCTTGTGTTATGAATAAATGTTGTGATGAGTATAACATATTTGTATAGATCTATAAAATAATGTAACTTGTAGTGTGTCTTGGCAAATTGACCTAAAATCTGTCATATTTTTGTCACACTACTTTTTTATAATGTTGGAATCTAATGAACAGACGCCTTTAATTTGCTCAGAGAAACCGGCTCTAATGTTATTAATCAACTGTAGGAGCATTTAATTAACAAATAAAACAAGATAAAAAGAATATGAGCACTTGAATTACAGGTTTTCTGCCGCGAGCCCACGCTGATTTCTACTAACTATTTATTTTTATACTTTTTATAACTTGACGTTTGCTGACTCACTGATCAGAGCTGATCCTCTCCTCCTCCTGAGGTTGTGCTCTGGGTTTGTACATCTCCTCTTCTTCCTCCTCCTCCTCCTCCTCGTTGTCGATTCTCTTGCTGTCAGGCAGAGGGGGCGTAGTTGCGGGAGGCGTACGAGAGGGATGCGGGGACCCAACCCAGTTGACTATGCCCGGCTCCTCCAGGCCGTTCTGTGCCGGCGACTGGGAGAAGGCCGGCTCCAGTGGGTCTATCCCTTCCTCCAAGCTGCTCTGAGCCGGAGCGGTGTGACTCTTCCTTATCGTGCCCGTTTTCTGGGAGTCCTCCTCCCCCTCCTCCTCGTCCTCCGCCCCTCCATCCAGATCATCATCAAAAGAAATGATGTTGGTGATCTTCTTTTTCCTGCGGCGCTCCTTCCTCAGCCCTGAATCTGGGCAGGATAAAGATGGAAATAAAGTGAACAAAACCTTTAATCTCAAGCCTCAATTAAGAAAAAACTTAAATGGATTCAATACTTTTCTGTCTAGACCGGCTCCATTCAAACGTTCATATAAAGTTCAGTAACGATGACATCAGCATCTTAACTTTATTTCACTTACTCGACTTAAAAAGCTTTTCTCACTAACCGTCTGTGGTTCAACCCTCTTCCTTTTCAGCGCCTCGCTGTGCATTAGCGAGTCTTCCACAGCGGAATAATCTCAATGGGAAAAGAGGTGGTGCACCAATTTAGAATTTAATTTGCATTCAATCCACTGGAAGGTTTTAGCACCGCACAGTTAAAAGTTAAAAGCTTGTCCATCTCACCGAAGCAGAGCACATGGAGGGAAAACGGTTGCGGTATAGTTTTCCCCTGACAGGAAGGACCGGGGCGGCTACAGCTAAATGAGGTCAAATAAGGAGGCCGACGTTCTGGAAGTGTATTCATTTCATGGGGGATTTCAACTCCGCTGCTGCAGCTCCGCCTGCACTTGCCTGGTGATGTTGCCACTAGATTCTACAAGTGCATTTATTACACAGGCTCGAACTGAAACGTGTTGTTTTTGTGCTTACGCTGCTTCTGAGGAAAACGCATTTTTCAAAAATTACAGTATTCGACATGCGGCTCACCTCTGTCACAATTCATTTCATGTCAGAACCAGAGGATGACGACTGTTTTCTGTTCGTCGTGCACCATTAACACGCTGACTCATTTCTTTTATCACACCAGTCTAACGTTTCTCCAAACAAAACGCCAACAGTGATACTTTTGTAAGTGTTTTAGGTCCAGACAGCATTTCATCTCTACTAACAGCTATCTACATATGAATGGGGAAACATTAAAAAGATGATAGCCGGTGCATTTCGTTCGATGTGTTCCACTCTTTGCTCAACACACAGATTATTTACCTGCGGGCAATCAAAGCCTGCTCAAATGTGATTGGTCAAACTAGTAATGTTCAGATTCTGCATACTCACATAAAGAATCTGTTTGTAGATTACATGACACATAACTCCCTGCATTCAAGGGGTAGGAAAAAATAATGGTAACACCTTATAATACAGTGGAATAGTCCTGAAGTTGATACCATGTATGCAAAGTTTAATTCTAAGACAAGTTTAATTTCTTAAGAATGATTTTACCTGTAACTTGAATGATACAGCCAAAACTGTCCATAACTTGTCGATATCAATTATAATCGCAATAAATGTCATGTTATTATTTATTTTAAGCTAAAGGTGTTTTAAACTTCTTTATGAGCAGACAATACATTATTAAAGCATTACATTGATATATTGGCCTTTTGTTGCATTGCTATAGAATATTGCATTTATCATTAAAACAGAGCAGTCTTAACAAAAATAAATAACCAACTTTTAATTTCTTGGCTATGGGGTGTTTTATAGCAAAAAAAAAGACATATCAACTGCCATTTCCTACCAGCAGAGGTGCTGCGTGGAAGAACAGGTAGCGGGTCCGACGCTCCATCCCCTCGGGGCGTGAATCCGGGCACCACGGCCGTGGCTGTGCTGATCTCCCGCAGGAGGCTGCTCACCCCCTGAGTCGACTCCTTCAACAGGCTGCCGATGCCCTGCGTGGACTCCTTGAGGAGGTCGGACACCGACGGGCCTGCGCCTCGCGTCAACCCGCCGTTCAGGTCGGTGTTGTCGATGTTGATGGCAAACAGGATGGAGTTCAGGCCTGGGAGCAGCAGAGAGAGAGAGATTGAGGCGAAAAACCTAATTCATTGGAGATCAGACCGGTTAAATCATATGAAACGTTTGAACTTCAAAGTGTGTGGCAAGCAGTTCTGTCAGTACACAAGAACGGGTGGCCACGCAAGATGAACAATCCGAAGGAGAGGAAACAATCTGGCTGGAGATCAGTGGTGATATTTTAGAGTTTGTGCTCATAAGTTGTGCTCGTCAATAGCTCTACAGCTAAAACATCCATTAACATTAATAAGGTTTGGGCAGCAGCTCTCAGGGAGCCCAGCCATGCTAAACCATTAAAGTGCAAAGTCAGTGAATTTCCTGCTTTGACAGCAGCTCTGTTTGTGTGAAGCCTGTTCACATTTCAATGAGAGTGAAAGTGAGGCAGTGAGGCCCATTACACAACAGGATCACATTTCAGAGTCACAACTTTGCTGATCTTCGATGCTTATCATTAGAGGGGCAAAAAAAAAAAATAGCCTGGCCTGAGGCGTGGTACCAGAAGACCATAAAAGACAAAAATCGAATATGTATGGTGGCCATTTTAGGACATTTCGGAGTCAGACTGTCAGCTTGGTTCACCTTTCATCAATTGTAGGCATACTTTACTAGCTTCAGGTACTGTAGCTACCTTTACCTTCACCAAGGAGGTTGTTCAACTCTATCCATTTGTCTGCTATTTGGTTTATTTGTTTGTCTGTCAGCAGGATTACACAAAACTAAGGATCAGATTTCCACGAAACTTGGTGCAAGAATGGGACATGAGCCAAGAAGGAAACAGTTTAATTTTGGCATGGACCTGGACAAAGCGGTGGATCCAGGATTTTTATTTTTCACTTTGCGGCATAGGCCATTTTTTAAATATATGCATACTGGATATGCACTCTGAGTGTTGTTCTAAAGCAACTGCTTTTGTTGGCATACTAACATGCTAACATACACAGTGTGACAACATGCTGAACATTAGCATGTAAAATGCTACTTAAAAAGCTAACAAAGCTGTATTTGCATAACCTGCAACATTAATCTGTTAAAGATAATTATTATATTAATATGTATAAGACTGTGGGTCCAATTGAGTAAGATGGCAGCGTTTGGATTCGGGAAATTTTGGCTTCGTTTCTATATAGTGGGAGGAAGTGGGTCAGTGTCGTCCATCTTTATATACAGTCTATGCTAATGACACAAACTGACCTGCAGCCATGGTGGGGAGCATACTTGCTCTCTCTTCATCAAGAATAAAAGCCCCGTCTTCATAGTAAGTTCTGGAAGAGAGGTGACAGGTAATCAACACAAAAAGAGGAAATCCCTCCATACCAGTTGTAAACAGCACAAATGTAATATAATGAATATTGATATGCAAGTTTGCGATCCAAAAACATTTCCTCTAAATACAAAAATAGAAATACACACTGAACAACAGTACTAACCCCAGACGTGGGCGGTCAGCGAGCAGTGTGTGCAGGTAGCGCTCCAGCGAGTGCTCGTTGAGGGCACAGCGCAGCCACGCACGACCCCGACCCAGCTCTGAGGAAATGTGACGCAGCGAGTAGAACCGCTGGAGCTCATGGCGGTTCAGGTGCTCCTTCACGTAAAACCAGAAAGTCAACTCTGGTGGTGGATGAAGAGCAAAAAAAAAAGACACAAGGAGAGGGTGAAAAAGGAGACGAGGCAATGGGAGGTGAAAGGTGGCGTGATGGGGCATTTAGAGGAGGAAATGAGGGAGAAAGGGTTGCAGGGAGGAGAAGGAGAAGAGTCAGCGAGGTTGATAAAGAGGATGAAGAGTTAGAGGGGTGAAAGGAAAAGAAGAACAGAGGATGCAAAGGTGAAACAAGGGGAGACAAAGAAGTGGAGAATTAGTTCTTCCTCATTTGTGAAAAAGAACCGTTCTTGAGTCACACAAAGGGTCAAACACTTCTGGAGTCCTGAGAGTCGACACATCTTCGCTCTCTCATTAAAAAATACCCACAGTTTCTGGCCCGCAGCTCCATCCTCACTTCCCACCTGTCACCTCCCCATATTTCACACTGACCTCACGACTAACACCGTTTTATTATTTTCTATAACAAAGAGAAGAAAAGATAAAATAGCCTCAGAGGGTGTTTCCATATAAATTTTTCTATGGTGGGGTGCAGTAATTAATAGGAATGAGAGTTACGCTTCTTTTCTGCATATAATGAGCGTGTGACCTCAGACCAGTGTGTTCAAATGACGTCTGCTATTTCTGGCTTTAAGGACTCGGCTTCATTAATGAGATGCAAATCCACGAGTTCAGCCACAATCCTTTCTTGTAATTGACTGTGAAATACAGGGGACGTCAGATATGCTAATGGTTATGGGGTGGCGGCCGTTACAGAAGTCATGCATTTCTGCTGCAAACGTGGATTTAATAACCACGGGGTTCTTCAGTACGACAAAGTAGAATTTAGCAAAATGTGAAACTAATGACTGTCTGTATGTGAAAATGGACGACATGAGGGACGCTCAAAAGTGAAGCCAAACGTCTCGATCGCCCTCTGGTGGCTGGTTGCAGTAAAGGTCATGAAGCCCAACTGCGTGTTAGCAGACTAAAAATAAAATACATCAAAAACGTTATTCTCAAAGATGGTTTCTGTCATTTCAGCTCGTTCTTATCACACTGATGTATGTTTATATTTTTACCTCGTTGATTTCAATTAGTTATTTGATCTATAAAAACTATTGACAGCTGAGACTGACTCGTGACTAGTGAAGCCCGTGTATTAGCGGGACCTTAATACCTCAGGGAGCATAAAGGGATAAAGGAGGAGAATCTCTAAGATAAAAAATAGGGTAGATGATTTTTTACTTTATAAAAGTATCGTGTTTTGTTAATGCTGTTTCAGGTTGCAAGACTTTTTATTACAAATTATCCTTCAATTAGACTACAAAGAAACAACCCAGGTTATTTTACTTTAGGGCAACACCTTTAAACAAACCAGATATCTTTTTTGTACCTGCTAATTTTGCATTCCCCTGTAGTCCCACATGATGCTATCTGCAGGTTGGGATCTTGACTGCAATTACAAATAAACTATTTGTAGGTTTGAGCAAGGCTTGAATACATGGCATTCATTTATGATGAGAAACTGGCAACATTTTTTTAGGACTGTGTTACTGACCACTGCAGAGAGAGACAGTGGTTTGACAGGAGAGCAGAGATCAACCAGCGTGTGACTCTTTAAATTGTACGTCCTCTCTGTAATCATCTGGTCTCACAGCAAGGTGGTGATTATCCTGCAGCTCGGAGCTTCGCACTGATTCATCTGCGTCCTCAAACCCTTCATGACAAGCTGCCCTATGGCAAGGTTACAGCTTTCTCTGGTCTCCCTTTCTCCCCTCAAGACAAAGGCTGGAGGCTGATGTTAACTTTCTGGCCAGATTTTTGTCTTGAGACCCGAGTTTAACAAACTGACTCCTCCTGCATTGAACCACACGGCCCCGTGGAGGATCGTACCTGCTTCGGCCTTGCTGCTGAAGCCCGCGGCCTGCTTGAGTGCGGCGGCGGTGAGGGCCAGACCTCTGCTCTTCCTCAGGCCGTGCTGCAGCACCGCTTCAAACTGGGCGCACAGACAGATCACTCTGCAGAGAAAAAGAGGAGCGGAGGGGGGTTGTTATTCAGTCTTACCTTTAACTTTTACAGTGGTAGGAAGGAGTGTGTCCACCGCTTGTGTTTTCAGATACCATTTAAAGCTCCAGTAGTCGTACAATCGGCAGGGCGGATGTTCCTGATGGTCTTTTTAAATAAATGTTTAAAAATAAACTGCGGATGCTGGGATTTAGTTAGCAGCACTAACTACAGGATGTTCACCTGCACACACACAAATTCTCTATCTGCACATGTAGCCCTCTCTCTCATAGGGAGTGGCTGAGAGGGGACGGCAGGTTGTTTAAGGGGAATTGATTTCGGTCATTTTGGCCTTTACAAATCACCTAGTGGGTAGTGGGTGTATTTTCAGATAAAATCAAGAGGATGTCAACAACCATGGAGTTCAAAACTATCGACAGTATTTTCATATGTTTCTATTCTGCACCGTTAAATCATTTAAAATGCCACAAAGAGATGTATTATCAACATTTGCTGGCTACAACACATAAAATGTCAATTTTGAATGGTAATTATCAAAGTTACAACCTACTGTGAGTTCTGAGAAGCATCAAATATGAAATTTAGATGATGATGATGATGTATCACTATAGTCTGATGAAGCACAGTTGGTAAACCTTTTTTTTTTTATAGACCCCTTATTTACTCGTCTTGCATTTCATAAAATAAACCTACAAAATGTAACTTCGGCCACTAGGGGTCTCTCAATCAACATGACAGCAAAACAACTAGTTTGATGATAACAGGAAGCAGTGTGGGATCATGGGAGTTGCTGTCACTAATATTTGCAGATGAAAATCTACCTTACGTGACTCAGGCACAATAAATGTTCACAGATAAGGTCAAGGTCAATTGTATTCACGTTACGCAGCAAACGGCAGTGAACAATTGTGATCTATTACGAGACACCAATACAAACAAGAGACGGACAAAGCCACGGCTAAAGTGGATATGACACAATTTAAAGACGACCAAAATGATACGTCCCGTTACCTTGAATAAACTTGAGAATTTCTTGGAGTATGAACATTGTTGGAAACATTTTTGATATTTTACACAAGTCAACAAAATATTGAACATGGGTCTACTCGTTTTTAAACATTTTGTTACATATTATATCTTTTTTTTTTAAACTGTCTTGTTGCTTGAATGTAATCAAATATACTGTATCAACATCAGACATGTGCTTTTTTTTCTCCATTTTCTGTTTTGTTTTGTTAAGACAGTGGATCCTCAAGCTGGGCACATTTTCCAGATCAGTGCACAGAAGAGGCTGCAGCTACAGCAAGTCAAACATGTACTGGAACACCACAGGGTCAAGTGACCTGGACCTGCACACATGAACCAAACAGCCCTTGTGTTTGCTGAGGAGATTCAGATACAACCCACTGAACTTCTCGGAAACAGGCAGCTTCTCTCACCTGCTGTCTGAGTCGGTGGCGATCTCTTTCCTTCCTCCAAAGCGAATTTGGCACTGTGAAGAGATGAAGGGGGGGATATTAGACGCTGCCCAAGAAACATCTCATTCTTCAGCGTTCAAACCCAGAACACAATGAACACATGTCTAATATTTCAGGGGTCGGAAGTAGCCACAAAACAAACACTGTATTTTGTTTGTATAATACAACACAACCAGTAAGCTGCAGTTTCTCGTCCTGATTACGACCGGAACTGCAGAGAACAGATTAAAGGATTCCTTCTCCAATTCCATAAAACAATATTAATTAGACACTCAAACATGTCGTCATCTAGAGTCGTGGTTATGCTGTGTCCTTGTTTTACTACTCATTTTACTAATTGTGGTGTGTATGTGTGATTTTTTTAGCTTAATCTGCTTGATATACTGTACATCTGTGTCTTTATAAGCTGCTTTCAGACATGCACTGAATTCCGCACACTTTCTGGAAATTTCCCCCGGAGCGGCTGTAACATATATAAGAGAAAAACAGCAGGAAAATGTCTGCAATATTCACAGCGAGCGAGTGGGCATGTTGATGACGTTTCTAACATGCAGCGGAAGCAAAACTCAAGAACATAAGTATCTCAGGGTGATAAAGAGGAGCCACAGAGATAGAGGACACCGTGTCCTGTCTCCTGCACGCTCCACCCAGACGCCACCCCTCGTCTGAATATCTCCAGACATTCTCCTGTGGTTGTGAACACGTCTGACATAGAAAATCGCCTGCTGCTTTCTCTATATGTGAAAGGCAAACAGGAAGTTCATGTCTGAAAACGGCTTTACAGTTATGTCACTGATTTATCAATTATTTATGCATATCTGATCTCTTTTTTTTTTTTTTTAATACCAGTGTAAGATTACATTTTTTTCTGACACTTTACAAAAGCGACCTCACAGGCCTCCTGTAAAAACTGAGCAGTAGAAGCATCATCACCTGAATAAATGTCCCACAACTAATACCATGATACAGGTTGGCAGAAACTTAGGGGGTTTCTTTTGACTCTTTATGTCTAATCTGCAGCTCTGATCTCAGTCACTGTTTGAACCAACATTTTAAACAGATCCAGACTAGACCTGATACCTGCACTTCCTACTTTCTATTTCTCTCTATGTATGAGGAAAGGTCAACACATCAGAAACATCTATCAATGCTGTGTTTCTTTCCACACTCCAACAAACACTTGAATTCAACCATTCATT
Source organism: Reinhardtius hippoglossoides (assembly GCA_006182925.3). Classification (NCBI taxonomy): domain Eukaryota; kingdom Metazoa; phylum Chordata; class Actinopteri; order Pleuronectiformes; family Pleuronectidae; genus Reinhardtius; species Reinhardtius hippoglossoides. Next base: position 12,841,200 of record CM031690.1, read on the forward strand.
TTGCTGAATACATCTGCCCAACATTTATTCAAAAGTAGATGAACTTTGCAAAGTTGCACGTCTGGATCAGCTTTACTTCATTTTATTGTTTACTCTGTTAGATAAGGGAAGTAAAGGTTTTAAGTAATCATCCATTTCCACATTCCAAAGAAATATGTCACTATACTAATACTTCATGCAATAAATGTGGAACTATTTCTAAATCATGCAGACGCAGATATATGTTTGTGGAAGTGGAAGTATTGCTTTCTCTGTATGTTCACTTCTAAACAATAACATTGATTGAAATCAAAAAGTGAGAGATTTGAGTTGCTAATAAAAAAATCTATACCCATATCTATTCCTTCTCCCTTTCAAGCTGCAGTACTAAATGTGGCCATACGTGACTTTTATGTGACTCAGACAGAGAAACTCACCTGTTTGACAGCATCCAGCAGCCTCTCCAGGAGGTGTTGTCTCTTGGTATCACTCTGCTGAGGGCCTGCAGCAGCGAAGACACACACACACAGGGAACAACACAAATGTGGTTTAACGACAGATAAAGAAAATGACTGACGTGCACACTTGATTTTCTCATGTCTTGATGCCACTTCAATGTGAACCAGTGAGGTGAGACACAGCTTCTCACAGAGGATCGGAACAATATGAGGATGAGTGATGATGCAGATATGTCGACATAAACTTTACGTCAAAAAGTTCGGTGCACCAGTGCAACCAATGTAAAAAGTTAGTCTGGAGCCCTGGTGTGATTTATGTGTTAATGATAAACAATAATTTAGTACAGCCCTCGAAGGATGTTGTGAAAGTAAAAATGGCCCTCGAGAGAATAAAGGTTCTCCGGCTCTGTCATACAGAGATTTAAACGTTTAGAACCTGAGAAAGTGTGTTTGAATGATGCGGAGAGGATTTGTATTTTCTCTGGAGCAAAAAGATGAAATATGAAAGGTCGTAAAACACCGGAAATACAGTCTGCAGGGTGTAAACATTGTATGGTGACATTGTGGAGCCAGTTCTGAACCAGTCAGCAGGAAATCCCGCATGTCATCATGCATGACTGAAGCTCCTCTGCCGTGCACGAGTCCACATGTCGTGTCTGTGTGAATGACAGTGAGATCTCACCGTTCATCGTGGCGGACAGACTGTGGTGCCGGTGACATCCAGGAGACAGCTCGTGTGGTTCATCCCTCAGTCGCTTCACGTCGCTCGGAGCTCAGGCTCGGCCGCGGACCGGGCCCATGCTGCCGCCGTGGCCGAGCTGCACCCACCCTGGCGCGGCGTGTGGGACCGGATCTCCCTCGGTGAGCGCAGAGGCCTGCCGGGTGAGGAAGAGTGTGTCACGGTGTGGGATGAAGGAGCCGGAGACAGAGCAGAGAGCCGGTGAACTTCATCGCTGTGACACAGGCTGATGGTTGAGATCCGGCAGTGTGTGTGTGTGAGGTGAGGAGCTGCGGAAACACACACACACACCAGCTGATCGCAGGTTAGAGCCTGAAACACCGAGGAACACAGAGAAGCGGACACTGAGCTGTGTCAGGGTCACGTGACCAAACACATGATGTCATATGACACTTGCGGCCTGACGGGAGTTGTAGTCTTCTTCTGTAATAGAGGTTCGGGACTACAGATTTATTTAATGAGTGAAGATGTTATACAAAACAAGCGAGGGAAAATAGTTTCCAAAAAAATGTTTAGTAGTATTAAAGAAAAAAGAATAAACAATTAGAGCTGTAATATTACGATTAATTTAGTAATATTTCAATAAAATTTGAAAAATTGTATTTACAAAAAATATACAATAATGCAACAATAATTAATAATGATTTTATATATTTTATAAATCATTTTTTCCCCCATTATTTATTTACTATGTTTAAACACACACATATGCAGAAGCAGAAAGAAGAATAGTCTTATATAATCTGCCCCTCTTTCATAAGACATTAATTAGCAAAGCAAATAATAAAACATTTAAATAGCTGCAGGCCAACACAGCCCCTCACATCCCTCTATTAGGTCCTAAGTTACAATTCATTTTATACCATTCAATGACCTCGCAAAATGATTTACCTGAAACAAAAACAACACAGAACAAAACTTAACTCAAGCATTTCATTGTATTTCCTCGACATACTGGCTTTAATTGTTTTTTTAGATATGTTCGTTTTAGATTCGTCAGTGTCTTTGTTGAGATTGTTCCATAAGCTGATTCCTTTCACTGTAATGCAACGTTCCAACGTTCCAATTAGTAGTAGTAGTAGTGGTGTAGTAGTAGTACTATTAGTCTCCATGTTTCATTTATTAAAACTTCACTGTGTTTCACTTTAGAATTTTACATTTTTGCATTTCCATTTGACTAAAAGACTGTGGTTTGACAAACTATCTAACAGGAAAAAGACTAAGAAATAGATTAAGGCTTTTCCCTTTGTATACAGCTTTTATTTCTTTTATTTAATTATTTAATTTTATTTCCCTGGCCAACATCACTCAGTTATAAATCATAGAGCAGAACCGCTTTATTGCAACAGTGAATGTACAGGATCCAAGCATTAAAATAATAAAGTACTTTGAGTTCATCCATTCACAGGATTGGCTAAAATCCAGAGCTCCCATCGGTATAATTTACATCATAATATAAAAGGAGAAGACAGAGGATTTGATTTAGATTGCCCGACCGTTGTTATTACAAATACTATGTGCTACTCTTGCTTTAATATCAGCACCTCTGTATCTGAGGCCTCATTCCGATGCTTAACATCAACTCAGGCTACTTTTACAGTCCATCAGGTCTACTACAGCTGATGCACTTTTATTAGAGGATCAATAAGAGGTCACCTCCTCTTTGTTTACTAAATGTATTGATTTAAAGCACACACTGTTTTCTATGTTATAACTGCATGAGGTTGTAAATGCTTCATCTCAGCCCCATAACCAGCTTTTTACTGGCACCTCAAGTATTTCTTAAAGGAAGGTGTTACTGTTAAACAACCACCTTTCTTACTCTTAAAAAAGCATTTTCAATATTACTTAAGAGGATTAAATAACAATAAAAACTAAAAAACTATTTTTTTAGAAATGAAAAGAAAATAATGATCACAAAAAAGTACATCATCACTATAAAACTCCTGAAACCTCCTGGAACTTTTCAGTGAAGTTAAAGAAAGCAGTTTTTTTTTTAAACCGTAGCTGTATTTTATCTGTTTGACAGTTGATACAATAGAGATGATGACATTTTAATTTACATGCATACCTAAAATAAATAAGCAGAACCTCGTCAAAGTCTGTGATCAACCAAACCCAACTAATAACAATATTAGTGACAGATTAGAAAGCTGTGGTGTCTGAATCAGAGTTACAAAGTGTGCAAAGTTTTCCTCTTATCAGCGGGATAAGAACATGTGGATCTTATCTAGACAAGACTTCAGTGCTGTATAATCATTACTGGAGTAAACACAGTAACAATTTCAGCAGAATAAACAGACGAGCGAACGAAACAAACATAAAGATCCAAATTCATTGTCTCTGCGGCCGCAATGGATGAGCTCATATGGACAGTGTCTCTCTCTGGAGTTCTTTAGGTGTTGAAGTGATGGTGTTGTCGAAAATAGTGGAGAGCCCCACGTCTGTGTTCCTGCCGCTCTTCCTGAGAGAGTTCCTGAGGCGGCTGGACACACGCCTCACCACCCGGCTGAAGCCCCGGTTCCTCAGCTTGATCAGGCCCACGTCGTCCTCCAGCTCCTCGGGCGGCACGTCGATGTTGCCAGAGTACCAGAACACCCACCAGATCAGGCTGAGGAAGATGACGATGGCCCCAGCGTAGATGAACAGGTCGTGGACCACCAGCCCTCCGAACACCCCCACCATCATGATGAACACGCCGAGTATGTCGTGGGCCACTGCGAACCAGAAGGAGCACTTGCAGCGGCCGACTCCTTCGTAGCTCGTCTCCGTGACGGGCTCGACCTGTACAGATGTTGACATGGTGGCAGTGGAGGTCCTCCGAAACCAGAATGCAGATGTCTGAGGCAGCAGGTGCAGGACAGTGAGGTGTGTGTGATCCTGCCTGACTGACAGAAACACATGAAACGACCTGCAGCAACACTGGTCAAAGTACAATGTACACAAGCGGTTATCAGACCCAGCTCTGCAACTTCATTGAACGTTTCTAGGTTGCGTCATCGGTGTCAATAACAGTGTTACAACTTTCACATCAAGGGGTCATTACCATCTTCTGAAAGGTTCATCCTGGGGGCTTGAACCATTTCCGCCTCAGCTTCTTCTCCAGTATGGGGATCCACACCAGGCCCATCACGCCAAACATCAGCCCGAAGGTCACGCAGGCCGAGGCCACAGAGCGGGAGGCCTCAGTCACAACTGCATCAGACATCAGAGAATCCATCACCATCACTATGATGAGCCTGTGGGGGTATAGCACCATCCTGGGGCCAGAGCGGAGCCTGGGTGAGGGTCTGGAAATAGGCTTTGACCCAAATCTGGAAATTTAGTCTCTGAAGCTACATCGTTCCCCCTCCTGTCTTAGAATCTTTAACACCTGAACAATAGAAATATCAGCCACTTAACATCCACAGCTCCCTCAACTTTCTTTATTACTTCATATCGTGAGGTCAGTCCCATCTTCTGGTCCGGTTCAAGCCCCCAGGCTGAACCCTTTCCGCCTCTGCTTCTCCTTCAATACGGGGATCCACACCAGGCCCATCACTACAAACATCAGCCCGATGGTCACACAGGCTGAGGCCACGGAGCGGGGGCCTTCAGTCACCCCCGTCGACTGGAGCAGGAAGAGGAGTCCGCCTGCAGCAGACATCAGAGATCCCATCACCATCACTATGATGGGCTTGTGGAGGTAGGACCACCCCAGAGCCTGAGCGGAGCCCGAGTGAGGGTCCGGACCTGGACAGAGGCTTTGACCCCCATCTGGATATGAAGTTTCTCCAGTTAATTCCATGGTTGTTTCTAAAGTCCCCCGTCTTTAAAACATGAATAATAAAAATACCAGCCACTCAACGTCCATAACTTTCCTCTTTACTTCTGTCTCGAGCCGTCTTGTCTGATCAGTCCTGATCAGGAGCTCGATCACCTGTACGATCAACCTGTCTGCATGATGCGTCTCTTGTTCTCCCCTGAACACGCTGTAATCCCAGATGGTCCACCACACCCACCCAGCAGAGGATGAATAGACAGACGCAGCCCCCATGTTGACAACAATGTCATCACCACTGATTGGCCCGTCACCTTGTTACATTACACCTCGTGCTCTATGGTCAAATATAGGAAAACATATAAATCAGTTGCAGTTTTCAGCACAGAGGGCATTTAGGTGTGTCATTTTCAGGATGCAATTATGTCCACATAGAATTATTGCATACAAGAAGCAGGCAGCAGCTGCACAGTCCCATCAACAATAGACATGTCACCTGATACAGCAGCAGACATACATGCACAGCTCTACCGTGAGCAAACACTTCTCCAGGCTCATGCATGACACAGCACACAAAAGATGTAACCAACAGTTCAAGTTGCACAACAAACATACAGGATGAAGGCCAAAATAATGCTGTGATCTCATGATGAAATAGAACCAGAAAACAATCATGTCATTGTTTTAATTAACTAATTAAGCACTTTATGCAGAAATAAGTATCAAATTGTGAAAAAGAAGCTCATTACAATACACTGTAATTGCTGTGCATAATCAAATTAGGGCTACAACTACTAATTATTTAAGATATCAATTAATCAGTTATTTTTTCAATGAATTCATTGTTTGGGTTATGAAACATCCAAAATATATTTTTAAATGGCTCATTAGTGTCCTAGATGATCAGTTCAAAAACCTCCGGTCTGCATTTAAATAGATAGAAACAGAAAATCTCAGATGAGATAAAATACCTGCAGCAATCACTGCATTGTGAAAATAGTAATTTATAGACAATGGACCAGCAGCTGCAGCTCTAAATGAAAAAGCTCAGATCCAGCAGGTCGTTCACTAATTTGAAGGTCGGTGGTTCGATCCCCCTGGCTCTTCCAGCATATAGTGGCGCTGTATGAATCTGAGTGAATATGACTGGTAGTGTAAAGCACCTTAAGTCGTTGCTAAGACCAGAAAAACAAGATGTAAATAAAGCCCATTACTCCATTATTACAGCGACATGACAGTTAAATGTTTTAAATCAGCAGTTAGTGAGTCCTCATCTCATAGTATCTATAATATGCTGAAGTGTTGTTTTCAAGTTTGAACTGTGTGAATCAGTTTTATCTCTTTTGGTGGAACTATGCAATGAGAATGAAGACTTTTCAGTCATTCACAAAGAAGCACTGCAACTAAAACACTGTATAAAATAGCAGTTTATACAGATTCTTTGGCCAAATATATCATACATCCGACCCCTGCCAGAATTTTAAAACCCCAACCTGAAATAGTTTAATGTACTGTTGCTGTTGTCTAATCTATTAACAGTTTTTTTAGCATTTTCTAATTTTGCAAAAGCTTTAACTCCTCATTTTTCATCTTGTTTACACGTTAAGTCAGGGCTTGTGTTGTCAAGCGGTTGGTAAGTGTTGTATGTCGATGTCACAAAATACTGTAAAAACTCATTCAGACCCCATAATGCAATTAAGACATATAGACTTCTACATAATGTGACCAAGGACAGAACACTCCAGGTCTTAATTACATTAGATGACCTTGTTCAGGTTAAAGGGATTCAGACAATGCAGCTTACATGACAAGTGTCTTGAGACTTTTGAATTAATCTGGTTAATTTCGGGGTATTGTCGTCGCCATCGTCCGCAGCGCGTCTCACTCTGGGCTGCCATGCAAAATTCTAATTGAATTTGGTTGCCGTTGCTTTGCAGTAGATGTTGTGAAAAGTTCATCTTTACAAGCAATTCAAGTGTCACTGATTGAGCAAAATCCAAACAAAAAGACGAAGGGTAGGGCTGAAAAAGGCTAAAGAGAAAAGAGTGAAATCACTTGAAGCTGATGCTGCATCATGTATGAAGATAAATTACACGTTACATGAAGCACGAGCAGCAGCAGCGTCAACTAGTCCCAGTCCGTCCCTGATGTTGTCCCTGTTAACGCCTCTAGTGTGTATGATTGGCTCACTGTTTTCTCCATCTGCACCATGCCATGACCCAATGTTACAAAAACACAGCCAAAGACCATTTCAGATACCAAACTTTATAATGCGGTTCATTCGAGCACAAAAAGACTTAGAATATATAGACCATTCTCTGAATTATCAGCTCCTGTATAACTGTCAAACGTCCGTGTTGTGAGGGTAATGTACAAAAACATGCTCTGATGGACTCATTTCCCTCTAAGCCCTTTTCTTTTCCCTTTGAACTCGGTCTTGCCGCCCGTCTTCCTCTGTCTGCCCTGCGCTTTTCTTGCTTTCTTCATAGCAGCAGGTTTGTGAGTTTTCCCCAGCGGCTTCTTTTTCAGCGGCTTCTACAAAACAAAAACAACAACAGATGAAACGAGCAGGTGATTCTTCAGTTATAACATTCAAAAGTTAATGTTTTTTTTAAATCCAGCACCTGAACAGTACTGACCTCCAGTTTAGGCTTCTTGGTTGGTGTTTCCATGGGAACCAGCTGTGGGGTTTCTTCCTCCCCCTCCTTGGTCCCCTCTGTGGTCTCTGTGGTCGCATCTGTCGGCTTTGTGCCGCCTTTCTGTTTTCTCTTTGCCTGCTTTTTAGCCGCTGCTCCTCTCTGACATTCACAAACACACACACACTGGTTATTTCTCTCTCGTTTCAGCTGTGGCACGAGACGAAGATTTGAGGATAAACTTGTTCTCACCGTATTCTTCGGAGTCTCAGCATCTTTCTCTGCCTGCTGCAGCACGCTGGTGTGTGTGAGGTCAGAGGTAAAGATGGGCAGCGCCACTGACGATTGACTTTTCAAATGGATGATCTTCATCATTGGTCCTTTCTGCAAAAGCAATAAAAGAATGAGTCAAAACAAAGTGGTAACCCGCTGTGACATGTCACACATTGGTTAATGAGCTGCCTATTTGAAGGACTTCCGCATTTTGTCCAGCGCAATCTTTGAAACCAGAAGTAACCATATTTGGGGGTGGAGCCTGACAGAGCTCAGGTACCCTGCACCTCCCCCTACATGGTATCCACACCTCAATGCTTAACATAATTTCTTGTCTATTTGACTCCAAATGGGACCATGATTTACAAAATGAACATTATGCTGTGTTGTATAAGACTTGAACCTCCTGATTGAGATCATTCACTCCTTATGAAAATGTTTACTGTTGTAGAAGTAGGTTCATTTTCTCATAGACATTTTTCAAACAAACAGAAAGCCTCTACTGGTCATTTGAGAAAATACAGATTTTAGGCACTTCATTTTCCCACAGCCAAACCAGATATCATTTCCATGTTGGTCTATTTTTAAAGAATCTGTATTGACATGGTAGAATGTGTATTGTTCAGAGAGAACTACAACACGTGGAGACATAAACAATCAAGACGTACCTCAACATATTGAAGTGCGTAATATTTTAACATATTTAAGACTTTTTAAAGATGACTAATTTTTAGACCTTGCAGAGACCCCCACTCAATCCTTTACGTCCAACTGGCTTGACCCACCCTGATGAAAACAAAGGACAGCTCTCTGGCTGAACAGACTCACCATACGGATTTTGGCCACCACTGTTTGGACAGCAGCCATGATGTTTTCTGTCACCTCATCTGCCGTCATGCTGGAGTGAGCAATGCGAACCATACTGCAACCCAGGACAACAACAGGGTTAAACTGGGACATTTTAAAAGTGACAGTGGGAATAGCACTTGCAATAGGATGCAGTTATTTTCCTATCTGACATAAGCTCGAGATGAAATATTGTGTATCAAAGCTGTAGAGACGGGTTCCACGGGAAGAGGAAGACCATCTGGTTATACCTTGCGTCTCTCTGGCACCAGCGTGACCCATGTCAAACACTGCACAGAATCGACAGGGTAGCTATGAGGTGCTGCGGATTCTACTGCAGGACGACATACTGACACATCCTTCAGAACACAGACTCGGGTTTGCTTCCTTGTTGAAGCGACACTGAGCTTAAACGTGCACATAGAGCTGATCATACACACGACTCACCAGCAGCTGCCTTTGTTGGTCACCTTCAGGTAGGTGCCCTGGATGACGCTCTGGATGTCTCTGGCCAGATGTTTGCTCTGCAGGTTCACACACAGTGGCTCCCTGGTAGACACACAAACAGAGGAACAATTTAGGAACTGAAGCTACAGAACAAGCTCATCCAGACATACAAAAACACAAGTATGCACAGAAATACCTCAGTTTAGTACAAAATGTGAACTGATGCTCTGAAGAGAGCTTTTTATTGGTCCATTAATCTAAATGGAGGGTGACTATAACCTTTTATTCATTAACAACTCAATTAGCAGGACATCATTATACTATAACTCACTACTAGTGGATAGTGGTAGTTGCCTTTATAGAAACTGAATTTTCCAGACATTATCCATGAGTAACCCACTTCTGCGTTCTCACATCCAGCCCCTCCAGATTATTTTCAGGAGTTCAGTGTATGCATGTACCTATCTGTAGATGCATGTTTATGTGGCTTTCTCTGAGGTTTCTACGTTTCCCCCGTTAATAGGGTTCTTTGGGGTAGTTTTTCCTGACTCTTGTTGAGGGTTAAGGAAAGAGGCGACCACACCTTGTTAAGCCCTATGACACAAATTGTAATTTGTGAATAAGGGATATAAACATAAAATTTGATTGATTGATGATCTAAATCAGGACATTTTCCACTACCTTGTGACAGACAGCTAATTTTATGATTCTCTCAATTCAAGGTTTAATCACTTGACAGGTAAAGTTTGACATATTCTCCTTAGTCTGTACTGGAGCAGTCAACTCTAAATTCAAACAGCAGAAAATACATCATGTCAATAGCATCACACAGTCTCCCATTTGTTTAGAAAGAAAACATGAATTTGATTATTTTCCAAGGTGTGAAAGGCGGGAGAGCTCTTACTTTTTCCTCTGGTAGAAATGCTTTCCGAGGTGGGACGGCAGCAGGCGCCGGATGCGGTCATCAGACAGAAACAAGTCAAAGTTTCCTAACAGACGGCGCTTAGCTTCAAACGGTTTGTACTCTGTCTTCAGGACCTTGTAGGGGATGATCTGCCAAAGACACAGAGATGCACGTGTTCAACATTAACAGGTTTAATTGTGGACCAATGCTCTGCCTGCAAGAATTATTAACAGCTTTTAGATCTGGTAGTAACATCCATCCTGAGTGATTTGAACGCAACCAAATGAGTCCGGAGATCTGGTCACTCAATCCACATTCTGAGGTGGTCTGGGATGCAAGGGGCCACAGTCTTTTTGCTGGGTGAGTGTAAATGCATCCAGGGCCACATGTGAAAGAAGGATCACCTTCTCAGCTGACGTCCTCTGACCCGCAACAGCTTCACAATGAATCAAATGTATTTTTTACGCCTCTCAATGAACATGTGTTGATCTGTTTGAGGCATCACCACAATATCAACACTGGCCACCACATTCGATTTCTTTTTTGTTTTTCAAAATGGGTGATTTAGTAGATCTGCACAGATAACGTGTGATTATTTGCATAGAGCAGGGAAGGGAGATCCTATCATAAGTGGTCCCAGAAGACATTCATCAGGACTCTGATCACTCAGGACGCATGTGAACACCAGGTCTGAACAGTAGGACTCTGCCAGGTGAATACCTCAGTTATGTTTTTGATGCCCTTCTCCTCCAACAGCCGCTTGTAAAACCTCTGTGTCTGCTCTGAGGTCATTTTGGGCTCGTCTCTGGTTGAAGAGGCAGACCTCCTCCGAGTCGGTGCGCTGACCATGGGGCAGAGGACTGAGGGCGAAAAGAGAAGAAACGTCAGCACCAGTGACGACAACAACAGCTACACAGAGAAGTTCCTGAGAGTGGGCCTCACATGCGGATGGTCTGCGCCTCCTTGGGGATCTTCCAGAAGGTGAAGAGCAGGCTGATGTGCTGGGTGTCGTCCAGCAGCAGAGAGTCTTTGGTGGACTTTGTTTGGAGGAAAGCCTGAAGAGCCTGAACGGCCTTTTTCACCTGAGCACAGACACACGACCCCCAGAGTTAGAAACAAAAAAAAAGAAACACGATACGAAACCCACAAACAAACTCCAGCCGCCTGCTCCTCGTTCTGTGAATTAGCTTCGAGGCTAAAGCAGTCAGCAAACAAGCCGGATAATGCTAACTAGCAAACGGCTCCGGTCGACTCGTGACTATATAATTCATCGCAATCTTCTAAACCTTTATTCGTCGTCATGTTCTGTATCAGGAGTTTAAATGAGCTGCGTAAAAAGACTTTTTACCTGAGTCCCGTCTAACGCTGCTTCTGGTTTGTCCGCCATGCTGCTTGCTTCACGTGTGAGTCGCCGCGCATGCGCAATGCGAAGGCGCAACGTCACCCAATTCAAAACAAACTTTATTTGTAGTGAACATGCAGTAGAGCCACTCCTGATGATAAATGGTATGTAAACATTAGGACTATAAAATGTAATAATAAACATTATTTATAATATTCATACAGAAAGACTAAAGAAAATAAATAAAAGTAATATAAATCTTGAAACAATAATCCTACATTTTATTTTATCACTATCCTCTCACTCAGATTATATTCCAGGTAAATGTATTCTTGATGTGAAGTGTGGAAATGTCATCACATATTTTGGACACGGTGATTGTGGAGTTGACTTTAATTCATAAAGACAAATTCAACACAGTGCATGATGGGAAATAATACCCTTGCTTAATAAGTGACAAAACTATTCAATTATACAATGATCACCTCAGCAAAAATTAATACACAAAAAAAGTATAATTTTATAAATATGTTTTGTATTAATATATTTGTGTTTATTTATTTATGTAAACATATTTTGTTATGTCTTCTGCTTGAACTTTTTCTGGGAGCACACATCTGCCTTGTTTGTACATGGCACTACTAATAAAGTTAAAGAAAATTGTAGCGAACATCCTTGGAAGAAATGTTGCCTCCTGTTGAAAAATTGATGGGTCAGTGCTCTTTAATTGAATATCTTGAATAATTGGTGGTTGGAAAAAAATTCAACATCAATGTAAAGAAATCAGAAAACTGTTCTTGTATTGACATTCTTTAAGGTTAATACCATTCACAATAAAAGGTCAGGATAAAACCCAAAAAATACACCTTTCCATTGCAGGTTGATCTTTATTTTCGGTTCATGTTATGTAACAGCTGCGTGTGTCTGTATGAGTGTTTTTATCCTTGGTTCATCAGAGTTGTGTGTGTGTGAACTCAATCCAAAATTTAACCATCACATGTGGAGAGAGACCAAACTAAGACATTTCAGTACAGCAATCCTTAAACCAAATATAACCTCCATCAGATTCGTCATCCCACTCTTTTAAAAAGGGTGATGCACTTTGCAAATTAGAATAACAGGCTAACTCTGCTCTTTTCCACAATATGAAATCATTCTGTAGTTTATGACTGTTTTCTTCCCCAAACCCATTAACACTGCATCCATCTCCATTCTAAAAACAAATGGCGTGGCCAGCCGACAGCACGGTTAGCCATGGCAGTACAGAAGGGGGACGTGTAGCTACATTAGTGGCATAGCTGAGCTCTCAATATGAGAAAGCTGACACACTGGACTTGGTCTCTCGTTTCATATTGTTCATCATCATAAAAACTGATTCAGTCCTGTTTACTTCATTAGACAAAAAATTTTATTCTCCTTCGCTCCTTGTCCTTCTCTTCAGCATAGTTGTGTGTAAAGAGTGGCTGTTTGGGTTGGCTCTAGCAGCGTTTCTCCTCTGGTAACGAGTGGAAGAACTCCATGCAGGCTGCATCGGCTCCATCGTTGCATTTAGTCCTTTTCTGGCACCAGTTTCAGCACTTTGCCGATGGCGATGGTTTTGCCTGGAGGAGGAGAATGTGAATGAACATAGGGATGACACTGAGATACAACACTTATGTGCATTTAGTTTTTCAGAACTTGGTAAAAAATAGGTAAGTAGCAATAAGTGTCTCTGCTGTAACATGCATGTCCTTATAAACCAACTGTAAAACTTTTTAAAGGGTTTTTTCAGAACTACAGACAGAAACTCTCAAAATGTCTTAAGCTGCTTTCAGACATGAACTTTGGAAAAAGTCCTGAAATTTGGTTACAGGCATTTTCCTGAAATTTGCCTTTCACATATGAAGGGGGCTGGCAGGAAGTTACTGACTGGGCTCTCAGATTCCTCCAGAAAATTTCAGGAAAATCTCTGGACTTCAGTGCAGGCCTGAAAGCAGCCTTTTATACATACCCACAGTGTCCTTACCTTCATCTCGCAGTGTGAATCGTCCCATTTGAGGGAAGTCTTTGAAGGTTTCTAAGCAGATGACCCCTGCTGCCCGGAGTCTGGCGATACAGACCTGGTCCTGCTTTACGAAGCGTGGTCGTGTTTTGCTTTTCTCTCCACTTTTCTTGTCCACCATGCAGATTAAGGCCTGTAGTCAGGATTTAAAGAGTTAAAACCACAGTCCAGTCAGGTCAAAGATGCACGGCGACACTAAAAATTACAAATAAATGCTGCGGCAACAGCTTAGAAAAGAGATCAGCAACTTACTGTGATTTGAATTTCTTCAATGCAGGTGTGGATGTGAAGGACTGCATTGTAACCAGGACAAATAATAGATTTGTGTTCAATGATGACGATCTGAAACGAAAGGAGCGAATCAGAAACATACAAAGATATTTTTTTAATCAGATCACAATCAGTTAAAAAATGATCCAACAGTGACATTACAGGACATATTGTGAAAAGAATGGAATAATTACTTAAATAAAAAACTAAAATTAAAATCAATGCAAAAGTTAAGTCTAAAACTAAAACCCTCAAAGTACTACATGCCAGTAAAATGTGTCCTTTGATAAATCGATTAGTAAGTGCCAGAGGCCACACAGGTCAGAGAATTAGAGAATAAATATTTCCGCGCCTCATTCTCAAAATTTCTATAATCTATATATCTAAATGATCTATTTAACGTGTCCTTTGACTTTTTATTTTGGTCATGGCAGGGTTAATGACCTTAACTGCAGCCAGCCAACAGGGGGCAGTGAAAGTGATTTGGCATCAAGTTTAGGGAGCCGTCATGTCTTCCATCTTAGTATACAGTCTGTGGTTCTAACTAGCTTCTGTGCTCTGAGCACTAGACAATAAACCAAATCACTGAAATGCTCCACATCAAACAGGCTGCTGACCAATTGCCTGCTACAGTGGCTGTGTATAAGCATCTGTCCTCACAACCATCCTGCCCACAATGACACTGTTTGTATCTGTTGCTATGCTAACCTGCAGTGAGGTGGATTAGATTATATACAGGAGAATGTTTAGTTCATCTGTTGGCATCACATTGCACAAAGGAGAACTAATCAGGCCTGTGTCGCTGCCTGCAGCCTCGTCCTTTGATTTGATAAATAAAGTCTTGAATCATGATTTGAATCCTAACTGACGACTGATGACAGTGAAAATCAGATGTACAATGAGAGCTGCAGCGTGTCAGGACTTTGGTCGTCTGGTTTTTACCTGTGCATCAAAGGTGCGACCGGAGTGGCAGAGGTTGTCGGGGCTACAGAGAATAAACCCAGGCAGGATTTCTTCCTCCTCGATGCCTTTCAGCCTCAACTTCAGATTCTCCCCTGGAGTTGCATCGTCCGTCTCCACATCATCGCTTAGCAGGCTCAGTACCTCCACTGTATGCTACACACACACACACACACACACACACACACACACACACACACACACACACACACACACAAAAGGGTATTAAAGGGTGTTTGCGATGAAGACGTTATTGCCGTACTGGAGCAGCGTACGTGGCTGGTGTTAGAAATGGCTGTATCGCCTTAAATGGATGAATTAGGTTAATCGTTTAAGGGATCTCTTTATTTGTCCCATGTGAAGACTGAGTAAAGTCACAGAGAGGAGATCTCACCCTGTTTGGCATCATGACCAGCTGCTGGGCTTTACTGATGGTTCCAGACTCCAGCTTCCCAAGGATGACTGTGCCCATATCCTGCAAATACACACACACACACACACACCGATATAAATAAAGAGCAATCCAAATCACCTTAACTTGTGGAAGTCTGTGGTCAGTGGCAGTTAGGTTGTTTGAAATGGACGTTATCTCTTTCCGTACGTAAAGGCATCATAAATGAGCATTTAGTGATCGTAGCTGAAACTCATGATTTCAAAACCCAAGTAAGTAATCAGGTCATCTTATTCTGTACAGATTGAATCCAGTACACCATAGTCCCCTTATACTAGGTCACCACCAGTTGAGTATTCTTAGTCATGTAACTGCTACATAAGGCTCTTAGGCAAAGACAACAGAGAGAGGAATTTAAACAAGAAAAAGACAAGATGGTGAGGAGAAAAGATTATATATGAAGAAAGTAAAGAGCCAGTGATTAATGTCGGGACAACTGTCATAGGCAAAATAACCTGATCCACTTACAGAATGTGTTTAATGGCTTCCAGCATCTACACAGAGACAAATGCCAAGACGCTGGATTTTCTTAAAGAGGAATGACTGCAGAGCTCTCGTGTGTGTGTGTGTGTGTGTGTGTGTGTGTGTGTGTGTGTGTGTGTGTGTGTGTGTGTGTGTGTGTGTGTGTCAGTAAGTATGTTTCCAAAGCAGAAAGAAAATGACAAACTGTAGAAGGAGTAAGGACATTTCTTTGGCAAATTGGAGAAAAAACAGAATACATTTCACGCCCACTTATCTTATTAGGACATTGTGGCGAAGACGAGCTCTCACAGATTTGTCCTTTTTCTAACTTGATTAAAAAAATATTTTTGAAAAAAAAAAAAAAAGGACGATCAACCCTTCCTGCTGCTCACCTTGTACTTGTCAACGATTGGTAGTCTGACTGCTCCATCAGTGGATCTGGTGAAGCTTGGCAAACTGTCCAGGTGGGAAATAAATGGCAAACCCCTGGTAAAGAAAAAGACAAAAAAAACTTTTACTTCAGTGATTGTCTATTCATTTTATTATGATTTATTTCTGACTCTCCTCAGTACTGTGTCCTCTGCTTTTCCATGGCTAACTTGTGACAGCATATGACTCTTATTTCAGTGTCCACTGGCATTAGGGTTCTTTATTAATTACTGGCTTGAAAACACACAGAAGACTCAAATCTAAGACATGACTCTATGACACTATGTTTCTTTGTCAGACAAAAAACTGAGGTGATTTACTGTATATAGAACACAGCATCTAAGGTTTGTCCAGCGACCTATCCGACATACTGTACTACCATTGAAAAGCATTCACAGGGATGACTTACGTGTACCAGGTGCATTCAGGTACAGGGTCCTTGAGGTTGGAACCTGTGAGTCCAGAACAAGGCATAAAGTAGATGTCCTTCTTGGGGTTGAAGCCCACCTTCTTCAGAAATGGCACCAGCTTCTCCTTACACTCCTCATACCTGTGAGAAGTTCACAAAAATGTTCAATAATTTCAATAAATTATACTATGTTAATTGTATGGGATCTGCCATTATCTGTAACTTTGACTATTTTAGTGCCAGCAAATATGTTCTATTTTCATCCAGACCCTGCTCACCTTTCCAGGCTCCAGTTGACAGTGGGGTCATCCATCTTGTTAACCAGGACAATGAGATGCTTGACTCCTGCCGTTTTAGCCAGCATGGCATGTTCCCGTGTCTGTCCACCTTTCTCAAAGCCGGTCTCAAACTCCCCCTTCCTCGCAGAAATCACCTGATGCAAACCAATGAGGCGGCAGAAGCAGTTCCACGATTTAGTGACAAACATTTAGACGCAATATCACCTTCTTTAAATCTTCTTCATTCAAACTAGTAAATATGGCTCTTTCTTTCTTTTACTAATACACAAAATTTCTAACTTCACAAGAAACTTAATGGGGTATTTACACCATTTAATCTCTGTGTGTGAGGTTTAAGGATAGTTAAGTTAAGTCCATCTCACCAGGACTGCCAGGTCAGCTTGCGACGCTCCGCCGATCATGTTGGGGACAAAGCTTTTGTGTCCGGGGGCATCGAGGATGGTGAAATGTTTTTTCTCAGTCTCAAAATAAGCTCTGCCAACCTCCACCGTCTTCCCTTTGTCTCTCTCCTCCTGGTTTGTGTCCAGAGCCCACGACAGGTACCTGTAGAAACAAATGTCAATTTATTATGTTTCACAAAACTGTATCATGTATCATAATGTGCCTTTTCCATGTTTGCTTGAATGATTGTCATGTAATTTCACAGGGATTAGATTCGGAATGGCTTGAAAAAGGCAAATTAATAAAGTATGGCAGGTCAAATTTAGAGCTCCTCAAGGCATCGACATATTTCGAGCATTTGTATTAGCATTAATTCACATATTCAACATAAATATAAGCAGGACAAAATAAAACTTAAAGTCATGTTTCTCACCATGTCTCCCTGTTCTTCTCTTTAGCTTCCCTTTCATATTTTTCCAGGGTTCGCTTCTCCACCATTCCAGTTAAGTACCTGACAAGGAGGACACACAACAATGGAAACTTCATACAAGTGAAATCATATTTATTTGATCTAGACGTCATTGTTGGGGCACAAGTGAAACTGAAGCCTCAACTGAAAAGCAGTTTTGAGCAAGAGGGAACCTTCTGATCTGTCGCTGCCAGCCATAGTGGCATAGATGTTCTGAAGACGGACACAGTGAACAATTAAGCAATGAAGTATAAAAAAAAATATATATATATATCATTAACTATTAACTGTAGAGTTTTGATCAGTTAATCTGTTACAAAATCCTTGGAAAATCATCTTTTTAAAAAATGGAACAGGTAAAACAACTTGTTGCAATTATTGTTTTAAACTTTCTGTGTCTGAAAGCAGTTAAAGTTAAGTATATCGGGCTAATTTAACAACATTGAAGAGAAATTTAAGCACTTAATACTGCCCTTAGATCACTGAAATTTTACTGAAAATTTGATTACTCACATTATCTGTCCTCCAATAGTTGATTTGCCGGCATCTGACACACAAAAAAATACATATTTTATGATGAACAAACATTCTATAATCTTCCTCTGATAAAATAAGATGAGACGCACCTACGTGACCAATAAAGACCACATTAACATGTTCTTTCTTGGGGGCGTCTGGCGGTGCCGGAGCCATTTTGGGTACTGGCATCTCCTCCTCTTCCTCCTCCATCATCTCCTCGTCCTCTTTCCCCGCGCCTTCCTCGCACTCTGCTCCTGTCCCCAGGTCGTCCGATCCTCCGCCACCTCCATCTCCTCCTGGCTCCTCCTTCTGCTCCCACGTCTCTTCCTCCTTGGTCATGTCTGCCTCCGTGCCTCCATTCTCCACCGGAGCTGGAACCATACACATTGAGTACACGTAAAAAACTGATTTTCTCTGTGATGTCTGGATGCCAAAAGACAACTCGCAGCTTGGAGGGAGGAGGAGGAACGTAATATACTTTTTAGCTGGACTGAAAACCTGCAGACAGACCATGAGTGGCTGTTGACTGATTTGAAATCCTGGACTTTGTTCAAGCACCGAAATTTCTGCCAGTTTCATCTTTTTTGTTCCTACATTTGAATAATTTCCCTACATTTCCCAAAAAATTGAGAATGAGATCCCCTCATGCACACTTCAAACATCCGTAGAGAGAATTTCAGAGTAAAGTCACCTCATTCGTCTGGATCTCCTGCACCAGCATCATTCACTCTTTATGTAAGACATTATGTTACTTTTAACTGTTATTATTGGTCATTCTTGTGTATTACGTGGACTTACATATGTCCTTTTATTCCATTATTATTTTTATCTTGATGACTGGTAGAGATGTTCCGATACCATTTGCCCTTGAAATACCGATTGTGGTACCTGGACTTTGAGTACTGATCTGATACCAGTGCATTTTAAAAACAACTTATATAACGTGTTTTAAAAGCTGTATGCCACTAACTAACATCCATGTTATGGTTCTTCAAATGCTTCAGGAGATTACTAGTGTTGTAACTAGCAACACTGGTGCCAGCCCTCAAAACTGAAGTCTTGCATGTCGCTGTGGGACTTTCCAGCTTGAAAGGTCATCAAATTGCCGACATTTTATCTACCTCTGGTTAATGATACACTACAGCACGACTACAACTGGAGCCGACTTGTTGATAATTCAGTGAGCATGACATTCACTGAGGCACTGAAAATTGCAGTGTTATCTGGTTGAACCTAATATACTTTAAAGATTTGAGATCGGTACATAGATTTGCATAATTACAACACACATTTTTGGCAGTATCCGAGGAATATCCAATACTGGTATCAGAATATCTCTAATTATAAGGAACCTGCTGTAAAATTTGTAGTTAGGCTCAACAAAACTAATCACTGACATTTTGAATTTTACAGTTTAATGAAATAACTGTCACTTCAACAATCCAACCTGGCAAACTAAAAGATGCTTTTACCATGTTTGCTTTCCACCCCCTAAGCTCAACTGTTGATTGTGCTCTTACATAGCTGCTAAAATAATGACAGTGGTATTTGATTTCCAGGTGCATCAACTTCTACAGCAGCTGTACCTTTAACCTGCATATCGTCACCTTCCTAAAATAATGGCCTTGACAAAAATGATATTTTTTTGCCTAAATCATCTCCTCATGATGCGGCCACCTCTGGTAAAATCGCCTACATCCTCAGTTGAACAGATCATGGGATTCTACCCCTGTAGAATAATGGCCTCTCAAGAGTGTGACCGTTTTATTTTGCCTAAGTCAAAAGACAATGTGACTTAGGCAATTTTACAAGCTTTTCAAGATGGCGGCTGCATCAAATAGAACGAAAATCTACCAAGCCGCTGAAGTTATTTCCATGATTCAGGGCTCGTCCCCTATTGGTAAGTGATGAGGTTTACTATAATATAGGCTAGGCTATAATATATTGCATAGTTATTCAGTCTTTTTAGTCAGCAAAATCACTAGGTCCATGAAGCTAGCATTTAGCAAAGAGTGGAAAGGCTCCAGAATCTGTGGCTGTTACAAGTGAAAGGCTTTCTGTTAACTCTTTTCTGTCTTTTCAACAATATTTCAATTTTTTGTCTCCTTTTTTCCACATTACATGATCTAATTAAGAAAGATTTGAATACCGTATTGTAATCTAACAGCTAGAAATTATGTGTATAACTAAAAAATTACAACGGATCCTCTTTACAACAGCTTGTGCACCCCTAGGGGTGCATGCACACCACTTTGGGAATCCCTGATGTAGCTTAATACAAGTGACCACGAGGCAATGAATGTTTTTCAGAATGATCACACATTTGTGACTGTACACCTCAAAGGGTTGAAATGTTTTTTCCTTTTTGGTAGGAGATGCACTTGACAATTCTGACACCGATCAGGCCTCATCCACTGAAAATGACAATGAGGCAGACGAAGAGATGAAGCAGCATGTAGCAGTCCAAGACTCTGTTTCAGATGGAGCAGATAATACCTTAAACACTCCCTGTAAGAGCCACCATGCAGCCTGTGTGTGTGTACATAAATATTAATGTTGGTTTGATATGTTCTTAAATTATCCAGGTTGTAGTTTTATACAGTTAAAATATATTTTGTATAGTGTGTCTGCTGTATTTAATTATATTCTGTTTTGGGCGCTGTTTGCGGCTTGTTGTTTGCGACACTTGAGGATGCCGTAATGCAGTTCATTGCACATGCGCGTGGTTGTTATTGAGCGCATGAACATTGTGGTGAGTGCGAAGTCTGAGGAGTAGATCGAAATAAGTTTTTGACTGAAATCGTGACAGGTTGAAAAGACAGCATCGCCAATTCGGTAAAGGATCGATATAAGGCGTGTCTGTAAATTGTGCTGGAATGGAAAATAAACCCTTTTTCAAGTTTGACCTCCTCCATGAAGTGTGTCGACATTGGGTTTTCACAACAAGGCAAGGTATATATGTTGGACACGAGTCCAACATATATACCTTGCCTTGTTGTGAAAACCCAAGCGATCCAGAATATACCCCATCCTTTGAGGAGTCCTGAACGTGTGACCAAAGACCATCCAGAAACTCAAGGAGACCAAAGTCAAACACACAAATGGAGTGTGCCAGCATGCATAGTACTATTGAACGCAAAAAAATAGTAACGGATAACTTAACCCCGAGAGACTACGTCAACATACTCCAGACTGCAAGAACCAGGCCATCACCTTACCATGTGAAGGTGCTCAAGCATGATGAGTTCCTGAAAATGAATGGATCTTACTTCATTAGCATCAGACCAGGCAAAAAAGCTGGAGATCCGACTGTGCATCACTTGCGGGCTCTTCAGTTTAGCAGTGAATGCGAAGTCCATTTCAAGCTGTCCTTCTCAGAGGACTCTGCGTGGGAAGCACTGCCACAAAGGGTACAGGTGCCAAATGAGCCGATAGCATGGATAAGAATGTTTCCATGTGCTCTGCCAATCAAGGAGAGTAAGTTCCAGGACCTCCAGTCAATGAAACACGTCATGCCCATTGAGTGTCATCACTTCTTTGACAATTTGCCACATTAATAGGCATCAGTCAAGAACCCAGCAAAGAAGAGCTGGAGGGAGAACTAAGGAGATGCACAGGCCTCCTCAGCATTATGTTTAGTTAGTTTTGCTTTATTGTTGACAGAGTTGAAGGTTTAAAATTGTTTTAAAAAGTCACAAAGGCATGTTCAAAAATGTGCCTAAGTCATTTATTCCTCTTATGTTACATAATTGACAGACATTATTAGTATGTCAATAGTCATCTATTGTCATAACCTTTTTGAGTGAAATTATTCAATATAATAAATATCATATATTCAATATTTGGTTAATTTGTTGGTGTTTTCTGAAAAACCTGAAAAAATGACTTGGGCCATTAGTTTAAGAGGGTGACGATATGTAATACGTTGTATACTAAAACATATGTTTATAAAATCTAATTTCCTTCACAAATAATCGAATAAGAGTTACACTGCTTCACTGTATACTGTCTAATCGTCATTTCTTCTTGTCCACAATGTTCTGCCGAGCAAACAAATACATCTAAATATAACAAACAAACAAAACACTGTAACATGAGTAAACTGCTGAGGCCGGCAGAAGAAGCAGGTTCCTGTGGTAACACCAAAATAAGCATCCAATTTCCGTAACTAAGAAATTATACAGCCCAGCAGTCGCGCACAAAGCCCATTTTCTTCCCATGCCTCGTTGTTTATAATCAGCCGGAGAGAAATTGCTACTGGCAACTCAGAAGGCCATTTGTGCCCCGACTATGTCAACAGCCTCAACGTGATGTTATGAACATTTTCTTTTGGTGAAATGAGAGACGTGAGCATTAGAACATAACGGTGAATACATCTGCAGGGGAGATTTCTCTAAACCACACACACACACACTGTCTGTCAGACTCTGTCCCCAGTACTCCTATATGTATATGATTAATTTGTTTTGTCATTCTGTGTCTCTCTATGCCACAGTGAGTGATCAATCTCTGCTTTAAACAACCAGTTGTCTTAACTGGAGTGGCGATGCTCAGAATGGTGGGGCAGGCATTTGAATGAGCCTGACTCAGCAACATTTTTATCTAGTCAGCAGAAACTGACATTCACATCGCTCGGACATACAGCAGGTCAGTGCCTTGGACACGCAGCACTTGACAAACAGTATGTGCCAACGAGGGGTCTATTTTGGTCACGGACAAGTGGGGGTTGCATCATATTGAAACGTGGGCCCGTGCACATGGGTGGACCAGTGTCATGAAGCAATCGGAATGTGCTTCAGCGAGTTATACTTCGTTAAAGATAATTACATGTGAGAGCCAAAGCTTCCCCAGACTGCATCGTGGCTGCAGTTACATCTACAGATCTGAGTCTGTTTCCAAACACTGATGTGGATAAAAACCGGCCTGATCTGTGCGTTAATAACCTGAACACGCAGAGCCGGGAGCAAAGTGTGGATGCGTACCGGCTGTCTCCGCCACCTCCATGCTGGCCGCTGGATCAGGGGCACCTTAGAGGAGAGAGGACAAAGCGTGTCAAAACTTTCATTAATATTTATAAGACACGGTTGGACACGTCTGACGCTTTGTTGTGACTGTTCCTGTCGTATCCGCCAGCTACTGCGAGACTGTGACACGCGGCTGACACCGGAGCCGACTTGTTGATGAGTTGGAGGACGTGTGATTACTGAGGCACTGGCCGACAGGAAGGCTAACTTAGCGTGGTTAGCACGCGAGCTAGCGAGTTAAGCTAACTTCGGGCTGGCGTCCACTTACCATCTGCGACTGGCATTTCCGCGCCGCCGCTATTGACGAAGCTCGGCACGAACACCGCGGCGTTCACGTTGGGGACGAACGGCTTGGCGTTCACGTTGAGGGCGGCTAAGGCGCCCGGGAGCTCCGCCGCCTCGGCAGCAGCCGGGGCCTCGGCATCCTCTTCCAGCTCCCACGAATCCGGGGCTGTGTCTCTCGGGTCCATGGCTCCTTTCTCCGGAGTTGACAAGCTCCCCGTCAGGGACAGAGGCGGGGGGTGTCTGTGGCTCGGTTAGGACGCGTGTAGTTGCCGGTGTGTTTCAGACTCTCAGTGACACGTTGCAGAAGTCCCCATTGCTTTGTGAAGCCGCGCACCAGAGAGCATATGGATCCTGTAGCCCGACGTGAAGTGGTGTACAGCCGCTGAAGAGTCCCGCCGACACCGCTAGAGGCCAGCAGCGGACTCCTGCTGACTTGAGCCAACAATCATGTTCACGTTTCCTGTTTGCCTGCAGGTAAACTGAGTGATCTCCCTGTCATGTGGATGCACTATTACAAAAATACATAACACACTGTGGGTTTCATTTGTTCCTTTATGTCAACACCTCTGAAACGCAAACACTATAAATAGAATAAATAACATACAAAGTTGTTTACAGTGAAAGTTTGTTTTAGAACTCAATAAATAAATTCATTACAAAAACATGACGTTGAAATGGTTGGAACTGGAACTGGGCTGAGACCAGCGTCTCCTCCTGTCACTCTTTGGCATCAGTGACTCCTCCAGCGGTGATGGCGAACGTGGCCTCGTTCTCAGGCATGTCAGGACTGCAGCAAATCACAGGAGAGAGGAAGAGTTCGATTTCAGCCTCAAATGTTTTCATCGATCAAATTATAGAACATTTGGGGATTGTTTTGTTTGTTTTTTATCTTTGGGGATTTTACACAGTGTCTCTAAAAAACATGTTCCCCAATACATCCCATTATCTCACTAAAGTGGTGTTTTAAGATACATTTTCATATCTTATTTCGACATGTGCATATATGTTTATGACTATTAAATGGTGGATATTTGGTATTCTGAGATTATGGGCATCAGCTAAAAATGTCTGCAGCCACAGAGTAATTATTTAGCAGAGAGCAGAGCCTGCATCTACTTAACAAACTTCTACTATTTATTCCTCCATCAAGGAGATTTTGTTTTCACCCCTGTTTGTTTGTTTGTTTGTTTGTCCGCAGGATTACACAAAAAGCACTGAGAGGATTTCCGCCAAACTTGGCAGAAGGACAGAACATGGACCAAAAAAGTTACATTTCAGTGCAGAGGAATTTTCACTTTCTTTAACATTGCAAAATAGGACGTTCATTTTTACCAATTTTCAAAGGAATAATTCATGGATCATGATGAAATATTTAGTGAACGGATATCTATGAGATTTGGTGCATTTGTACTGAATCTAAGGGAAATGTTATAAGTGTTGCATTTTGAATTGAGAAAAAACAACAACAATACATTATAATATTTTTTCACACAATAAAATTCCACTAAATCTGATCACTACCTGTCAAATATTTTGGCAATCCTCATCTCTGCGCGTCCCTTTCTCAAGCTAATCCGCGTGGTGGAGGCGTGGGCCAGGATGTGTCCACCGATTGGCTTCTTGGGATCAGCTTGAAACCTTGAAAAGGGAAGAAATTAAAATGTTCCCAACAATTTATAGAACATGTTCAACAATTTGTTCAAAACAATTTAGAAAATAATGAGTGGATTTGCCATGTCTTACGTCATTCCTGCTCCAGGATCGGCTGTCATTTGGTTGGTGATGAACACGGCTACATTGTACTCTAAGGTAAACATATAGGAAAGCCCTTAAAATAATCCTAAAATAATCATAATTATAAGAGGCATGACTTTTATACTATATTCATATTTGATTCTGTATGTAGGAAAGTGGCTGTGGTTGTTACATGTAAAGAGCACTCTCACACACCTTCAGAGATCTTCTGCAGCCTGGAGAGCATCTGCGCTAGTTTCTGCTGCCGCTCAGCCAGTTCTCCTCGACCAGAGAAATCTACTCTGAACAGAGCCATAATGGAGTCGATGATCTGGCAACAAGGAGGAAAAGAAAAAAGGAGACTCACAGGCTGAAAGTCGGGAAGGAATCCTACTTTTAGAATCTGATCTTCCTGATCTTTAACACTTTCCCACATTCCCTTGAAAACGAAGCAAACATGTTTATTCTGAATCTCCAACCATTGCAGTGAGTAAAACCAAAGGAATGATGAATATGTGACAACATTCTTTACAGTTTACTCACCAACAGTTTAAACACTCCTCCCTCCTCGTGGAATTTGGCTGCAACAAAGTCCAACAACTCCATCTGGTGTTCACCTGAGGAGAGAGCTCAAAAACTTGACACAAAAACGAGTGACACAGCAAAATATTACAACCTCACCAGGAGATAGATTTTCAACAGAAACTGCTTTTGCACACCACAGATGTGGTGTAAATGTTGTGTACTGTATGTTCGCACTGGTGTAGGCTCGAGCATAAAGCACGTTGTCCAGCACAGCATCGTGGTCCACGCTAAACCTGTCAGCGATGTCTTTCAGTCTGTCTGGACGACTGAAACCACACAAGTACAAGTCAAGGACAATGTCCAATAAGTGAAAGCATGGTTACATTGTTACACGCACTAAAGAAACATGTTATTTTTAAGACATGTTCTAAATTACTTAGTCAAGAAATATAAAACATGTTCATATGTAATTGTATGTTTTTTTCTGAGATTCAGTAAATTTGCAAATAAACCATCATCCACAATACATGTAAAGTGTGGTATGGTTTCTCAGTACCTTTGTTAGTAACAGGGGAAATTCAATACACAGAACTGCACATCCACAAACCACTTCCCATGAAACCATGAAACCAACAACGGTTTCATTAGACACTAATAACACTGACATGAAACATGACTGATAGTTAAGAACTGGGTTAGTGGCAGGAAGTTTTATTAAGTGCTGCTATGGCTACTAAACTTCTGCCAAAGTGCGCTCTGTTGCATCTTGTTGATCTGTACCTGTGTCCTGATGGCATTATGTCAAAGTCATGTCATGTACTATTGAGGTTGCAATGCGAGTAATGGCCTTAGAATTGAGTTCAGAGAAGTTGTGTGTGGGAAGACCTACTCTTTTGGCAGCAGTATGGGTTATAAGTTTTGTCCTGTTTGTGACAGAGAGCATATGTAATAAACAAGTGGAGCAGTAAACCAAAATGGGTTAGATGGTGCTGTTGTACTAGAGGGAGAAGAAGGAGGGGAGACATAGACTCCTTTAAGTTTGTTGATAATCTGGCTCCTTTTTTGTTTTTTCGTCTAGTGTGAGTCTGAGGTATTTGAAGCGGTCAACCGTTTCAACTGCTTCATTTTTGTGAGGATACAAAGTGTGCTCTGTGTCGATGAAGATGACTTTCCCGCCTGAGTAGGAATCCTCGCCTGGCAGCTGAGCAGTGACTGGAGAAACACACCACAGATTGTGTTTTATGAATTTTTATAATTTGTACAGTGTTGTTTAATTATGCACTTGGGAGCAGACATTTTAAAAAGAGATGATTACTCACCACAAAGTGTGTGAGACAGCTGGGTTTTCCCTGTGCGGAACTCTGTATGATGAAATTATGTTAAGCGTTTTGAGCCAAATGCTGCAAAGTGAAGGATAATTATAATTATACACAGTATATTGAACAATAACAAATGAATCTCCTCGCCTCCAAAAGCCTCTGTGAGCGCCATGCTCTCTATACCTCCACCCAGAAGCTTACTGCAAAGAGAACAGATATATGTTGTAAGAGATGATTCAGTTTTTTTTTTTAAAGATTCAAAATAGGAGAAACTAGGTTTTAATTTTATACCACAGTCATAGTATCTTATACAGTAAAACAAGAAAATCCAAAAACATTGTGTTGTGTTCTGCTAGTTATATGCTCCTTAATCAAATGGACAAGTACTATTAGCTCTAGAATATAGTAGTAAATTAACAAACTTAGCACTGATGTCCCGTTGCTAGAGAAAGGCTACATTATCAGTTTACTATAATGCAGCCCCTGGGACACAAATGAGATATATTGAAGGTATATTATACTAACAAATCATAAAATTCGCAGAAACCACTATAATTCCCACCTCATACAAATGCTAACAGATTTCCAGTCACAGCCCTTTAGAGTATAAGTCCCATTCACCCATTCACACAGCGCTACTATATGCTGTGCTTTTTCTATCACATGCCATTCACACACTGTCGTCACAGCTTTCAGGGGCAGTTGGGTTCAATATCTTGTCCAAGGAAACTTGGGAATGCAACTGGAGCTCACACCAGCAACCTTCCGGTAATTGGTCGACGCTCTCTATCTCCATAGCCACACCCACCCGAATGGTATATTATTTGTGACGGCATGATATACAATCTGTTAGTGTAAATCCTACGGTCTAATAAGAGAAAATCTTAACTCAAACTCCTGGCTCCCAGTCGTGATGTGGAACACCTGCTTCCTCTTGGCACTGTACTCAAAGGCCGTCTGGAAACCAACACTCTGTAGTGTTAAGAGAATCATGTCACGTATAAAATGTTTTGTGGGTTTTTTAATCTCTTTATCTTTTAAGTGGTACAGGTTGAAGAATCCACACTGGAAAATTCCATCTCACCAGCATTTTCCCAGCAGCTTCCTTGATTTTTTCCACTTTTGCCTCTGACAGGCCCTTGATGTTGCACAGAGCCTTGCGCGTCGTCATCTGGATCCCCTTCACAGTGCAGATACCCACTGACTTCAGCTTTTTAATGTCTGCCATATTCTGAGGTCAAACGAGGGGCAAGGACAGAGAGAGATGCTGACTTAGATAAATGACAAAGGATCTGATGAGCGTGTTTAGGTGCTGCTGTTGACTCACAATCCCGTGTTTCTGTAGGATGTCAAGGTCTTGGAAGAACGACACCTGTTCAGAGAAAAACATCCAGATGAGGTAAGTGTTGAGGTTTACACTTAATTAAAGAGGGGGCAGCTTTAACCATAGACTGTATATAAAGAAGCTTTTACTTGACAGACAGTGGTACCATAACTTACTTAATGTACATTATTGCGGATATATTTTAAATGTCAGTTTCGGTCTGTACCTAAATTGTTGCTTTGAAATAGACAAAGTGGCATACATTATTTATGAACTGATCTTTGTATAGTTCAGGAAGTTGATTCTTTTGTTGTTTGATAGTGTTACTTAATTTGATTATGAAGATTATGGGCAGGTTAATGTAAGCATTTGCTTCTGCCTTAGCCTTTTCAGTAAATATATAATCTAAAGTCTGTTTAGACTTTGTTCACATTGTCTATATTCATTATACTTGTTTGATGATGACTGATTCAAAAACTCAATCAATTAATCAATCGATATCTGGAGCTGATTTCAGCTCTTTTCAGACAGGATCGTAATCAATACTGACAGCCACTTTGTCATATTAGTAATACTGTAGCTGTAAGGGGCCTTCTAGCTTCTATTTGTGGACGGCCATTGTTCGTTAGCAAATACCAGCTAAATAAAAAGATAAGCTAGCTGCATCTTACCTCGTCATCCTGGAAGCCGGTGTCATCTTCAACAACCTGATCCTCTGCGGACTTCATGTTCACTATTGTGGCTTGAAGGCTAAAGACAAAGTGTATTTTACCCGATTGAGTAAATAACTGGGGGCAGAGATATTTAACCAATTAGCATTAGCACAATTAGCTCACCTTCGCTAACCTATCAAAGTTAGCTAAATTAAAAGTTAGCACACGGCTTCTGTATTTCAGCAGCTCACAAAATAAATACGAGCGTCAGTAAAAGTATTAACATTCAACAATAGCTAGTTGGAACATGTGAGCTGGTAAACAACAGTAATAATAGAAGTTAAACAGTTAGCTTAGCTGCTCTTTACTTTCCTGTAGCACCTGGCGGGAAATTCTTACTCAAGACGCATTCAAGTGCAGCAGGAAATTATGAATACAGGCTGAACGAATGTAAATGTATCATTAATGTTACTTTCAAAGCCCGGCAGTAATGTCGTATTTTTTTTACACTTATTGAACATATAAAACACATAAAATGATTGATAACATGATGAAAAAATACCAATAAGTCACTGCTCTGAGCTACGGGCATAATTGTATAAATTGCACAATGATTAATTATCAGCATCTTTGTTGCAGGCTTACATGCTGGGCTCCTGCATTCAGGTAATCAAATTCACCTATTTAACGTTGTACCTTTGCTTTTCTTTATATTTTAAGTTAAAATGTTTACTGTGAAAAGACATGTTAATTTTAGAATGTAGGACAAGATGGAGAATACTGCTTGTACATTTGAAGCTCTTTTGCACAATTTAAGTTAACAGCTACCAGTAGCAGGTGTTAGCTGCCACCAGTCGAAGTTAGGGACATAAGTTCAGTTGTGCGCATTAGCATCAACTGTTTTGGCCTTATTATATTAAAAAACGTTTAAAATGTGATTGCTTACTGTACAGGTCTGGCCTTATATTTTAAAAAATGATCTTGATTCTCTCTGGGCAGGACTTCATATGCAAGCAAATGCACAATCAAGATGCTGGAAGAAAACACACGATTTCCATTTGATTTGGTGTTTTTATTCCCACAGTCATGTTGAAGACAAAACAGACATGTGTTTGCTTCTTGAAGGACAGTATGTTACAGAATGAAAATTGTCATGAATGGCAACAGAGAAAAGTACATCTCTCTAGGGAAATATTGAGACATTTAGCATCAAAGTTTGTCCACAGAATAATGAAACGTTGCCCGTTTTAAATGCCCACATAATTTTTTTTTAAACAGACTATTGATGGAGAGGGCCAGAACAATTTTTCAATCGTTAATCAGAAAACCAGAGAAACATAAGAAAACCAATAACTGTGAATAGTTTAAAGTGAGACACATTTTGACATATACGGTCAGAATGACCACATAGTAAAGATTATCACTTAGCATGTAAAATGTCAAAAGGCCATTCGGTCGACCACATTCCTATCAATTAATATGGTCTGCTCCACTTGTCAATATTCATCAAACCTGCCTGTCAGGTTATTGAAAATTATTCTCCTAATACAAGTGGATGCAGAAAACACATGACAATGGACAGAAGTGCCAACAAACGTATATTAATGTTCTTCAGACTGCAGACACCGACACATACAATTGGTAACCAATTGGTTTTTTTTTTCCTTTCATCTTATCCCTCTATAACTGCTTTCCCCTACAGTATTTATGCTGAAATAAGTTTATTTAAAAAAAGAAAATAGAAGCAGTGCTTCAGGGAATCAGTCTCTGCATGATGTTGGAGTAAGGAGAGACAGCGAGAGAGAAGTGTCAGAGATGCTTTACATGATCCCGCTCCTCCTCCAATCCATTAGCCAATCCAAAACTTTACTGCAGTTCTTCGCTCTTCTCCATGCTGTCTCTCCTTGTGAACGACCCTGCTGTGTGGCTAGCAGCAGATGTCAGGCTTATGTTGGTCCTTCCTGGCCCCACCTCACATCTTGCCAGGTGCAGGCGGCATCATGCCGGGCATCCCTCCAGACATCCCAGTGTTGGGTCCTAGAAGAATCTAGAAGGGAAAGAGGTTGTTGGTTTTCATTCGCAGTGAAATTTCATGACAACACTCGCTTCCCCTCCTCTTTAAAATATGTGGTTTTGTGGTTGTTCCGCTCACATGGTCATAGTGCGATCAAACTACTAGTGAAGTACATTCGCAGTTCCGCTGTAATGCCTGCAACGTTGTTCTCAGCTGTTGCTTTACACACATGCACACAAACACTCACCTGTCTCTGCTGCTGTAACTGCTGCTGCTCCAGCTGTAGTCGTTCTGTCTCAAACACCACAGGCAACACCAGGATCATAAAGGAAGTGGTGCCCATCCAGAGCGCAGAGCGGGAAAAACTGAAACAGATCAACAACCCCATTAGCTTCAAGAAATTACATTTCAATGAAAAGTATCCATCCATCAGATTTAACATAGCTAAATAAATCTGTTGAACTTTAGTAAACTAGATTCAAGGACGCAGAGACACGACCAGTGGCTTTTGGAACAGGGAAGGCAAAGCAGGCAATTGCATGGGACCCTGAGCTGAGAGGGGGCCCCTGAGAACACCTTTAAATTCTATGATCAGCTCTGTAGCGGACACTGCAAGGACACCATAGTCCGACCCGAACAAGGCCCCATGTTGCTATCTTTCTATTAAAAGCTTCATAACTTTAGAGAATATGTTGAAGGCTAGAGAATATTATGTATAAATGCATACTATGATTATGATATCCCTTGGATTATGCTTTTTCTTTTTACCTGGGGAGGTCGTTTTAGTTCCATGTATGGCCCCCCAGCTCACTTTTACCTTTTACCTGATAACCCCAAAGTCCCCTGAAACGCTCCTGAAAGTTGCATTTAATCTCTTGATCCACCCTGAAAGCCTACACACACACACACACACCCAGGCACTGATAGAGTGGGAGGAAAACATTTGGGAGACCAACCTGTAAAACGTCTTGGCCAGTGAGACTGAGCACTGCGCCGACACCTCGGCAGCTGAACGCACCGTGTCTGGAAACATCTCCGTCAGGCCCCACAGCCTCTCCATCAGGGTCTCATCAAACTGAGGAAACAGACGTGGAATGTTACTACAGAAAGACTATAGTGGGAAATTTAACTGCTGCTTTAGGTAAGTGTATGTGGTGATTAAATTCATCCAAAGCTGGTCATAGGGGTCTAGACTGGAACTCTGTAGGTGTTTCAATCCCTGTGCATTTGTAGAATGATGATTGTATTTCTATTACATTTTTCTTTTTTCTGAAAGAGTCTGAACTAAAGCAAATACTGCCTGGTAAATAATAACTAATAAAACAACATGCATTTATCAACTTTGTGAATTAGTTCCTCCTGGTTGGATAAAGCTGGTGTTACCACAGTGAGAAATGATCTTGATACAACAAGGCACAACCTCATGGAGAAATAAACTGCTGATTATATGAATGAAGACTTATCGCTGCTTGAGTTGTGCTTAGAGCTCACCACAGGGCAAAGCCAGAGCAGACACCTCAGGTAGCTAAGACAGTTAGCCTCGGTGCAGCCATGCTAGCTAGCCGAGTTTAGCAGAGACAAGGACATACTGGGCATACTGGACACAGGGTTTTCATTTGGACCCTCATTCACACTCCTGAAGGATTAATTAGTGAGTAGACACGTACGTCATCATCTTCATCGTCGTCGATCTCGTCCTCGGGGGGTCGGATCGACACCGGGCCCGCAGTTGGGGACAGCTCTTCGATTGTGGGCATGTCTCCTGCTGGCTCCGCTCCTCTCTTCCTCTTCTGCCGGGGCGACGGTTTGATTTAGTGTAATTTATTTCCGATCACTTGCTGCCGCCTTTCAATGAAGCTAATGCTAAGAGGCGTGCATCGGGTCCACCAACGACGGTCTGAGGTCACACAGTCGGAAAAGCGTGAGGCTTGTCCGGGTGGAGTGACGTTTGCAGGGGCAGGGGTCGGTTTGTACGTCACCCTAAAATGCACAGCGCCCTCTGCCGTCGAGGCTGTCTTATAGCAGCCTGTAAAAATGTCATTGAAAAGTAGTACTTTTATGTAAAAGTAATGCAATGTATCTTATGTAATATAGTAATGCTGTATTTGACCTCCCTAAAAATCTTTATAAGATAGATCCAACATTTTGCTGAGAACTGATTTTATTTAAGCTTAACGAAAGTACAGAGACAGTTGCATTCTTTCAAAAGTGTGACCTGTTTAGGTCTCTTTTTCACAGACGACATTTTGATGTGTCACTGTAGAACAATTGATAATAGATAGATAGATAGATAGATAGATAGATAGATAGATAGATAGAAGCATTGTTAGATAATAATGTAGTCATAACACTGACAAACCATAATATTGCATCAATAAAGAATTAGAACATTACATTGCATTGCATTACTATTAAACAATTACATTGTTACACCAGTAATAAGAAATTCTGGCTATAATGTTGTATTTTGAAATGCTTGACTTGACAAGATTTCCCACTGTCTTGTCACCACAGGGAGCCGGGTGACAGCCAACAAGTCAATTCAAATGTTGTTTACCAGACGCAAAAGGCACTTAACAAAGCGTTGAATGGCATTCCTTCAAAATATGCTACAGTGTTGATCAGCTTTCTGAATTGGTGACAAATGCCACTGAATTTTCTCTTATCTTTTTTTTTATGCCTTCACACCTCACTTTTAACTTAGCTCTGCTGCTACACATAGCAGAGCGGGGATTTAATACATTTATCTAAATAGATGTATTTCAAGAAAAGAGGCAAATCTGTGGCACGATCCTGAAGATGGAACTGAAAGCATGTGATAAAAAGTAAAGTTTTAAAAGGTTGTTTAAAAATAAAGTTATAGATATGAGACACTATACTGCGGTTGGCTTTCATGTGTTGGTCATAGATGAAATAAAACTGAATTGAATACGATTGAATTAAAGTTATGCAGTCATTACTATTTGGACCGTGTGTATAAGTTTGGATGAAGTTCGGTCTGCCTGTCTTTATATATATTTCCGTTTTTCTATCTGGGCTAAATTCTTATTTTGTTTAGGTCAGCATTTATGACACGTGTGTAAACTCTGTGTGTTTGGAGGGGGTGTGAGGGTTTTAGTGTTATTTACTTGTTTTGAAGTCTGCTGACATGACAAGCTGAATAGTGTCAGAGCAGGCTTCCTCCTATTTTTGACAGCATGATTGATCTTTTTCCAAGTTGTTGTTGTTGTTGGGAGCCGTGATGGTAGGAGGAGGAGACGGAGGAGGAGGAAGAGGAGGAGAGAGGAGGAGGAGGAGGTGGTGCTGCTCATGGAAAAGTTCTGGGATTCAGGGATTCCTTGTTTACATCCTCCCGGAGTACGCCGCGGGGGCGGGGTTTGACTCCGCCCTCATTCTTTCGACCTGACGTCATTGTCGCTCAGTTGTTTTTTATGAATGAAAGAATCCAACCTCAGAGAGCAGCGGAGTAATTCCGGGAAAAGGCGGACTGACATTTTGTCGCCAGACTAGCTTCGACACGGCAGGTAAACCTTCCTTCCTTTCATTAAAACACCGACGTTATGGGGGCATGTAGCCGGAGTGCGTGTGTCAGTGCGGGGTAGTGGAGGTCTGGTGTCCGCCGGGGACTCGCAGACCAACCAAGGACGACTGAGCAGGCAGCTGTCTGCTCTAATCTCCTTTAGCTCGCTAGGAACCGTTGATGCTAGCTGCTAACATTACTAGCATGTTTCGCATGATGCGGCTAATCTGGCTCCACTCCTCACATTTAACCCTCAGCATTAGCAGCATTTGACAGCCACATGCGCGCGTTACTTCCTTATCCAACTGTGTGCCTTAAAGCTATTTAAATGGTTTATTTAAAGTCCTGCTAAAATGGATGTCGTGGGCACTCGTGATGGCTGTTTACTATAGCAGCAGCAGCGGTAGCGGCGCCTTCACCCCGAGCTGTCCGGCTCCTCTCCCTATAAGGACAAGGCTGGGTTGTGGATGTAGTTAGATGGTCAAACACACTTTCCACGAGTAGTCTGGTGGCTGTTTGTTATTCAGTCCTTTGATACGATCCAGAACGGACATGTGTTTGACTTCATAAACCTTGTTTGTTGTAGCCTAGAGCCGCGTTCACTTGTTGCGTTCCGCTTTGATCGCGTTTCTTAATCAGCACAATGTCCTGTAAAGTGTGATTTATAGCGAACGAAGAGGTTAAAATGATATGTGTTGTTTTTATGTAAACATAGACAAGTGGTCACGGCTGTTTCCAGTCCTTTTTTGTGTGTGTGTGTGGGGGGGGGGGGGGTGACTGTCTCAGTCTTAGCGGAGCTGAGTGAGCGGTTTATTGCTGAATCACCCTGACTTAACGAAACGGCCGTGGCTTCGGTTACAGCCGGAGTGGAGTCCACCGCCGGGCTCTGGTCTGTCCGACCACCGAGGTTCCTGCAAATCCTCCAGTTCCCACGCATTCCGGGAAATGTGTTGTTTTTGTCAGCGAACTGCAGACCATTATGACCAGTGTTTTATTCGCCTTAGGTGGATCATCCCATCGTATACAGTGTTCAACAGCAGTATTATGATTTGACTTTACTCTATTTACAGTCTTCATAAGTTTGTTGTTGTTGTACTACAAATCCTTGGTGTATATGAAGACTTAAACAGCCAAAGAAATGCTGAACTTCATTAACTCACTAAAAATAGTGATGTTATGTGTGTGCGTTTACCTAATATTAAGTCCATAGCTTTCCCTAATTGTCCTTAAAAGACAAAGTTAAGATTTTGTCCAAAGACAACTGTGCTCTTTCAAAACTGTGACTTGTTTATACCTTTTTTTTTTAACAGAAGGCAATTTGACATGTCACTGTAGGAAAAGCATTGTTGTCAATAATGAAAATGAATTGAAAGGATATTATGTATTTTTTGTTAGAATGCTAAAGAAGCATTGTTAAATCATTAGTAATATAGTCATTGCACTAATAAAGCAAAACATTGTACTAAAGTATTGGAATATTATTACATTGTTAGAACTGTAATAGTGGCATTTACCCTATTACTATATAACAGCTGAACTTTATTAATGTCTTGGAAATATTAAAATCTCCTTAACTATTATCATTTAATTTATAATATTTCATTTAATCTTCAAAGGTGCCTCATTAAAGAGAAGAAAAAAAACATGTACAGGAATTGCAGGCCTCGTGTGACGTTGCAGCTCATTTTTACTCTCGGAGTTCAGCCGGGGTTCAAGGGGGTTTGTATTTGTAACTGACCTTGAACTCCCCCCCCCCCTCCCCTCATTAAAACAAAACTCAACTAAATCTGACTTAACTCACATGACTCCTGTTTGGTTCCTCCCCCATTCACGTCTACTTGGGAGTGTGTTTTTCTCTGGTAGTGCTGGAGTCAGCAGAACACTGTAAGTCTTGTCTTTTACATACACTGGTAATGTAGGTTACTGTGGCCACACACACTTTGATTTGACAGCCATAAACAAAAAGGTCATTGAGGAGGACTTTCTCTTTAGCAAGTCAACTCAGGTGACAACAGAGGAAATGGATGTCAAATGTAAATATCCAATTTAAGTACAAATGAATCTTAACCCCAATCCTCTTTTATCAGGGGTATAAATGTGTTACACTTTAATATATCGCATTGAAAAGCAGACAGCAATCCAATCTAACCTGCGAACGTAACACTAAATTGCCCTAAGTCATAGACTTCAAGTTCTAACATCACAACAACAACAGATTTTCCCAAGAGTTTCTTTGAAAGCAAACAGCACGTCCCCTTCTTCAAAATGTTATTGTTGAAAGATTTACAGGAGTTACGAGGCCAAAACGAGATGTCAAAGATCACAAATATGCTCTGGAAGCTGCAAATGACTGTAATCATGAAGCGGTGAAATTTAGCTGCAGCATTACCTCGTCTAGATCGGCCTGTTTCTCAAAGAAAAATGATAGTGTGAAGAGTCGGCACACTAAGCTGCCAAAAGCTCAACAGTAACCACAGGGCTGTATTTTGCCACTCTACGTATATGTGGTATCACAAGTTTTGTCGTCAAGTTTTTTTCTTCCACTTTCCTACACTCTCTGTAGGCGACAGTGTGACAAAACAAAAGCCCACCCACTCTAAATATTGCGAAAGCAAACGTAACCTTAATGAAAAGCCAAGTCGGGAAAACACCCTGGGGCTTGATAAAGTCAAGGTTGAACTTGTTGGTCTCGATTGAATATTAACGGGAAGAGATATTTTAGCCATTCAGCTAAAACAACCTCAGACTGAAGTGCAGAGTCATTTCTATCAACACTGTAGTGATCTGAGCTCCACAGCTGAAGGGGAAGAAAAAAAGAGAAAACAGATCTAGTTGGCCCGTGTAGAGGTTGGACTTTAATCCCACATAACAACATTTGTGAGCTGACCTTAAGAGGAGTGCAGGAAGTCCCAGTGTGGCGTGTGCTAACTGCTCAATGAGAAAGAAATTTCCTAATAGAGTAGTGTTAAGGCGGAACAGACTCAAACAGACACTGTTACTGCTGCTGGTTGGAAGAAGAATCATCCACGTCCACCTTTAAATGCTCTTGTTAGTCTGATTTGGTCTCACTTCAGGTTTAGTAAATATGATGATTTAACATGTTTTACACGCTGAGCAGTCGATTTCCTACAACAATAGTTGCCTGCTCTTATTTGGACTTTTCCCTCAATGAAAGCTTTGAACCGTTGGTGTTGTGTTGACAAGAGGAAGTGTAAAGGGAATTGGTTAGGGCACCTGCTTTGTGCAACCCGAAGGACAGACTCATGGTAACTTCCTCCTCGGCATTTCAACCAACAGAAAAACGGCATGCCGCTTACAAAACCTCCTCTTTTCTTTCATATCGAGCCACAGAGTTTAATGAGAGAGCGCGTTTGGAGAAGCATGACCGATTTGTGGGTTCTCCTTTTCTTTATCGTGCATGACTGGCTGTCTTGTGAGCGGATGGTAAATGTCAGGCCCGATACGGACCAAAGCAGCATGATGTCCTGAGTCACATGGGGTAACATACCTTTTTTTGTGTCTGTGTGTGTGTCCTGTTTCTGTGCTTCCAGAGTGTCTGTATCTGTGTTGACTGGTGCTTGGGGGGTAAAAGCTGAAGACATTTGGATCATGACGACAGAAAGAAACAGCAAAGCCCTGAAGGTAACACACAGCCAGAAATAATACTCTTTTATTATTTTGAGGAGAATGAGTCATGTTTATAGCCTTGGGCTATTTTTACGAGAGGGAAAATGGCAATGTTGGAAAGAGGTTTGACTCTCCTCCCAGTTCAGTTGCTCTTTAATGTCATTTGTTGATGTCTTTTACTCCTCCATCCCTTTTTCCTCAACACTTCATCCAACTGCATCTTTTCTCTTCTTCTGTCCTCCATCTCTTCCCTTTAGGTGAAGCAGGAATGTGGCGAGAACGTGCCCATCCTCTCAGACAGTGAGCTCATGTCCCTCACGGTACGGGAGCTGAACCTCCACCTGCGCGGCATGTCCCGCGAGGAGATCCAGAAGCTGAAGCAGCGACGCCGCACCTTGAAGAACCGGGGGTACGCCGCCAGTTGCCGGGTCAAACGGGTTTCCCAGCGCGAGGCCCTGGAGCAGCAGAAAATGGAGCTTCAGAGGGAGGTGGATAGACTCGGCGCAGAGAACGCCGGTATGAGGAAAGAGCTGGAGGGCCTCGGCGCGCGGCTGGCTGCTCTCCAGAGATTCGCCAGAGGTCTGGAGGCCGGAGGGGGCAACCTGCTGGCCACGGCGCCGCGTCTCAACACCGCCTCCGTCATCACCATCGTCAAGAGTCCACCACAGCCTCAGCCACAGAGAGAACACGAGCCGTCCTAGAAGGAGCTGCTGGGAACTGACTTGGGGAGGGATGCACAACCTGCAATGCAAACACACATTCATACACACACACCCGCAGGCATACATGTACTATACACATGCTAAAGAATAGGAAGACAAATAGGAAAATTAGCAGGAAAATACTAAATCCTTGTTTGCGTCGAGCCCCGTTCACATTACGACGTGCGTCATTCAGTCGTGTGTGACACGGCGCCGACAGTGTGGCGTGTGTCATCATCACAACGACAACAGCTACGTTTAGTTTTCTAAAGCAACAGCTGAGAATTCATCCAGGACAAGTGGAGGGGTCCTCTACTTCATGCTATTTTTTTATAATGCTATAGCTTAGCCGACTGAAATTTACTCAAGTAGGTTTGTTGAGAAACTCAAGAGCTCAGTTATGTTCAGAACAACGCAGCATGTGTATTGTGAGCGAGGCTTCGAGCACAGATGTGTGCAGAATCCTCACAACTCGAAACCGTCGACTGACTAAACTCACTGGACTGAAGCCGGAACAACCCAAACAAGAGTTACTGTACATCTCCCACCACTCAACAAATCCAGCCTGTGACGCCAGTGCTCTCTGAACGTGCTGCCGAACGACCAGCTTCAGCCTCTCCCCCGTTTTTCAGTTTATGGCACCTGACCAACAAGCAAAAAAAACGCCAGGGTGGAGCTGACGTATGCCATGCGCTGCTTCCTCTAGCTTGACAAACGTCTGCATTCCTGGTACAGTTGTAGTCTGAAGCTAGCTAGTGTTTCCTCATAAGCAGTCGAGGGTCATGTGTTTCTGTTAGCATGCAAGAGAATGTTTCACAGTATGAATCACTTCGTCATTAACGCAGAATTTCTCAACCTCAGCGTCACTTGATATCCAGGCAGGGGCCACGGGGGATTCCCCAGACTCCACACTCGCATTCTGACATTTCTTTCATTCTTTAAAAAAAAGAACTAAAACACAGCAGTATGCCACCTAACAGCCCTCTTAGCGATTAGGCCACGAGGATTTTGGAATCAAACGTTTTTACACACTCCAGAAAACAGGTTGAGAAACGCTGTGTTCATGAATTCAAAACTGTTCATTAAGTGAAATGTCTTAGTTTTGGGTTTTTCAGTCTCCCTTCCTGTTCTGGCCCTTGGTTTGAGGAGAAAGTTTTGTACTACTTGTGTACACATTTCCCACATTACTGCAGTGCCTTCAGTGTATGTCGGAGTTATAATAATGGAAACCTAAGAGAGAGAAGGTTGAAAAACAGACTGTAATCGCTCCTTCTTACCTGTTCATGATCACACATTTCCTTTTTTTCTTTACAATACCTCCTTTTAAACCACCCACTACTCGTTTCACTATCCCTAATTTTGATACGGTTTGCTGCGGCTTCCCTCCTTTTTCTATATCTGCTAGACTCCCAACAACAGATGTTGGTCATTTTGCCAAAAACGTGTCAAAGCGGAGTCGCATCTGGTCGGTATTACACACTCACAAACGATGCAAATCCTCTGCAAACATTCCCGGTTTTGTGTTCTTATTTGTAATGTTTGTATGTGCCGTTGAGAGACGAAAATGTTGAGTGACATTTATCAGAGATATATTCTATATTTTATTTGTATTTAAAGGTAGATATTATTAAAAAGACAAGCTAACGAGTGCTGTGATGTTCTGTTTTCGGACGTACTTATGACTAGTCTGGGGATATTCTCATGTCTAATAATTGTGTTGTGTGGCGACGGTGATTACTTTGCGAAATGTTAATTATTAGCTCAGTAGAAGTATGCTCAAAGCCAATGGCCATATTGCTGTATGATTTATTTTTGTGTGTGTTTTTTGCCATGTTTGTACTGGCGTGTCATAGTGGATTCTTGGAGGGATATTATTTTTCTATGATTGTTTATATGTTATTTGTGTGAGGAAAAAAATTAAGGTCACTTCTGAATTGGCCAGGGTGGGCAGAAACCCGGGATGTTGGGAGGGAAGGCGTGGAGAGAAAGATGGCGAAGGGGAGGAGACGAGAGAGGGCGGAGCTGTTGTTGGCTGATGGAGAAAGAAAGTAGACTGAAGGAAAAGGCGGGCTGGGAAAGGAAGGCGGTGAGAGGTGGCGTTTGATTCACTTGAAAACCTCTGTCGGTCGTCGGCCTGTTTGAGTCGAGTCAAGCTCAAACAGGCCTGGATCTCATAGAGTCTAGGCCACTGAATAGTGCTAGCAATATCATTTCTAAGCAGGCATTGTAACACATTAGACTGTGTTGACAAATAACTCCTTTAAGATATGAGGCATATATTTAGCTATATGAATATCAGTGTGGCAAAGCATTTATTCTCAATATTTTAATGTCTCACATCTGTCAACTTGTGCTGGATGTTTTGTAATACTTGCAAAACAAAAATGGTCTTTGTATTTATTACCTGTATTTTTTCTATTGTGAAAATTTAAGTACATTGTCTATTTTAAATATTAATTATAATAAATGTTGTACATATTGTACATAAAATGGTGCATTTGTGACTGTCAGCTACAGAATGAAAGAGAGACCGGCAGGATGTGTTGCACAATTTGTGTCTCCTGATCAGAAGATAAAACTCAAGGTTAGAGTGTAAATAAATGGTTTTGATCAAGGATGAATTGTAGCTAAAGACTAAACAACTGAGTTAATAACTTTATGACAAAGAAAAATGAATTCTTCCAATTTTTTTTTTAAAGGAAATAAATCAGACAGTAAAGTCATTATCTCAATATTGACCATACATGTGCTGCATGAATCTGCTGACTCAGGTACACGAGGGTTCATGTTTACTTGAGCTCAGCTGCCAAATCCCTGACGCTCTCCTGTGAGTGTCAGGGTTATTTCAGCTGTGTTGTTACATGGTTGTGTATGTGCGCAGCATAATTCGGAAAAAAAAACACATGTAATTCAAGGCAACAGGTCTAATCTTTTTCTTGTAATATGACATTAGTGGTTTCTAAAACCCTTTCAGCAACATTTCCTCTTGTTAACCAGCTCGTTTTATTTTCTAGGCAGCTGATATTTAGTTTCCCAGCATTAAAATGCTGATTCACTGGTACTGTGAGCACTGTTACTTCAGAGCACTCATTCGTAACGGCAGATGAAGATAAGACTGAGGCCAGCAGTATTAACATACCTGATTGTGGGGCGGCACAGGGTTTATGGGAAATGTGCAAGTCCTACAAATACCACTGAACAGATTAAATACCTCAGCCAAGGATGTGATGTTTTCAGTGCTGTTTTTCTATTTGCAGGATTAAACAAAAACTACTAAACAGATTTTAGTGAAATGTGTGTGTAATGGTGGCCAAGAGAGGAACCTATTAACTGATTGGATTAAAGGAGGCGGATGCTGGATTTCTTTTTCTCATTGTGAGATTGAGCATTTTTCAACATTTTGGTGAATTTCACAAGAACTAATGTGAAATTGAGATCTTTATGAAAATAATCTTGCATACTGAGGGGACCGATCTATGAGTGACTATCGTGTACGATCTGGAGCAGCTTGATTGAGTTTAAGGGGACTGTTGGTCTCTGGTGTAATTATAAAAAGCTACATGTGAAATTAGGAAAATAATATGGCAGTGTAGGTTAGTTTGAAATGGAGCATGGGGACAGAACAGACAGCAGAGGATACAACAATCTTCCCTCGCTGTGATTTTCAAGGGAACATCATAAAAAAACTTAAATGAGCACTTTAGTGCTACACTGTCAAAAAGCCAGGGGACCTAAAACATTCAAACTTGAAGTGTGTAAGATTTAGGCAGAAATTGAATATAAAAATAATCCTAGTAATGTTTTCACTGGTGTGTAATCACCTAAATTTTGTATGAAGTGTTGTTTTCTTTACCCGAGAATGAGCCATTATTATTTATATCGGGGGCGGGTCCTCTCTACAGTAGCCCAGACAGGACAAACTAAAAACCTTTTGGGTTTATATAACAACTGAAGGCTACCATTAGGTTCACCTTCACACTTGGGAGGGGGGATGAGATGAAGGATATTCACCTGCAGCAGGCAACTTCACCACTAGATGTCACTAAATCGTATACACTGAACCTTTAATCTAACAAACAATGCAGCAGAAACAGCAGTAAAACCTTAACCTCCAGTATGAGTTGAACACTTAAACACAGAATCTTACATTTCTCATAATGCAACCCGATCATTCCATTAGACCTTTGCTGCCTATGCTTTGTAAAGCATATCTAACTAGAAGACGGGATACAGCTTTTTCAACAGGCTCCTCATGACAAGAACATGTGAAAAACTGGTGGAGTGGCTCTTCAATCTATTTAGTAATATTAAATGCACTGTTTTTATATAGATCAATCAAACTTAACAGTATAAGTCACATTCACCCATTTACACACATTCTCTATCAGGGCAACAACCAGGGGCAATTTGGTGTTCAGCATCTTCAGAATACAAACTGGAGGAGCCAGAATCAAACTACCGTCCTTCAGGTTGGGTGGACGACCCTCTGGAGCCACAGTCACCAGTTTGTGAACAGTTGGTTCAAAGGATGTGAATCAGACACTGAATATTAGAAAAAACAAGGGGTTACTTTATATACCAGACTAAATATCATTTATTATTTCTTCCAATATTCATCCATTAGACATGACATGTAACATCATGAGCAGCTTTTATATTTACAAAGAACTAGAAACCAAAATTCAACAAATTGCTCAAATAAAAACACAGTTATGAAATAAAAATACAAAACTAGGACTTTGTTTCTCCCGTTCTTCAACATGCTGCACTAACAAGTGTATTTACAACAAAGGTCGACAGCGTTTTCTCAGCGATGCTCATGTATTCGTCTGGTGAGAGCGAGTATGGCGTTCAAAGTGCAGTGAGAGGGACACATGTTATCTGCTTTGCTTTGTTTTTAAAGGAGGGAAACTTGCCTTTAGCAGCTGCAGTGCAACAAACAAACAAAACAAAACTTGCATCTAATTGGTTTGTATCATTATTTCTACCATGATAGGAAAGAGCAGAGGAAAAGATCTGTGTCAAAACATAAAGAAGCACATAAATAAATCTGTATCTTTAATGTTAAACGTT
This sequence comes from Reinhardtius hippoglossoides, assembly GCA_006182925.3. NCBI lineage: Eukaryota > Metazoa > Chordata > Actinopteri > Pleuronectiformes > Pleuronectidae > Reinhardtius > Reinhardtius hippoglossoides. The sequence goes on from CM031690.1 coordinate 12,885,073, forward strand.
TTAACTCCCAAAAGGGGATAATAATAGCAATAACCGCCAAGAAAGCACTCAGCAATGCTTAAAACATTGGGCTCTGGCTCACTCACACAAACGTGGCATCCCTCTGATTTAAAACTTATATTATGTCAAACAGAAGTAGAAATAAAAAAGGACCAATGCCCACTGTCTGAGACCTGAGCCTCAGCTGAAAACACACACACACACACAGTGATGATCAGACATGAAAGTGAAAGACTGGCCATCAGACAAAGCTTTTTTTCTTCTGTTGTACATGCACTAAGCTTAGTTTCGATTAGAGTGGCTATGTTCCTCTCTACTCCACACAGCCCCCTGGTGTTCATACAGAGCTACAGCCGAGCAGTGAAAGTAGTTACAGTAAACACGTCGGCAGTCTTGCTATGACTCATTCAGATGAGTCAAGACCTCAAATTATGAGTTAAAAAATAACCCACTCTGACTGCGGTGAAATTAAATGAAAAAAAAAGAAAAAAAGAAAAGAGGACTGGAGAATAAAAGCAGCAGAAAAAAGAAACAAGTTCATGCACTTGATATTTTTAACTGTTATATTGACTGCCTGACATCAGAATACCCCGTTTGTGTGTCTTTTTAGCTTTTAAATATAACATCTCTCATGATAAGAACAATATAATGTGCAAATAAATGCAGTGAAGCTAACGGGCAAAAACAACATAAAATACTGAAACTTTCCTGGCAAACAAAGAGGTCACCACAGTGGTTGGGGGGGGGGGGGGGTCAGGACAAACACAGAACACTCACTTCATGTGGACAGATTAGAGAAGTATCAGGTTGAGATGTTGGGGGATTTTTTTTTAAACTTCCAACTCAATAACTCAAACATACGAAAGCCCCTAGTGACATTTGGGGCAAAACAATGACTTATACTTTTACCCAAATATCCCCAAGGGGACTCTATGTATGTGCATATTAGTATTGTCTGTTTTAACTTGTGAAGCTATTTGGTAAATTTGAACATATCAACAAGGAAGTTTTATCTTTTGTATCTTAATGCTCTCCACTAAATGTGCAAGACGGTGAAATATTCAGTTCCTATAATATTGTTCCTCTATGGAGAACAAGCAGCTGATGTTAGCGTTACCCTACATTCCTCCTGTTCTCCCCTCGATCCTGTTAACCTACATTGTGGCCTGCAGAGGTCGACTGTCTGAGGGAACCAGCTCCAGCTTTAATCCCGGCCGTTCAAATAACGTCCCAATTACGCCTGCAGCTGCTGCTGCTGCTGCTGCTGCTGCTGCTGCTGCTGCTTCACTCTTGCTGCCCTTCACTCTTGCTGCCCTTCACTCTTGCTGCCCACTGGAGCAGATGCACTGTATAATCTATAATCTGCTCTGCCTCACTCTTATCGTTCCAATATCAATAACAAAATTGATCCATGTTTCCGACCAAGTTTCCCTCTAAATCCAATCCCTCACTGCAGTGAAGGACGTCCCTTAAAATCCCAAAAAACCACATAATTACCATTCATTAATTGTATATCATACGTAACGTTAATGCCACAACAATGGCAACAGCTTCTGTTTGAAGCACATAAATATATATTTGCAAAGCAACTTATTTATCAAGTTTTTGTGAATTAATATCTAAATATTCTTTGAGTTTATCAAAGTAAAATTTCTAAACTTTACAACTTTTACATTTTCCATTTCCATTAAAAAAAAGCTCAACTATTCAAGTATTTTCATGACTGGAGTAAAACTTAACATAGCCAGAAAACCTCTTTGAACACATCTGACAGAAGGAAAACGAGACTGAGCTGAAATGTGCAGTTAAACTTCTCCAAGCTTCTGTTTTGAAGTCAAATATATTCCGTATGTACAAGAACAAGTGTGAATCAAAATCAACCCTGTGTATTTTCTGGTCGGTGGTTTTAACACAAAATCAGCTCAGAGAGTTCCATCCAAATCAAATGCTTGGGAGGTGTGGCTACAGAAATGTGTTCGCAAAAATGTCCTTAAGTTCATTAACAGTCCCAAAAACAAGTAAAAACAAACTCCATCAATCACACACTACAGAGGACCAGCTGCACAGGGGGACCCAGTACCATCCGCCATTAAAACCTCAGTCTGAATAAGATTCAGCTGCGATACAACCACGGCCTGTTTGTGACGTTTTTTAAAACTCGTCATCAGAGCTGAGCAGGAGCGTCTTCTCCGTGTCGCCGCGGGCGCTGACGGCGCTCTGGGTGCGGGAGACGGGCGGTGGCGCCCCCTGCTCCAGCGTCGACTGCTGGGTGTACTGCTGGTAGGCCGGGGAGAAGTTGTGGATGGCGTCTTGGACCATGTCGCCCGGGTTCATGGTCTCCTTCAGGCTGCTGGAGATGCTCTTCATGGGGGCACGGCGGCCTGCGGGAGGAAGACAACACCGGAGAGTCAGAGGGAGGAAAAAGAAAGAGTGTGAAAAGGGTTAAAGGCAGAGGGACAGGGGAGCGAAGGATAGTGAGAGGAAGTAGCATACAGGATGGGGAGAGGCGAAGGGGTGATTTAGAAGAGGGGAAATCATTAAGCATGGGTGGATTTATGGTGGAATAGAATTGAGAAGCGAGGAAGATAGGTGGAGGATTAAGGAAGGGAATGTGAAAGAAAATAGAAAAAGGAATCAGGAAGGGCAGATGAAAAAAGTGGGAGTGTGAGGAGGAATGATTTATAGGAGGGACAAAAGGCTGGCAGAGGAAGAGAGGGGACAACAAATAGAGAGAAAAGAGGAATGGGGCATCGGTGATTTAGAGGGAGACAAAAGGAGAGAGTAGGGGGAAGAGAAATTATGGGAAAAGGAAGAATATAACGAGGGAGAGAGGATGAATGTAAACAGAGGAAGGAGAGAGGGAAAAGGGGTTCACAGTGATGTAGAGGGATTTATGACAGAAAGGAGGGAATGACAGAAAGGAATGAGAAGGGTTTTGTCAGAACAAAAAGACAAAATGAAAAGAAATAACAGTTACAGCTAAAAAAAAAAAAAAGAAAAAAAAAAGAAACAACACAACCGAGAGGACCATAAGCAGCTTAAAAAAAAGTAGCATGGCTAAAAACGGGGGAGGTTGAGGAGTAAACGTCAGTATTTAACGTACCAAACTCTCCGTATGTCAGAGCAGGTCCTTCATGGTGCAGCAGAGAGAGACAAGAGAGAAATGAAGATTCATGTGTACAAACAGGGGGAAGAAACTCCACCCATTTGTGTGAGCGAGGTAAAAAAGAGAAGAATGAAGAGAAAGTGAATAAAGGAGTTGTTTTGTATTTTAAAAAGAGGGAGGTGAAGAAGAAAATCCACACAAGGTGTCAGAGATCACACTTCCTGTTACAGGCATCTTCTCACCTTGTGAATCCAGACTTTTGTCCATGTAGACCTTGTAGGTGAAGGCGTGTCGCAGAGCCAGCGCTGCGAAGAACATCTCGATGCAAATGATGAAGTTCTGGTAACCGGCGGCAACCGTGCCCTCGCCGAGGGACAGCTCCAGCGAGTTGATCTGAGGGATGGCGCCGCACTTCTCCAGGATGGCCAGCAGCATGCCTGACCACAGACGGATAAAGATGATACCACTGAGCTCACAGCGCTTCATGGCATATTTGCATTGTTCACAGTGGTTTTCACTTACCCTGCCAGAAGGAGAGGAAGATGACCGACTTGACCATGAGGAACTTGAGCATGGGGCTGTACGGGCTGAGCAGCTCCTTCGTGGAGAAGTAGAAGAGAAACAGGGCGTACAGAGACAGGCTGACGGAGATGTTGTAGACGATGGTTACATACAAGTAACCACTGGCAACACTGTGGAAACAGAAGAAGTTAGAGAGAGGGGTGTTAAGGCTTTTAACAAGGTTTTGGTAATTGAGTTTTATTATCCGTAGTTATAGGTCAGGCTAAAATCCTATATGTCCCATTAGAGATTAAAGTCTTAAACTGAACTGATTATGGGAGGAGGTGATGATCAGTCTGGGACATTTAATTAATTAAAAGGAGTAATCCATCTGTTTAGTTTTTTTGGTGGTAAGTAGGCGCAAACTTCTCTCTTCTCAACTCCACTACTGTAAGTTTAGCTGAAACTAAATCCAGGTTTCATCGATGGACCTTCGTCCTGCCTTTTGGCTGCAGAACTTACTCGAAGTCTCCGTCCTTGTATTTGCCGTAGGCTTGCAGGACGACGGTGACCGCGGCCATGAGTGGTTTGACCACGCAGAACTGCAGAGTGGCCTGCTTGCAGAAACGCAGGAAGCCGATGGAGTAGGCCTTCCCCCTCAGACAGCAGGTGCCGTACATACAGCTGGACCTGACGGGACAAAGCTCAGATTATTGCGACTGCAGCAGCGGAAATAACACGAGTCATTTGTCATGTCTGTAGGGAATTAACAGTGTTGCAGCACCAGGATAGAAACATGGATATATGCATTATAACTTCTTGCTTGGTTACAAACAGTTATTGTTGAAAAGGGTTTTTGAAATGGAATCCTCCTGCAGGAGACTTACTCAATGGGTTTCCCTCGGATCTCAGCCATGATGGCGCTCTCTCCTCCGAGGTACTCGTAGCACAGACTCAGGAAGTTGTATATCACAAAGGCTACAGAAAAACAAGGAGAGAGGGGATTGTTTGTTATAATCTCTAAGCAGGCATCACTTCTATTTGCCATGTTTGCCTTGAACAAGTCAGGGTATTATCTGGATTGTTGTGGCAGTACATGTTACTGTAATAGTTTCCCACCATGAGACAGACGACATGACAGACTCAGAGCGCATACGGCTGCCAAGTTCAAACATTCCCCTTAAATTAAAACAAGACTTGTAGCTAAGGTTTCTCAGCTACACATTGGTGGTAGCTGAGCCCTTGTTACCATACAGCTGTTAAAAAAGCCTACACCCCTTATTAAACCACATTTAAATCCACTAAATACACATTTTCATTTAGATCCACACAGAGTTGCACACACTCAGCCACACCAACCCATAAATATGTCAAATTTTCATCAAGATTCCTGACCAATACCACATCCCTCCACCAAGTTTTGTGGTAATCCCTCATGTAGTTTTTGCGTAATCCTGCTAAATAACAAACAAATGTAACAACTGAAAAAGAACTTCCTCGGCGGAGGTAACTATTAAATTTAAGTCTGTGATTTCAAAAGCTAATTCTGTGATCATTTTTAAATTGACTTTCTATTAATTGCTCTTTACCAGGAGGCCGAAACTGTAATTTTGTAATTTATAAGAAAAGATGCATTCAGTGTCCTCTCTCCATAATGTGGAATAATCTTCTGATCAATGTTAATTGTAGACTGTCTCTTTATTATTTGCAGAGATACCGTGGAAAATGCATTTTTAAGACCATCTTTTTGTTCACCTTGACCATGACCTTTGACCAATCTGCTATAAAAGTTCAGTAATATTCATACAAAGCTGGGAGAACATTTTACTATGATTTGTTGAGTTATTTTGAACAAACTCATGCACAGACACAGACACAGACACGACACCTTTCCCCATATGACTGACGGTCTCTTGTGGTCAGTGGATTATCTCCCCTCTGTGCTACTTCAGTGAGAGGCTGATGACGATGACCAGGTTAATCCTGTTAACCCCCGTGGAGCTTACTATTCCTCTATTTGTGTGTGGGTGTCCATGTTGACACACACTCTCCCAGGGAGGATGTGCTTGTGTGTGACTGTGCATGTGAGGTCAAATAAGGTGATTGTGATGTGGCAGTTCTGAATATGGGATATACAATATGTTGCCACAGTGTGTGTGAAGGTTAAGTGTTTGTGGTGTTGTGAGACAGACACAGACACACAGACACACACCACACACACACACACGCCTCCTGCCTGACGTCAGACACCTGCCACACATGACAGTTCACTAAACACAGCAGCTCCTGCACTGATCTGAGTGACGAGAGCTGGTCTGAGTACAGCCCTGTGTCTCAGCTGTTTACCACCATGCTCCCTCACTCCTCCCCGAGGACCTCCGTCAGCACTGTTTGTTGCCACGGTGATACAGTAGGCTTACATACAATGAGAATGGTAACTTTGCAGCAAGTTTGGTTGAGAGAAACTCATTATCTGATGCAGCCATTTCAGTTGACGAGGGAGATTTGTGAGTGCAGTTGCCATGCAACAGGTCGGTCATCCTTGCTGAGGGAAAGGATCGAGGCAGGGCTCGGGAGGGTGGTGGGGAGGGAAGGGCAACAGGAGGAGGAGGAGGAGGAGGAGGAGGAGACGAAGGGCAAGAAGGGGAAAAAGGGGAGTGAACAGAGGATGGTGCCAAGTGAGGACAACAAGAAAAAGAAAAAAAGAGGAGGAGAGGCATCTGTCTGTGGGAGTGATATGACAACCACTAACACTCACAACGTTTTCCAACCACAACTATGCGTTGTGTGTGCCCCCCCCCCCCCCCCCCCCAATCGACATCCGAATGCATTTGACATCAGTTCGCCGACGCAGGAAGTGTCACAACGTGGTGACTATTTCTATCCTAAACGTCACAACTGACTGAGGACAGAGAGCGAGAGAGAGCGAGAGCGAGAGCGAGAGCGAGAGCGAGAGCGAGAGCGAGAGCGAGAGCGAGAGCGAGAGCGAGAGCGAGAGCGAGAGAGAGAGAGAGAGAGAGGGGAAGCGGAGGCAGTCAGCTGCCTGTCACAACCTTCTGCTTCAAATTTAGAGAGCGGAACGAGGCAGCTTTTGTTATGTCTGTATCAACCATCGACACAAATAAACAGCGTCCATATTCTAACCGGAGCCACGGTGAGAAGGAAAACAATGATCTATGTTTACATCCCATCTGCTCGATTCCACACACATTAACTCAGATAACTGAAAACTAATATCTGTCTTTCTATAAAAACGATTTGCATGGACTTTTATTCTGTCCTGTGATTGAGAGAAATCAGTCAATCATACTTACATATCATCAAATGGGTAAATACAAAATCACAGTACGACATAAAAACGCAGAAATCTAATAAGGGTGAGAGGACACTTTGCAAAATAAACATTCACAGTGCGAATGTGGCTGGAATCATTTTTAGGATGAACGGACGCGTTGTTCATCTCCAATCTAATCTGATCAAAATGTGTTTCAGCAAGTCAGCTGGAAAAGTTCCTCACAATGAGGTGGATTTTAACCGGTAACTTCTATCAGAGCAAATGCCATTAAAAGTCTGTTAACTCAACACATCCTGGTGTATCATAAGACTTCAGCATTGCAGCCAAGATGGACCATTGGTGGGAATACAAACTACTAAACATGGAAGTGTTGGTGACATTTACATACAGAGGAGTGGCTTTGGTTTTTGTGTGCAAACAAGCTTTAGGCAAGAGCTTGTTCACTGTAATGACAAAGCAGGTCCAAGATTTTGTTCCCGGTGTCTGCATCATTGTATGTCAAAAGCACGTCCTTACCCTCGTAGCAGTCCCTGACGGTGTCAAAGTACACGTAGTACTGGTCGTTGGTGAAGAAGAGGAGGCTGAGCCAGGAGTCGAAGGCATAGATAGGGACGATGAAGAGGATCCTCACGATGTGGCGCTGCTCCTTGGGCGAGCTGTAAAAGCGTAGATGCATGTAGATCTGGAACAGACAGAGGAGACGTCTTAAACTTTGAAAGATTGTATACATACTTTTTTTTGTTGTTGCGTTAAATGGAATATTAATAAAAACATTTGTTCTTACTGCTCCTATAATTGTCACTGTGATCTGAAAGAGGTACACGGGGCAGGTAAATCACTAATAAGAGCCAGAAGGAGTAATCACTGCTCACTCACATGTCTGCATCACAGGAAATTACCCAGCCTGCAGCAGCTCTCATGTTGCTGTGATGAAACAGTCGGGCTAACGTTAGCTTGTTTTTTATTATTTGCAAAGTTACTGAATATGTCGCTGGGAAATGCTGAGGCAGTCTCCTTGTTTTTTTCTGGTTGCTGTGGTTACTATCGTGTGTGCACTGCACAGGCTCTGCGGTGCAGGGAGGGGCTTTGGAGACAGCAGTGGAGTTCAGTGGAAAGGCGAGGAGGGGACAGGAAGTTGTATTTGTATTCTCACGCTCTCTTCCCTCCCTCTTCCTAAATCCTAGCAACTGCAGCTTTGAGTGTGAAACTACAACTGTGGGAAATATTATGTATAAATAATCATTAAAAAACGTAAAGTCTACAGGTTCAGCTGGAACAGATCTATCAAAAACAAAAGGGACTTGAAGATTACAAGTCAAACTGTTTTTTCATTACGCAGATGCAAATACACTTGGAGATAATCATGGAACATTAATACATCACTTATGTCTCCTTACTGTCAGTGTCACTGATGTTAACGATTCATAAATCGCATAACCTCACTGGAATGTGTGGAGAAAAACTACTTTTGTTTTTCCAACCAGATTTAGTACAGGCTCTTCATCCACCTGGATCAAGTTTCCCCTTCCTGTGTGTTCACGCTCGGTTTCACAAACACCTGCTGAGGGATGTTGCCATGCAACCCCTGCCCTTCTCTGGTGCTGAGCAGATGTATCAGGATCCCATTGCCTGTGCATTAAGCGACACACACGTACGCACACACAAGCACCTGCTACAACCCGTTTACATGTTTGCGAGCAACCTCTTCAGGAAACCCTGTCTGCTCAGTCAGACCTCATCATTTGGGTAAATACAACTTTTTGCACTCTTAAAGTTGGAATAAAAGCCTGATGATCTGAACCCCTCCCTCTCCACCCGCTGTTTGCAAGTCGTTACCTGGTGACAGGTGAGGATGAGCGCCGTCCACACGAAGAAGCCCGACACAGCCCGAGCTGCAGGAGTCATGAGGAAGATGGGCTGCTCTGGGTTCAGGAGTGGGACTTCAGGGAGCCATGAAATGTTGGGGCCCATCGGGGCAGCGGTGGGTGGGGGGCCAGGCACTGCGGCCAATGGAGAGTCTTCTCCCAGTCTCTCTGACAGCAGCATGTCTCGCCTCCACAGCCTCAACATCTGGAAGGGACACAGAGGACAGAGCAGGTGACACATCAGCCAAGTGACCCTCGGTGCATGCATGTGTACCAACGTCTTTTCAAACAGTAAAAACACTGTGACACATCCACCAAGTATGAACATCCATTTCCACCGGTAATCATCAACCTGGACTATAGATCCCACTGTCTATGCTGTCAATGCCATGTGTAATCTGAGATAGGAAGCCAGATAGAGGATAAACATAGACACATAGTAAATCAACATTTCACTATGAGTCAAGAATGTGAGCATGATAGTTATACAATAGCATTAGTGTTACTCTATATGGAACAAAAATCAGTTTGTCTCTTCATCTCCCAGAATGCTATTTGACTACTGCCAGCTAATATGCCCTCACATTTATTTTTCTGCTGTTTTAAGTGGAGCGTGTGAGCTTGAAACAAACAAAAAGCTGCAGTGCATTCTGGTCTTTGGAGGCTGCAGTGATTCCTCCTGGTAGGATGGTTAAATCTTGGGGCAAAATCTAAAATACCTGATGACACTGCTTAAAACCAAACCTAATCTAGTGTTGTCAATGTTGCCCTATGATATATGACAAATATTATTGCAATATAATTTTCATCAATAGCATATAACTGAAGTTCACTATATATCAATATAGCCCAGTGATGTTTAACACATAACAATCTACCTCAAATTTTAATATGTTATTCTCTGCTCATAAGAGTTTACAAGCACAACCTTCACTCTGGAGCCAAAATCAGCCTTTAAACTTTAATTTTTTATGTAAATAATTATCAATGTTGTTTTCATTTTTGTCCATAGTGCCCGGACCTAATTTTCATTGAATTAAGATTTTCTGTGACGTGCTGCATTTTCCCACCTCCTCTTTTCAGATCTGACCAGTGAGTCAAACACGAATCGGCAGCCTACACTGTGACCAAATTCACGTGGAGATGAACCAAACGCGTCACATAAGGCTGCTGTTTCCACGGCTTCTGAAATGACCGGACTGGAAGTGGCCGGAAGACACGTTACATAAGCAGCAGCATGTCAGAGTCTATACGATGACACGGTCATGTTCCTCAGGGTGCGTTTGTTCTTGTACGCTGACAGACAGTTGCTTTCAAGCTTGGGGGGGAGACAGAGACCTTGATGTTGTATCAATTAAGTGAGGGGGGGGGGGGATGCAAAACACAGGCAGAGATTACAACAATAAAAGAGTGGGTACAAGTGCTAAAAATGGCCTCTGACTGACAGTGACACCTATTATGTCTCGTAGGCAGAGTGGCGATTGAAAGTCACATTGGACACAGAACAAATAGTTCAGACAATGATGGGCGGACATTATGCTACAATCCCCCCCCCCCACACACACACCATTCAGTTTCTTCACAAAACTGATTGTGTTAAGGAAAAGTAATTGAATTTGGTGGTTTGGATGAATGAATGAGGTTGTTTTCATGCATTCATATGTGAAAGTAAGAGTAATGTTTATGTGTCTGTGGGGGGGGGGGGGGGGGGGGGGGTGTCAAGGTATTACTCATGTTGTGGGGACCTAAATCTGTTTACAGTCACATTATGGGGACTTGTCTTCCTTATAGGGGCAAAAGGCAAGTCCACATAATGTAAACCATTACATTTTCAGGTAGAGACGTGTTTTAGGTTTAGGTAAGGCAAGCCGTAACTAAGGTTAGAGAAAGTCACCAGGAAATCAATGTAATATCCTCTGAGGTCATGGATACAAAACTGTGTGTGTGTGTCAGAGAGCAGGTCATCTGTATTGGTTTGCCAGCAATCAGCAAATCCACATGTGAACATGGAGAAGTGAAGGCATCAGCAGCCCCTCACACACAAATACAATACGGTGACATGATGCTGTGTTGGAGCGAAAGGACATCTGTGTGTTTGAAAGGCAAAACGGGTCTCACACACACACACACACACACACACACACACACACACACACACACACACACACACACACACACACACACACACACACACACACACACACACACACACACACACACACACACACAAAGAGGACTAATACATCAGAGGGGCAGGGGGGCAGTAATAAAGCAGAGCAACAGATGGGAAGGGGTGATGGGTACAGGGGTGTGTTGATCATATATAATAAGTCATTATGAGGTTCACAGATTATCAGGGAGCAACAACAACTGGATTAATTCGGCAGAAAAACACTCAAACACTGAGTCAAGTGTGTTTTTTACTCCGTTAACAGTGATTTGATTGGAGTTCACGCTGCGGGAGACTCGTTTGGAAGTGACTGAAACCCAAACACAGTGAGGAGACTCACCGCTCGGCTCCCAGAGGATCGTGTGTTTGCGCTTCACGGAGGAACAAAACACTTGTTAGTCGTGAGTGTCGGTGTGAATTCAAAGTGTCCCTCTGCTGTGTCGGAGGCCACACTCACCTGGTTAATAAGCCGCTGCTTGAAAATCCTCCACGGGACAAACTCCAGACCATAAATAACCCACAAACGGCCTGTAACTCTTGTTCACCGTTGCTCCCCGGACCTCCAGGTTGATCCTTCCCGTCAACCTCTGCGTCTCCCGCACACACCGGCCCCCGCTGAAAGTTTGTGTCTCGAGTTAAACTCTGCAGCGTCATTAAAAGTCTGCTTTCTGTCCGTTAACTTCATTTGCGGTCGGAGTTTCTGTAGTTACAGACGCGGACTCCGTCAGTCCTCTGCGCTCCTACATGGGATTAACTGCAGCTCACACTGGCCCCGCCTCCTCTGAGAGGACGAGCCGCCTCAACCAATCACACGGTGGTTTACACACACCGCTGTGAGCATGCGCGGGTCAATCATTGGTCAAGCAACAAGAGTGCATTCATGTGCTGTCGGAATAATCGGCCAAATTAATCCCGAATGGAACAACAATTTTGTTTTTTTGTTTTTCTAGAGTTGTTCCACATTACGTCAGGAACAAAAAACACAATGCACAACACAAGGGACCTGATAGCTAGGGAAATTATACATTCATTCACTTGTATTTATTTCGAACATGTAAATAAAAAAAGAGAAATTAAACAAACAAGTGAAAGAAATAAACAGAAAAAATACTTATTTACAAACAGTGATCAGTGTACACTTTGTACAAACTTCTTTGTTGAATACAAACAAATTTAATCTCACCCCTTCTGCAGCTTCTTATATATCTATAAATATATTGTTGATTTTAAAAGAAAATCACAACTGAATACAAATCTTAGCTAATTAAGACTTTAGACAGACATAAGAAAATATCAATTTATTTGAGTTTCAGGGGCTTCATTTAAAACATCTCTAAAATAATCCAAAAACTGGATGTTTTTTTTATTGTTTGTAAATTATTTTACAATCATATCTAAATAGTAGAGTCTCAAGTGAAGCTGTCAAATGTTTCCCTTTAGTAAGTGGAAACTTAAGTCCATCTCTCAGAAGCACCTAACATCATAACTGATGACACCTGATCCTTTTTCATTGCTCTTCAGAGCACATGATCAACTGGGGAGTTGCTGGGGTAAAGGTTAACACAGCTCTTATACAGAGTTATGGGTTAGGTTGTTTACACCCCCCTCTTACTGATGTAGTCACTCTGTGGTGTTAACTCATAAATGGTACATTGTTTGGTCATTTTGACCTTTTTGAACATTGAGTGCTACAAGTAAGTTCATGCAAAGCTTTTTGTTTATCTGACCTTAAATTACTTTCTCTTTACATCTTTTACACAACAGACATCGTGACCTGTCATAGCTGGAAAAGCACATACTAACATTATCATGGTTATAGGTGCCATGAAAGTGTTCCAGTCACTTGTGGTGGAAGAAGGATTCACATTGCTCATCAAAGTAGCATCACCACAATGTAAAAACTATGGTGCGGTGGCCCTGAAGAGCCAATCACAACACAACGGCAAATCACAAAACACAACGGCAAATGTAACTGAGGCAAAATGATGAGGACGTGTTAAAGGCATAAACAGGAATAGAAAAAAATAAATATATAATGTCAATGCCAACTTACCATAGATGCTAAACACAAAAGGTAAAACCCGTCATGTAATTATACACTTTAGAATAAATCTGAGCCAGACAGGTGGGGGGTTACCTCAGTGTGTCTGCAGTGGGAGAGGCACAAAGTGTGGGGCTTCCATGGAATAGGAAAACTGGGATGGTGGCATTACTGGGCCCAAAGCCTAACTATCACATGAATGACAAAATATGACGGCAAATAACAAAACAACAAATAAGACAGCACAACAGAAAATAAAGAAACACAATGGTAATTCACAAAATAAGTTGTTTTGTTGCCACAATATAGAAAGATAACATTTACAGAACATTGTGATGTAATAATAAAATGAATGATGATGATGGTTGCAGGTGCCATTCCATTGCTCTATTAGTTAGTCGTGCAGTTGAACTAATATTGTTAAGTATCAGAGCACTGGGACTGGTAAAGCTAAATGGAACGTGGCCACCATTGAAAACTACACTGTCGTTAATATAACTTTTTCACAGCCACCATTTTGACATGAACCAGCAGGTAAACACAGGCGTTACTCATGTTGGTTAGGACTCTGTTCTATTTAGTCTTCAAAAAATGTTTTATGTGGGGGACAAAGGGGACAAATTCAACATTTAATCAATAGGGTTAAAGTTTGTTAACATTCTCAAATAAAAATCATAGAAAATACAACAAAACTAATTGCACATACCTACGCCAAGGCCAAACAGTCCCTTTGAATTAAATGGCAAAATGGTGAGAATGTTGAAATGTTGCAATCCGGAGCCGGATAGAAATTGAATGGATTGCTCTCTGACCAACATCGCATCCTTCCACCAAGTTTTGTGGAAATCTGTTCAGTAGTTTTTTCTGTAATCTTGAATACAAACAACCCGAACCTAACAAAACCTATAACCTCCTTGGTGGAGGCAATAAAATAACTGAATTCCGCATTAAGACTACAAATGAGTAAATATGCCACCATCAAGTGAAACATACAATCAGAAGTCTGTATAGGCTGTGTATATTTTTTTTTATTGATTCAGAAAATATACACAAATATCATAGTAATAAAGTCGAAGCATGGTAAAGAAATGTACAGGACATCAGTCAGCTCCTTTCCCTCGGTGACGTCTGTCCATCCTGACAGGTCTGGGCCAAAATGTTAGCGACAACCTTTCTGTCATTGTCTTGCCACAATGGAAACCAAAACACACACAGACAGACACACCCACACACACTTGTGGCGGACTCTAAAGGTAATTGTTTCACACTTGGCTCCAGGGCTCTCAGGAGGTAAACAGTACTCTTCTCTCCAGCCTCATCTTTTCACAATCTGTCACATTCTGCCAAAAGGTATCTACATATTTTTACAGGTTTTATAAAACAAGAAAAATGCAAACGTAAAAGAAAAATTACAAATGTAACACCAGAGATGTTGGGCACCAAGATCTTACAACGTCTTCTCATCACCCGGAGTTACAAGCAGGACTGAGGCAATCGAACAATCCTCGAGACTGTCCCTTCGTCTTGTCCTCAACTCAAAGTCGTCTTATTCCTCTTCTCGCTCTTTTTCTTCTCCATTCACACAGCATCTTTTAAGACAAGCTTTGAACTGAAAGGTGGAGAATTCAGCTACGCTCACCTTCTCCTCCTCTGTCCCTCCTTTACTCCGACTCTTTAAAGGAAAGCTGAAGATGAATACTTAAGACAATAACACACAGACACAAACAGACAGCGACATTCACTGACGAAAAGCAGCCTTGCTCCAGATTCAGTTGTCCCCTCCGTCTCATCTCCTCCTGCGTCCATGTTTAAGCATTCTCTTGTCTATTAAAGGCCTAAATACACGTTATGTTTGTTTTCCTCTCCGTAGTTGTGTATATATTCATTTATAGTCAAGAATAGTCACCGTAAGCAGCAGATGTTGCTCTCAAACATTAGCAGGTTGATAGTAGATTTCTATTTTTTTCATGTAAACCACAGAATAATTGAAATTAAGTCCATTTTGTGCACTTTGATGTTTCTTTTTAGTTTTTTTGCAGTTTGAGCCTCTGAGTCGATGGGCAGGTGAATGTGAGTGAAGGAGAGGCGGGACCCGTGTGTTGTTTCATCCCATTTCTTCCTCCAGCCGCACCACAAAAAAGCAGTTCCAGCCAAGAGTCATCGTCATGTTGGCGTATTGCTGGCACGCTCAAACAGCACTGACACACACACGGATCGTCCTCGTCCCCGTAACGCCTCCTCCTCTTGCTCCTCCACTCATTCATGTTTCATTCATCCATTTGAAAAGTAAGGGGTACATTTGTACCCTGCAGCTGCTGAAGCACAAGCGAGAAAACAAGGGAGAGAAAAGTTAGTTTTTCAGTAAACTGAAGGATAAATTGCAGCTGCCAACATTTTTCAAATCTGTATGTGTGAAATATACAAACTCAGATTTACTTGTTTTAGATTCTTATTTGGCAACAGCTCACAAGAATCTTAGAATCTTCATCGATCTTTGTATAAAACATCCTGTGGTCAATTTTTTATCAGATATCGTGGAGTTATTTTGTGGAATGAAAATGTACATTTATTAGGTTCCTCTCTGCCACCTCTACTGTTCAAATCACAACACACATCTCTTGTCCTTTTTTTTTGCAGTTATTTTAAAGCAACACCTCATCTTTATTTCATATCTTATTGTTGCTAAAGCTGTTAACTTTGATATTCAGCTAACTACTTAACTGAATATCAAATGTTTCTCTCTACCTCGGGGTCATTGAGTACAAAAGACTTTTGTAGCTGTTTAGGCATGTTCTCTCTCTGAGTGTGTGTGTGTGTGTGTGTGTCATGCGTGTCCATACCTGCCACTGACCTGCAGACCAGCCAGGATGAACTCACTTTGCCAGATGTTCAAATGGCACACTGACCTGAGTGTGGAGAGAAAGATGAGAAGCTTGAAGCAGCACAAAGAGAGACGACAGGCAGACACCTGAAGAACACCATGTATTTACCATTTAAACTTGGCCATGTCCACACCCTGAGCATTTACCTGACCTGACTTCAGTTCTTTGTGGACAGAATGTGGCTTTTGTGATTTGTTCAGTCTCACAGAGGTTTTCCTCTCACAAGAGTTGTTGCTACATTTGCTAAAAATCATGTAGGGGGGACAGGTAGACCCACAAAGAAATGGAAGCATAGCAAGCGATTGAAGGTTTGGACCACAGACTGTATATAAAGAGGATTAAAAACATAAGTAGTGAGGTCATGCCAATACATGCAGTCTCAGCTGGCACTTATAAACTAAAACCAAGTGACTGGAAACAAGAACACTTAAACATGCACCAGTGTGATAAGAACTACCCAAATGTCCCATCAACTGACATGGAGGAGGCAGGATTTATGACCAATACTGCAGCCAGCCACCAGATGGCGATCAAGAGGTTTTTGGCTTCACTTTTAGAGAGTAGTCATGTCGTCCATGTTTATATACAGAATATGGTTTGGACCAGTAGGGGAAGAGAGGCGTATTTACTGGTGCTGTCAGTCTACTGAATAGAACTGAAGTTAGACCACAGTTGGTGAGTTCGGACCTGGTATAAACATCTGTCCTGAGATCTGTTCACCCCCTGACATTAAAACGCATCCTGAATGTATCTCCTGTGACCACATCTCACTTCCCCGCTGAATTTTGAAAAAATAAACACAAGCATTTGTTGTGTTCACATATTCTGAGTTTACAGATGTGTATTTTTGAGAGAGAATGGAGACAGAAGGGGCTGAATTATTCAATGAGCTGCATGAAGAAAGATTCTAACCATTTGAACAAAATTTGAATCATTATGTAATTGACAGTGTTGATATTGTGTCGTTGTCCACAAACAAATCAATGTATAGACACTGAGAAGCAGAAAAATACATTTGATTCATTGTCAAACTGTAGCACATTTGTGTGCGTTCACTCCTGTACTTAGAGCTGTGATCGGATCACTTCATACCAGGTCCAAACATTGTCTTTAAATACTGAGCCGCATTAAATCGAAGTCATGTCATCCGCACTTGATGAGGAGTGTTTGCCTGCACAGTGTTTTATGAGGGTGTGTTGATGCTACAGTTTGATTTGAATATATTTCCTAATGCACAGGTAAGGCACCAACTCATCGTACAACAACGTCTCACAGAACATGTCAAGTGACAGTTTTTTCTACCTGTGATGCAGTGATGCGTGATTGGTCGAGGCGTGCAGTGAGGTCAGAGGAGGAGACGTTGGCCGGGGCCCCGCGGTGGAGCCTCATGGCCACCTTCCTCTCTCGCTCGGCTCGTTCTGCTCTCCCCGCCTGAGGCGAGCGGTTACCTGCACACATATGAAGACAGACACTTGAAATAAAATGTGATGCAGTTTTTGACAGTGACGTCCAAACTTCCGAAACCAAACACCATGCTGACCAGACTGCTGGACAACACGCGTAGCCGGATTGGACGGAGCAGCAGCATCTGTCTCGTTCCTGACTCTGTTCGCTGCCGACGGGTTCGGTCCAGACGGCAGAGCTCGCCCTCCAGCTACTCTCTGGCCTCCTCCTGCTCGCTCCTCCCCCTCTTTTCCCTCCCTCCTCTCCCTCTCTCCATCCTCTGCAGTCCGGCTGGCCCCCTGCAACACAGATGAGCGGTTGAGATGTGAAAAAAGGGAAAGATTTTAACATCCAAGTTAGATTCTCTTTGAGAAAGCAGGACACTCACAAACTTCAGCATGTTCCAGTCAAAGACATAGTCGTAGGAGAAGCCCTGTCTGTGGAAAAGGTTCCTGAAGAGCTGCCTCAGGTAAGAGTAGTCTGGCTTGTCATCGAATCGCAGGGAGCGGCACAGATTCAGGTAAGTGGAGAACTCAGCTGGGAAACATAAGAGAGAGCGATAAGTGGATTTTAAGCAAAGACCTGTGAGGTGTCGAGCTTTTCCGGACAAAATGTGACAGAAATAATGCAAAATCCCTTTAACTGTCATCCCCCTCAGTTTTTTTTCTGTATTAGATCCTATTGTTTTCAAACTCTTTACTCACAGGGGTATCCCTTGCAGAGCACCTCAATGGGGGTGGACATTTTCTTCTCGCTGATGCGCTCATACTTCTGCCTCTTGGTGGCAGCCTTGAGCCCCTGCCAGGGCAGAGAGCCCAGGTTGAAGTACATGAGAACGTAGCCCAGAGACTCCAGGTCATCTCGTCTCGACTGCTCTGTGGAGGACAAGACAGAACAGAGAGGAGAGAATGATAATGCAAAAAGGTTTGCGAGAGAAGAAAGGGTAGAGAAGGAGACCAAAAAAACAAGTAAAAGGAGAAAGAAAGAGAGAAGGGGACAAAAGAACATCTGGGCCAACCTCTGTTTGTGCCGTCTTACCGATGCCCAGGTGGGTGTTGATGGAGGCGTAGCGTGCGGTGCCGGTGAGGTTCTTGTTCTCGCGGTAGGGGATGTGCTGGTGCGTTCGGGCATCGCGGTACTTCTTGGCCAGACCAAAGTCGATGATGTAGACCAGGTTACCCTTCTTGCCGAGCCCCATCAGGAAGTTATCGGGCTTCACGTCTCTGTGGATGAAGTTCTTGGAGTGGATGTATTCAATCCTACTGATCTGCAGCAGTGAGACAAGGGAAAGGCTTTAGTTTGGATAAAGAAGAGTGTTGGTGGTCTTGCATGTTGTACCCCACAGGAAATGCAATATATGCAATTCATAAGAAAATGCTATTATTCAGCACTTGGGTCGTTCCAGGACAGTGTGCTGTGAACGTCCACCTTACAGATACTTGAATCTGGCTTGAGCCATGCCACAATCACATGTTTTGTGATACACCAGCACTTTCCCAAAAATGGCGGCCTCACAGCTGGCAGATTTGAAAGATAAACTCTTGGTCTTAGCTCTTGTACCTTTAAGGCCCGCCTCCTGATAAAGCCTACCCTGCTCTGATTGGCCAGCTGGCCCACTCAGTTGTGAGTGGTCAACCGCTTCAGTGCATGTAGGAAATGTTGGCCTCGGCTCTTGCTTTACCAGGCTGGCCGCTGAGCGTGCATAACGCAAATGTGTGGTGTAGTGTGGTGTAGTGTAGTGTAGTGTAGTGTTGTGTAGTTTGGTGTGGTGCGGTGTAGTGCAGTGTAGTGTAGTGCGGTGTGTGTGGTGCGGTGTAGTGCAGTGTAGTGTGTGTGGTGTGGTGCGGTGCGGGTGTAGTGCAGTGTAGTGTAGTGCAGTGTAGTGTAGTGCGGTGCGGTGCGGTGCAGTGCAGTGTAGTGCAGTGCAGTGTAGTGCAGTGCGGTGTAGTGTAGTGCTGTGTGTAGTGCAGTGTAGTGCGGTGTCAGTGCAGTGCAGGTGCGGTGTAGTGCAGTGTAGTGCGGTGTAGTGTAGTGCAGTGTAGTGCAGTGTGTGTAGTGTAGTGCGGTGTAGTGTAGTGCAGTGTAGTGCGGTGTAGTGTAGTGCAGTGTAGTGAGTGTAGTGTAGTGCAGTGTAGTGTAGTGCGTGTAGTGTGTGTAGTGCGTAGTGTAGTGTAGTGCAGTGTAGTGTGGTGTAGTGCAGTGTAGTGGTGTAGTGCGGTGTAGTGCGGTGTGGTGCGGTGTGGTGTGGTGTGGTGTGGTGTGTGTAGTGTAGTGCGGTGTAAAGTATTATGGTATGGTGTAGTATGGTATAGTCTTTTATAGTATAGTGCAATCTAGTGCAGTATAGTGTAGTATAGTATATACAATTGTGTTTTTAATATATAAAAAAACACCCAGTTTGGTTTAAAAATGAGTGAAGACTTTGATCAGTTATTTCTTTCAGATAATCAATTCCCTCTACTGGTCTGTACTGGTTGTGACACTGCATGAGCGTCTCTATATTCAGACTGTTGTTGAGTGTTTGATCCAAAACTATGGGACAGTTTCAAAGGCCCCGGTTCTCATCGCCTGTTGAAATAATAGTTGAGTCATTGTCTTGATCAATAACTCCCGTCAGCCTGTCTGCAGATATATGAGGGTCATTTTATATTATGAGACAATTCAAATCTTAGTTATTGCCTGTTAGAGGAGAGGAGAGGAGAGGAGAGGAGAGGAGAGGAGAGGAGAGGAGAGGAGAGGAAAGGAGAGGAGAGGAGAGGAGATAGGAAACAAGGTCACAATGGCCAAGGGAAAATGGGACAAAAAGAACAAACGTGCCAGTTGCAGACTATAGGATGACATATGACGGATTAAGAAACGCTCATAAAGGACGCCACAGGCTGACCTATGTGACGTGGATTAAGTCGCCTCGACGAGCCTCCATGTCCCAGATTGGAATTGACTTTTACGGCGGAGCAGAGCTGAAGGGACGGACCTGGTGGGGGGATGAGCTTTGTCTGGAGCCAGGAAACAAGCTTTGGGAGTTTAGATGCAAATTATTCTCTGGTTTCAAATTCATTTAGCTCTAGTCTACAAATAGGGATGTGCTTTTATTGAAATCTGTAAATTCATAGTCAGAGGTTGACTTGTATTGTGTGCAAACAAAGGTGAAAATGTAGTCGGCTGTAATTTGGAATTGCTGGATTTAATTTGTACCTTTAAATGATCTATAATTCTGTTTCTACTTTGAGGAACCCCTTCATGAAGACTCAATTAGATCTGTATTGAGTATTGTATTGAGTTCCTCCTGTATGTGTGTGTGTGTGTGTGTGTGTGGTGACAGTGTGGACTGCAGTCAGTCAGTCTGCCTCACCATCTGGTCGGCCAGCAGCAGCACTGTCTTCAGACTGAACTTGCGGGAGCAGAAGTTGAACAGGTCCTCCAGGCTCGGGCCGAGCAGCTCCATGACCATGACGTTGTAGTCGCCTTCGGCTCCGCACCACTTAATGGACGGGATTCCCACTGTTGGGAGGAGGTTGTTGCATCATAACACAAGGACGAGTAATATAATTATTTATCATGTATAAAAAACATTTATTTTAGCTTTATTTGGTTATTATTTCAGCTATTTTAAACAATGTATCAGTTACTTTAAGCCAACTGTTTATTTCTTTGCTGCTCTGTTTGGTTGTATAGTAGGATTATATATTACATTTGTATTATTATTATACTATAAAACATTATTTAGGTCATATTTAGGTAATAGTTAGTGGTAATAGCAAAGCTAAGACTATATATGACCTTGTTTTAAGTGACTATCAGTTTATAACAATGCTTTATCAATATATAGTTACATATATTAATAGTAACTACATATAGTTTTATTTTATATTGTTTGATTCCATTTCTATTACATAAACATTTGATAGTTGAGGATTATTAATATATAAAGTGCATGTTGCATACATTGTACATAAATTATGTATAACACTAAAATAGCGATTGTATTTATTATTCATACAATTACATTACACGACTGGATTTCAGATTTTTTTACTTAGTGTAAGCTACTATAATGTATGTGTTGTATATTTCCATATTTTATTTTATCTTATATAGGCTTTATTTATGTTATCACCTCTCTGTCTGTAAAAGTGAAGCTGTAACATGTAATTTTCTCTCTAAAGAGCAATAAAGTTGATCTTGTGCGATATCTGTTGAATCCACCATTATAATGTTATAACACTAAAACAACGCTCAACAGCCATTCTGAGTATGAATAAAATCTCTTAACAACCCTAAAATTTCTTAATTTGATTTCAACGATGCGTCTCATTGTCCTGAAGTGACCTCGCGTGCCCTAAAATGCCTCCGAAACAACTGTCATCCATCAGCAGCTATAAATACCTCTGAACTCTTGCAGCAGCTGAGACTCCTCACTTCCTCTCAGTGACTCGTAGTAAACCTGTCAAACCTCTAAATAGAAACTATTTCGTGCACCTCACCTCCGCCCTGCATCATCTTGTAGAACTTGCTCTCAATGTGGAGCTGTGGATGTTTGGTTTTCACACATTCCAGTTTGATTGCTACTTCCTCTCCGGTAGCGATGTTGGAACCTGATGGGAGGAAGTTCCAACACATCAGCAGCAGCAGCAACAAACTGAGATTTATCACAAAAAAAACACCAAACATACTCACCGAGGTAAATATCTCCAAAGGATCCGCTTCCTATCTTCCTCCCGAGGCGGTACTTGTTCCCCACCCTCAACTCCATGGCCTCTTAGTGTTTCAACTCACTGAAGGGGTCAATGCACACATGCAGACAAACACACACACACAAACACACAAGAGAGAGAAAGCTGTCATCAATCACTGCTGATCAATAGAGCTGAAGGACACTGTGGTGCAAAGCTGCAGACTTTGGACTGAGCCCTATAGAGCTGCTGTATCCTTGAAGAAAATCAAATTGGAAAAACAAAAATCAGGCAACGAGATGTGAAAGAGTGCAATCACTGCAGGTCACTGAGCCAAAACAGTGACATAGTGCAGCCGGAGAGCTGCCTCACTGGAACTAGGAAGAAAAAACGTTGCTCACGTCCAGCCGTGAAGTGACTGCACGCACGAGTAGAAGCAAAAGTGCCCGAGATGTAACGCAACAGCCCGTGTGTCCTAATCAGCAGTGCTTCCGTTGAGTTAGGGTCATCGCACAATAAATTCTGCTATATCCCAGAAGACGATGTGGGCCACTCAGGTGCACGAGGGAGTGGGGGAAGAAGGTGAGAGCAAAGAGAAAGAGTGTGGAGTTGTATAACATGATTTATTCTGAGCTGCAGGGCGGCTGGTGGTGGTGGTGGTGGTGGGGGGCTGATGGGGACAGGATCAGCATCTCACAAACTTCAAATGAGTCTGGTCCCATATACAGTACTAGCTATTTGCATAAACCCCCCAATTCCTGACTGGAGTCCCCTGACAAAAAGCGAATGAGTCATGTCTTCCTCAGCCTGCAGACCTCGTCTGTCTGAAATAAGAGGGACATGACCGAAGGCTTAAATCGTCTACAAGCCAGTTTGGCATTGCACTGAATGCTGACTTAGGTTCCTTTCTATTTTGGCTGCATTGGTACCTACATGCACCCCCACCTCACCCACATGCACATGCACGGTGCAGGTGGGGGAAATATGAGGCAGAGCCAAACCACTGCTGCACATGAACCAAACCCCTGTTACCTCAGGTTTCCCCTGTCTCAGCCTCCAGAGCTGCTGCTGCTGCTGCTGCTACTGTCAGTGTTACAAAATTGGGAGCTGCAGAAGGACTGCAACAACAAACACACACACAGACACACACACACACACACACACATATACACCCAAGGAAGATGTGATGTTTTCACAGAGGATCTACCTCATGCAGCTGCTCCAGATAACACGGGAGAGCGGGGGGAAGAGGGGAGGGTGATGAATGCAAAAAAACCAAACCCCTCACTGACCAGCAAATAACCGCACCCTCCTTATTCTGAGCCCCCACCGTCCCATGCACACACAAGCACCTCAATATGACTCTGTTTGTGTAACCTGAACCCACCCCATCACACAGCACACACCATCACACAGACACACACAGCACCAAGCCTCCAGACACCTTGAGTGGCCAGCGCTGCCCGCCGCCACCTCCTCCTCCTCCTCCTCACCGGGTTCAGTCCCGATCCGTGGGTTCGCCCGGTTCCGCCTCACTCAGGACCCTGGACAGCGACGCGGCGGCGCGGCTCCGGGCGGCTCATAATAACCTCGGGGATCTGTGACCTCAGCTGCCGCGTCCCACGGAAAGACGACCCGTCTCTCTCTCCGTCTCTTCCTCCAAAAATAAAGGGTATATATGTAGAATTATCCGAGCGGACACGACCTCTGCGATTTTCTACGACTCTCCGCTGTCACGATTTCTGATTTCTAATGAGGAAAAACCAGACATTCAGCTCTCTCTCTCCCTCTTACACACCTCCACCCAGCTCTCTCTCTCTCTCTCTCAGTTCACACCATTGACAATATCGATGATGTCATCCGGAGACTTGCAGAGATGCCCGGATTGTCTTAAAGCCGCCGCGCTGCTGCTGCTGCTGGTTTCTGCAGGCGTGGATGAAGCGCACTGAGCAACCAGCAGGAAGCACAGTCCTCACTGACCATTTTCTACAGTGGAGGAAATAAGAGCATGGGCAGGTTATACAGGTCTGTAGGGAAAAAACTGCAAGATGATCAGTTTCTTTGGTTTCTACTGTTTATATGTATTTCCTACTCTTTAAGCAACATTTCTCCCAAATTCCAAATTGACACTGGGTTGAAATGGCTGCCACACATGTAGATGCAGATTTAAAACCAATCTGGACTGCAGGGTCTCTTAAGTTCTTTCGGAGCTGTATATATAGGCCACTGCATGTGAAATGCTCATAGATTAATCTGTGGATATGAAATTTAAGTGTACCCTGCCCCCTCTGGTGCTCCTCACAAATATTACATTTCACTTCATTAAATTCTTTCCACATTTTTTAAGTCAGTGAGTAGTAGTTCGATTCAGTACTATACAGCAATGACCAACGATCAGGAACCCCGACAAGAAGAACTTACACAAGTTGAGTTTTGTCTCTTCGTGTTGGAGTCGGGGTAAATGGTTGGGCATCATTTAAATGTCAAAGTGAATGGGGAATAAATCAGACAAAGATGCCAGTGGTAAGTGTGGAGGCTCAAGCAGAGCATGAATTAGCAATAATTCATAAAACTGAAAACGCAAACTAGTTATACCGCCATGTGGTTGTATGACTCCGCCAACCAGTGTTCCTGGTTGGCGGAGTCATACTGGTGTTCCTGACATGTTACTTTCACAATAATATGAGGTCACCATGACTCACCTTTGAGTAATCTGTGATCTACGAAATTCATCTTTGGATCGAAGAGACAACTGGTCAAAATTTGAAAAGGCAAACCTGTGATATTAAGCTCGAGAGGCCAAAAACATGTTTTGTGAGTCCACAGTGACCCTTGACCACACAAATCTAATCAATTTAGTCTAAATGAACATTTGTGTTGAATTTTAAAAGATTCTCTTGGGGCGTTAAGTTAACCTGTCCACAAGGCGGAAAATTGCACTCACAAGAAAAAAATGTATTTGTAAGATCACAGCGATATTGAGCTTTGACCACCTAATTCGAATCAGTTCATCATTGAATCCAAATTTAAAGAAATTACCTTAAAGGGGTAGTTCACTGAAAAATTTAAATTCACCATTATGCCGATGCAGGGGTGTTTGAGGTCACAAAACACTTCTGGAGTCTCCGGTGTCAAGTGGATGTAGCGATGCTAACACGCATCCTGCGAGAGCTTGTGTGCGCGTGAACACGACTGAGGAGGATATCAGAGGACATTTAGGCTTAAAACATGGTGTAAATGAGGCGGTTTCCAGTTGAATATGAATGTCAGGGCTTACGGACACTTGAATGACACACACGAGCAGTATAGAGGCACGTTATGTTTTTTTCCTGTTGTTTTATTAGGTTTGAAAAATGTATCACGAGTCATTTCAATTGTATTGTATTTAGCTGGAACGCCCCTGAAACTCCAAAAGTGTTTAGTGGACTCAAACACTTCACCCACAGGCATAGTAGTGAGTTATCAGTGAATATACATTTTTAGGTGAACTATCCATTTAAGGCCTTCTTGACATGTAGTGTTCACAGAAATGATTTGGATGGATGGACAACCAGAAAACGAGTCAGACTGGGAGACTTTCAGAAATACACCAGTCATGGGACCACACACACGGCTGCACTGCCACTTCTATTGACTTCACTGTTCCAGGGCACAGGGGTGACGTGTGAATTCATGAGATGGTTGACATTTGAAAGAGCAGGGGAGCATGTGCCATGAATTCCTGACGTCCCATAGGTCAGGTCTGACCGCCTCGATCGCACACAAACACCAGACCACCACAGATTCAATTCAACCTTTATTATCTTGTTCTTTTCTGCTTTAAATTAATTTCCTCTCCTTTTTGTAACATCTGAAATAAACGAAAACGTCCTGAACAGGAGTGATAATAAAGACTGACTTAATTTAAATTGATACATAATAAACAAACAAACAGTAAAACATATGTAATGTCTTTAACGTGTCTGTAAAACACTGTTCCAGCTCAGCTTGGTATGGTAGGATTTGGCATCGCTAACAGAAATGCCTTCAGTTGTTTGCTTCGTCTTAAAAACAAAATATCATTCTCTTATTGCATTTAACAGAGAAAAAACAAACGGGAACAAAACGCTGCTAAAAAAACACAACTTAAGAGACGTATGCAATAGTGCCGATGTTTTGAACTTTTTTAGCTATCACAACAGTCAGTCAAGCACATAAACATGTATACATCCATTCATCTACCCACCCTCTCTCACACTCACACATTTCTCATGAATCTCATGGACAAGAAAAAAGAAAAAAAAAAACATTCAACATTGTAGCAATAACACAGACACTCCTATCATCATCATCATCTTCATCACGTCCTCCTCCATTCGGTCATACTGTCAACGCTCCTTTCATGCACACACAGGCAGGCAGGAGGGCACCTTGTACAGCGAGTAAATAAGTGATCATAGTCATCATTAACGTCATGACAATATATAATAATAACCAACTTGATTTCTTGAGTAAGAAAAAATATAATAGCGAGGTCAGTGTTTGAAGGGCAAAAAAAAAAAAAAAAAAAAAAAAAGAGGACATCTCTGGATTTTCCACAAAGTTTCACACGTTTCTCTTTTTCTTTTAAAACAGAAAGAAAAAATATATATGATAAACAACCGACGTACATCAACAAGGAGATACAATTTTGCTTGTCAAATATAAGAGCAGTGTGTAACTGATGAGAAGGTGTGATGCTGCTGACATGGCGGGCAGGCGGGCGAGCGGCCGCTGGGTGTTAGCCAAGGCCACTGCTGTTGTAACATTTAAGTCGTCCTGGTTAGGTTTGTGTAGTTGTTGTGTTGTAGCTCGGTTTCAAAAATGGAGGGATTTGTGAATGATGTGTCAACAACAAACCCAAAGGCATATAGTGCAAGTTTGGCTAATGTTGTTTTTGTTGAGATTTTGTTTTGATTTTTTTAAACCCTGGGTCCCATGTTGATGGCATATTTCCACCAAGGTAGAGGCGTCAGTACCAACTAAAAACACTCTCCTCTTCCACATCTCAAAGGTTGCTGATCGTCCGTTTGACTCAGTAGTGTGGCGCCGTCCGACCAATTCTCTACAAACTCCAGATCCTTCCGACTCTCAGGCTTCCAAACATGAGAACTCAGAAGTACGCCTGCTAGGTCTACGAGGGCTCAGTTTGCATGTCTGAATTTTGAGATTCAACCATTAAATATAGTAATACAAAAAGAAAAAAGGAAAGAACTGTGGAACACTAAAAACAGCAATAGCTAAACTTGTCGATGACGTGTACGACTCTGGCTGAGCCTGTCTACAGTGCATGCCTGAGTGACTGGGTCTCTGAAAGCAGATGGGATTTGGAGTAAAAAGACAAAGAGCTGTCCAGTTGAGTCCTAAAGAGGATGAATAAATGGATTTCACCTTTTTCCCCCGGTTCAAGTTTCACTGTTATCTTCATTTAAAGTTAAGCGGTTTAATGTGTGTGAAAATGATATGTGCGTGTACTGAATGTATGTGTGTTAGGTGACCAGTGTAGCTTTTATTCACGTCATCTCCGCATGTAAGTAAGTGCAGAGTGTGACATTTGTATTACAATGGGTGTAAAATGATTGTGTTTGTGTCAGTCAGGACCCTTAGATGGAATCAGACCCACCGCCCAGCAGGTCCCCTGGAAGCAGCGAGGCGGGGCTACCCATCTGGTGACGATCATCCAGTGCTGGGGAACCCCATAGGCTGCTGCTCTGGTACCCGACCCCACTCATCCCACCCATTCCCCCCCACAGGCCCTGCCTTCCAGCATCCACACCTCCGGACCCACCCATCCCGGTCCCGTTGTTGCTCCATTGTGAGAAGATGCCAAGCCCGGACCCCTGGGCGGAGGACTGGTCCGATGAGCTGCCTGTGCTGTCCATACTCTGCCACCCGGAGCTTGTGGGCCCTGCCCCCCCGTTTCCTGCTCCTCCAGTTGTGGACCCTCCTTCTACTCCCCCGCTGCCGCCTCCTACTCCACCTCTATCACAGCTTCCTCCGTTGCTGTTGGCCCCCACCGCGGAGGTCGTTGTGGGCCCGGACCCTGTGGAGCTGGATGCAGTTCCTCCGTTACCTGTTCCTCCAGCCTGGGAATGTGCAATATAGCGAGCCACATCTTCTTCGCTCACAAACTCTGCCAAGATGGTGGTGTTACCCAGAACACACCTGGCATAAACAAAAAGTTGATCAGTATCTCTTGAATAATGTATGAGGTTAAAATTGTTTTTTCATTTTTCCACTATGAAATACACTTGTTATCATGAGGCGCTGTTTTAATTCTACTTCTAAAGTTAATAGGTGCTACATTTCTTCAAATCTTGTTTGTTATATGCAGCTGTGCTATTTCTTGGCCAGGACCATTAACTTATCTGTCTCCTGGTTGCAACTGGTCCAGGCCAGGAAACAGTCTGGCATGTCACATCTGTAAAACTGCTAATTATAATTCATAGGTTTTATTTGTTGTACGGATTAAATCAACAAGAGGTGATTTAATTACTGACCACCCCCCCTCCTTTCTTTGTACTATGCTAAGCTAACTGACTGCTGATTCCAGCTACACAGTTATCATACGGACATTAAAAGTGAGAATATAAAGACGTTATTGAAACAGAGTGAGTCTCTTACATGTGGAGTGCACTCTGGGCCTTGGCTGCCTCCTGTTTGGATCCATAGCGAATAAGAGCTGTGCCCTGGGTCAGGCCAAGGTGAAAGGTCAGCAGGGGGCCGTGCTGCATGCAGATGGTCCTCAGTGTAGAGCCATCGATCTGCATTTATAAGGATGGACAATGTTTAAAATGGAAGTCATAGTGATGGACTGAGGAAAGAAATTTACAACATTAACCCATTTGTACCTAAGGTGCTAAATAAAACCACACTCTAAAACCTAAACATTGTTTAAAAACAACCACCTAAAACTGGATTTTTCTGAAGAGCTGACAGAATAGCCAAAGTTCACAAAAACTTGAATTTCTCAGCCTCTGAAGCAGATCGAGACATTAAATGAAAACAATACGATTTTGTACCTTTAGCTTTCATTGTAAATCAAGTGCCCCCCCCCCCTTTCCTCTTCCTCCTCCTCAAACATGTCTCTTATCGACTGAGCCTTAATCAGAAGGAACATGGCCTGGGTCTGAATTTTCTTCATTGTTGTTTTCATCTATGAAACTCTGCTGTAATCTACTTCAGTATTGCTCCCCTTGCTCACATCATCAGCCAATGTCAGAAACGCTACTTTAAAAACTTTTTTTTGCAGGCTAACAAATAACACTTCCCATATGGCATTTTGCTTTTCCTGTGATAACTGCAGGCAATCACAATGTATCTCATCAGTCACATGTCTTGAAAACGATGACATTATATAAAATGCGCATCTGGTCTTAAAGTTATATGCATGTTGCAACAGGTCTAAAGGGCCTGGTAGTATTTAGACTAGTTACAGCTCTACAATAAAAGAAACAAAACATCTTTGTTCACAATATTCTGTCTCCAAAGTAGTTTCATTGGTTGTATCTGTAACGTGTGTGCGTGTACCTGTGGTGTGAGGTTGCTGAGCACCAACCAGCAGCTTTCCCGAGAGCTGCCGTCACTCCAAGTCGAGCCTGGGGAGAGGAAGGAAAAGAATCTGAGTGAATGTTTTCCACATTCCCTATAAACACAACCACACTCTGTTTTCCCCCTCAGTCTCACAAATGTAATACATGATGAATAGCTTTCTCTGCTGCTTTAACCCAAGCTTGGCTGCTCTTGAAATCAAATGAAGATGGACTCTAAGGTCCAAAGGAGCGATATGTTGTATCTCAGCATTGAGAGCCAGTTCTTTTTTTCTCCGGTGAACATTCAGATAAGTAATTCAACAAGTGCTGTATTATCCTGAATGATGAAAATGGACAACCATGTAACCACAACAACATGAAAAACATGTTAGGGCTTTACCAGAGGTGCTGGAGCTTCCGCCCCAGCCCCTGCCAGGCAGCCGAGGGGCTCCTCCTGACCAAGGGGAAGACGATGGCTGCTTTTGACTCATTAGTCCTGGAGGTGGGCGGGAAAGCTGGGTCTGGCTGGTGCCGCGGCTGGCTTTCCAGGACTTGTGTCCGATGGGCTCTGGGGGCCAGCTGGTCTTGTAGTCTGTGTACTTTGCTGTGGGGACACAGTAGAGGGAATGAAGGTATGGAAGGGTCACATACAGTAAATATTTGTAATTTGTATGTTAATTCACGTTGCCTTGTAGGAACTGGCAGATGAAACAGATTGAGAAAGACGAAAGTTGAAAATTTGTGTAACTGACTGCTAATTAAACAAAAATATTGCAATTGCCTCCTTGTAATATTTTAAGGGTTTTTATTATCTTATACTTTATTTGAATAATAGTTTATCACGTGGGTATTGTGTTTGTATGGCATCTACTGCATTTGGACAACTCATCTCACAGCCTGTAGTTTCCACAAGGGGGCAGATGTCCATTTGTGGTGGCAAGTTGCCCATGCAAATATGATCAGTAGATCCTTTGTACAACCTACTGGTAGCTCGTTTCTTGGTTAGCGTAGCGATTGTGAGAGATACCACATGCAACGTAGGTTCGCAAGAGATGGCAGTAGATTTAGGAACAGAGACAAAGAAACTCTCCTGTAAGTTCTAAAATGACGATGAAAGAACTTATTTGTGAATCCTTAGACAGATACGAGAGCTCCCTGCCTGTGACTGAGAGGAAGATGAGAAACATTGCTGTAGATCAGGGGTGCCCAATACGTCGATCGCGAAGGTAGTGCGGGTCGATCGCGTCACGCATGCACGATTGGTCATGAGTCAATCACGTGGACGCTCCGGCGCGCTCAGAGTTAATTTACCGTCGCGCCCATTGAGGTACAGTCGCGGCATTTTCGGACGGTTCACAAAAACTACGACACTGACTGAAAGGTGAAGGCATTCTCTTGTTGTTATTTCAGTAAATTTCAGTACAGGGTGGGGGGGGCGTGGCGGCGGAGGCATTCATTTGCTGTTATTTCAGTTTATTTATGTACGGGGCGTGGCGGCGGTGGATACCAACATTATTTGGTCGGTAGATCTTGTGGAGCTGGTCATTTCAAGAGTAGCTCACAAGCCTATAAAGTGTGGGCACCCCTGCTGTAGATCATTGGTTTAACATCCCTTGGTGAGTGGATTGAGGTACGTCTGTTTGCTGTTTGACTTTCTTTTGATTTTGTGGCTTAGAATACTGCACTGTAATTAGCTTGTGGACATTTTATTTAAAGGACCTAAGATGTGTTTTATTGTTAAATTTAATAATTGATTGTCTTTAAAGGTAGGTTATTTAATTCACTGTTTGAATCTTTGTGTAGGTTTTATTATTATTAGTATTAATTGTTTCGTTTGCATCCTTGACAGTTTCCACTGTGCTAGGATGTGTGGATGACACCTGTTAAATAAAAAGGTCATCAGGCATCAATCTGGGACTCCAAGGGCTGTTACAATTAGCCTATACGGCTAACTCTATTGAATTATTAGCGCTGTGAAAAATAAAAATAAATGAACAAAATATAAGTTGAAGGTTGTGATTGTTCCCAGTGTGTGATTGGTCATTTTGTGCTGTCATTGTGAGTCTCACAGACAGGAATAATGTCATCATGTAATCTTTTCCTCTTGTTTGGCATGTTCATATACCTACACATCTTATACTACACCAGACACACAATTCCCCAGTTTTGTGAAGCTTGCGGCAGCTGCATTATCAAAATCTTATAAACCTTCTCAAATAAATGTTTTAAGTGAGTGAGTGATTGATTTCAGTTATTATATTAGCTGACAAGTTTATCAAATTAAGTTGAAAATGTATGTACATGTATAAATGGTCCTCATTAGAAGCCAAACATTTCATTACTTTCAAGACAAAGACACACACCAGCTCAGCACTGAGATGAAGCGTGTGTACTCTCGTGTGGTTACCTGAGTTGTGTGCGTTGTTGAGGGGACTGTCTGAGGCACTGTAGGGCCAGGCACCAGGTGAAGGCAGCAAGGTGTTGAGGGGAGGGGTGGAATCTGCAAACAAAGACATCGTCAGAATTTAAAAGTAGAAAGTGAAGCTGCAGATTGTTGCATTCACTTTTGTCAGTACTGTCACAGTACTGACAAGGTTCATTTATGAATCAACATGAGATAAGTATGCAAAAAAAGGAATGACGCAGCCTTCTGTCTGTACTCTCCATTCATTTCCTCCATATTTGAGCATGTCTTCTGAAAGCTTATAGATACGGATGAAGAGAGAGACGACCATAGGACACGAGAAAAACTTTTCAACTATTTTTAGGAGAGACAGGGAGACAGGTGAGTTGGAAAGAAACTACAGGTATCTACTGTATCTGACACTTGACTGATAATGCATCCAGGTACAAGGTGGGTTATCTTAAATGGTACATTCTCTCACTCTGTACTGCCCTCTTGTGGATATGTTTCATAACCACTATGCCAACGTACAGGATGCATGAAAGTATGTGGGTCGAGACGGTTACATTGTTTCAAAACAGACTCATCTCTTTTAGTACGAAAAAGCAGCATAAATGAGCCTTAAAGCTTCCACCTACCGCTGGTGGTACATGTAACAGAACCTTGAACAGTGATTTCATGTTGTCTGATTGAAATGCATCTTGTTCTGTGAACTTATGTACACTGACTGGCCTGTTTGAAAATATCTGGTTTAATAAAAAGTTCTAAAACTACTTTACTGGGGATTTAAGCAATAGTGATTTAAATATTCTACATAGGTTTGTACTCACCTGTATTGTCTTGTAACAACTGGTGCTCAGTATCATTGAGGTTGGGGGAACCTGCATTTGCCATCATGCTCCCTGGGGTCATGTAGGGGTCGGATTCGGGGTCGACTCGGTCAATTCCCTTCCAGGGGACACCGGGCTGGAACTCTAAGGGAGGAACATACATGAGGAAAGAGTGCAGGTGGAGAAAACTGAACCAACATCAACACTTCAACATGGGTCATAACTCCAACACATTCCTCCTGGAGCACAGAAATGTTTCCCTCCCATAATCTTATTTTAAACCCTGTTGGATCCTGTGGCCCAGGTTATCACTTCAACTGTGGCTTATCACTAACCAGGTGGCCAGCTGGTTGTGGTCGTTGGCTTGGGGACCATCTTGCCAGGGGTGCGGTGCCAGTTGTCACCCAGGCCGTCTCCAACCATCATGTCGTACTGAGAGTAGGGCGAGCCCCCAGGCATCTTTATGGGGGTGATAGGACCTGGGATGATAATGTGCGTTACATCACTGAACAACAGATGGGTTCACAAATCACCTCAATATGCATCTTCACATCTAATTCCATTAACACTCTATCTGACTCATCTATTCCATTTCTCCTATATATTCCAAACACAATATAAAAAAAGATGGCTCACCGTTTTTATGGAATGCATTCTCAGGTGTTGTTGTGTCTGGAGAAGAGTGTCCCTCCATCATCCATTTGAAGCGGGACTGCTGAACCCCAAGGTCCTTCATGCCCCCAGGCCCCCCCACGACAGAACCGCCCAGGTCCAGACCAGGGATGTTCATCCCAGAACTAAACCCTGTTCATGGGAAGAGACACAAAGAACAGAGGCAAACATGAACAGGATTATTATGCGTTAACATTTATCAAGTTCAGGAAAATATTGGATGCTACAAAAAAAACAAAAAACAAATACTGTTAATTCTTTAACAGAATATAATTAATTATACATACATACATACATACATACATTACAGAATACGTGAACTAGAATTATATGTGATCACAATCTCCCCTTCTGTTCCTAAATTAGGGTGTTAGGTTGCCAGAAATGGGTATGTCACATCCAAAGTTTACCTCTGACCTTTTGGATATAAAATGTTACCACTTTATCCTATTAGACAGTATTCTGGAAAGAAATGTCAATCTGTGCATTAGGTGTTGTGTTTTGTGGGGTCTGTACCCCTGTCCACCAAAATCTAATCATGTCAAGTAAATTTGAATTCAAGTTAACGTTTGGCTGTTTACAGAATGTAATGTCACAGTAGAAACAATTGCTCACCACTGTAAGGTCCGAGATTTTTGGAGTGGAGGTCAGCCACAGATCCTGACAGGCCTGGATGGGGCAGGGGATCAGCCACAGGCAGTTTGGGACCTCCCATACCACCTACACCGTGGTGGGAGGGGGAGAGTTTGGAGCTGCCGCCTAGACCTCCGACCTGCTGCTGCTGTCTCTGCTGCTGGAGCACTGCCATGATCCTGGCCAACTAAGATATGACAAAAAAATAAATAAATCGAGAGTCCTTAGCAAGGTGGAAGTAAAAAAAAGTAACAAAGAAGTGTGTTAATAAGAAGATAATTAATTGTGTGTGTGTATGCATGTGTACCTGCTGGGGGTCAGCCTGCTGCCTCACATTTGGCGTGAATTTCCTCTGATTTTGCAGCAGCTGCTGTTGCTGCTGTTGTGGCTGCTGCTGCTGGAGGAGGAGCTGACAAGCCTGAACAAACAGAACGAAATGAAAAAAGACAAGAGGAGTGAGATGGCAAAAGGAGACAAAAATGCAATCTGGGCCACAACTTTCAAGCTTTACACTTTCAAACCCATTTGTTAACTGAACGCTATGCAGACCAAGAGTCATTCTCCGCTAGGAGGTTATCATCATTATCTAAATATTTTGTCAATGACTCACAGCTTTAACAATGGTTCGTTCTATGAAAATAAATCAATGTTTAGTGTGGTCCTCCCACACTTATATATAGTGAGTATATGGTTCAAAAGTCTGTTTCACACCATTTGACTCCGGAGTATATCCATATGTATAATAATTATGTTGTTCGTAACTGCAAGATTTGATCTCAAGGATTTTCTCGGTGTTCTGTATAATTTATGGTTAGTCATTGTACACCTGCCCCAACTATAGCATTCTATACATGAGGGTTATTTAACAAATAAAACAGGAAATACAAAGTGAGAAAATGAAATGTTCAGGAAGTTGAAATCCAATCCAGGCTTGTTATGCTTCCAGACCTGTGACGGAACACTGCAGTGGCTTTCAGACGTATTAGTGTGCAGCTTCTTACCAATTGAAACTGAATGTGCGGTGGGTAGATGCTGCTGAGCATGGCGATGTGCTGGGGGGACAGCTGTGGAGGGAACACACCTCCCCCGACTCCTGCCACTCCTCCCACGCCGCCAACACCCCCCACGCTCCCGCTGGGAGGGGGCATCTGCTTCAGCACAGAGCCTGGCACCTGGAGACAAGACGCAACGGCAAGCAGGCACACCTGTTACCACAGAGACACTTTGGTGCCGTAACCACGAGCAACCACATAAGCTTAGCATTTGTCCCCAATTAACATCGACTCTCTTTCATGTTCTCATTAGCTTGTGTTAACAAGTGATTTGACCCGAGTGAGCGAATGAAATTGATGCAATTTCTGGACAAGACGTGTATTTCACTTTATATTCTTTTGAAGGAAGCGGCTATGATGAACTATGTTGTCCTGAAGAGTGATTATGCAGTCTAGGCACCACACTAATAGAGCCATGTTTAAAGCCAGTGGATCATGTTGTATAAGCTCATTGGTGAACTTATTACACATTATATCATAAAGCTCAGTAAACAAAGACAAGTCCTTGAAGTACGCGATCTACCCCATGCAAAACCTGATCTGCGTTGATCCCACATTAGAGGGAATGTGCAAATTAAAGTTTCTCCACTTGCTTCTCAGCAAGTTTTCACCTTAAAACCAGCACCCAAGTGAAGTGCATGGAGCTACTGATGTTAGCTTTTCTTTTGTTTTCCATCTGCTTCTTGAACAGCTGATACATTTCAACATAGGCTGTGAACACACAGTAGTAAATCCCATACTGGTTTCCTTTAGTCCTTTGAGTATTTGAGAAGAACTTAACACCAGCTGATCACAACAAGAGCCACAGAAATTACTCGTGAAAGCAAAAATAAAGTGGATATTGCAAAAACGTAAACAAACTTCCTTTAAGCGTTTTTTGGACATGAACTCTTGAAAATTTCCAGAAAATGAGTAAGCCTTTCACATATTAAGAATGCAGCAGGAGAGCAAGATGCATTCACAACAACCAGAAGATTTCAGGTTAAGATATGTAGGAAGTGCGACATGACTGCAGAAAGCAGCAGAATTTTTTTTTACAAAACATTGACACAGGCCCTTATCGCTAAAAACTTGTTGTCTCGTCTCCTACGTGTACGAGACAACTTTTTCATTCAGAGATATCTGTATTGTTGCAGTGTTGCATCTGTTGTGTGTTAGAAATGTCATGCCCACTTGCTCGCTGTAAATTTTCCACACATTTTCATGTTGTACTCAAATGTGTGTAGAAACTGACATTTGTGCTCTCAGATACAGAACCTTCGGAACATTTCAGGAAAATGCATGTCAGAAAGCAGCTTCAGTAATTTAGGTTTTTACTAGTTACTTAATCATAGACATAAACATAAACACTAAAGATGACTTGGCCTACAACCATGTCACACCCACAGTTAACCCACATAAGTTTGAAACATGTCATCAGGTAAAAAGAACACTGATTAGCAAAGCACCTGCGGTGACAGGAACTGATGAGGCACTTGCGCTCGTATCCCTGGGGACTGGTTTATGGGTGGGACACTTGGCTGATGTCTTGACTGAGACATCCCTCCACCACTCCCAAAGATACTGTGACCGCCCTGTCAGTGAAGATAGAAAACTAAACCTCAGAGATCCATAGCACACAGGGATAAATAGATAGTAATACAAAAGAATGTGAAATGGAAAGATGAGAGATGGAAAATTTAGGGGCATACATTATAAGATTATCTTACGAAAACAGAGAACTACAAAAATCTAATGTAAAGATGGGAAGACAGAAACAATGGGAGTGGTTATCTTACTTGTCTAAAAGGGACAGTATGGTTGAAGAGGGAATGGGGCTTGTAGACAGTGGGTGGTGAGTACAGAGAGCAAGGACCCTCCTCCCCAAGGCACCCATCCTGATTGGTCAAAGGCAAGGTCTGTCACAGTGACAGCCATGGGCAGACCAATTTGAGTGGTGATAAAGGGAGGGGGAAGAGACAAGGAGGAATGGGGCAGACCAGGAAGAAAAGGTAGAATCACAAGAGGAAACAAAGAATAGCAATAAAGGAAAGAACGTTATCCAGACAGGAAAAAGACATCAGAGACAGACTTCTGCTGTAGCACTGGGTTGTTACCTTGTCATAGTAGGAGCCAACATCCCCAGCTGCTGCTTCTTTTGGACCAGGTGGACGGTATGGCAACCCCCCTCCTCCTCTACCTCCCTTCCTCATGTCTCCATTGTAGTCATTCATTCCCATGCCTCTTTTCTCTGCCTCCATCTTCTTCTCCTGGAGAGAACCCGGAGCCATGTCAATGTTTGGGCCACTGGGATCATCGTTCTGTCCAGCAGAAAAAGCCACCATCATGATCATGACAACCCACCAGATATAGCACCATCAATGCCTGCACACTACTTACAATATCAAATCTCTGACACAAATGAACCACCATTGTTCAACACTTCCTGCTTTGTGCTATCACAATAAAACTCAAGTAATGAGACAACTGATGGCATTTTCTGTCTTACCAGCAGCCCCATGTTAGAGAACTGCCTGTTAATGGGGCTCATCCACGAGTCTCCTCCACCAGCCTTCAGTGGACCCTGAGAGACAAACACAAAACAAGTAAATGATCATTCTGAATTTGAGGTCTGAAAGGTCAACAGTAAAAATGAACAGTGAAATATGCTGTTTTAAAGCTTTCAAAAATGTAAGGTTTAGGTGGAATGACTCCCCCCCCCCCGGCAACTTTCTCAAAAAGGGAAAACACATTTTAAAGCAAAGTGAAAACCATAAACTTTTACTCATTAAAGAGACTTCAATGACATAGGGGCACCATAAAATACATAAAGGACTCGGAAATTTGAAGGCATGTTGACTTAAAAAAAAGGGACAACGACACTGTGCCCTGAGTGCTGGTTCTTGCTCTATGTATCTTGGGTTGAGCAGGATCCACATGAGAAGTGTGTAACTGTCTAAGAAGCAGCTGGCTCTGTATTATCAAATAAAGAGACAACTCAGCCTCTATGTTTTAGTCCAAATGTTGACTGGATGAGAGACGGGAGCAAGATTTTCAGTTTGTACTAAAATCATGATACTGTGTTTGCAACTGAATGATTGTTTCTATACCCGAGTACACCACTTCTAGTTACTGCTGGAACTCTGAACCTAACAGAAAACTTTATAAAGCAATTGTTTGAGTGACCCACCTTGATGTTGGGCTTCTTCCCGGGGTGGGTCTGTCCCCAGCCGCCGTTGCTTCCCTGTCCCCAAGATGAACCGCTTCCCTGGGAGCCGGTGCTGTTCCACATGGCGCCGCCGCCGCCGCCGCCTCCCTCCTCCTCATCCTCCCAGCTTGTGTGACGCGAGGCTGCCACCGAGCATTCTTTTTCGCCCCAGCTATCTTGCATAGACTTTGTACCTGCAGCAGGTGGGTTCAGTCAGAGTTAATGCCATTAACAGATATGAAATAGATTTTTACAAAAACAAAATTAATTTTTATTCTCATTAACTATTGAGAATCCAAATGTCTCAAAAGCCAGGCATTATGTCACTTTAGGCCAGGCCGGCACAACCAACACAAAGCACAAACTATGAGATCATCAAGTCAGATTGTATGGATATCCCACAGATAGCAGTTATGATTCAGTTTAGACTAATTTACAGCTAAATCAAACTTCTAACCGGATTTGATGGGGTTGGGAGAAGGGTTTCCCCAGCTTGTCGTCTTTGCGCTAGCATTGTCAGGGTCTCCCCAGCCAGCAGGGGCCTCAGTAGACTTTCCCCATGCTGCTGTGCCATTGTCTACTGTAGGACTAGATGGGGAAGTACCACCCCAACCTGATGGATCTGTAGACACATTGAAAACACAGGTTAAGAGGAGGAAGTCCGAGATCATTTGAGTAAGCACACAACCATTTCTTTCAGTTTGATTCTAACATCTTGTCTCAATACATCGGGGCTGCACCTTCACACTGCTTTGTTGCATGTTTACAGGGGTTAGCTGTGATGCAAAGGTATAAACAATACTAACTCTACACCATACAGTCTGAGTTTTTGTCTTGATATGGTCATCCACATTGATCCTGACTCAAAGCATCTTCTCTGGAGTCACAGTACTACCCAGCAAATATACATTTACAGAAAATATATTAATGGTTAGGTACAGTGTTGTGCCTGAATGCTGTTACTGTGGTTTCTGAGATGAAACTGCAGAGATAGCAAGCATGTGTCCGGCTGAAAAATTACTATTCTATGACTCAGTAACTTCAAGTTCATGATTGGCTGTATACAACGGCTTATAAACCTTTAAAATCAAAGACAGCAGATTCAACTAATGTTTCAGTTTTTCAGCCAGCAAGAAAAAAAACACAATGTCAATTATGTCTTATCCTTCATTCTACCTGTCTTTCTTCACTTAAGACCTTTTTTATAATGGATGACAACTTGAAATGCCCAATAT
This sequence comes from Reinhardtius hippoglossoides, assembly GCA_006182925.3. Lineage (NCBI taxonomy): Eukaryota > Metazoa > Chordata > Actinopteri > Pleuronectiformes > Pleuronectidae > Reinhardtius > Reinhardtius hippoglossoides. The sequence goes on from CM031690.1 coordinate 12,924,612, forward strand.
TATAGTCAAACTCCTCCAAACTTCTTACCCATAGCTGAAGCTTTCGCAGGTCCATGGCCAGTGTTGAAGTCTCTGTTACTTCCGAGCCCTGCAGCCTGCCTACTAGACTGCTGCTGTATCGGAGGTCCCTGCTGTTGCTGTGGCTGCTGCTGTTGTTGTTGTTGCTGCTGCTGCTGCTGCTGTTGCTGCTGCTGTTGTTGTTGTTGTTGTTGTTGCTGCTGCTGTTGCTGTTGTTGCTGGCTGTTGCTGTTGTTGCTGCTGTTGCTGCTGCTGCTTGTTGGGCCGGACTTTGTACATGCAGCTGCTGGCCAGCAGGGGCGCCGTTCTTATCCCACAAGTTGACTGGCTTGTAGTTGCTATGGGTTGGGTCACCCCATGCTGATGTTCCATCATCAATCTCATTCTTTCTGCTTAAGGTTTGTGGTGAAGGTTCCTCCCAGCCACTTGGTTCAGATCCACTTCCACCTCCTGCGGGACCACCAGGGATGGGCCCTGAGGTCCAGCCTGAGCTTTGGTTCTGATTCTGGGCTTGAGATACAAGTTTCCTTCCCCCGCCCCCTTGCATAGCCCCTTGGTCCAACGCTGGCTGCAGCTGTGGATTCTGATTGCGGGGCTGTGATTGTTGCTGTTGCAGTTGTGCCTGTGGGCCTGTGATGGAGCCCAACTGACTGTTTGGCATCTGGTGCATTTTGTTTCCTCCACTCCAATTTTGATGGGGTTTGGACCCCATACCCCCAACAACGCCCATACCCCCTCCTCCACTCCCTCCTCCTCCTCCTGTGCCCCCTGCTCCCCAGGTTCTCCGAGGAGCATTATCATCCCAGCTTCCCCAACCACCCCCACCTGTATCCCCACCTGAGTTTCCTCCTCCAGTCTTCCTCTCAGCCTCCCATCCTCCTCCTCCACTGTTTGATTTGGACTCTTGCTCACCCCAGTCCCTTCCTGCCCCAGCCTTCTGTCCAGATCCCCACCCACTTCCTCCACCATTCCCACCCATGTCTTTCCAACCCCCTGCCCCTTTCTCCTCACGATTTTCCCGATTGCCTCCCCAGCCTCCACTAGCTGGGTCACCCTGTTGCCCAATATCACCCCATCCTGCTCCATTTCCTCCTCTACTACTGTCTCTCCATTCCTCATTCCCCCAGCCTTTGGCCTCTTTGCCATCCCTAGCCCCCATCCCTTCTCCACCCCAGCCTATAGTCTTCCCCTGCTGGTTATGTCCTGGTATTACCCCTGACCCCATACCCGAGCCTGTTGTGGTCACTTGCCCAGATTGTGAGACGCCAAGATTCCTCAAGTTGGGGCCTGAAGGTGGTGGGGCTCTCCCAGACAGAGAGGCCCCACTACTGCTACTGTTACTGCTGCTCTCCCAACCCTCTCCAGAAGAACCGGCAGATGGAACCTGGGAAGGATTGACCCCTGGACCCACTGATTCAGTGATTTGGGTCCTTTGTCCACCAGAAAACTGAGAACTACTACCATGTGAAGATGGATGTTTTGATGAAGCTGATGACAATCCACCTTTATTCTGTCCTCCCTGTTCTTCGACATCCCAGGCTATGTTTTGTCGGATCTGTGTTTGGCCCCAGCCTGTGTTGGACAGAACCCGTGGGTCCAGATCAGTTCGACTTAGAAGATTCTGTAAGGCAGCTTCAGCATTAGGTGCCTGGTGGCGAGGACAATTGTAACGGCTGTTAGGTCCGCTCCCATTTCTGGAGTTTCCGCCGCTAGATGAAGATCCTCCCCGTGCTTCCTGTCCTCCTTCTCCCCCGCCCCATTCCCCCGTTTCACCCTCTCCCTTCTGATTGTCCCAGACTCTGGTCAAAGTGGTGGCTGTTGAGGAGGATGAGGAGGTGGCAGGGGGGTTGCCAGCTGCGCTACCCCCACTACTGCTGCTGGTACTGCTGCAGGCTCCACTCGTTCCCTCTCCTCCTGGTTTAGCTCCTCCAATACCAGTGGAGCTCCCACCCCAATCACCACCAGAAACTCCTCTCTCCCCTCCTACTCCTGATGACCCCCACCCTCCCTGAGATACCCCAGAGGTTTGACTACTGTTTCCTCCAGTTCCAGCACTACCCCAAGCATTAGCCCCACTGGCGGAACTTGAATAACCCCAACCTGAGGTCCCATTATCACCTTCAGCAGCTCCGAATCCCCCTGTGCCAGCACCTCCGCCCTCCCATCCATCAGTCCTTGAGGCACCCGTTTTGGAGTTAGCTGCAGGGTAAGAAGGCTGGCCTCTCCATGAGGAGGCAAGGTTGTGGTCTCCCACACTCATTCCGCATCCTCCCACACCACGGTCCATTCCTCCCCCAATCCCTTCCCCACCTGCGATTTTTGGTCCCGCTGATTCGCTTTCCCACTTCCCCCCTCCCATCTCTCTGTCTCTGGATTGCATTTGGTGAAGTTGGTGCTGATGGGTGCTTGATTGATTCACAGATAAAGGTGGGTGACCCCCCAGCACCCCGACTGCCCCGCTTCCCGGCCCCAGGGAAGCAGAGTTGTTGGCAGACAAAGACCCTCCAGGGCCCTGGTGATGGAAGGAAGACGGACCTCCTTCCCCTGCAGCAGCGGGCCCATCCTGCTGCACAAGGGCAGGCCAGGCCGAAGGGTTGGCATTTGGATTGAAGTTGGCACCTGGAATCCCACTGCTTCCATCGACGGGGCCACTGGTATCATGGCTCCCTGGCACAGTGGAGGCTTTGGAAATTGAGGAGGGCTGTTGTAGCAGAGGCCCAGCTGTAGCTACTGCACTCCCTCCTCCAAGATGACCCTGGGTGGCAGCCGTCCCCCATGCCACACCATTGGACGACTGCATACATTCATTGGGCAAAGAGAATGAGGAAGTGGGTGAGGAATGGTTGCCAGAGGCACTGATGCTGTTCACAGGCATTCCATTGTTGCTGCTGCTGCTGCTGCCCGCCGCCGCCGCCGCCTCCAGCCCTGGTGAATGAAGCTGATCCGCCATCACTGCCAGCGATGCTAGGCCACTCCTCCAGGTTGTTGCCATCGACAATCACCTTCTCCCTGCCCTGAGAGGAGGTCTGGCTGCCTGAGCTCGCCCCCCACATGGAATTTGCATAATTAGAAGTAGTAGTAGAAGCAGCAGCTGATGATGAGGTGAGGGCCAATGAGGAGGTAACCGCACCAGTGTCTGAAAGGGCAAATCCCATGAGGTCAAAAGGTTAAAAGAAATTTCTGAAATAATGTTGTTCTAAAGTGACCTACAGCATTCTTTACACTCACCTGAGACAGCAGCCATGTTTGCATTTGGGCCATCCCCTCCTCCTCCCCCTCCCAGCAGCATGGAGGACAGTGGCGGCTGACCCCTCTTCAGTAGCACTTTATGGTCCTGCTGGCAGCGGAATCGCGGGGGCACTTCTCTCGGCATGTAGCGCGGTTGCTGCTGAGGCGCCTGGGCTCCGCCTCCGCTACTTGTACTGCCGTTTCCAGCAGCACCGGGGCCGCCAGCGGTGGAGGAAGAACTGGTGGTGGAGGTGGGCTGTCCGTTGGCCACCCCCAGGCGCTTGGCATTGTTGCCGCCCTGTGATGGGGGGGCAGCACTGCCAGGGCCTGAGGTGGCTGGGGATGGGGAGGCAGAGGGGGTGGGTCCAGGGCTAGGGGAGGCAGAGCTGCTCTGAGTGGCAGGAGACTGGGCAGACGCTGGCTTGGTCAAGTCTGGCACTGCAGGAAGGGCAAGGCAAAGAGAAGGAGACGGGAGAGAATTAAGCATAATTTAACAGAGTACATCTTAAGAGAACAGTGCAGTTAATTTTCTGAAAATGTAAACATATTCAAGCAAAGGCAAGATACCCCAATAATCCTCTGATGCAGATATTTTAAGTTCATGAATGTTGTTTTAAGCTTTTTTAGTTCTTAAAACTAATATTGCAAAAAACACAAACACCATCAAACTGAAAACTTTATTTAAAAGTGAATTTCATGGTGGATGAACATTGGTTAACAGCAAACGTCCACATTTAAACATTTATACAAAAATCACTGCACTGCTTACCTTTGTTTTTTTGTTCTGCAACCTAAGATAAACAGGAAAACATATTAGTTGACAAATCATTTACTAAAGAGTTCAAGTAAATACAAAAGTAAAAACACACTTCAAATGTCAAACCTTAATAAAACAACATCAAGACACAGGAGACAACATGAGATTTACAAGAATGAAACTGTGATTGTGGTTATATAAAGAAAAAAAATCTAGGTGTGCCAGGATAACAAATGTATCATTCCCCACTTTCAGGATGGTGTAGTTGTTGAGACTTGCTACGTCCTAACGTGTTCTGCCAACACTAACAGATGTAATCCAAAAATTAATGATTGGTCTTCTTCCATAGGTCATATTTCCAAAATGAGGAAACTTATTGTTGCATTTGAACTTTTGTTGACTTAGTTACATCATGTGGATTTCTTTAAAATGACAAGGCTTCATTCTGCCTTCCCACAAAAAACAACAATTTGAGCTGAATACACAAATGTTTGACATCATGTTTAGTATTAACACAAAACTCAATGTTTTAAATTTGTATAGCTTCAGATAGCATGTGACAATGACATGTAGTGTTTCACAGCTGCTTATGAGGAGAGAGCTCTGTCATATATTTTTGTGTTTTATTATTTTGTAGCACAAAGATTAGAACTACACTGGGTAAGCAATGCTGATCACAGATTGAGATAATATATTTTTGTTCAACAAAGGTCAACATCTGTTGTAAAGAAAGTGTATTTTTCTTACATTTACTTTTATGAGACAGACAGTTCCCCTGCTTTTCTGGTTTCGGCAAATACACTGAAACCTCCCAGCAGTTGGTGCTTTGCAAGCGCAGGTATTTTATTTTCGCCAGCTCTAATAAAACTCCATCCAAGATGAAACACATATGTGCATAACATGTGCATATTACCAACCAACATCTTACAGAGGATGTAGATGTGAATTATATATATCCAATTAGTTTGAGAGGGGACGACTAGAGTGCAAAAACATTTGCTGCAACAATGCCAATCTCTTAGTTTAAAATAAATATTAGCCATGTTAAAAGTTGTGAATCACACATCTTCATTTACCTATGCACCCTCTCTACAGATGTTGCACGGAATTGTATCCAAGTGAAGCTCTAGTGTAATGGGACCACTTTCTTTTGATGCAAATGTAAAATGGTCATCAATACAACTTTAACGTTCAAAATTTGAACACAATATAATCTCAACTCATCGCTAAAATTACACAAAAACACAAATAAGCAGAACCAACATGTCTAATCACACAATTGTCATACAAAATACTCCAAACTAAATTATGATTTTCATCAATGTATTGATTGACATGGTGCAGCTGCATGATAGGTTCCAGAGGATCAAACTGTTTTGACTTATAAAAAAGACAGCATTGACTCATTTGGTTTGTTACATTATTGGATGGCCGAACAAAAATCTATTTAAGTTTGTGTATACTGCTGAACCGAGAGTATGTCTGAGGAGACCCAATCAGCTCAACACGCTTACCTTCTGAGAGGCTTCCCTTTTCCTTTTGTCGTCTTTTTTCCTTTTCTTGTCTTCCATGAACTACTGCTCCTGTCCTGATACTCTTTTCTTCGAGAGGAAAGAGGACATAAAAAAAAAATCAGACGATACCTTACGATACATTTTTAAAATCACCGAGTGCTTCTTTGTACCAAGTAGTGTATTGTATCTGCAAGGTACATCACTGCTCACTGCTCCTGTTGACTGCCGCTAAGATCAAGGGGAAAGACAACATCCCTGTTGCTTTATGGCCATGTGAGCCTTCATTCATCTCTATGGTTTAGTATCATTGGACTACATGCTTGATTGAATTAATCATTGCTGCTGGAGCTAAGAATACTGCTGGACATGTGGGCAACAAACACAGTAATTATCCCAATCAGAAGCATGCAGCACACTGTAAGCTGATCACACGTGTGGGTTCAACCAATTTAGATGGTCAACAAGAGGTATGACTTAAGCTGCTTTCAGACATGCACTGAACTCCGCAGTTCCTCCGTATTTTCTCTGGAGGAGGTGCATGTGTAAATGAAAATGTCAGAGTGAGAGGCTCCACAATTTCCGCAGACTTTCTCCACCTGGCCTCCTAGTATAATGTCCATAGAAATTCAGGAGAACACGAAATCCCCCGCTGGATTCACTACGAGCATTGATGACACTTTTAACACGCAACAGATGTAAAAAGAAAAAAGGAAAACAAATATGTCCCGATGAAAAAGCAGAGCCACACACACAGAAGACACCAACGAAGATGTCAGGAGTGTTTGTGCTGATAAGAGCTGACGACAGTGTCTGTGTGTTGTCAAGAAAAACACGTGATCTCCACAGCGGAGTTAATGTGTCGCTTCCTGCCTCTGTCTGCTGCACCCGGCTGCTCCACCTCTCGCCTGAATAATGTGGAGGATTTGTTGCAGCTATGAACGCGTCTGTGCAGAGAACCTCCTGCTGCATTGTGCATGGGTGAAAGTTAAACTGCGGGTAATCTACGCAGCCAAATCTCAGGATTTTACCCGCAGGTCACGTCTGAAAACTGCTCTAGTCAGCCAGGTCATCTTGTCAGCAGACTGACTGGATCTGCATGTGGCCAGCTGAAGGTTTGAGACCCATGCCTGTGCTTAAATAACTAAATCTATCAATGACTGTGGATCAAGAGGGACAAACAGGCCGGGAACTGATCGCTACAGGTCGGGTCGTGTCTGAAGTTGAAAGACCCGAAACACCCGATCACCATCACTTTTTCAGCCAGCCCCTGAGTAAAATTTCCACAAAATGTCAGAATGAGCCCATGTGAGAATAAAGCAGGAAAATGTCTGAAAAAACCCAAACAATCGAGTGGGCGTATTGTGAGGTTACTAATATGCGACTGATGCAAAACTTAAATACAAAAAGAATCTCAGGATGAGAAAGAAGAGCCATACACATAGTCGGCAGATAGAGCAGACCAAGATTGGAAAGACAACGAGATTCAAGAGCTTTTAGTGATTGCGGCCTCCACCAGTGTTGTTACAAACTCAACCCAGGCGCCACCCCTCACAATGTCCTGTTCCGGACATTATCCTGTTGTTGCAAAAGAGTTTGAGCCGGTCAATCTCCAAGTTTTTCATGTGGGAAAAGGCAAACTACGGAAAATGTGCAGATCCAATTTCCCGGACATTTTCTGGAGTCCGTGTCTAAAATCATCTCAAGATGGAGTGTGAGCAAGTCTTCAGGTTCTACTCTTTGACAGCTGAGAGACAAGACGTGCAATCCAAGAACACCAAATCATGCACTGTCAATAGGATCCTTAATAATGGAAAACAGAAGACTGGGCAAATAATATTAACATTTTGTTTCATTAGATGTCTCAATATTAAAACACACATTATGCTCTTTATAGGCTTGGTTATGGGTTTTATAGATATTCATGGCCTGTATTTTTTCCTGAACATAGACAGAGCCATTCACTGTTCGTTGCACTTGGCTTTAACAGTCTAATAGGCTTAGAACATGTTGTCACTCAAATGCAATGTAGCCAGGAATGCACTAATTTAAGACAGCAGGAGAACATATGCCAATAACCAGAATTCCCACGGGATATTACATACTTCATATTACCACCACAAAATATAGATCGTCTGTTGATTAACTTAGAGGAGAACACAATGTTTGTGAACATCGGTGTGTGTCTTTAGTTTTATTCGCTCATTACACGTCCAGGAGGCAGGGATCACAGCTTCGAGGAAAACGAAACCATCATCATCCTAACCAGAAGCATTTTTGACCAAAATCCTGACGGATCAGAAAGATGTACCGATTGTTACGAGCTGTCAATTCTGCGTTCACCTCTGTCCAGCTACCCTTCAAATCACTGCCTACACTAGCTGCTGTTAGCGTTGTCACAAGCACCACAGCTCTTAGCCAGCTACTGTCACAGTGTTTGGATATCTGACTTTGATTAAGCTAAAACCACAAGCGATAAAAAAAAAAGGCCACAGAGGCAGTGGTGGTCAAAGTCCCTGAAACTGATCCGTGTGTAAACGGAAATAGCAAAAGCAACAATTTTGATAGCAGCGGCTGATGAAATGTCTCGTCGACTGCCAACGTTAACGAGTGTCCATGTTTGAAAATGCAGTGAAACAGAACAACACGCAAATGATCAACATGTTAGCAACATTAAGCTGGCTACCACGGTTCTCTTCGCTGGTACGTCCCCGGCTCTGCTAATACACATCCACAGATACTGCAGCAGCGGTGCTATCGGACGTTAGCTATCCGGGTAAGCTAACCAACCTACTGACAGGCTAACGGCGTTAGCTTGGCTAGCGAGCGTTTGCCTTTCAGTAGCGAACAGCTGTGTTACAGTCATTTCACATGCACACACACGACGGCATTGTAAACATCCAGAAACCCAAAGCGCACGTCCAGCTACTCACCTCAAGAATCACATATGAAGAGGAGCTAGCGGCGCTAGCTGGATAGCTTAGCTAAAGTGCTTCAGTGCGAATTTTTCTTTTCTAGCTTTTTGAGGCATTCGTCGAGGCGTCGAGAACAGCGACGCCCGAGCGGTGGAGTCAAGTAAGTGGTGGAAAACACAAGCGCAGCGAGCTCCCGGTGCGTAAATAAGTACTAATGTTGTAATGGTGTAAACCCGAATGTGCAGAAGAATTTGAATTTCAAAGCGCTGTGGAGTCAGTCAGTTGACGGGCGGCCATTTTGCTGCTCAGTATGAAGCGTCTCCAATGGGGCCGCCTGTGGCAGCTGCGTGGAAGCTCTGTGACTGGCTGCTTCCTCTCAGAGGGATGCAGCGCACACACACACGCACACACACACACTTCTTGACCTTCATAAACTTTTCCCTGTGCAGACCATCACTCCTCCGAAACACAACGCTAAATAATCCCAATCAGAAACCCCCCCTGCTGTGATCGGCATCAGCTCCGGTCTTCCTCTTGACAGCATGGGCCCGAGGAAGAGAGGAGCGAGGAAGAGGAAAAGTGAAGAGGAGTTGGAAGGAGAGAAGGAAGAAGAGGAGAAAACAGAGGAGGCCGATCAGAGGGGAGAAAGGAGGAGAATGGATCGTGGAACCAAGAAGTACATTGGTGCTCATGTTGGGATTCAAGGTAACATGGAACATGCATGGACTCATTTGCACCTTTTTTATTTGCATGGTTGTCATCCTTGTTTAGTTTGAGAATCTATTGTTTTTATTTCATTGTATTTATTTGCTGCTTCTGCTTAGTTTTTTTTATCATCTTGAACCTTGAATGTCTAATGACATGCTCCACTTCAAGCGTTCACTAAACACACACCCACCCACTCATCATATTTCTTGTGCTGTGTCCGCAGGTGGAATCTGGAAAGCAGTGGAGACCTGCACAGAGATCGGTGGCAGCAGCTTCGCCCTGTTTCTAGGCTCCCAGCGCTCATGGAGGAGGCCTGCCCTGGACCAGACAGCTGCAGCCAAGTTTCGGGAGCAAGTTTCCCTCCAAGGGTTCGACCCAGCCCACATCCTGCCTCATGGGTCCTACCTGATGAACTGCGGGTCTCCTAAAGAGGGTTTGTGATGGATTTCTCACGCTGTACCTGCCCTTGTCTTGCATCATCTCTCCCCTTCTCCTCTGACAACCTCCTCTGGTTTGTGTTTCACCCCCAGATGTGTTTGAGAAGAGCCAGGCCCTGCTGGTGGAGGAGCTCAGCCGCTGCAGCCTCCTAGGACTCAACCTCTACAACTTCCACCCCGGCTCCTCGCTGGGCTCCATCACCACTGAGCAGTGTGTGGAGAAAATAGCGAGCGCTATCAACCACGCTCACCAGCAAACACCTGCTGTGGTTACAGGTACAGGGGGTGGACAGAATAACAGCAGCACACAGCACTATGAAGTATCATCAAAGTAAATACTAGGGCTGGGCATTAAAACAAAATCAATATATGTCACAATATAGTTTTATCAATAGTAATATAACAAAAGTGTAATATATCGATATATTCATTTTATGCATTGTGAAAGCACAGCGAGGAGGTATAATATATAATTGATCCAACAAAATTTGTAAAATGTTTGTTATTCTCTGCTCATAAAGAAGAATTAAAAACCGCAACCTGCACTCAGGAGCAAAAAACAGTCTTTAAATAAAAATAAATAATGTGACATTTAACGTGATAATTATCCATATGGACTGATATGAACATTTTTATCCTGATATAATTTTTGGCTGTATTGACCAGCCCTGGTAAATACCAACTGTTAAAGTTTATAATATCTGGAAACTGTTGACGGCCAAACGTGCTGATTCAAATGTTATTTTTATGGCTGTTGTGTTAAAACATCTGATTAAATTGCCATATTTGTGTTGAGTGATCTTCAACACATGGTGGAACTGCTGTTAAACATAATTACAAAGACGAGTACTATAAGAGGTCATATTTAGTTAAATAAGCAGGTTAAACAAAGGTTCTAGTCTCCAATATCAAAAACTGTAGAAAGAAATACAGGAACTTGAAAAGATAAGTTACAAAAAGAGGCCAAATAGTCAGTGGTGCGGATTTCCAGTTGTACTGCCAAAATGCAAAATGCAGCAACGACATTTCTTGAACACAGGAAAACTGCATTAACAATGATGAACAGTAGAAACCTCACTAATACTGAGTCACACTTAACGGGATATAAACTTCAACCTCTAAACATATCACCTTTTGATGAGCTTGTCAAACAGTGACCATCATGAGTCGGTGAAACTGGAAGTTCCTGCAAGACGAGGCTTTGAATCTCATTGTTGCAAGAGAACACACACATATTACCTGTGGGTTAAATCCTTCTGCAAGTAAATCATAAAATTAGGCTTGAATATGTTTTGAGCCTCTTCAGGAGGATCAATATTTCACCACCACAAGTCCATTATCCAAAAATCTCTTTCTACCAGTGCATCACCGCCTCATAAAAAACTATTTTGACCTCAGTTTGAACTTCTTGCCTTTACACATAACTAGCTGACTGCAGGCTTGACAGCACTGTTGTGTCACATGTGATTCATAGCACCGACCACAGTCTATATGACTTAACATACCCAAAATGCCACTGGTATGACGAGTATACATTACAGTGGAATGTCTGCAAACACACTGCAGCAGGAGCAAAAAGGGCCCTCCGGCTGCGCACATCAATCTAGGATATTTATCACGTCTTGTAGCAGGTTGATGGATGATACGACTGTCCTTTTAAAAAATACATGATGAATAATAATAGATAAATCCAATTTTTTCTTTACCTTTGTCCCCCCCTAGTGTTGGAGAACATGAGTGGTCAGGGCAACACTTTGGGCGGAAAGTTCTCTGAGCTGAAAAGCATCATAGACAAAGTGAGAGACCAGGCCAGAGTTGGAGTGTGTCTCGATACCTGCCACGCCTTCGCAGCAGGTAAGGTTCAGAAGAAGAAAGTTAGTGCACCATATTAAGAGTTGGGCGTTTAAAACAATTTACTTCTTGTACATTCTTCATAAACATTAATCTCCTTGATATCCGAGCCTAAAACAAGGCTGCTTGTGATTTGGTGGAGAAGCGTGTGAATAGCTGCTGGTGGTGTTTGTTGTGTTGTTCTTCTCATCCTGGTAGGATATGACGTGGCGGCAGTGGGAGGAGTGGGTGCCATGCTCGACGAGTTTGACCAGGAAGTGGGGCTCCACTTTCTCAAAGCCATTCACCTCAATGACTCCAAAGGTGCTGCCAGCAAACATATTCACACGCAGATTAGCAAGATGGTCTACTGAACTAAAGTTCACTACTTTTAATTATCTGATACTGTTTTGAAATGAACTTTGAAGTTTGCCTTTCACATGCGAGGAACACAGAGGTAGATTTTCAGAATTAAATGCGTTCACAACAAGGCGAAGGGAGGCTCCTGGGTGGAGCATGCAGGAGGCAGGACATGACATAGATTTTATAGCACATCGAACATGGTGGAAGTAGAAGCTACTGACTCAGCCTTATCTAATTGTCTTTCCAAGTTGACATCTTTATCAGTGTCTTCTATGTGAATGGCACCTCTTTTTCCTCCTCAGGCATTTTACCAGGGGGCTGGAAGGAAAAGTTCAGTAAAATGTCCGGAGCAACTCGGACTTAGACATTTGCATTCTCACATACAGCCCCTGACTTCAGTCCATGTCTGAAAGCAGCTAAACTGAGATCATTTTTTTCTGAATTCTACCTCCTTGCATTTAAAATGATAAACTTGGTTGTTTCTTTGTTTGTGATGTGCAGGTAAACTGGGCTGCAACCTCGATCGCCATGAAGACGTGGGTAAAGGTCACATTGGAGTTTCTGCTTTCAGAGACATCGTCAATGAGCCGAGACTCGACAACATCCCCCTGATTCTGGAGACACCTGGGCGGTGAGATAAATGTGGTCACTCACAGCAGTGGAAAAGCACAACAACATATCTGTCTACATCAAAAAGGAGGATTAAAGAGGATTGGAGGAGAAATTTTGATTTCAGCCAGGAGAGACTTAAATTTTATTGTCGTGCACAACAAGAAGAAAAAGTGATACTCAGGTCTAGACACTGGTGGTGGTGGTGTAGAGATGTTGAGGATTGCAAGCAAATCCTTGGATAGGGACATCAGGTTGCGACAAGGCTCAGTCAGGTACCCTGGTGTGAGTCCAGAGCAGGCGCTAAATCTTATTGAAAGTATTTAAAATGTATTTAAATTTTAAAAATATGTCAGATATATATTCGATCTTCATCTTTAAATACAGTCTATGATCTTCATACATGAGCCATATTTGCAATTCTTTCAATTAAAAGGAAATAAGTTGTAACACGATTGTTTTATCCTTTTCCCACAGGGCAGGATTCGAGTACGCTGAGCAGATTGAATTTCTCTATTCCCTCTTTGAGAAAAAATAAAATAAAGACACTTACTGCTGAATTAACACTTGGTCAAGGACCAAAGTGGATGAGGTGGTGGATGCCGTTCCCCTTAAACACACAGAAGTTATGTGGTTATATAATCACAATGTGAAAAGTTTAAGCAAGAAATGTTCTTTTTTGATTGTTAAATAAATGTGTTGTTGATAGAATTTGCCTTGAGTGGGGTTGTGTTGATCAGAGAGAGCCAGTAGGGGGCAGCAAGAAAACACAAATGCAACACAGACACAATGCAAGACCTTGAGTGTGTTGGTGTCGAAGGATGAAGGCAAACATGGAAAAACGTGCATAAAAATCCACATTACATGAGCATTTGCATACAACCGATAAATGGTGCAGATTAGATTAAACCCTAATGCAGTTATTAATGACTTTAATTGCCTGATCTGATTACATGCGTTCCTTTGCAGAACGTAGATTACATGTAATTGTCTGAGGTAAAATGGAGGATAAAGTTTGTCACTACAATCATTAAATATTTGAAAATAAATACTGCATCATGCTTCTATGTAATAAAGGATGAAATTATAACTCAATTTGACTTAGATGTAGGTCTGAGAAAATGTGAAAACTGTCGCCTCAGCTTGGAAATGATGGAAGGCAGACACACGCACACACACACACACCAACCCCATACATAGTGAGCTCTCACACTCCTGAACACATTTCTCCAGCTGTCAAATACCAACACTTTGGTGCAGCTGTTGACCCCTGGGAGGACGTGGGTCGATAGTCACACCAACTCCGACACCCAGTGGTGCACATACACACACACACACACATATACACACACAGGAATCAGGAGACCTGGGAACTTTTCTTTAACTTGAGATGTAGGCCTGAGGGTGACAAAATTATAAGACGGCAAATATATAAAGAAACAGTGGGGTTGAGGGTCATGAGCTGTTTCTGTGTGTTGACTTCACGGCTGCATTGTGACTCATGATACTCTAAAAGAAGTGCAAACACAACCCAAGTTTGATTGTGTTACCTTGAGTTGAAAGCCTGAACAATCGCGTTAAACATTTACCAGAATTAAATAGTTTCCCAGACAGGATTGATGGGACATTTTGGAAGTGGTTGAGAATCATGGTGTGCAGCAGTAACAGTAAACAGGGGAGGGGGGATGGAGATGATGCCTCATTCGTCAGGTTAACAGACACGTTTTGTTCTCTTCCTTTATCTGCAGACTTCAACCTTGAACTTCTTATTTCTTTGTTTACATGCAACATTAGTAATCTCAATCTGCTGCTGCGCGTATTGAGGATAAGAGTATGGACTAAAGAGCAGGTCCAGACAGTGTGTCTTTCAGTATGTTAACAGAGACAGGAAGTGGAGGTGCCTGGCCCAAGAATGTCTCTGCTCTCAGGTCCCACCCACAGGAAATGCCTGTCCGGCCTGTCGGAGTCTGCACTGACGAAAAAAAAGATGTCTCCTTTTAGCCGAGCTCGATGTCTGACGTGCCGAAAAAAGGATGGAGGGAGTTTGAATAATGAGGCGGCCGCTCCTGGTACTTGTATCCTCTGTATAGTTTAGATAAGCAGATGTCTGATGGTTTTCAGGGATGTTCTGCTGATCTGCCCGGGTCAGGGGTTGCTAACCCAGGGAAGCAGAAGACTAAACATTGAAACACACACATTCCTGCACTCTTAAATTAATCATTTGCTGGAGGAGGCATGCGGAGGAATAAAGGCCAGTGGGAATATAAAATGCCCTTCCATCCTGTAATTATTTAAAGATGTGTGGTATTAGCTGGTTCTGGTGTAACGTGCGTGTGCCCCGTGTTTTGTGAGCGCTCGTCCAGCCGTTTCTTCTCCTCTTTCTCTGTCATTACATTATGCTGTGAATATTTTCCACTGCAGCCTGAAGCCACTGATGTAATTATAAAACTTCGTAAATACTTCCAGATACCTTCGGTTGGACCAGTTCAGTGACTTTTCAAACTCGTACGTAAAAGGTTTGTGAACTGCTAACTGATGATCTCTCATTCAGTTCAGTTTCCATCAAACTGCTGAGAGAAATGGACACAAGACCTTAATACATAGATTATATAAAACTAGAATGGCACTCAAGCTGCACCATATTGCTCAAACTCAGAGATATCAGTTCTCTACATATGGCAGATTTAGTTCCCACCAAGATCCACCAACTTTTCCCTGAGAAATTGTTAAAAAATGTCAAACACGCCGTATCTTACAATGTTAACGGAAGTGAAAAGAATCTCAGATCTGCCCCCACAATTGGAATCCTTGCCAAAATTGAATGGGATCTTTTTGGGCCCATGTTCCCATCCTTCCACAAAGTTTAGTGGAAATCCGTTTAGTAGTTTTTAGTAGACTGCAAATAAAGATGTCCATGTGTTTGCCCTCACTAACAGGTACAAGAATGGCACTGGTGTACATGCATGCATCAAAGTTTGAACTAGAATGCACATATTGGAGTTCAAACCCCCACCAAGGCCCAACAGTCCCCTTATGAAACCACATTTATATTCACTGGATCCAGATTTTTATCTGGATTTTTTATCTGGATCTGCACCAAATTGCACAGATTCCTAAATATCAGTCTCCTAAATCGTCCTAGTGAAACAGCCTTTGCACAATGTTAAAACCAGTGAAAATAACAATCTTGGCTCCACCCCCTGATCTGAACCAAAATGTAATGGGGTTCTTTCCTGGCCCATACCACATCCTTTGGTGGAAATCAGTCCAGTATTTTTGTGTAATCCTGCTAAATAATAGACAGACGGACAAACAAATGCTCAACTTTTTGATTTGCGTGCTTTCTACTTCCTCAATCCCCCTGTTTCCTCCTCGTTGAGCTGAGGCACGTTCATCTGAGCTGCTCAGTAAAACCACGCTCTTCTTGAACAGCTCCACTGGGGCCTCTGCAGGGGTTTGGTCATAAGCACTCGAGACCACTCAACGGGAGGTCGCCGTGTTCGCTCCCAGACTCTTGCTCTCAGATTCTAACTGGTAATTGTCAGGTCATAAACCCACCTCGCTTGACCTTTAGGTGGCTGCTAATAAAAATAAAAAAACAGCCTTTTCTGGAGGAATATATATATATATATGCACCAGCTGTGCTTTCATAAGTCATCTTATATATATTAGACATATGCTGCAGCAAAACAGCTTGTGTCATTTAGACTATATGAGAGAATAGAACATTGTCTACAGGAAATGCTTTCGATTAAAATATATAATGTGAATATAAACATTTATGAAAAAAGAATGATGGATTGTAAATTTGAAAAATCCGACAGTGTGTTTTATTGCACTTGATTGTCTCAGTGGACTGTGGTTGGAGGGAGGCATGTCCTGTAATACTGAATAGAATAGAACAGATTTTTATTGTACACCTAAGGGGAAAATTGTCTTTGGCTCACCAATAAAAAGGCAACAACATGAGGAAAGTCATAGAAACAACCTAGTAAGGATCAAATATAGGGAGGATGAGCACCCCACCAATTTGAAATCCTTTTTGTGTGTTTTTTCCCCCGCTTAATTTAAAAATGTGAAAATATATATTTTTTATTGCTTATATTTTTCATCAAAATCTGAATGTCCCTCAGTCGAGCATGTAGCTACCTCCGCCAACATGAAACCACATTTAAATGTACTAGATCTTGATTTTTATTTGGATCTGCACCAAATTGTACACACTCATGAATATCAGTCCCCTAAACATCACTGATTCTTATCATCAAGATCCATTAATTATTCTCTGAGCAATCAAAGAAAATACTGAATCTTGCAACGTTAAAGAAAGTTAAAAAAAAAAAAAATCCTGGATACGATCCCTGATCCAGATTCACACCAAAACTGAGTGTGTTAACATGATTAACATATCAGTGTGTTGAGACAGAGGAAAATTCCTGTTGAGGAAAACTGCACGTAGAAAAAGAGGGTGAGAACATAAGGAAGAGAAAGAAGAGAAAGTACGAGAGAAAGGAGTGAAAGAGAAAGGGCTGCATGCGTGGCTCCTCTGTCCCAGCTTGCCATGAGTCGCAGGCCCAGCCAAACTTTATCCATCTCTGTACCCACAGTCTGACTGCTCCATCTGCCACACACACACACACACACACACACACACACACACACACACACACACACACACACACACACACACACACACACACACACACACACACACACACACACACACACACACACACACACACACACACACACACACACACACACACACACACGCTCCTGCAGGCCTCCAAAAGTCACACACAGACATGAACCAAAGTGCTCAGAAGAAACAAGAGCTGAAGGGCAGGGTAGCGTCCACTCTGCTTCCTCAGCAAATCCTTTACTTATGCACCTCAGCGGCAGCACAGGCGTCGTAAATTACCTTTGAGATATGTCATTTGATTTCCCACTGTGAAAGAAAAAAACTTAGAGACTGCGTGGTCAGTGAGAGTGTTGTATGGAGTGAGTGGACGTGGCTATTAACAGAAAGGCTGCAGAGGAAGGTTTAAGAGCAGCGGGCACTGTGAAAACGCTGGACACGACAAACAGTGTGGAGAAGAAACTCGCTCCTCGCCTCCTCACAGATGTAGTATAACATCACTCTCTATATAAGGAGAACCACTGTGGCTCTCTCTCTCTCTCTCTCTCTCTCTCTCTCTCTCTCTCTCTCTCTCTCTCTCTCTCTCTCTCTCTCTCTCTCTCTCTCATTCCTTCCACTTGTCCTTCTCCTCTCCTCTCTTCTCCTCTCTCCCCCTCCTTCGATCCCTCTCCCACCCCGCTGGCTCGGGGTGAGGAATGCTACCCAGTGGTGGCTGGGCACCGGGCCACGAGGAGACAGGCAATCACAGCAGCCGAAGCGGGGGAAAGAGATGAGAAAGAGAGAGAGAGAGAGAGTGGCTGGAAAAGAAAAGGAATGAAAGAAAAGCATTGAATAAAAGAATATCATAAACCAACACGGCTGAGGTCATTCTGTTTCTGCATGCTGTTCCTTTCTCAGAGCAAAAAGAAGCAAGGAAAACCTGACTGTTCGTGAAAAACCCCAGAAAGCCAAATTAACGGAAAAATCCACTTAAATCCTTTTTTAAAAAGCAGATCCTGGTGAAAAATAGAGACGTATTGGCAGCAGCTACAGTGGAAATAGAAATGTGTCAGCAAACTTTAAAAAAAACTGCAAAGCTCATTTTTCAGATTCTTACGTCCCCACAGAATCAAAGAGAAGAGTCACAGAGCCAGATTTCTCCTCTGGTAGTTTAACCATAAAGTAATACAGTCTGGTGGAGTGCAAACTCAGCGACCTCTGTAGAGGCCTCTTTGTAATTTGCTCAGAGCAGCAGGACACCATGGCATTGTTCTCTGTCCACCATCACGTCTCTGGGCTTTAAAACCATCACTCTCTCCACCTCTCTACGGTACATGTGCACTGCTGTGAGATGTGAGAACCCCCTACTCTGGGTGCTATAAAAGTCAGCCAGGTAAATGTAGACGATCCATAACTATTTGAGTCTTTTATTGTTGAAAAAAAGACTTTTATGTGTACTGTCGCAGTTGCCCCATGAGATTACATTGTAGCCATTGGCGCTGTGTAGCATGCTGACGATGAAGGTGATCTACTGGACAGATTCCAAAGGTTTTTTAAGTACCATTCATTTACACACCCACTTATAAACAAAGGGCCCAGGTTGAAAAATATCCGAATTCCCCTATAAGTAAAAGTACAAATAAACAACGAGAATGGCATGTACATACCTCCGCTAAGGCCCAAAATCCCCCTTATGTAACCATATTCAAATTCACTACATTCATATTTAGGGCCCGAGCACCGAACAGAGTGGGAGGCCCTATTGAAATTGTAAGGATTATTATTATTAGGGCCCGAGCACCTCTGGTGGGAGGCCCTATTGTATTTCGAAGGATTTGGATTTCCCTTTTGGGGCTTTTTCACGGCCTAGACGCTCAAATTGTTACCAAAGTTTGCAGGGAATTCAAAACCCCAAAAAGTAATTGTATTCTGGAGTAATTTGAAATGGGCGTGGAAAAATAGCTCAACAGCGCCATCTAAGGAAAAGCCCGTCAGTTAGCTTTCACCGATCTTCACAAAAATCGTAGCCCAGGTGTATCCCCAAACAAAAAAGGTCAGAGGTGCAATTGGAAAAAAGCAACAGCAAGCCCGCCATTTTGACTTTAGTGGCCATTTTGGCCATTTTTCACATTTTTACTTTGACGAACTTGTCCCAGGGCTTTCATCAGTTCAACTTCAAATTGAGATGAGTGTCATTTAAACAAGATGGAGATAAAAATGAAATCAAAGATCGATTTTTCGTCACACGGTGTGACCGTGGAGTGGCGTCAAAGTTTGATTACACGCCATCAAAACACGAGGTTCTGTATCTCGGACATATTTGGTCCAATCGAGTCCAAACATGTAGGACAAGTGTCCCGGCCTGATGACATCTATACAAAAATCATGACTTAAAATCACAGCGCCACCTGCTGGCTAAAGGAAGTGACATGTTTTATACTTTGATGCACTGCTCCTGGCTGCTTTACAATATACAGCTCCAAAGAGCTGAGACAAGTCATTGGACCATGGTCAGAATTGTGACATTTCCTCAAACCGTGTAAACATTGAGGTGCGGCGAATGTTCATCCTTCGCCAAAGGACACGATGTTGTCATAACTCCAGTGTGCATTGTCCTATCACCGCCAAACTGCTGTCTCATGATAAGAGACCAAGCCTGAACAGCTCTATGTGTCAATATTTCCTCAGTGTCATAGCGCCACCTACTGATTCGCCATGAAACAGGAAGTACTTTGTAAATCTACTCTGCACTATCCAACCGGCTCCGAACTACTGACCTATGATCACAATCCTGACCTGAACACATCCATATATTAATATTAGTTCATGGTCATAGCGCCACCTACTGATCAGTGTGATAATTAAGTTGTTGTAAAATTGTCCAATTGACACAAAATTGCTCACGCTACATCAGAGCCCCAACAGATATATTAGTCTGTATGTAATAATAGTGATGGCACCACCTACTGGCAACAGGAAGTAAGCTTTGTTTTACAACTATCATTCGATTTACATAAAATGTTCACAGTGTGATGTGCAATTGATAGCGTGGACCGTAATGGAGCAATTAGCAGGCAATTAATCTCCATGTATGCATTTACAGATTTGCTTACACGTTTACAGATACAAATAGACTTTCAAATCTGATTTGGGTTAGGGTTAAAGGTCCAATGTTTAAGATTTAGGTGAAAGGGATTTATTGGCAGAAACTTAATATAAAATAATCCTAGTGATGTTTTAACTAGTGTGTTTCCTCTAAATTGTACAAATTGTTGTGTTTCTTTACCCTAGAATGGGGCCTTTATATTTAAATACTTTATATTTACATCGGGAGAGGGTCTTCTCTATGCAGGCTGCCATGTTATTTACAGTAGCCCAGACTGTACAAACAAAACACCTTTTGACTTTTTATCACAACTGCAGGCTAGCAGCCGGAAGCTAAATATACTACTACTACTACTACTACTACTACTAATAATAATAATAATAATAACAGTAATAATTAAAAAAATATTCAAAGGTCAAGGTCACAGTGGCCCCATAAAATATTGTTTTGGGTCTCTTGAAAGTGATATATATATAGTGAAAATATGTTTATGTATGCAGGAGCTGCTATCGACAGAAAATATGGCGGAAGAAGAAAAATAATGATAAAGAAAAAGGGAAAGAATAGTGTGGTTGCTGACTAAGCAATCATCCTTACAGCTCTGATATCTGACAAACCCAGTATACTATACTTAAAACTAAAGGTTTTGTCTTTAACCATATGTCGCGAGCAGTGACCATTAAACAGATACACAAACAGAATATCATTTTTTATTTTACATATAAAACAGAAAAATCTGCGAGAAAACCCACAGAGACACAATAAATCTATCTATCTGCATTTTTTACTTTTCTCTCCCTCAGTTTGAATCGCTCTCCTCAACGACTTTCAGTGTTTTCTGCTTGAAAAAAGAAGACGAATGGACCTCCTCATCCTAGACAAATACTTCTTCTTTTTGACTGGTGCTGCAGGCAGCTCATTGGTGTGTTCACAGCTCACCCTGTGCAGGCTCAGGTCCTGGTACAGCGCTCACATCCTCCACCACCTCCTCCAGAGGCTTCTGGCTGCTCTGTCCTCCTGTGGTTGCTCTGACCTGCCTCTCTGATATTTCTCGTAGGCCACATTTGACCTGGTTTCAGACTTAATTTTTGCTTTGACCTCATCATAGCTTTCCTGAAATTTGTTCCAGTTCGACTGTAGTCTCAGCAGAATCTGCTGTGTTTCGGAGAGCTGGATGTTGAGGTCAGCAGTGACTCTCTTTTCATGTAACAGTAAATTCAAGAGCTTCACATTGTCATTTACCAGATTCTCTTTCTCCTTTCTGAGTTCTACTTCCCGCTCACTTGCCTCCAGAGTTACAGCTTGAGCCACCTTTTCCTTTTCTTTCATTGTCATCAGTTCCTCCTTGATCTCCTTAGTACTATTAATCAGGTTATTGTATAACAGTGTGACAGATTCCGAGTTCTTTGTTGCCAGTTGATGCTCGCACCGCTCTTCTGTCATTTGGAACTTTTCTTTCATCTTCTCCAGTTCTTCACTGAGCTCCTGATTTTTACTTTCCATATTCCAGTTCATCTGTTTGAGTTCCCCAGTTCTGTGTGAATCTCTTTCTTTCCTTTCTCTTTCCTTCAGCAGCTCTGTGTGTTGAGGGCTTGTCTATGCTTTAGTTTTACAGGTGATTACTCTGAATATGTTAAGCTAAAAGAACATTATGACTTACTATTCAACTCCACCCAGGCTTTATATAGAATGACTCTATATGTCATTAAGCAAAGAATTCCTTTAATGTCACAGTGTCAGTGGTTATAGATTGCTTTGATGTCTTAAATGGCTTTGATTTATCTGCTGGGACATGAAGAAGAAGGAGAAGCTATCAAATATCAAGAATGAAATAAAAATAAAATAAAAATAAATAAAAACATATTATTATTATAATAATAATAATCGATTAATTGAAAAAAATAATGGATATATTAATCGATAAAACAATTGGTGCAGCCCTACAATGAAGACTTTTACTCATACAGAAGATACACCCTAACCCTAACCCACCTTTTGAAAAGAAAACAACACTGAACCTTGTTGCCAACTGCAGGAACATTAGGGTCATTATATGGCAAGAAGTGAAACGTAGTTGTTGTATTAATTGTATTGATTTTTAAAAAAATTGTTTTTATTGTGACCCTGAACATTACATTACATTACATTATACATGTCATTTGGCAGACGCTTTTCTCCAAAGTTACTTAGTGCATTTAAAGAGCATCTTCCACCACTTCTTTCCTCGTCTCTTCTTCTGCTCCTTCTCCTTCAGAGCAGCGTTTTTCTCCTGGAGAACCTCCACCTTATTTCTCCAGGTCTCTTCCACCTGAGTGAGCTCCAGGAGTTGATTTGCCTTTAGTGCATCACACTTGGCCTCACAGCTCTTCAGCTCCTTCTCCTTCAGAGCAGCGTTTTCCTCCTGGAGAACCTCCACCTTCTTTCTCCAAATACTTGAAACGTGCATTTGGTAGTACAGTTATGAAGTATATATACTTTGTTTCATGCACAACTGGACATAAAGCTGCCACGATGAATATTTTTTGTATTTCATATGAATAATTACTCTGCAGTTCAAAGTTTGAAAGTGTGAAAACACAAGAATGCCATCTGAATTCACTTCAAGCAATAACACACTTTCACACACACCTCAGACATGCCTCTTATCTGAGGCGTGAACAAAAAGCCCAGTCATGCTCACCAAACAGATGCGGAACATGCTCTTAGAGTGCTTGGACACTAGTTTTTGTCAACAAGTGGACTCTGAGCTGAAGCAGTGTGTGTGTGTGTGTGTGTGTGTGTGTGTGTGTCGGGCGGCGGCCTCACACTGTAACTCCACTCACCTAAAACTGTAATTAGTTCTCAATACGTTTGGCTCAGTGGTATCTAAATAACAGTTTTTTAACAGGAGCAGTAAACTTTGCGGTGTGAAAACAGCAGTATGTGTGTCTCAGTGCTCTTGTACAGCTATCTTTGTGAGGACCAGTTTGAGCCTACAACCTACGGAGTGAGGACATTTTGGCCTTTAATGGACTGTTTCAGGTTTAAGACTTGATGTCAGGTTTTAGTTGTGATGGTTAAGTTTAGGGTAAGAGTTGAGGGAACGCATTATGCCAATGAGTGTCCTCACTAAGATATAAGTACAAACATGTGTGTATGTGTGTGTGTGAAGCCAGCACACACAGGGTCAGTCTTCCAGGTCAATCATCCATACACAAAGAGCACGAAGGTCGGACATTGACATTCCTCTGATCACAAAAACACACACACACACTCCTGCCCTGACCACTCTTCTATCAGGGCCTTGGACATCACGGACTGGTGGATTAACTAAGTAAACACACGGTACAGTTTATATAAGCGTCTATGTTATCACACCTTCAGATTCACATGCTTTGACGAAAGAATCCATACCACACACGCACGCACGCACGCACGCACGCACGCACGCACGCACGCACGCACGCACGCACGCACACACACACACACACACACACCACACACACACACACACACACACACACACACACACACACACACACACACACACACACACACACACACACACACACACACACACACAAACACATACATGGGCACATACACAGCTCGGAAAACAGCACTGCCCTGCCACATACCTTCAGGTCTGTAAATAGCCCTCCCTTCCTCTACATCTTTCCGTTGCTTTGCCTATTTTGACAGCCTGTGTGAGTCCATACATCACCTGGCCTCAAAGCCCTGTAGCCCTCCTCGCTGACCCGAGAGGTGACGAGGTCGAGGTCACGGGCCGAGACACAGACGTGTTGGTCAGGGAGGCGTGGCGGAGAACTCTGAATGTCTGTGTGGGGGCACATGTTGAGGTGGAGGATGGTTAAGAAAATGTAAAAATTGCAGCAGTGTGCGGAAGATCGAGACCAACTTATCCACCAAATTACATCCAGTAAAGATCAATATGTCTTTTAAAGGCTTTTAAAAATTGATCTGGCCTGTAAAGACGTTAGTAATTATTGTATATGTTTTGTTGCTAACTGTTGCCTAAAAGAAAAACTTAACACCATCATGACCTTTAACTACATCACGTTGCTGCAGTGATGGAGAAGTGTAGATCCCAGCTATCAGAGAAATCTGCCTTGTCACAATTGAGGTTTTTACATTACATTACATTACATTACATTTAGCTGACACTTTGATCCAAGGCGACTTACAATAAGTGCATTCAACCATGAGGGTACAAACCTAGAACAACAAGAATCAAGTAAGTACAATTTGCTTTAAAAAAGCCAAACTACAAGTGCTACATGTAAGTGCCATATATATATTTTTAACCAATGTGTAGTTGGAAGAGATGTGTCTTTAGTCTGCGGCCAAAGATGTGTCGACTCTCTGCTGCCCTCATGTCTATGGGGAGCTCGTTCCACCTTTTAGGAGCCAGGACAGCAAACAGTCGTGATTTGGTTCAGTGTTTTGCTCTTCAGTGAGGGAGCAGCAAGCCGATTGGCAGATGCAGAGCGGAGTGAACGGGCTGGGGTGTAAGGTTTGACCATGTCCTGGATGTAGACTTGGCCCGATCTGTTCGCAGCACGGTACGCAAGTACTAATGTTTTGAGCGGAGTACTGTGAGTGAACTTAGGTAGGTAATAGACCAGTCGAGCTGCTGCATTCTGGATGAGCTGCAGAGGTCGGATGGCACCAGCAGGTAGACCAGCCAGGAGGGAGTTGCAGTAGTCTAGGCGTGAGAGGACCAGAGCCTGGACCACAACCTGCGCTGACTTCTGAGTGAGAAGGGGATGTATTCTCCTGATGTTGTGCTGCATGTATCTACACAAGCTTTAAAAAGCCTTATCAGTTACAATGGGCTGTGTGTTCACATGTGTGTTTGTAAGTGTTGTACCTGTCCTGGTCAGAATGTGTGTCAGTGTCAATGCACTGAATGTGAGTAGAGGTACCTGTGTAACTGCGTATGTGTCTTTCTTTTACTAACTGTATCGTGGTATGAAGAACAGATGTTTTAAGAATGAATGGAGAGTGAAAATCCATGTTTAAGGTGAAGACTTAGACTGGGTTCAGAGTGAGGATTAAAGTTTAGGGTTACTTAAAGGTAAGATCAGTGGAGATTAAAATGTGCACTAACTAGAAACATAAACGGCTCAGTTACAGGGCTGACAGCTACTTTTTTGAAGATTTTCCTGAATTTATTGCACCAAACTCTCAGTTTTAAGGGAAATAAATGAGGGAAAATCGAAGCCCTGCAGTGTGCGAGTCCGTCTTTGTATGAGTTTGAAATATGTGTAGTCAGTGAAATATCCTTGTGTGTGTGTGTGCGACCAAGCGATAGGACGGGGAAAATGTTATTTGCTGGGGTCTCTGAGTCGGTGTGTTTGTGCAGGTTAGCGTGTGTGTATGCATGTGCCCGTCTTGGTACGTTTTCCTGTTTTAGCCTCGAATGGACATAAAGCGCAGTCTCACAATGGCCCATTGTCCCGTCTCCCGTCCACACTTCCTGCCAGGTCAGAATTCACGGAAATAAGGACGCAGTGCAAACAAACAGCGGCGGCTCTCCACCCACCGTCGGGCCCTTCAGGAGGAGCCCGTCTTCGACTCGGGGGGGGGGGGGGGGGGGTATGGCGTTCCTGCCAGGATGTTAATCAGCATTGCATCCCAGCTTGACTAACGCAGGAGAGACATTCATGCTTGATCGCGGATGTGTGGAGTGATGAGGGTAGAGCAGGGGGGTGGGGAGGGACGGAGGGTGAAGTACAGTTTGAAGAAGGAAACTTGTGGGGATTTCCAACAGAGGCCTTTATGGTTTATAGAATATTGGATTGAGTGTGACTACACCTACAGTGTGTTGGTTTTCTTTGGTGGGAATGTGGACTTTTGGCATAATTAAGTTTGGCACTTGAAGCCAAACCCACGACCACTTTCCTTTTCAGCAGAAGGGGTTTAAAAGATGAATGCCCCTTTTTATTTTCCTAGTGATTTTTCAGAAATCAAAACATTTATGTCTGACGTCGACCAGCTCTGTGTCGGGTCGTGTGGAGTTTGAATGACTCTCACCTTGACAGTGTTTGTGAACCAGAGGAAGGAACATGCCAGAGTCTGAATCAGTTGTTCCTCAACATGCTTGGTGTGAAAACAAGCCTTTATCTCACGTCCCCTTCTTGACTAATGCTTGGGAACTTTGAACTGTTTGTAAAATCATTGTGGTAACTTAACCAATGCTGCAACACATCCTCTTTTTTTATATACACTGTATATCTTTTGTTTGTATTTTATGTCTGTTCTCTTATGTTTTCTTTTTTAACATGAAGCACTTTGTGATGTTGTGCATTTAAAATGTTCTATTTAAATAAATATAGGCTGCCTACTAAATAAAATAACTAAAATAATAATATTAAACTTTTGTTTGACAGGTATTTCTCTCCATCACTTTTTTGTCAAACCTATGCAACCCATAGTGATATCACAGTAATAAACCTCTCACAGTTATTAAGTGGTCCCAGTCGTACCATAAACCTGTTGTGTGTAGTGAGTCAATAATGAACGCATGACTGGAGCTAAACATAGAAGAACATAGAACATCTTTAGAAAATTATTATTATTATCACTGCACTTCCCTTTGATCTTTGCTCATCTGCAGTGTGCACGGTGGTGTGTACAGTGTGTGTGTGTGTGTGTGTGTGTGTGTGTGTGTGTGTGTGATGCTCCTCTACATGCATATTTTCCTACACATGTACTACAGATGACTGTATGAATATTTTCTGGTTATGTAAAAGCAAAGTAAAGTTTTCAGTAAATTGAAATAAATAAATAAAAATGTTGTCACCAACTTTTCTATTTACAACAGAGCAATGGTTATCCGTCATCTGAAAGGGGATAACTGGTCATCTGAAAGGGGATAACTGGCAGACATGCACTTATTTCTAATATACATACACAAAACAAATAATCATACCCACACACACACACACACACACACACACACAAAACACACGCTGCCAAATCCATAGACCGACTGAAGTGTAAAGCCCAGACCAGGAAACAGTTCTAATGAAAACAAGACATTTGGGATCTTTTTTTCTAAAACAGTAAAACAGTCCCTCCTGAAAATATAATTCAGCCAAAATCCTGGAGTGTGGGTGTATGAGAGAGAGAGAGAGAGAGAGAGAGAGAGAGAGAGAGAGAGAGAGAGAGAGAGAGAGAGAGAGAGAGAGAGAGAGAGAGAGAGAGAGAGAGAGCACCTGTGTCCACTGCAGACTCCCCAGACAGACATTTGGTTCCAGACTCCTGAAAAACACAGTAGCTGCTGTTATTCTAGGAGTCAAATTAGTGGACGGGCTGCCGAAGGTTGGAGAGGCCTAATTTAAACCAGTCTGGTCACCGGGGAGCAGATCAGGCCGCGGAAACAGGATTTACTAACTGGTACTCAATCCCTGTTTTTATGTGCGCCACCGCGATAAAAAAAAAATAGGGAACTTACTTGGACTGAAGATTTGAATGAAATTAGGTTTGGTTTTGTTTGAAAGTGAGAATTTGTACATTATAAAACCTAGTGTTGGCAGGCAGATTGTCTGCTTTAGTGTCCAAAACTCACACAAAAGACATTGAGCCACTTAGTTGGACTTTTTCCAGCTTTGCCAGTGAGACTAAATTAAGGCTGTGTTTTAAATTTCACCGCATGCATTTTTCAAGGTATGCTGAATGTTGAGATTAGGCTGTTTCAGCCTAAGTCGAGCGTTTAAAGGATCAAGGAGGGGCAACGTGATAAAGTTCACCCAAAACATACAGTATCCCTGTAAGTATATCCATAATAACGGCACATAACTCGAGCTGCACAATTTGGGAGCGAGGGAGACTCTTTCCAAACCATTACTTATAATTTCACAGGGCTGTTGTTGATTATTTGAAAATGGCTCAAATGAATGTATGTCACAGTTCACTGCGAGCCCACAGTGACTTCTTATGAAAATGACTCTGGTAAATTGGCAGAGTTTCTTGGACTTGTGCCGCTGAAAATGGTTTCAGCATATCTGGCAGGTGTTAGCACTGTGTGAAAGTAATTTCCTGGCAAGACATTCTGAAAAATATTCTTCCTGTTTCAACTCACTCACTTCACACCATGTTGCCCACCGGCCTCTCTGATCTGACTTTTTCTCCTCACCTTCCTCCCCTTCTCTCCTCCATTCCAACCCTGAAGCCTGCATCCCACTGGTTCTCTGCAACCAAAAGTCAAAGGGACTTTCATATTGGATTTTGGATTATTGCAGAAAATAAGCATATACTTACACATTCCATTCAGCAGAAAGTGGCACTGAAATAACACTGGGTTGGATTATTATTGTAGCTGGAGAGATAATTTGCTGGATAATTTGCTCTTTCAACCACAGCTGACAAACGCGTCCTTCCATCCCTGAGAAACAAAGGCTGTAACCTATCCCAGGATTCATTGCGCTTTGCTGAATAACCCTTTTTCAAGGAGGTAATAGTGCCGGCAAACGACAAGACGTCCAATTGTTGAGTATCACACTTTAACTCAACCGCTTATCCACAGCTAATAGTACACATGTTAAGAAACCAAGAGGCATTAGAACTTCTCTGTGCATCAGACTATCTAATTTCGGTTCAGCCTTCATGCTCTGTGAGCGGGGTATACGAAGGAGGCATGCAGGCCCTGACACAGTTATAGACTATGTATAAAGATGGACGACATGACAGCCCCCCAAAAGCATCGCCAACTGGTGGCTGGCTGCTCTTCAGGTCATAAACCCTGCATCCTCAATGGTAGTGAATGGGACACGGACCAAACAAAAAGGTCAAAGAACACATTAAATATTAAATTATTTCCAAAAAATGGTTTCTGTTATTTAGGGTCGTTCTTATCTCCTGTATGTTCCAGTTGAGTTTTTATTAGTTATTGATGAAATGTCATGATTGAAAGCTGGGACTGACTCAGGATTGGTCTAACGTCGGTGTCAGCAAAACCTTGCCATACAGCAGCTCCATCCCCCGATCGCTACTGTAACTGTGGCTCAAAATATCTGAGATATTTTAGCTAAATGAGTCGTCCATCTTTATATACTGTCTCTGGTTTGAGTAGACGAATACTGTATGTTGCATCATCCAAACCTCCAAACGCTTGAGGTGCTTTGCCTAGTTCCAGTTGCTAAGCTATGACAGGACTATCACCATTCAAGGGGGACGTTTAGTGAACTATCTGCTGACTGTTGACCGTTGACCCATGACAAATGTGTGCAAGGTCAAGGTGTAAAGGGGGAAAAATCTCCTTGTTCCTGAGAAAAAAATATGTGATTTATTCCAGTACAGACATCGCACAGTATCATTTACACACTCCAGCTGACAGTGATCACTGTTGAATCTCATCTCTTCCAGAAGTCACTTGGAAGAACCCACTGAGTCAACAAGCCACAGACAAATGACTTGAGGTCACAGAAGCAGCTTTGACACGATCTAAATCATGGCGAGCAGTTCACGAGTACATCAGACGTTGTCGTTTGCGTCTCACAGCTACGTAAGAGGCAGATATTTTCAGCACAAAACAAACACGTATTTTTCACCACTATCACTGCTGTTGTGCCCACAGAGAAAAATATGTAGATCTGAAAACACTGAGTGGGTCACTTTAGTCCAAGGCCGCTGCTGTCCAATGGTCCAATAAACCTCTCCTCATTCATTTCTCTCTCTCTCTTTCTCTCTCTCTCTGTCTCTGGTTGGATATAATTACCCCTTCATCGTGCTCTGGAAAGCAAAACAGTGATCTGTATCTCCATATAGGAACTGTGGCCTAGTCTAAACACGGTCGCTGTGTTGTTGTGTAGATGGATGTGTGTGTGTGTGTTTGTGGGTGTTGGGTTATAAAAATAAGCCGATCTCAGCATGAGACACCAGTAGGTTACGCACAGAAGTGGGTGTGATTGTCAGTGTGTGCTTTCTTGGAATGAAATGAAATGTATTTTAGTTTGCGTGCAGCTATGTGTCACTGGCTATGTGTACTCAGTGTGTATGTGAGTGTTGCACATTTCAAAAAGTACAAAAGTGTCTTGGATCACCGATTTAAAATGGGGGTATACGAAAATATTGTGACAATGCTAGAAATACTGGGTTTAAAACGTCCAACTTGCAATGCAACTGACAAGTCTGCAGGCCACACACAGAAAAAAATATGTGAATCAAAATGAGGAGAGCCACTGAATGTCCTATGTTTTATCACACCATAATACATCACATTCTGGACACCCACTGTACAAACACACAAGGACACGTCTATGCAATCTTGTCATGAGAGGAACATCCACTTCAGGTCATTACTCGGGAAAAAAAAGCTTTTCAAAACAAGTCAGCGATAAGCAAATTCCAAATTGGGAGTGTTTTGCCTAAGAATCACTGAAGTGTGTGCACAGTGTGTGTCTGTGTGTGTGACTCTCAAAAGGGATTTGACACAATCTGCCCAGAGCCATGAGAACTGGTGTTCGGTTCTTCCCGAGAGTGTTAATCGGAGGAGGGTGATGAAAGTTTGTGACAGAAAATATATCAATATTTAACAAACACGAAGAGAATGTGAAGACGATATGGTCAAACTAGCCGGAACAGGAATGTCAAACATGACTGGGGCAGAGCGTTGCATATGACAAACCTGGGGATCACCAAGTTTTAAGTGAGAGATGTACAAGTCGTGAGAGAGTTGGAATGAAAAAAAAAAGAGCGGTGCAGACCAAGAAAAATGAAAAACAGAGGGAGAGATTGTGAAAAAGCACTAAATGTGTAATCTCGCCTCCCTTCGGGGACCCAGCTCGGAATGGCATCCAACAACTTGTGAGCTTTTTTGAACAAATAGCTGACATGCCTCAGAACAGAGGTTGTTTATCTTGGGATGGAGGGAAGGGGAGAGCGGAGAGGGATGCAAAGAACGCCTGGGAGAGAGAGTGAGGGGAGGGAAACAGGAACAGGGAGATGGACGGAGAGAGGAGTCAAGATTGTGCAGAAGAAAGAAAAGAAAGGCGGGGGAGAGATGATATGCTTGGGAAATCGATACAAATAAAAACACAAACACACAAAACTGACAGTATCGGTAAATCTACAGAAACAATATTTTACTTCTCAAACTCACTGCAGCAAAGACATGAACAGCCTCCAAAGCCAGACAGCTAGCAGACCCAGACATAGTGTTAGTGTAAGAATGAATGATGTGCTTCAAACACATGAGTCACTGAGGTGTTTAGTCTGCAGGTTAACAGACAATAGAAAAGTTCTACAATGCTTCTGCAAAGCCTCCACAAGTCTACCATTGTACAAAATACCATTTGCACATGTAATATTATGAGAGTTCGCAGACAGAAACTCTGGCTGAATACAGATAACATATCAGCAATGATAGCAGCAGTCAAAAAGTAGAAAATGACTTCACACACTTTCTTAAACAAACATGCTTTCTTTCATCAGAGGAGCACAGTGGTGGCATCAGCTTAAAATGATTCATCGATCATCTCCAAGTGTGAAGGGGAGATACAGACTCACAGTAATCAGTCATACACACATTACACAGATGTATTTCAACAAAAGTATCACTACAACAAAACGTTGTTTCTGTGTATCTGGGAAACGATGATGTCACAGTTTACTTTGCCCACGCACATTGTTGCCTTGTGTGATGAGCATGCACCATTAACAACAACAACAACAAAGGCAGCTATTTACCGTTTAAAGGTCTAATTACCAGTTAGCATCACTGCACCACATTACCGTCGTTCACAGACGTCTGCCTCGCCCAGTATTACTTCGACCACAGTATTCTTCAACGTATTTGACAGATGGTTGATGTGGACTTTATCGCACACCTACTGGCCTGGCATGTTTGTTTAAGCGTTTGTAGTTGCTTTTGTGTTATTGTCTGGATGGAGATACTTTGTAAAATGATATCCGTGTGAATGGAGAGTTTTTTTAAAGAGGAGAAAATGTCTCTTCAAAAAATATCTGCAGTAGTGCAGACAAGGCCTAGGATTCCTCAAATAAAGACATATTACCATGGCAACAGCATTAAAGCAACCCTAAAAGTCGCTGTGGAATCAAGGATCCAAACATTTTCAGACTAAAGCTAAAAAAAAACTAAACCCATAAACAAAACTGGATGACGCGTCTCCACTTGACAGACTAAAACTGGGGGGGCGGGATTAATAACCTATACTGCAGCTAGTTTCCAGTCTGGATTTATACACAGTCATTGCTGAAGATTGCTACAGTTGCCTGCAATAAACTGAACCATACAAGGGGGGGGGGGGGGGTGATGAGTGTGGACCAAACCAATAAAACAACCACAAAGAGCTGAAAGATCCTGATATACTCCATAAAACAGGATGTTATACCAATGGTGGTATTTCTTTCAACTGAAATTGTTTTGAGCAAAAAAAATAAAGCTGCTGTTTGTTCTGTATTTTTCTTGTTGCCATTTAAAAACGAATAAATCATCACTTCCATTCTCTGTTTGTACCTTTCCGTCCCAGGCCTATTGTTCCCAATGAATACATCTTTAAAAATAAGAATAGGAATTTAAAAATAAGAATTCAAAAACATACATAATTTAAATTTTTCTTTAAAGTTTAGTATTTTCTTTGAGCACTGGAGTTTACAGAAAATGTTCCTCAAACAGCAGTGGATGATGCTTCGTTTGATGGGGACTATTTTCGGCCCCAGATTTACACACGTTTGTTTCTTTGTAGTGAGTATTTGCAACCTGAACCAAAAACGCCTGGAAATGTGGTCGACAAACATCCAACGTCAACGTCATCTGGTGAATCGGCTGAAAGTCCTGTTGGTTTGTTGTTGGCTGCGTTAAATGAATCTGTGTTGAAGCTGGAGGGTGAGGCAGAGCGGCCGTGCCAGCGCTTCATGCCTGAGAAGTGTGGGCAGGGGTGGCAGCAGGACACACACACACGCACAAACACACACAAACACACACAAACACACACACACAGTCACAGGCAGCTATCCCTATTAGGACTTTGCATGGGAACTTTCATTCAATGGGTAGAGCCTTCCCGAAACGTATCCCTAACTTTAACCATAAACAATTCATACCTAACCCTAACCTAAACACAATTCACATCTTACAACTAACCTTAACCAGGACCTCAGAGATTAAGTCTTTGCGTCATTCTAATAATTTATTCGTCAACCAGGGGGAAATCAGGGCAAGAGTGAAGGCAAATAAAAGTGCAAAGTTTAGTGTGTATAAAATATGTGTATTGAATACCCCTTGCTCTGTTACTGTTTAACAGTCTGTACCTCTGGAATTAACCCAAATTTCTTCCTATAAGTTTTAAAATCAGGCAATCAAATAAAGTACACATTCCTAATGGCAGCAGCTGAGAGTCAACACAGAGGACATGTGGGGGTCATTGATAACCTTATATGCTTTTTAAGGACTTGTTCTTAATGGAGCTGCACGAGAGATCTTTGTGTTTGCCCAATAATTGAGAGAGTTTAACAAAAACCTGAAGTCGATTCTTGTCTTTTTGACAGAGGGATTTAAACCAGCAAGTAAATGACAAGGTTAAAATACCTTCAATAAAGGAAGATTAAAACATTAGAGTGGTACAGATGCTGCTTATGAGCGGGCATTGGTCCCCATGAGGTCTACAACGAGCACACACACACACACACACACACACACACAGTCATCCTCAGATGCCCTCCAGTATTATATATACAGACTAGAGGTGTGTATTTTAAAACTAAACAAGCTACAAATCTCCTGATGCTCTAAAGATAAAGTTGCTCAAGCAAATAAATGAGTCAAACTGAATTTATCTGAAGGCATAGCTCTTAAAAATACTGGATCCTGATTGGCTAACCAGCGAACGTGTTGTCCCACCAAGTGTATTCAGGTGCCCTAGACCAATCAGATACAAGAAACCAAATGCTTATCTAAGTTTAGTCTCATTATTGTGGCCGTGAACATACTGAGAGGGAACGCCAACCTTATTCAAAGTCTTCGTCATTGTGGAATTCACAAAAGTCACTGGATTTTGTCCGAATTTTGTATCTATTTTCTAAAATAAAACAGATGCAAACTTACTCGCAAAACATTTTCTCTCTTTTAAAAAAACATGTAAACACAGGATAAATTTAGCCTGTGTGAAATGAGGAAGGGTGTTGTCTATAACAGTTAACAACAGCGGCTTTCCAGCTTGTGTGTGAATGTGTTTACTTCCGCCTGCCTTCATGTGAGCACTGTGGTGTACGTGTGTGTGTGTGTGTGTTTTGTATATGTGTGTGTGGTACCAGGGGTGTGGGGGCAACGGGGAAGTGTGGTAGCTCACTCCGAAGTGGCATGTGGCTGCGGTGTCATCGGCTGTGTGGCGAGCGCTGGCAGATGAACAGGCCACCTCGGAGCTTTAACGACAGAGAGGCCTGCTGTGAGCCTTTGACGACGGGGTGAGGATGCTTCTGTTCCTGTTGATAAGGCTCCGTTTCCTGTCGGACAGGTCAGCGTGGGACCGTTGACATGTGCACTTTATGGGCCTACACCTCCGTCGACTGTTATCCTCTGAGTGCTGCATGGAGTTTTGAAGACTTGGAGCTGTTGATTTAATTATGGCAGGAATTCTATATTCAACTCCACTGGACTTAATGCTGTGGTTTCCTTTAGTAGAGTCATCACAAAGGAACTGGTGTCCTGTTTTTCTGTTCAATTCAAATAGTTTTCAAACAGGTTCTCAAAACACAATAACCACACATCTCCCATGATAATATTTAACCATCTATCAATTGTATCAGCAGAAGGTCATTGAGAAAACTCAGGCTATAGTTATAAGACAATAAGATTATAGTAATATTTATGCATTTGGGAAAATATGCTTGTGTGATTTCTCGTCCTTATTCTCATTTGAGTTGAAGCTCTGATTATTACAAGTGAAGCCAGACAATGGTTTGCTTCATGCCAAGTTCAGACTACATAACTTTCTCGTCTTGCGATTGAGCATCTTGCAGGAAAAAAACAACAAACAAAGGACATGGTGTAAATTTCGCCGTTTCAAGTCGAATTTGAATGTTGGTCTTACGGACACTCGGGGTGACACCACAGGAGCAGTGTATTTTTCCTGTAGATTTTTTTATGTTTCAAGAATCGGTCACCGTTTACTTCAATTGTATTGGATTTGGCTGCAACGCCGTTTACCCCTGAAACTCCAAAAGTGTTTTGTCACCCACCCCTCCATTGGCATAGTGGTAGATAAGGAGTGAATTTAGATATTTTTCTGTGAGGCCCCCCCCCCCCCCCCCCCCAATTCATAAAAATCCTAGATCAGCCACTGGACAAAATAAAACGGATTTTAGGGGAAAGCTGCTTCCAGGTTCACATTTGAATCTGAACCAATGAGAGACGACAGCTCAACCCATCATGAAGCATTGACTTGGGGGACCCCCCCCCCCCCAACACCTCTTCATGTTACAGCGCCCCCTGCTTTGGCTGCAAAAGAGCTGCATCATCCTTTTTTGTTTGTCTACTCGTTGCTTCAGACAGTGTCAACCAGTCAATTGGCAGATAGAGACAGGCACAAGTGGAGGTGCTGACCCTGGTGCAGTGTGTGTGATCGCCGGAGCCGCTGTGCTGCTCCTCTGACGGCTCCTGCCCTCGGCTCCTCTACCCCCGCCCCCTTTCCTCGTCCCCTCCGCGCTGCTCCGCACCACACACCCGGCGCAGCAGCGGGGCAGTCCGGCTGCACCTCCGGCTCCCTCGGACCGAACCACCGCAAACCTCCAGCACCTCTGCGACTGGAAACATTATTACCCCGGAGCTTCCTGTTCTGCTGCGGTGAGTTTATCACGTCTGATCACTTTTTTATTGTTGCTCTGAAAGACACACAACGAGTCTGTGATAATAAGTGACTCGTTCATGTGGACTCTATTGTGCTTTTATCGTCTATAATCTTCATGTTGAAACTTTTTTCCACATCCTATAATATCCCTTTGACATGTGCACAACATTTCTATAGGTGTTTTTCATTATTGTCTAAATGTCTTAAATTCTTTGTGGAGTGAATAGGTTCAATAAAAATAACTCATGAATTGCATGTTGATGTGATTATTATAGGGTATTAATTATTAGCAGTGTTGAATACGTCAGAAAAACAAAGCAAACATATTGTTTAATTTCAGATAAGGCAAAAACCATTAACACTTGTAAAAGTGTTTACTGAAGCAAGGCTGTTATCAGACAGGGTCCCATGATCAGACTCTATTTTATTGTCCTGGATGATGTAAGTCTTTTCTCAGATCCCAGACATGAAACCAATCTGCTCATGCAACAAATTTATATTCAGCTCCAGAGGCAGCAGCGTATCATTACTATTTCCCCCCACTGCAACCCTGGTCCGAATAGGCTCTGCTGGCAGCGCTTTGATTTTTATCACTCCGCCTTGTAATTACTGTGGTAATGCATGACATAATGCATCAGTTTTAATACATGTCATGGACATGACCAAGATGTGCTCCTGATTCAGTGGAACGTGACACATGAAGTTGAAGTTGGTGGTTTTGAAGTGTTTTAATTACGGAGGCAAACAGGGAGCAGGGTGTTGGACTCATTACAAGTTGAGGGCCGGCGGCCTTTTGACCCCCACGACCTGCCAGTGAGCCATGAGGGTGGCCACCATGCGAAATACCACCTTCACGCACACGCACACGCACACACACACGCACACGCTCACTGACAGTCACATCGATAGAAGAGCTTGTTGCCCTGGCCATAAACAAACACACACAGCAGTGATCAATGAAATGCCATTCTGCTTCAGGCCACATCGATACTTAATACGCTTTCGTTTAAAGTGCACCAACTCTGCTAAGAATCTGCCCGGCGTCCACTCTGCTCCAGAGTTTCAGAGCTGATTAAAATGGAGAAGTTTGGAAACGCTACTGGTTTTAGTTTTAAAACTCAAGGGCTGTGTTTTAGTCTAGACAGGCAGAAACTGAGATGTTTGGAAGCGATGTCATAGACACTCACAAGCGCTTGCTGGTTGGGTCTTTTCAGTCAGGACGTAGCCTTCACTGATTCACCAGGCTCCTATCACATGTCCCCCTTCCAGAAGGAAACAACCAGCATTAGCCTTGAACGCAAAATTGATAACCAATTGCAAGTGTTGCTGACTCTGTTTATCTTTGCTATGAGCTGTTGTGCTGTTAAATTCTATGTTTTACAAATATACAACTGTTTACATGCACAAGAGACAAGCTATTATTCAAGCAATCTATGACAATCCCTTCGTGAGTTTTCCCTGTTTATACTGCCAAGGTCAAGATATGTTTGCAGGCATGTTAGTATGGACGGGGAGTGATAATAACACATAATCCAATAAACAACATCTAGTGATACAGTCTTTCTTAGTGACATTATTTTGGACTTTTTCATGTTTTGGCAGCTCTGTAATTCCCCCAGTTCGCCTCCACAGAGTAGGCGTAGAGTCTGTCCTTCTTGAGTCAATGCTTTGATATTTCCATGTCGGCCTTCTGTACGCACTCGACTCCGCCAGCAGCAGATGATTAACACATGTGTGTAATATGGTTCCTGAATGTCCACCTCACATGATTTTCTCTAATGATACAGTACATGTCAAAGCACTTGATTAAGAAAATGAGCGCAGACATTCCCTGTGGTTTTTCCACTATATTCAATGTCTTCTTTTTTTTTTTTTTAAACCTCAGTTATACATTCCTTCAAGGGGGCCCTTTGTGACCTTTAGGTGTCATTGACGCAACCGACCAGCAAAAGGGTCAGTTGCAGAGGTGCGATCTCTGAATCCGGCTGTTGTATTTGTTTTCACACCACAGGGTTTTTGGGGCCACACATGCTGATGTTGGGAAAACTGCTCGATCACAGTCTGTCATCCCCAAATGGCCACGACTCATTCATCTAACAACATGATAGAACCCCCTGTGAAGGAATATACTGTTAGAGACTGGACTGATCAATAGCTGGTCAACAACCAGCAGGTCAAGCTGGGCGATGTTGTGACCTTTGGCTGTTTGGAGGGAAACCAAGCGCCATCTTGAAATCTGTGAACAAACTTTTGAAGTACTCATGTAGTTTAAAATGAACAAAGCCATAAACCGTAATAATTGTTCAATCTGCAGTCCAGGAATAGTTTTTTTTGTTGATTGATCGGCTGCTGTCTGAAACTTGACAACATGTGAACTTTTCGGATGACAAATGATTTGGACGGTTGTAAAATTACAGTTGCTCTGGATGCTAGTCTCGCTGTTTTCCCTGAAACTATATGATATGAAACCAAGACCTGAAACTTACGATAACCTGTGCTGTCTCATGTCTGAGTGATGAGAAAATAGACAAACTAAATAATGCTTAATTTGTCAAATTTGCTAGCAACAGTTGTCATTTTAGCCATCAAAATAAAAAAAATGACTTGTCAGTGCCCTCTGGTGGACAGGTTAGTGATGATATCTTTAAGTGTCCTCAAATACAGAATATATTTAGCATATAAATACTGTTATTTCTTGTTACTTATCAGCTGACATATACACACAACCAGTGCATCTGCTGATCTCATATCAGCCATGCTAATGTGTCGGTCAGGCTACAGTGCTTCTGTATGCTCTCATCACTTGGCAGTTTAAAAGTTTGTGTAAACAGCTTTCCTGTACCATGGCAATTGAGAAACAAACAGAGATGAGGAGGAGAAGAGAAGAAAAGAATCAAGTTTATGTGTGATCGCAGAAAGGAAATTTGGAAAGGAAGAAGCAACAAAGAGCGCAAATTGGGACCGTCGGTTCCAGCAGATACAGGAAGTCGAGAGTCTCGGAGGGTATGGATATTTGTTGAAGCATGAAAATGTTTTCTTGGCTAAGGAGGAAGTGTAGCCATGTTTTGCTTGGATTCGGACCTGAGCGTGGACGGTGAAAATAGGAATGTAATTGAAAATCAAAGGGGGAGCTGAAAAAATGCGGCCTTATCTTGTATGTTTGTTCACCTGGTTAACGGGGTTAGTGAGTGAAGGACACGAGAGGAGAGTGAGAGAGAGGGAAGGGGGGGGGACCTGTGATAAAACACAAAGTACGCTGCTGATTGTACTCCAGACAAACTGTAGCAGAGCAAACACTTTTCAGTTAAAGTCGTCAAAAGTAGACAGTGTGAGTGAGTGTGTGTGTGAGAGAGAGAGAGAGAGAGAGAGAGAGAGAGAGAGAGAGAGAGAGAGAGAGAGAGAGAGAGAGAGAGTCTGTGTGTGTGTGTGTGGTGTTGTGTGTGTGTGAGAGTGTGTGTGGGCCCAACAGCTGTTGTAGTCAAGCTGTTTCAGCCCTCCTAAGTCAGTCAAGACACACAAAGAGAAACAAAGGAAAGACATGAAAGGGAAGGAGAAGCAAGCAAATAAGACAAACAGGGGAAGAAGGAAAGGAAAAAAAGAGGGAAAGAGAAGGAGAAAAGGAAACAAAGATAAAAAGTAATTTCATGGAAAAAGAAAGAAGGAAAATGGAGAGTTTTCGAGGAGGAAATAAATACAAGAGGGCACGGATAGAAAAGAAATGAGAGGGGAAGCACTGAGAGAGAAGGAGAGAAAGAGAGAATGAAGGAGAAAAAGGAGATTGAAACCCAAACATGGTTTCAATCAGCGGTGAGGTTGAGAATAAAGATGTTTGATGGTCGCAATCGAGAGAAAGACTCCACCGACTGATGCTCTGCTTAGGAATGTGTTCGTACACACACACACACGCACCAGACAACACACACGGCTCCTATTAAGCTGTGGTTACTTACAGAGAAGCCACCTCAAGAAAATACTGTACACAGTGACATGGAAATATTTGATTTAGCCTGTCTGCAACGTGAGAATGTGCTAAAATCCCCTGAATGGTGACTTTCCCAAAGAAGGCAATCGTAAGACTGGAGCTAAAAGCTAAACTAAGCATGATGTTTTAATTCAGGGATGCTTTCATTCATTTCATCACGAACTGCAACAGAAAAGAGTTTTTCCCATCAACACTCAGTGAGTCTGGCCTGTTTCCCTGGAAGGTTTGTGGGTGTTGAAGTGAAAGCAGGTTTCACGGAGTCATCTCTCCACACCTTTGGATGTTTTCAGTGTTATTGTCCAGTGCAGTGTTGAAAGCAGAGATTGGACATACACTCAGTATCTGACACAACACATCAGGGTCAAACAATTGCACTTTTGAGAGCTGCAAGAATGAAGTAATGTTACAGTTTTCTATAAATTGTCATGTATTTAAAAAGAATGACACACCTCCACAAAGGCCCAACGAAATTGTACCTACAACGAAACCAATTCCAGATTAAGATTAAGATGCAGATTTTTGTTTTCATAAATATCAGTCCACGAAACATATACCTAGATTTGATCTCTATCTTTCAATGTTAAAGAAAGTGAAAAGAAAATCCAAGATCTGCACCAATATTTAATGGGTTCTCCCCTGACCCATTAGTGTTTTTGGAAATATAGCAAACTAAGAAACAAACCAACAAACAATCCGAGGGGGTGAGCAGAAAACATCCTTGGTGCAGGTAAAAATAGAAAGAAATTAGCAAACTTAAAAAAGGTATAAGTTGCAAGAATAATCAGCAACTTTTGACCTTATTCTGATAAGACATATCTCCCATTATGATGTTAACATAAGTAGCTCATAGAATATTCCATTCATATTCACATTTACATGTTACAGAACATAGTCTGATTATGACGTCAAGCACTGCTGTGAATGTCGATGTTGCGAAATGCTGATTATGGCTTATTCAGAGTATGACTTTATTCAGGTTAAGATAATTAGTTAATGATGCTTACATGTCAGTGTCTTATTCATACTGTTGTTTTAATGTGGTTAACATCAGATGTGATGTTCCATGTAAACGTAGTCAGACATTTCTTTCTTTCTTTGCTCTTCCATCATTCTTCCCTCAAATCTTGTTCCTCTCACTTCTTATCCTTATCTGACCTTTTTCTTACCCTCATCTCTCTTCATCATTTCTCTTCATCATTATTTCTCCCTCCATCTTCTGCCTTCACCCCTGTCTGTGAAAATACCTTATTCTTTGTCTCTTCTTCCTTCCTCAAACAAGGGCTGGTTGACTGGGACAAAAATTATATCAAGATTTAAATTTTGATATGAGTCGATATTGATAATTATATCATGATTATTGTCACATTATTTCTTTTAAGTTTAAAGCAGAGAGTGAAAAACACTTGATAAACAGCAAAACATTTTATAGATGTGTTATACCTCCTCACTGTGCTTTCACAATGAATTACCAATAAACCATTAATATAACCATTACATCTATATACTGTATGTTGAAGCTTTGTTGTATTGATATTGAAAACAATTATATTGTGATAATTATCGATATTGTTTTACTGTCGCAGCCCTCCCTCAAACTCAATGTGTACTTTGTTTCCTCTCTGACAGGAATCCGAACCAGAGGACCAGCTGACTGGGTGGTAGCAGCCAGGCCGTACCCAGAAACAGGTGCCCTACCAGGGGTAATGGAGGAGATGAAGGATTAGAAGATAATCCAGGGTATGTCTGAGTTGCCCCCGTGCTTTTCCGATATTTCCAGACCCAGGGAGTCAGGCTGCTCCCGGGATTATAGCGTTAGACCAATTACCTTTTAAAGAGTAAAACTGCTGGAGTACTTTTGTTCTTGTTGTGCCTCAGGCCAGTTTATCTGACAACTCACAAAACAGAAGAGTAAGTGCAAAAAGAACGACAGAGAGCAGGGAGGGTAGGAGCATATGTTTTTGCCCAGAGGGTCCAGATACATAAGAGGAGTCAGAGGGAGCGACCCCCTCTGAGTTGTGGTCAAAGGTCTCTAACAGGATTACAGGCAGAGACAGAACATCAGAGCTTTCTGTAAGCACAGTAATTAATGGCCCTGTTTATATTCCTGTAATACTGTGGCTTATTAATTTGACTGAGGTTGAGAAAGACAAACATTTGCCCTTATTCAGAAGAGCACAATGTCTGCAGTCATGGGGACTTGTTTTCATTAGAGAGGTGTCCCGTCACTTCAGCGTGGTTCATGGGAACGTGCACATGCTCCCCTCAGGCTCACGGCATTTCAGATTCGACATCACACCTTTGTTATACTGGCCCCTGGTGTCCTTTTGTGAGCCTGGATATGGCCCTGCTCAGCGCTGGTATGTGGCACGCCGCTCCCAGATGCCCCTCTTAAAACGCCCAGTCAAGGGAAGTGGAGCGGAGGGCCTGGGAGTGCGGTCAGCAGTAAATTAGAGGGGCTGCCTTGGACATGACGCAATCCCCATGTCCTGAACCATAGCAGGTCATTAATGAAGCCAGACGGGGGCCTTGCATGTGTGGGAAGCCTGTCGACATTTAGCTGCTGCAGTGGAAACCTTTTCAAGAGAAACAGAGGTCCTTGTCGGGGCAGCTTTGTGCTATCAAAATATTTTAGAATTGGATATCCATTACTCTGCTGGCAAAGAACAACACCGGGAAAAAAAAGCGTCTGCCTTCAGCACAATTTACGGAGTTCCTAAACTGACAAAAAGCAGTATTATAACAGAATACATATAAATATATATATATAAAGCTTGAACAGAAAAGCTTCAACTAATGCTTCAGCTAAGGGAATTGAATATTATGAAGACAGAAGTTGATGTAGAAGTTAGGCTAGTTTGATTTGTGTTAGCAAGCCACCTTACTATTACAGTAATGATTAGCTTGTTGGCTGAAATTATTAGTTTCTGTTACAAGTAGGGCTGAGCAATATAGTGATAAATATACATATATATTGATAACAATAGAAAACCATCTGTTGTTTCATATTATGCTTTACTGCAAACTACACAAGTTACAGCCATGTTTTTCATCAACTGAATGTCACATTGCATTCTACCACAGGACGACACAGGCTTAAACTTTGGTAATATTGCACAGCCCTGGATCCAAGAGTTTATACAATAATACTAAAGCAGAGTGAAGTATATGGCTCTTCCAACAATACATGTTTACTTAAGTTAGTTTGCGTTAAATTACTAGCTGGAAAGATTCGTTGTATTTAGGTTTTTCAGGTAAGCTAGCCGTGTAGCCCTCTTGTTGCTCAAAGTAAAAAATGGAAATGGGATATGTAGCATGAAAATAGGAAGTTGATCAATGATTACATTTCCAAGATGACCAAAAAAGTGTAACAACAACCATTTAAAAGAAATGTACAATAACACTAAAGTATGGGGAACATGGCTGTTCTAAAATCACCTGTTTCACTAACGTTGCTCAAAGGGGGGAAAAAGGGGATATGTAGCATGAAAATAGGAAATTGTTCAATGATAAAACTTCCACTATGACTAAAAACTAGAAAACCCCAAGAGGTGGTAGTGAAAGATAAATGAAAATAGTTACATTTTATTAGTTCACTGTATATTTGTTCCTACTTTCCTTATTATAACCAACTGACTAGAAGTAAAAAGAAAAAAGAAAAGAAAGCTCATTCAAGTCTGCACTGTATTTCTTAAACTATTACTATTATTGAATCATGTTTTCAACTACATTTTTGACTTGTATGATCTTTCAGTTCGTCAGTCTCGGGGCTCCATACACTGGCAGTCTAGCGGTGCTGCCAAGTAGGAGCAGTAGTTTTGTCATCAGCAGATTTTCATTATCTCTTCCTATCTCGCTGGGCATACTTTCTGTTTATAAACAAACCTGAGCCCTGCGGCTCTGCTTTAAAAGCATGATAAGTCTTTCCAGTCAGATGTACAGTGAATTCTGTGTGACCTTCACGCCAGAGAGAGCAGCACAAAATGGAAGCAGGAATTCCCCAAAAGTCCACCTATCTCATGGATAAGTAGCAGACTTGTTTTTTTTTTGTTTTCACAGAAGAGTGACCGAGGTCTAAATTTAGACGGTTCCAGACCAGCGGACCTTTGGAATCTTTAAAAACCTGCAGAAAGCAATCTGTCCAAAACACAGTGAGGTTACTTTACAACTAACAGTATTCAGAAAAGGGAAAGCAGCGCGATCTCTCCCTGAAGCTCAACGTCCACAGAATAAACTGCAAATTGTCAAAATTAAATACATCCCTGTCTGCATTTTAAAGATAGATGTTTTCTCCCTGTTTTTACTCTCGATAGATGGTTCCACGGTGCAACCGCACAACCATTTGCAGCTGGACCTATTTCTGAGCTGATGTCGACAAAACCAGAGCCCAAAGCAAGTCAGG
This sequence comes from Reinhardtius hippoglossoides, assembly GCA_006182925.3. Lineage (NCBI taxonomy): Eukaryota > Metazoa > Chordata > Actinopteri > Pleuronectiformes > Pleuronectidae > Reinhardtius > Reinhardtius hippoglossoides. Next base: position 12,968,902 of record CM031690.1, read on the forward strand.
CTACCTGACCACACTCCAACTGGCCCGGCCGCCTCCAGGAACACAACTGCATAGTGTTCTCCTCAATTTATGTTTGTTTAATTCAGCCAGCTATGCAGAACAACAAGCTACAAAGAGTGGAACAGAGTTTGGCTCGCACACGATAAACAAAGATAATATTTCAGGGAACTATTTGGTGCTGCAGGCTTCAACTTTCCAGCTTTAGTAATTACATGGTTTTGAAGATCTTGGAATACCCTTTCAGAGCTCTTTTTTTCAGGTCCGTACTTTGGACTGAACTGTCAGGGATTCTTGCATAAATCTGAGAGTTAAGTTCAGCCTCTCGGTCGGATTAAAGCCAATTATTTCGTGGTTCGTAAGCCATTTACCTCTTGTGACCATGAATCTTCAGGAAAAGCTGTCGGGCCTAAAAGGTCTGGTCTCACACTCCCACAGCAAGCGCCGCTTCAAAAGTGACCTCACAGTGGACATGATCAGCCCTCCTCTGGGCGACTTCCGCCACACCATGCACGTGGGCCGTGGCGGGGACGTGTTCGGGGACACCTCCTTCCTCAGCAACCACGGGGGATCAGCCAACAGTAACAACAGAGACACGGAGTCCATCTCCAGCCCTGACAACAAGATCGGAGCGTTCTTCTCCAGGACGCTCCGTCAAATCAGGAGGGGCTCGGACAACCGACCCAGAGAGGTATCCAAGGAACTGTCTCCGCCGCCTCCTCCCGTTTCTCCCATCATCAAGAACGCCATCTCCCTTCCCAGGCTGGATGTGGATATGTCTAATGGGAGTCCCACCACCAAAGTGCTATTCCCCAGTTCTGAAAGTACGCCAGACGAGAAGAAAAGCTCTTACGGTGAGTTTGGGAATGATTTTTTCTTTAAGTCCCATTCCAGTTCCTTAAACTTTTTTTTGTTCCTCAAAATTACATTTTCCAAAGGTTTGTTATGAATAAATTCCCCTTGTGGCCTTAACATGGCCTTAAACTCTGCTCCTCCCTTCCTCGTTTGGTGACTGGGATCTATGAATATGCTAATTATGGACAGCTCACCCGCTCACCCCACAAGCTGACAGGATTGGGACATCACAAAACCCTGGCTCTATGAATCAGTTTTTTTATAAACTGGCATTAATTTAATGCAGTGTTAAGGTGGAAATACTCAGCCATGCTGCTGACCTGTAATTATGCTCAAAGTATGTTTTTATCACATAAAGGGACCAGGGAGACATGTTAACGTGTACATAAAAACTTGATTTTGACTGCAGGGGGACTTTTAAGCTGCTAATGGATATTTTTACATCAACAATGGATCAAGTGTGTAATGTTATAACAGGTACACATAATTTCTGACTTTTTGATGTATTTCGCCCCTAACATTGTTGAAAGAAGCTTACAGATTGGATTAAATTCTGGATTGAATTCCTTGAAACAAGTTGCATCTTATCTCCACTGGAAATTTCTTGATATGATGTCATTTCTTTTATTATGACCAGTTATTCAACTATTAAGTATATCGCCTAATCCCCAAATGATCTTTAGGTGTATTTTTTAATTAAATAGGAACATTGCTAAACGAAAAAACCACATAGTCAAAGGTTAAATGAGTTAGCGTCAGTGTTAAACTGGTAACTGCAGGGAAGTGGCCACCGCCTGTGGAGCCTCGGGGAAACTCATCCATCAGTTCTGGAGACAGATTAGGTCCAGATGTCCTTATGAATCACCTTGGCTCATAATCAGCAGTGCTTGTACTGATAACACACAGAGATCCAGACACAACTGGCAACAAGCTGTCTGAGAGGCTGTTTAAATGACCCACATTAACACCACACTCACGGCTCTGGCAGTCCGACCTCCCCCGTGTGCGGTTGTGTGTGTGTGTGTGTGTTTCAGAGTGAAAAGAGGATTTATTTAAGGTTTAGAATAAAGGTTAGGTTTAGGTATGTAGTGGTTATTTTTAGGGTTAGGGCAAGTATCCAGGAAATGAATGTGAGTCCATGTTAAGTCCCCGACGATGACCTATGACAACGTGTGTGTGTGTGTGTGAATTTCTGAGAAATGTGCTCCAGAGTTGGATGACGAGATCCACTTATACAGTTACATTTTACCTCTGCCAAGGAGGTTATGTTTTCATCTGCATTTGATTTTAATTTAATGATCCAGATCAGGGGGCAGTTCTAGGATTTCATTTTTCCTTCGCTAACATTGCCAGACAGGAGGTTTTGCAACATTTTCGTTGATTTCTCAGAGAACAATTCATGGATCCTAATGAAAAAAATCTGGCATATTGAGGGAACTGATATAATCTGGTGAATTTAAATATGGTTTCATAAGGGGACTGTTGGGTTTAGCGGGAGGTCTGAGCTCTACTAGTGACATTCCAGTTGTGTGAACTTAATAAACTAGATTTAATCTTAAACATTGAATTTGAAGGTGATCAACAATATTCAGAATCCCTTATTGAACCTATCTTTGTTTTAATGTGGTTGTAAGAGTGTGTGGAATGACAAGGTTTTTTACATAAACCACGTTACTCTCCAGTAATTATCCATCACGGCACATAGATGAGTGGAGATTCTCCAGGTTTAGAAGCTGGTTTCCCTTATGACTTCTGTCTTATTCTCTGATTAAAATGTGTTAATCTGTGAAATCACACGTCGTTTTCTTTGGCGGGAACAGAAAACCTCCAGACTCTTGGCCCTGCCTGTACGCCTGACATTGAGATGTGCTGTGGTAATTTACCCGTTTGGGTCGTGGAGGCAGCCGAGTGTGAGCGTGTGACTTGTTAAGTGATCTCGCAGGTTTGGACAGATGATTCACGCTTCTAAGAGTAGAACAACTCAACTTGTCATCGTCAGCAGACAGGATGTCCTCCGATGGGTTTACACCGCCCCCTGTTGGAGGTGTATGCTAATGTTTAACGTCAAAAGATCTTCATTGTCTTTATACTCATGTACAAAGGTATTATTATATTAAAGTGTAACTTATATACGCATGTAATTAAAAACAGTGAAAACAGTAACAACATGAACATTTTTAAAAGATTGTTTTCAAATGTATTGTTTAGAATTGTTTTCAGTCAAGTTTCTCTTATGTCCAGTTGTAAAATTAATTCAATTTATGAAGGAGAAATAATCATAACATCTCAAATTTATGTTTTAACAGTGTCTGTGGTGATATCCCACTCATTATAACATTAATAACTTAATTTATAAAGCAACTTTCAAAACAGCAGCTACAAAGTGCTTCTTCTCAGTGTAATGTAGTGGTTAAAGAATAATGTGCAGTAATGGGGAAATCTTCTTGGTTGCTTTCTTGTCGACAACCTCACACCATAAAACCACAACTTGTGTTTTGGTCACTTACAAGACAGTATGTTGGTCAAAATGTTGAAATAATCCTATGAAATGTCAGATGAGACAGAAAACCTCAGCTTTGATTTCACATTTCATCGTCTTTGTGTCCCTCAGGTCTGGAGTCCGGCTTCGTCACTCTGCCTCGTCTCTCCCGCTCGGAGCGACAGCAGCCCTCCATCTCCCTCCCCACTTCCTGCTCCCCCAACATCCACCGAGGTTCTCTGACCGACCCCACCGACGCCATCTTGTCCACCTGCTCTGCCACGATTGGGACCTCTCACGCCAAACCCGCCACAAGCACCAGCACCACCGCCGCCTACTCTGACTCGCTCCCCTCCCTCACCTCCCTGGACACCTTCACTTTTGACCTCGGCCCCTCCCTCATGAGCGAGGTGTTCGGCCTGATCGACGGCCACCCGGACGAGCAAGGCCACACCTGGGAAAGAGAGGAGGTGGGTTCAGCGTACGGGCTGACCAATGAGGGATCGGAGATGGACTCGGCCACTATCTCATATGTGGACTCCCTGCTGAGGGAGGACTGTGGTGGCAGGAAGAGCCCGCACGCGGCCGACTGGGAGGAAGAGGAAACTGTAGTGGAGGAGAACGAAGTCAGTCTTTCTGTAAAAGTGCCTGATGTGGTGATGGAGTCTCCTGAACAAGCGAGGTTGGGATTGGGGATGGAAAGTGAGCGGTTCCAGAGCGCTACGGATATGCTCGCACGCCATTATGGCGTCAGCCACTTAAAGGGACAGAGCACGGTGGAGGCTGCTGACTCAGAGATGATGATCATCAGCCAGCACAAGAAGAAAATGTCTTACAGTTACATGGACGACGAGGATGAAATCAAAGTCTGAGCTCAGCAAATCGTAGATTTTTCATTTAACTAAAACATTTGATTCTTCTGCAATTCCAATCAAGTCAATCATCTAAAATGTTGCAATGGTCAACGAGGCTGGCTCTGTTGACAGAACAACCATGAACACAACAACCTGCATTCAGTATCCTTCATACTGCATCTTTTACCTTTATAACATTATTCTTCGAGGATGTACAATTTTGATACCTGTGGCTGAATGTATTTTAAAGGAGTGAAAGACTTAATGCTGCAAGCTTCCAAAAAGACTGAAACCAAAAAGAAGAGTGAGAAGAGAGGATGTACCAGAGAATGTGGTTAAGGTTGTGGGGGCGTCACGGAGGAAACACTATAAAACCTGTCATTCACTTTATACATGCGATAATACACGTCCTCACGTAAGAGGGGACAAGATTCTCTATGCAAGTCCGTCTCTCTGATGAGAAGACAGAGAGGAAGTGTGGATTAGAAGAATAGATTTAATCTTACTACAACCCTTTGCCGTCACGACAATCTCTCGTCAGCTTTTCACTCAGGAATAAAATACCAGGAAAGAAAAAAAAGGGAAGAGAACTCATGAGAGATCTGGAATCTCAGGATCAACCGCGTCAGACAAAAGATAAACCACAGGAACTTGTCAGCTGTTGAACTGTTGGACTGATGGAATATGACGACAAGTTAATAACGGCGTTTGCTAGAAGCAATTAAAGCCTCAACCATATATATATATATATGTTCATTTTATGTTGCAAACCTTTTCTATAGATACTCAGTGCACCTTTTATCATAAAATGAATATGAAGTCCGACTCCTGTATTGATTTTTATAGAAGAACTGTCATTTATATATTCTTTTATACAACTCGACATGAAGATATCAACTGACCTCCTATAAATATGTACTTACAGTATGAGCACCTGCAGCACATAGTGCAATTCACATCCATATGCTGCAGTCAGTACCAATGATATAATACGATGATATAATTTCACAATAAACATGTTTTTAATGAGGCTGAATATGGTTTTATTTACATGTATTCTCATGTATAACATGTTTCATTTATGCATTACTGAGTTGAAATTGTGAAAGATTTCAAGTTAAAGAGCTAAAAGCTGCAGATGCCACAGAAATCTGTTGAAACTGACCACAGCCATCGTCCTTTCTGTGAAAAACAGACTTTGGGTGGAGACAACTGAACAGGCAAACCTCAATTCAGCCTTGAGGTCCATAAAATCATTTGCCAGCTTACATGAACACTGTGATGGTGTCGGAAAAATACAACCTAAAAACATAAGAAAAACAACTGGCAGACTTTTTTTGGATGTGGATTCATTTATTGCTTTGGATATTTTTGTTTTAACCAAAATGACATTGCATTCTGGCAAAATATCGGGCATCAATAGACAAATAAATAAATGGTACTGGTTATGAAAAACAGACCCAAAAAAAGTAATTAAGCTGCGACACTTAAACTTAAAATACATACTGGAAGGCACTGAACAGCACAATAACCATGTTGAATAATAGTGAAAATAAAAAAACGAACGTGTTTCACTGTGAGGGAACTTCTTTTGCCTGTGATGGTGGAGGAAGAGGTGGAGGGCACTTTGGTGCTTTGAGTCCAGGCTTTTTCAGTGGAGGCTTTTTCGGGTTGGCTGCCTGAGCTCGGGGTGCGGGCGTTGGCTTGGTCCCAGTCTCCACCCTCGCTGGGTCTGTGGTTGGGGGTGGACGGCTCTGGAGCTTGGGAGGCACAGGGACCTTCGGCTTGAAGAACTGAACCGTCACCTGCTCGCTAGCTTTGTTGGTGCCGAAGGCTCTTTTTGCTGTAGAAAAACGAGAGCGGGGATATAAGGAGGACACTGACTAGGTGTGTCCTTAGACTGTATATAAACATGGTCTGCACTTCCTCTCACTATCCAGAAATGAAGCCAAAATATCCTGGATACAAACGCTGCCATCATGAGCAATTGGAGCCAGAGTCTGCACAGCTGCCATACACACACTGGACCAATGGCAAGTCAGTCTCAACTGTCAATCATGATGTCTCGCCCCATTTTTAAAGCATCAGTTCATTAATTAAAACCAAATTAACTGGGAAAAAATGAACACTGAGACAAACATAAGTGTGATAAGAAGTACCTAAAATGATAGAAATCGTCATTGAGAAAAATGGATTTGATGTGTACTTTGAATTTTTAGATTGGTCTATCTCCCATCCACTTACATGGATGAGGCTGGGTTTATGACCTATACTGTAGCCAGCCACCAGGTGGAGATTGAGATGGTTTGGCTTCACTTTTGGGAAGCTGACATGTCGTTCATCTTTCTTTACGGTTCTGTTCAGAAAGCAGAGATTAATGTTTCTTCCACTGTCCACTAAATGTACCTTTGATGGTGAAAATGTAAATCTTATACATAACATCACAGCGTTATGAAATGTTTTTAGTTAAAGCAAAGCTATGATAATTTGTAATTGAAGAAACAACATAATCTTCTTACAGACAAACAATTTATGAATGCTACTGTAGCTAAAGTAAGCTAACTCTACAAAGATCCTGCCGAGCAACTGATATAGTTTGGTGACTATGTCTGTCCTTTACATTTCTATTGCGTTAATTTAGCATGACCACAACGTCAGCTGTTTAAAAGCTACATCATTTCACTTTATCTCAATTTCAAAGACAAATGTCACCAATCTTTAGTGATATCTATCTCAGCATAATATTCTTAGATCATTATCAATGTTCAAACAAACAAAAAAATCCAACATTTGTCGGATTGCTAAATGGTGTTGGGGAAGAGACACAATATGAGGTAACAGCAAAGTTGGTAAGAAAGAAAGGGTCTCAGTTTTGTAGACTGACAAACATCACATCAGGAAGAAAAGACTTAAAGGGAAAGTTTTTCAACCTCTTCTCTGCTCTGAGGTAGTTACAATGACGCATGACACGAGAGGTGGATATTTTGGTCAGTGGTGTGAGTCTTCCTGTTTCCTGTGTACTTCCTGGTTGCTATGGCAAGGGGTAATTTATTTTCTCTCCCTCGACAAACCACAGAGGGAAAGGGTAGAAGTGAAGAATCTGTACACGACATTACACAATAGAAGGAGATATAAATAACGAGGCCGGTCTGAAACAACAATGAATGATGGGACTGCTGCTGCTATAGGAAAACAAGTGTTGGGTCACTTAAAGGGGAAGTCCAACATTTTACACGTTTACTTATGAGAAATGCTTCTCAACTTGTGAAAACTGTTACTAATGTCTTCTAAGGAGCTGCGAGGGGGATGTCTTAAAGGTCCCATATTTTACACCTTTCTTGGATTTAATGTGAGGTATTAGTATCCCTAAGATGATATATCAGTGGTTTAAAGTTGAAAAAACTGCTGCAATGTGTATTTCCATGTCCTCTCTTCTGCCTCTCTCTGGAGCTGCAGACAGAACAGGCTGTTTTCACCTGCCTCTTGAGCCCCTCCTCTGATTGGCTGACTGCACTTTGAGTGACACGCGACCAGGCCTGTCACCGTTCTCATTCTGGCGCACCGACTCTCTCTGGTAAACACAGCTGAGAGACATGTCGGTATGTTTGGATACAGCCAGTGTTGTGCAAGTTCACACCACTCATGAACTAGTTCAAAGTTCAGTTCATTCAAGTAAACATGAATAGTTCACGTTCATAGTTCACCATTTAAATTCTGAACTAGTTCATAGTTCAGTTCATTTCATAGTTTTAAGGTGGAAAGTGAAAATTAAAGACTTAACTTGTTTTTTAAAGAAAACTGTATCCATCACTACCCCTTGCCTTAAACTGTACTTCATATGTATCAATTCCTAAAAGAAATGTTTTTTAGTTTAAAAAAAAATTATTGCTAATTTTGCCTGTTTATTTATTCATACGCTGCAAACAAAGGGCACAACAAATCATAGTGCTATGCCTTGCTATGAAACCAATTATTAGGCTAGACCTTAAATTCTATCATTTAAATTTATAAAATAAATGTGTGGACAGAGGACAAAAAGTTGTTTGGGGGGGTTGTCTGCCTGGTTGCAAACCATTCACTAGTCTGATGAAGGAGGACTTTTCCACTTTACTCAGAGGCTGTAAATCTCCAACAATGTAGTCAATTACGAGTTTGTCTACCTGTTGCTGGGAAATCATACCCTTGGCTGCAGCCAATGTGGTTTGGGTCATTTGGGGCTGTTGGCAGGGGGTCTTGGTCTTTTTTTGACTTTCAATTACTTGGAGATAACTTTTTAGGCTAGCTGGATGCTTCAGCTCCACATGCCGTTTTAAATTCGATGCGGATGAGGCTGACGTCTGGACTTGCTTTTTCAGCGCAGGAGGACACAATTTGCACAGAAAGGTGAGATTTACTGTCGGAATCTTTATCAGACAGTGTAAAAATCCCGCAAATAATAATAAGGTGCATCGGATGTAGTCGCTGAGTCTGCATCTCCGCTTTCACTTGCCATTTTTATATGAGACCGAGAGCTGTTGTCTTGGAATACGTTGCTTGTTTGGAATACATGTGTGTGCGATGAATCATGGGTAACGTAGTGCGAAGTCGAGTTAGTTGGTTTAGGTTAGGCTACATCGCGGAAATTGTACGGGCACTGAGCAACGACATGGTGCAAGCATTCGATTTAGACAGCGTCTCTCCTCAGGAGAAGGAAAACATTCCGTAACGTTTTAGCTACACCTCAGATAATATGAACGTGTTCACCGTTCAAATTCATTATTTGTCATTAAGTTGCGTTCAGTTCATCGTTCTCATAAAAATGAACGGTTCAATGAACTCGTGAAAAAGTCCACGGAGTGACTGTTTTCATACTTTGAGGGTACCTACTGACCCCCTTCAAGTCATTACGGATAGTAAAACCCCAGAACTACTACTACTCTTAGTTTAAGTACAATTTACTAGCAAAATGTGAGTATATTTTATACCTAAGGGTTAAATTGCCAGTAAAATCTACTTAAGTATTCTTTATCTATCAAGTCTTACTAGTAAGTAAACTTTGCTTGAGGATTTCCCAAGTAAAAATTACAAAGAATTTCTGCGTGAGAATTGTTACCGAGCTTTTGTTAAGTAAATGTCACTCCAAATTTTTTTCAGTGCAGCTTGAGTAAAATTTGAGTAAATCCTTTAGATCTCATACAGAACTCAATCTCTTTGAACATAATGTTAGACTCAGAGGACTTTGACTTACGTTTGTACGGGGAGGCGATCTTCACCAATGCTTTGGGAGAGCGTGGAGGTGTCTCCAAAATCGACTCCAGCTGGCCTTGATCCGAGCACTGCTTCTGGGTGGGGCTCCTGTTCTGTCCCGGGTTCTGTCCTGATCCCGCAGCGGAAGTATTGGAGGCCAGAATGGGTTCGGGAGCGAAGGATGATAAGACGCTGGACGTTGTGTTTTTAGAGGTTGGTGCTGTTGGTGCAGCTGCAGGGCGGGCCCATGTGGAGGAGCCACTGCGACTCACAGAGCCAGATTTCATCAGGAAGAAGGCGCCACTGTCCTGAGAGGTTGTGCTGATGGAAAGAAAAGGACGAAAATGTCTAGTTAGTACATAAACCTACCTTCAGCTTTAGTCCTTCTATGTGACAGTAAAATGCAGTCATTTTATTGTCAATCCATTCATCATTTAAGGCTTAGCTGCGAATACAGTTCTGACATAAGGATACCTGTTTGACTTGGAGAGTGGGAGGTGGGAGGATGAGCAGGAGGAGGATGAGGATGAAGAGGAGACTGCTCTGATCAGTTTCTCCTTTTCTGAGATCAGAGACGGTGCAACAGGAACAGGAATGGTCACATCTGGGAACTCCGGGAGTTCTGGGATCTCAAAGGATGCAGCTGACCAAAACAAGACATGGACATTGTTTTTGCGACATCAAATAGACAGCTTTACATTATACAGAATAAATCCTGTTAATTGGGTGATGATGAGTTTGCTGAGATGTGAGAATATAGTGACATTGATAAGAATAACTCTGATTACAAATCACAGACCAAACTGTCTGTTCTAAACAGTGTTCAGACTAGGTTCCCCATTAAACTTTGACCAGGTGGAGTTTGCAAAGCAGAAAGTGGTTTACATTTGCAGTTTCCAGAGTGTGTGCAACGTCGACCTGGGGTGCCTCAAGATGTTTTCATTTCCATCCTGATATTGTATATTATGATTAAGTTCATTTACTGCATTTTTGTTATGTTTTCAAACACATCAAAACAGAAGAACAGAACACACATAAAATATGAGCAATTATGAATGCCTGTCGTTATAGTAACCTGTAGATTTTGCAGATGCACTGCAGTCAGAGCAAGCGATAAAACTTTGGGAATGATTTTTAATCTTATTTAAATCTTGCTGAACTGTTGTTTTCTTTATGCGAAGTGGATTCCCACAGTCAAACTGGGCAACTGTCCCAATGCTCTTAACCTGAGGCCTAAAGGCTCCAGGTTCATTGTGTGGTTTATGGTAATTATTTAACTAGAAACTGAAATAAAAAAAGGAATGACAGGGATATTCAGGTGGCAACTCCATAAATTCATAATCTTAAGATCCTGACTTCATTATACAAAATGTACAAAAATCAACTGTATCACAGTTTTAGTGTCTGCTGTGTCACTGCAGAACCACCCTGACATACCTTCAGGGAAGAGGTTGGAGCAGTACTGAATAAGAGGCTCCATAACTGTGACCACCTGAACTGAAGAAGCTGACGCCATGTCAAACAGAGCAGCTTCACTATAGAGGCAGAGAGAAGCAGAGGAAACAACAAGAGGTCAGAATGAAAGAATATGACATTGTCACTGTTCTGCATAGAAAGCAACTACATCGCAGACCTGGTATTAACATCCGTCCTGAGAGATCTGATCTAAAGATGTCAATGCTAAAAATACGATTCTTTACGACACTGTAGTGGGTCAGAGGCCGTCGACTGAGTAGGCGGTCTGTCATATGTAGCCCAGGACACATTTGCACTCGCACAGCAAAAGCCCTGGGGCCCCATTGTCCCAGACCCCTCTGAATGTGGTCTGAGTGATCAGATCTCAGGATGCATTGAGGACGCATTATAGTGTGTTCAAATCTGTTCTTAGAGCGGTCAACTTGTAATCTGATCGCACAGGACAGGTGTAACTAAAGTTAAAGTAAATTTTCTAGCAATGGTCAGCTTTGGTGGAGAGACCTCTGCATGGTGACGTTTCATCACTGAAAGCGTTTCCACCATCTAAGCTGCCCTTCAAGCAATCCTACACAGAAGATATTCTCAAAAAACTCTCATGTGAGCAGGAGTTCTGGTTCATGACACCGATGCTCAATTGAATTATGAAACAGGAAGGACAGGCAGAACAGGGAACCATGAATGAGAGGAGTACGGTAACAGTACACACGGTATAAAGAAAGTATGATGAGTTATTTACGTACCCTTCAGCTCGGGGCCAGAGCAGGTTGGGCCCCAGGACGATGGCAATGTTTCTGGCGGTCATCTTGTTCACAGCCTCCTGCTCAGACAACAGAGACAAAAACTGGACCAGATACCTGACAGAGAGAGGAAAACACAAAGTAGACCGGGTGATGGAAGGAGACATGGGAGTTCAGGGAGGATCAGTCAGGTTGAATTAAATTCTTTCAGCGCCCTGTAGTGACGAAAGCACCTACTTGATGATTATCAGGTGAGAACTGAGATACACAAATGTGGCAAAAACACAACATCAGCCCGGCTGAATAAAAGGTCCTTTAACTTTAGATAGCTCCCAAAAAGTGAAGTCAAACTGTCTTGAACGCCACCTGGTGGCTTTTTGCAGTACAAGTCATAAAGCCCACCTCCTCCATGTTAGTGAATGGGACATGGACCAAACTAAAATAGTCAGACTAAACGTCAAATCTTTTTTCTCAAAGAAGGTTTCTGTCCTTTTAGGTCATTTTTATCACACTGATGTATGTTCAATCGGCTCATTTTCTGTTTTCTTTTTTATTAGTGATTAGATGTTAAAAACAAAACGGCGTGAAACCTCATGATTGACAGCTGACACCTTGTGGGACCTTGCTACCATGGCTCCATCCACATTTATATTGTTCAGACTCAGATGGTGGCATTCATATATTTGAGCTTTATTTCTGTATAGGAGGAAGTGGAAAGGTGTCGTCCATACAGTCTATGGTGGGCTAAATGGTCAAGTTAAAAAAATTATAATATTATAAATAAT